>CM066315.1:27370319-28570319 GCA_033807775.1 Saussurea involucrata | reverse complement strand
CTTGTTTAAGCCTGTAAAGGGCTTTCTTTAGCCTGTATACTTTTTCCTCTTCTCCTTTCTTTTCAAATCCTTGAGGTTGTTCTACAAACACCGTTTCAGTGAGTTTTCCATGTAAAAACGCACTCTTTACGTCTAATTGATGTACCTTCATTCCTTTTTGAGCAGCAAGAGCGAGTATGGTCCCTATAGTATCCCATCGAGCAACCGGTGCAAAGACTTCAGTGTAGTCTATACCGTATTCTTGTGCATATCCCTTGACGACCAGCCTTGCCTTGCATTTATTACTTTGCCATCTTTGTTGAGTTTCGTTTTAAAAACCCATTTCACTCCAATGGGTTTAATGCCTGCTGGTGGATCACACAGTTCCTACATTTTGTTCCTTTCAATTGCTTCGATCTCTAGTTCCATTGCTTCCTTCCATTTGACGTTACTTACAGCTTCCTCATAGGTTTGAGGATCAAGGGTCGAAGTAAACATGGCTAAGCTGTCTAAAGCAACAGCAAGTTCGTCTACCGCTTCATCTCCAGACAACCCTTCTCCTGTTTCATAGTCCTCCATCCATGTATGTGTAACAACCCAGTTCCCATAACATACAACATATAACATAACATGCATATATATCATTGATTTACAACGAAAGTTACATAACAAACCAAGTACGGTCCCTTCGGTCTCCTAAATTACAAAATATATATATAAAAGCTTCCTTCACTTTATCCTCTCCTTTGCCGATCCTTAACCTGGAAAACATATTTTTGAAAACAAAATGAGGGTTAGACCAAACGGGTCTAGTGAGTTAATCCCGGTCTTTTCCAAAATCGTTATAAAACCTTTTATATAAAACCATGATTCAAAATAGTTTATATAAAACCTTCGTCAATACACACATATACCACACGTATATAAATACCACATATACCACATATATATAAATACCATTCAAGACTCGTACATCTCGTCCCACCTTATTCCTCCACAACTGGCCATATTAATTGGTAGCGAGCCAACTAATAAATAATCAACGTTACCGGTCCGCACACCGGAACCCTGCTACTCATCGGTCCGCACACCGGAACCCGACTACTCACCAGTCCGCTCATCGGAACCCGGCTACTCACCGGTCCGCTCACCGGAACCCGGCTACTCATCGGTCCGCTCACCGGAACCCGGCTACTCATCGGTCCGCTCACCGGAACCCGGCTACTCATCGGTCTGCTCACCGGAACCCGACTACTCACCGGTCCGCTCACCGGAACCCGACTACTCATCGGTCCGCTCAAATCCATCTCATATATATAAACACATATACATGTATTCCAGTTGAAAACGTTTTATAGTAAAACTCACCTTAATTGCTTAACAAAAACACCTGCGAGCTTCTTTCAAAATGATTCTATCTTTCACCTCGTTTCCACAGAATCTGAAACAAGTTTAGATACATAAATCGCTTTACCAGCCAATCACATAAAACCTACCAAGTTCCTATCCTCAACTGTTTCACTTGTACTTCTACCCACTGTGACTTAATACCTGAACTTAACAAAATACCGGGACTCCACAGAGTACCAGGACTCTGAGTACTGGGATTCCATAGTACCGGGATTCCCTAGTACCGGGACTTCTCGGTACCGGGACTCTCAAGAACACAGCCGGTTTCATAAAACCCAGAACCCAAATTAAATCTGCACAACTACAAATCTAACATTCTAGTCTGATAGAAACTATTTACTAGTAAATACAAACATAAAACATAAAGGAAATTACCTCCAAATCGCCTCCAACACAAACAATTGAAGCTCTAACCGTACAAACTCTTCTTCTTCTTCTTCTCGTCTCGAAACACACACTCACACAGAGATATAAAATATCTCATCTTCTTTCTTTCTCGATCTCTCTATATCTCTCTCTCTCTTCTTGCAGAAACCAAAACACACACACAGATACTAAAATATCTCAATCCCTCTTCCTCTCTTTTCTCTTAATAAAACACAAGAGGCGGTGTGGGATGAAGTTTCATCACTTCAACCACATAACCCCTCTACTATCTCCTTTTTATCACTTTAAACCCTCCTCTTTTCCCAATCAAAAATAAAGCTCACCTATAAAAATCCATAATTTATAAACTACCCCAAACTTACCTTGAACTTAAATAAATAATAAAACTAAATAAACCACTAACGTACCTGGTTATTACAACATCTCCGCCTTAAAAGAATTCCGTCCCGGAATTCAGTCAAGTAACCAACGAGGGTAAACAATTACTATAAATTGCTTTCAAACTCATTCCACACACTATTCTCAACATTACCAAAACATCAATAATTTTAATTCCACACAAAAATTTCCGCCCCTATAAAACAACGATAATCACCAACTTATTAATACCAACTACTTAATTCGAACTTTACACACATCGTCCGCAATTTACTCAACTAATCCATCCCCCATAAATAATGACATTCTACTTTCTAATAGATCACAGAGTTAACTTGGAGTATTACCTTAACCCGTAGTTAAACTTTTCTCCATAGACTATACCCAACTCCGCCGTCACTTCTCTTACCCAAAATACGTCTAAAACAAACAACACTTTCTTGCATTAATTATACCGACCACGAACCCTAGATTACAATTGATTTCCACACTTGTCACAACATCACTCTCGTACTACTACCACGTCCTATCCAAGGGTCCTTCACCCCGATCATTACATTTGACTACTTTCTTCCACTCTCTTTTCAACATAAACCACGTTTCCCCAAGGATAGCTCGCTAGGAGGTGCTTACTCTAGACTGATCCTATGAGCTAGCTTTCTTTCACCTCCAAACCAATCGCACGCACCTAATTTCAACATTTACTATACTTAACCAATAATTTCACCACACCTCATATCAGGAACTTAACCAAGTTAATCCGAAATCACACTCAATGCTCGAAACCACCACACACTTCTCATTTCTCAATTAGCATTAACATCTTCTTAACAACATCCGTACATCTTTATTTCACCTCGTGCCTCTTTCAGCACAAAATATCTCATCACGTTCCACACACTACTATTATTCTTTGTAATCTAGCCATCACACTCCCTATACTAACAAGATCAGAATGACAGTAATTAAGCACACCCATCTATATTTCTAACATAATTATCAAATATTTTTCTGATGCAGATATACAATAAAAGAATGAAGACACAATTGATCGGTTTGTACCGAAGTCAAATAGCACTTTAGCACGTGTAGAGTTTATAGAAATATACCTGTCTTCGCCTCTATCCATACATCGAGTCCGACTTTCCACTCTGTTGATTTCAACAAGGTTAATATACACGTAAGCACATACCCAATATAATAAGATATTCCGGTTCAACATGTACTTGTGAGTTCATGCTTACACTGGCCATGTGTAATTTGAACATACCTTACATGATGTTCCTTCTACCTTTTTATACTTAACATCCCAAGGTTCTAAAATAATAGGGACATCCTACTTCACATGCAGTTTAAGTCTAGGTATAAATCCAAATACCTAAATCTCTTAAACTAGGGCTCTGATACCATTTGTAACAACCCAGTTCCCATAACATACAACATATAACATAACATGCATATATATCATTGATTTACAACGAAAGTTACATAACAAACCAAGTACGGTCCCTTCGGTCTCCTAAATTACAAAATATATATATAAAAGCTTCCTTCACTTTATCCTCTCCTTTGCCGATCCTTAACCTGGAAAACATATTTTTGAAAACAAAATGAGGGTTAGACCAAACGGGTCTAGTGAGTTAATCCCGGTCCTTTCCAAAATCGTTATAAAACCTTTTATATAAAACCATGATTCAAAATAGTTTATATAAAACCTTCGTCAATACACACATATACCACACGTATATAAAAACCACATATACCACACGTATATAAATACCACATATACCACACGTATATAAATACCATTCAAGACTCGTACATCTCGTCCCACCTTATTCCTCCACAACTGGCCATATTAATTGGTAGCGAGCCAACTAATAAATAATCAACGTTACCGGTCCGCACACCGGAACCCGGCTACTCATCGGTCCGCACACCGGAACCCGACTACTCACCGGTCCGCTCACCGGAACCCGGCTACTCACCGGTCAGCTCACCGAAACCCGGCTACTCATCGATCCGCTCACCGGAACCCGGCTACTCATCGGTCCACACAAATCCATCTCATATATATAAACACATATACATGTATTCCAGTTGAAAACGTTTTAAAGTAAAACTCACCTTAATTGCTTAACAAAAACACCTGCGAGCTTCTTTCAAAATGATTCTATCTTTCACCTCGTTTCCACAGAATCTGAAACAAGTTTAGATACATAAATCGCATTACCAGCCAATCACATAAAACCTACCAAGTTCCTATCCTCAACTGTTTCACTTGTACTTCTACCCACTCTGACTTAATACCTGAACTTAACAAAAGACCGGGACTCCACAGAGTACCGGGACTCTCAGTACCGAGATTCCATAGTACCGGGATTCCCTAGTACCGGGACTTCTCGGTACCGGGACTCCACCGGGACTCTCAAGAACACAACAGGTTTCATAAAACCCAGAACCCAAATTAAATCTGCACAACTACAAATCTAACATTCTAGTCTGATAGAAACTATTTACTAGTAAATACAAACATAAAACATAAAGGAAATTACCTCCAAATCGCCTCCAACACAAACAATTGAAGCTCTAACCATACAAACTCTTCTTCTTCTTCTTCTCGTCTCAAAACACACACTCACACAGAGATATAAAATATCTCATCTTCTTTCTTTCTCGATCTCTCTATATCTCTCTCTCTTCTTGCAGAAACCAAAACACACACACAGATACTAAAATATCTCAATCCCTCTTCCACTTCAACCACATAACCCCTCTACTATCACCTTTTTATCACTTTAAACCCTCCTCTTTTCCCAATAAAAAATAAAGCTCACCTATAAAAATCCATAATTTATAAACTACCCCAAACTTACCTTGAACTTAAATAAATAATAAAACTAAATAAACCACTAACCTGGTTATTACAGTATGACCCTTTCTTACCCTTCCGGTTCTTGATCTGGGAACTTCTCTTCGCTCGTGTTCGTTACTTTGATCACGATTTCCGCTTTGATCACCGTCTCCGCTTTGATTACCGTCTCCGCTTTGATCACCGTTTCCGCTTTGATCATCATCACTGCTTCGATCACGGTCACTTTCTTCTTTGTTGTTTTCTTCATCGGAACTTGCTTCTTCATTACACGACAATCTATCCCCCTCTTTTGTAGAATTCCGAGACCATTCCCATTTTACGTCTTCATAAAAAACGACATCTTTGCTGATGATGATCTTACCTTCACATGGATTAAATAGCATGTAAGCTTTAGAATTTTCTTGTATTACAAACATTACACATTTAACACTTCTATCATCCAGTTTCCTTCTCATTTCTTTAGGTACGTGAGCATGTGCGATACAACCGAAGACTCTGAAGTGATTAACGAATGGTTTTTGCCCGATCCATACTTCTTCAGGTGTTCGTCCTTGGACAGCGGATGTCGGACTTCTATTTGAAACGTGAGTGAATCAAGCAGTAGCCTCGTGCCAATAGATTTTAGGGACATTCTTCCCTTTAAGTATGCTGCGTACCATGTTCATCATGGTCCTATTCTTCCTTTCCGTTATCCCGTTCTGGTGTGGAGAATATGCTGCAGTAAGTTGCCTCTTTATGCCTTGAACTTTACAGAACTCCTTGAATTCATTAGAGTTAAACTCTCCGCCCTGTCCGTTCTTAAACATTGTATCATCAAACCGGTCTCCTTCTCAACAGCCGCTTTAAACCTTTTGAAAGTGTGAAATGCTTGTGACTTTTCGTTGAGAAAATAGGACCAAAATTTTATCGAATAATCGTCCACAAACGTAAGTATATACCTTTTCCGACTGGTGGACTCGGGAGTTATCGGTCCACAAATATCCGAGTGGACCAGCTGGAGTCTTCGAGAAGCTCTCCAAGAGCTCTTCTTTGGAAAGGACTCCCTATGTTGCTTTCCCGCCAAACAATCTATGCACGTCTTATTGGGGTTTGTGATATTCGGCAGCCCGGTCACCAAATTTTCCTTTTGCAAAGTCATCAGACCTTTGTAACTGAGATATCCATACCTACAATGCCAAAGGTGAGTCTTATCTTCACTTATAACCTCGAAACATGTAGATTCTCGAGACGGCATATTGGCGGTCACCATATAAAGTCGGTTGGCAGCCATAGGGACTTGAATGATACATCCTTTCGTCAGATGGTAGATACTACACGTACCGTCTTTCATAAGGATGATTGCACCCTTCTCCTGGATCTGACCGAGACTGATCAGATTAGTCTTTAGCTCGGGGACATAATACATGTTGGTGATCAAATGTAGAGCCCCATCAATCTCCAATCTAACGTTTCCAATTCCTTTGACTGCCAATTTTGAGTCGTTGCCGAGTTTGACAGTGTGATCAAACCAACTCTTATCTCCGCTCTTATGGTTGTTGCACCCGGAATCGAAACACCAAACTTGTTCTTTGGCGACTCCCTCTTTTTCAGCATACGCCATTAATGCTTTCTCCTCAGCCTTATAAAGATCAACGGGACATGCATGGACCCACAACACCGTTTCTTCCGTTTCCTGATCTTCTGCAAAATTTGCTTTCTTCTCCCAATCTGGACACTTATATTGAAAGTGTCCCAGTTTATGACATTTGTAGCATTCAATCAAGTTTTTATTGAATGTGGTCCTTCCGCGTCCTCTTCCACGACCTCGGTAAGTACCTCTGCCTCTTCCTCTGTTGCTCCGTTCACATCCCACTTTAAGTACCTGTTCCTCTTCTCTTTGAGTGAGCAAGTGTTGTTCACGGACCAGAAGACTCCCGTGTAATTCATCGATAGTCATAGAGTCTAAGTCATTGGACTCCATTATCGAACATACGACGTAATTGAATTTAGGCCCGAGAGATCTAAGTACCTTGGATACAACAGAGCTACTGATCATGTCATCTCCGTTAGCCTTCATCTTGTTAACCACAACCAATACTCTGGCTATGTACGTGTCGACCTGTTCTCCATCCTTCATGTGCAACAGTTCGTATTCTGTCCTTAAGGCTGCGTTTGGTTGCAGGACAGGACAGACAGAACATAACAAAACAGAACAGCACAGCACAGCTGTCCAGCGTTTGGTAGAACATAACTAAACTGGACAGAGCAGAACAGGACTGACAAAATGACCAATTTACCCCCAGTGAGTTATTTAGTGTTTAACTTGAATGAATGTAGTAAGTATTATGAGTTGTAACTATTCACTGGAAAGTAATGTTCATCTTTGTAAGGTTATAATAACAATGCAAAATCCATATAATAACAATGCAAAATCCATGTAATAAGCTTGCTACTGGAATAACCATATAATAAGCATCCAAAATCAGAAAATCGAAGAGCAAATCGATTTCAGAAAATCGAAGAGCAACTCGATTTCAGAAAATCGAAGACCAAATCGATTTCAGAAAATCGAAGAGCAAATCATTCAGATATGAAACAAATCGAACAAGCAGGTTTGAAGAGCATAAATCGAAGCATAAATCGAACAAGCAGGTTTAGAAAGATACGAAATCGAAGCATCCAAAATCAGAAAATCGAAGCATAAATCGAAACCCTTGCCAGAAAATCGAAGCCTAGAATGTTACCTGGAAGAATCGACTGAAGAACGATTGCCACAAATCGAAGAAGAAGTAGTAGCGATGGAGGCGCAGTAGTAGCGATGGAGGCCGTGAAGAGAGGAATCGTATCTGATTAGGTTTTAGAAATGGGCATTTTGGTAAAATAAATCTCTGTTCCATCGTGTTCCACCGATTTTGATGGAACACACGTGTTCCAATTTAGTTCCATCCAGTTCCTGTCTGTTCCTCTTTAAATCATGCCAAACATGGGACAACAACCCTTGTTCCTGTCCTGTCCTGCAACCAAACGCAGCCTAATGCTTGCAACACAG
This sequence comes from Saussurea involucrata, assembly GCA_033807775.1. Classification (NCBI taxonomy): domain Eukaryota; kingdom Viridiplantae; phylum Streptophyta; class Magnoliopsida; order Asterales; family Asteraceae; genus Saussurea; species Saussurea involucrata. The sequence goes on along the minus strand of CM066315.1, from coordinate 28,562,262 downwards.
CCCTCTTGACTTTAGTGGATCCTTGGTACTTTTGTTTCATTGAAGCCCATATTCCTTTTGAAGTGCTTTTGTCAAGAATGGTATCTAAGATCTCCCGATCTATCGCCTGGAACAGGTAGTTCTTCACCTTCATGTCCTTCAGTTTAGAATCGTCCACAGCCTTCTTCTGAGCATCTGTAACAGCATCTGTAGCCATCGTGATTCCCTCTTCCACTATATTCCACATCTCCTTGCTACGAAGGAAATTTTCCATCAACAGTGACCAATGGTCATAGTGTCCATCGAACTTGGGAATTGCTGGTGGTACGAACTTTTCTCCATTTGTAATCCTCTCTGCAGTCGTCATCTTTGAGACGTGGATTCTTCTCTATTCTCACAAACACACACTGATGTTTGCCTCTTTGTTTACTGACTGAGATTTTCGCTCTGATACCAAATGAAGAGTTTTGGAACTATTTCACAGAGTAAATTGAATCTCAAAATCTGATATATTATTGAATGAAACGTGCAGAATATAAAGGGAAGAATTACAGAAGAGAAGAATCAGAAATCCCTATTCTAAAGGAGACTCAAACAGAAATAAAAGACTAAATAAAAAACAACTAACTTCCCTAAAACTCCAGGATTTATTCAGCCAACTAATCTGGAGCTTAATCTAGAATCCAACATTTTCTACACCTGCTCTGTTTGTTCTTCTGCTTATAGTGGCGGATCCAGGATTTTTACATAGTGGGGTCACCTTTAAGGTAAATTATGACCGTAAAGTCGTCCGATTACTGAGGGGAACTATGATAAAAAGTTAAAAAATAGTTTTTAACCTATAAAAATAAAAAAACAAGATTTCCCTGGGGGATGGGACCCCACCTTTTACAAGGTGGATCCGCCCCTGTGTGCTTACAAATATTTGGAAATTTGTTTGTACTAGACAAATTTTTGTATTAGATTTTTTTTCATTGGGTATGGAATTCCTGAGAATTGTTTAGTTGATTTGCTCGTTAGTATCCTCTTGAATGTGATTTATGTGGCCTAGCGGTATTGGAGCCCTCGCCTTTTAGGAGGTCAGGGGTTCAAACCTCACCAAAGGTGAGGAGAGTGTATGGGTTTATTTGTTGCATTTTCCGTATATAAATATTATATTAAAAAAAAAGATTTATGTGTGCATGAACCGGAACCTATAAAATTTGAAAACTGGTTTGTGTTTCACTGTAAATTGTTCAAATGCTTAGAGAGGAGGAAAAAAGAAAGTTGCAGGTGGCAATGGTTGCATGGATAGTTGTTGGAAAAACCTTAACCAACGGAAGGGAAGAGGGACAAATGACAATATGTTATTGGTGTTTGTTTTGAGTGTTTTATATTTTTTCATTGTAAACTAAAGAAAATGCATAACATGACCAAACTAACCATTGTGTGCCATGCACATGACCATTTTAACGGACATATTTCAATTAGGGTTAGGGTTAGATTTATGGATTCAATGTGTTATAAAATGCAAAACACAGAGATCTAATCCAAATATATTTTAAAATAGGGACCTAGCTAGAGTGTTAACAAGAACGTAATTACTTTAAAATAAATAATTTATTTATCACATGTAGTTTCAATATTAAAGTACCTTTGAAAAGAGAAATTAATTAAAATACCCCAAGTTTGAAATTAACTTACCAAAATACCCCAAAAAATGAAAAGTTTACTAAAATGGCATTTTTTTCTGCGGAAGGAGCCCTCTATAGCGGGCATGGACCAATTGTAAAAAAATTTGCAAGATTATTTACACTTTCAGTCCCCATTACGGCATTGCGGGCCTCGATCGCGGGCCAGGGACTGAAAGTGTAAATATATCTTGCAAAAATTTTCACAATTGGTCCCTGCCCGCGATAGCGGGCTCCCTTCGCAGAAAAAATGGCATTTTGGTAAACTTTTCATTTTTTGGGATATTTTGGTAAGTCAATGTCAAACTTGGGGTATTTTAATTAAATTCCCAATTGAAAATTCTAAAAGAAGCTTAAAAGGTTGTACATATATTTAATTAAAGAATGAATTTATGTTAAGTGATTTTGACAAACTAGTTTATAAGCTAGTTGTTAGTTAAAAATTAATTGTTATCTAATAAGTTACTTGATAAATTATTCATATGTTGGTAAATTTTAGTTGACAAGCTAGAAGAAGGAATTTAAAAGATTATCCAAATATCCTAAAAAATTTAGTTTTGAAAAAGTTCCAATATATATATATATATATATATATCTTATACTTAAATTATGGCACCTACATTAGGTGCACATTTTTCATACAATGTGTAAAACCTCAAATTTTCTACAAACGGTCGGTGAACGGCCGGACAAACGGTCAAGGAACGGCCGGGCAAGTGGTCAAGAAACGACCGAGAAAACGGTTGGGTAAACGATCGAGGAACGATCGAGAAATGGTCGGTACAAGCATGATGAAAGTGGCAAGCGAAAGTGCCATGGGCACAATCGTCGGGCACTCTCACAGAAAGAATAAAACTTTCGGTACATTTGGCACTAGAGTTCCAAAAAAGTGACATGTCACTTTAGCATGGCACTATCGCGAAGCTGGTCCAGGAGGTTAAAGATCCGATGTTTACAGTTTTTCTTCATTTCCTCGTATCTTCTTCACCACAACTCTGATTGATGCGATTCTTTTTGCTATGTTCTCGACTTTTGAAGCTTTTCAAGTCTAAATTAATATAGTTGACTCTTATTGAAGGATTCTAGAGTATTTGTGAATGATAACTTCTTAATCTCCTTCATCTATAAGTTAGGGTTTTAAGCATTCTTCATCTCCTCTCATTTTCCTCCATACATGTCTTAAATTTGTGGTTCCTTAAGATGGAGAAGATACTTGGGAGCATTTTGAAGGAGAATCAACTTAGATATTTCAAGGTTTTAGCCTAAATATTACAAGTTTGAAGAGATAAGTCTTTTGAGCTTTTTAAGATATATGTTTGGGTTTTTGGTGGATTTGAAGCTTAGGTTAACGTTTGATGTCTCATTGATTTAGTTATTAGTCGCGAGGAATCTCCTTGGTGGGATTTGCTTATGGATCTAAAATACTCACCACTTGGAAACTAGGTTTAACACCTATGAATGTGAGTTCAAGTTGCTTTGTGAAAGTAATGTACATTTCAAAAATGTTTATTTTGGAGTCTTAAGATGTTTTCTTAATGTTTATCAAGTGTACTTATCGTTTATGAGATTTTCATTTTGGGTACTTTTGGTCTTATAAATCTTGTTAGTTTCCACATTTGAGGTTTTTGGATAAAATGAATCATAAGAATAGGTCTTATGTGGTTTTACCGTATAAATGAACATTATTTGGTGGAAACACACTTCTAGAGTTTTTGGTTTTATAAACCACTTGGAAAATGCATACTTTTTATGTTATGAGACATTTTAGAAATATAACTAGTATGAGTTCATTTAAGGATGCAAAGAATGAGTCTTTAGGTCAATCATACATTTGGAGCATGTATTTGCATAAAAACCGGTTAAATGTGTTTTATTGCTTTAATAACCTTTATTTAATAGTCAATTGAGTTTTTGAGCTTTTGGCTTGGTTTTGACTTAAAATAGTCTTGGAGAAATTAGTCCGGTTTATTTTGCTTTATGTTGGATTTTGGTGTTATATGTATTTGAGGCATATTTATTTGTAAATTATATGTTTTGAGAGTTTTGGACATTCTTTTAGAATCATGTAATATAGACTGTAATGTATTGGATCCATAGGCATGTGAGTCGGTTTTGTGTTGATGGTCGAATGTGTATTGTGGGGTTGGACTCCGGGGCCCATGTTTCGTGACCTTAAACCTTTCAAGTAGGCACTAGGAGGGTTGAGTCTTGAGGTGCTACCTTGGAGGTAGGCACTAGGATCTCTGTCGCTTGAGATAATGCCTTGGAGGTAGTCAGTAGGATCTCTGTCGCTTGAGATAATGCCTTGGAGGTAGTCCTTAAGTATGACGAGCCTTGAGGTGGAATTCGCAAGAATGGACACTAAGGTCAACCGACTCTTGAGGTGAAACTTGTTAATGAGTCGTAGGGACATTTGGAATTTAAGTCGTGAAATGTAATGCGATTAACGTTGTATGGGTGACATACTTATGTGTTCCCGTCACTCTCAGCGGATGCGGGTCTCCCCCGTTGTGGTTAAATGTTATTTTCAGATCGTGTAATATCCTGCTATAATCTATAATATTATTTGGGTTTTGGTAAATAACTACAATTTATGACTTTGATATATTGGATCCCCTCCATATATTAAGGTTTTGGATAAAAGACTTATTTGCATGTCTTTGGTATTTGGATTTTAATCCTATTTGTACTTCGTGTGAGTATTGGGTTTGGCTCCATAATTGTGGAGTATTTCATTTAAGTGTTTTATCACTTTTCATCCTAAGTGTTTTTCATATTGGAAATTGTGAATTAAAAATATTTGTTTTCTTTTACCGTTTTACATTTGAGATGAAAACTTTTAAGCTCACTACGCGTCTGTCTGACCTTTTTATTTGTCGACATGTGAATCAGGTCCTTGTTGGGGGAATGGTACGAGTAACACCGTAAATAATTGAGTGCTAGTTAGATGCACTTGAAAGATCTAGTTATCCGATGATGTCTTCCATATTTGGAGATAGTGACCGTTATTGGGTTATAGTAACACATGTTCCTATTTTTAATTTTGTGTAAGGTGTGGGGTATTTGTTGATGTTAAACCTTAAATTGTGATTTTAGATTATTCATTAATTGATGTATTGAAGGTGTTAAACAATTAGATGGAATTACACACATATAAGGTGACGTTTGCATAAAAGAAGTTTGTCTGAATGGAATTCATTTGAGGAGAATGTGAAATGAAATGAAATGAAAAATGGTCAATTCGTATGTCCGGTTGGCATGGAACAAAATGAGATCACTATTCAATTCATTTGTAACTTTATGTCTTATATACCAGCTCATTTGTGCAATACACAATGACGGTCTTATTCACAAATGTAGCAGTAGTAATAGCATCGATTTTAATAGGCTGAACCACACCATCGTTTCGAACCACGACCCACGGTTTAACCGGTTCTTTGCCGACTTGTCTGTTACACAATTGAATTCATGATGAATGACAAGCCCCCAATGCATTCGTCATGTAGGAAATACTAATACTTATTTTTGGCTCAGACAAAAAAATCAAAGACATTATTCATCTTTTGACATTGAAGAAATAAATGTTATTCATTTTTATGTTTGTACTTATTTCTTATTACGCAACAATTAATGGCTCAATTTTATAATTGAGAAAAACTTGTTTTTATGACTTGAAACTTATTGGGTTTTTTTTTCTTCCTTTCAAATAATGTCTATTTATTGTACCTTCATGTCTTAAATTGGCAATTATATATGTTATTAATGTGACCATCTTAGCTACTCAAAATTAAATGAGTGTGTTACCTCAACCACTTTTTTTCTCAAATACTTTTTTGTGTTTTCTACGTCTCTTATTTTTGATGTCGGTTGGTTGGGTTTCTCATTATTATTTCATCAGTGATTTATTTAACTTTCTAAACAAAAGGTTGATAACCGGCTCCATACCTGATCCTGTCTACTCGGGCATCCATATGAGGGGACATTTTGAGGCTCACTCAGCGGCTGAGGCTAGCAGGGGGCCTGGGCTCGAACCCAAGACCTGTTAGATATTTGGACAAGTCGTCTCTGTCCCTTTGCCAACTGAGCTACACGTCATAGGCTAACTTTCAAGTATTTAAGAGATTACATCGTTATTTTAAGGCAAATTGATGGGTTAATCATGTTGGATCAATTAGTAAAGAATGTGATGATCGTCAATTGGTAAAAGATTTTTATGATTTAATTAACTATTCATCGAGAGTTGGAGATATGAGTGGTCTAAGAGATAGATAGATCATGGGGTTCTTTGTTTTTTCTTGCTTGTTTTATGATTTAATACATTTTCTTTTAAGATTACATGGTTCTCATTAGAGTAATTGTTATAAATTATAATAACAATTTCAGTTAACAAGATTTTTTTATAATTTACAATAGGTTTTGGTTGGTACGGTGATAATTCACTTGAGTTTATTGTTTGAAATCAATACATGTTTTCTAAGTACAAAAAATAATGTGATCTATAATACATTTGATCGTAACATTAACAAGGATGATGTATAATTGTATAACAGCTCACGTTCTTTTTAACGTGTTAGGATACTGACTTTAACGAAATCGACCCCTCTGACTTATTAAGTTAAATTTAATACTAATAAAGATAATTAAAGCTAGTAAAATTTTGTACTTTAGAGTTACTCAATTCTCATTGTTCCACAACTAACAATTGGATGCCCGATTAATTTTAAATATCTAATCAAAAATAAAAAGTTAACGGTTGAATCTAACAATTAGAAGATGAAAAGAAGTCACATGGTTCAAAACTTAATACACTTACCATTTTATATAAATTCCTTTTATCAACCTTTTTATTTAATGTTATTGTGACTAGGGGTGTAAACGAGTCGAGCTTTTAACGAGCTACTCGAGCTCGAGCCTAATAGTTATCGAGCTTGAATCGATCTCGAACACAAAACAAAGCTTGCTTAAGTTAACGAGTCGAGCTCCATAACACCAATGTTCGACTCGACTCGTTCGAAAGCTCGATTAAGCTTTACGAGTCGAGTCGAGTCGAGTCGAGCCGGTGTAACAACCCAAACTAAAAATATAAAGCATGGCATTCAATAAACATTAGAATATCCCAAAATCAGTCTCAAAATCTCAAACATCTGTATCAAAATCTAGGTTGGCGGAAACAACCTATACACAACTGAGAATTTTTACTATATTCTAGAAATAAAAGTGGCATTGTCTCTAGCTGCATCCGAACTCTAGTCCTGCTCTGCTCACTTACCAGAGCCTCCTGCTTACCTGAAAAGGTTTAGTTTGAAAAATGCGAGGGTTAGACCATGAGGTCTAGTGAGCTCCCTCCAAGCAACAGTTCTCAAAACATTTTAAAACAGTTTGTAATCATCAAGCAACTTTACATAAAACTTTCACGGAAAATCCGCACCCGTAAATGGCACCCTGAAGTCACTCGGAAGTGACAACGAGTCAGTCTCACGCTGCCTTACTGGGTCACTCCTCCCATGACATAAACGGGTCACTCCTCCCGGCATGAGCACTGGCGGGCCCACCCCCTTACTTAGCCAATTTACTTCTACCACAATGTATGCATACATCTCATATAAACTTTCAAACAAGTAAAATCATGTAAATAAACATGACATTTCTACTCATTTACTTTATTTGGAAAACACGTTTAAAACACGTATTTTTAGTTAGAAAAACTCACATGGTGCTCTTAACAATTCTTCCTGCTTTACTTTTGACTTCCAAAGGGAATACCTGAGTAATGGGATGAAAATATAAGTTGACTGGATACCACTAAATCGGGCACCCTACTTTCCGGATAAAACTAACCGGAAATTATACTACTCTCGCTACTTACCGGGTACGGTTACCGGACGCCACTGTCCGGGTGTCGACTAACCGGACGCTCCGGCTTACCGGATACCGGCTACCCGGATACATCATTTCCCGGACACAGTGTCCGGACACTTCTTACCGGGTATCACACTAACACTGTCCGGACGACTTCCCTTATCCGAACCCTATCCGGACACCACTACTATCCGGACCCAACCCGTCCGGGAACTCACGCTAACCGGGACTTACCCGGTAACTCTATATGATCACTTCTCCCGGACTACGCTATCCGGTAACCCGCACTGGGATACTTACCGGACGCGGGTCTGATGACCAATTAGGCACGAAATCCATTGATAACCCCCAACAAGCTTGATTCTCAGTGACAAAAAGTATTACAACCATACTTAACCCTTTCTTAACAACCTTTTTGTGGCTTAAAACACAAGGGTGATGTCTAATCCCACCCTTTAAAGCATCATTTTCAACTTTTAACCAAAAACTCCCAAATAAACCAACCCAGCAACAATCTAAACCAAGGATTGAGAGAATATATTACCTGATATGAATCAATGTAGAGTCAGACTCCAATTCCACTTCCTCTTCCAATTTGTAGATTGATGATGCTTCCTCCTCAAATTGCAATTGATACCAATTCTCTTCTCTGCTCTTACTCAAGCAGCCAACAATAGAAATGAAATGATCATCTAGGGTTTTGTGCCCACATTGGGGTTTTTATACCCTCCTCCCATATTTTCGAAACAGCCCCTAAACTTAAAATTATGCTACTTTCTCCACAAAACTTATTCTGTTCAAATAAAGATTTCGCTATTACAGCCGGCCCAAGCCATTCGAGCATACACTTTTTCGAGCCTGACATATTTATATGTTTACAAATTATATAATCAAAATATAAAAATTATCGATCTTGAATACATAAACGAGTTAATCGATCTCGAATTCAAGCTCATAAACGAGCATCGATCTCGAGCTCGAACGATGATTGCACAATCTTTGGACCTGTTAATTGTCTTTCTCCCACTTCATTCCAACACAACGGCGTCCGACATTTCCGTCCGTACAAGGCTTCGAACGGTGCTGCTTGGATACTCACGTGGTAACTGTTGTTATATGAGAACTCTATCAAGGGTAGGTGCACTTCCCAAGAACCCTTGAAATCAATTACACAGGCTCGGATCATATCCTCTAACGTCTGAATAGCCCTTTCGCTCTGGCCATCCGTTTGGGGATGATAAGCTGTACTCAACTTCACTCGCGAACCCAGCTCTCGCTGGAGGCTTCTCCAGAATGACGACATAAATCGGCTATCTTGATCGGACACGATAGATCGCGGCACCCCGTGCCTTGATACGATCTCATTAATGTACATACGAGCTAACTTCTCCAATGGATCCGACTCCCTGATTGGTAGGAAGTGCGCAGACTTGGTAAGAATATCCACAATCACCCAAATCGCATTGTTACCCTTCGGAGTCCTTGGTAACTTCGTAACGAAATCCATAGTGATGTTGTCCCATTTCCACACTGGTATCACCATAGACGCTGATGTTCTCCGTACGGTCGCTGATGTTCTGCTTTAACCTTCAAACATGTCACACATCGCTCCACAAAGTGAGCGATATCCTTCTTCATTTCCGACAACCAATAGAATTATCTTAAGTCTCGATACATCTTATTCGTCCCCGGGTGCATAGAATATCGCGACTTGTGCGCCTCTTCTAAAATACTCACTCTCAAGTTCCCTAACTTAGGAACCCATACCCGATCTTTCATACACCTCAGTCCACCACTATTGACACTAAGCAGGGATGTCATCCCAACAATCCTCTCACTCTTTAGATTTTCTTCCAGCAACGCCTCCTCCTGAGACTTCTTGACTTCGTCCAGGAGACTCGAGGTTGCCTCGACTCTGAAAGCCACCACTTTGGTCGCTTCTCCCCGTTCTTTCCGGCTCAACGCGTCCGCTACCACATTTTCTTTACCCGGATGGTAAAGGATTTCGCAGTCGTAGTCGTTCAATAGTTCCATCCATCTCCTTTGTCTCATGTTCAATTCCTTCTGCCCGAATAGGTGCTTAAGGCTCTTATGATCGGTGTAAATCTGGCATTTCACTCCGTACAAGTAGTGTTGCCATAACTTTAAAGCGAACACTACTGCCTCTAGCTCCATATCGTGAGTAGGGTAGTTCTTCTCGTGATATTTTAACTGTCGGGATGCGTAGGCAATCACCTTCCCGTTTTGCATTAGTACACACCCAAGCCCAAGCTTGGAAGCATCACTGTAGATAACAAACCCTTCAGATCCGTCAGGTAATGACAGAATTGGGGCACTACTCAGGCTTTCCTTCAACTTCTCAAACGCGGCTTCTTGTGCGTCGGTCCAAACGAACTTGACGTTCTTCCTCATCAAAGCTGTTAACAGTGTGGCTATCCGTGAGAAGTCCTGAATGAACTTTCGATAATAGCCCGCTAACCCAAGAAAACTTCTCACTTCCGATGACGACTTTGGCAACTCCCAATCTTTAATAGCTTCAATCTTAGCGGGGTCCACTTTGATGCCGTCCGCCGACACCACGTGACCCAGAAACTAAACTTACCTCAACCAGAACTCGCACTTTGAAAACTTTGCGTACAACTTCTCACATTTCAGCAACTCCAGCGCTGCTCGAAGATGTTCCTCGTGATCCTCGCGGGTACGAGAATAGATCAGGATATCGTCGATGAAGACGATCACACACTTGTCTAGCAACGAGCTACACACTCTGTTCATCAAATCCATGAATACTACTGGGGCGTTAGTCAAACCAAATGGCATGACTAGGAACTCGTAGTGTCCATATCTCGTACGGAAGGTTGTCTTGGGCACATCTTCCTCTCTTACCTTCAGCTAATGGAAACCTGACCTCAAATCTATCTTTGAGGAGTAGCTCGCACCTTGCAACTGGTCGAAGAGGTCATCAATCCTCGGGAGCGGGTACTTGTTCTTCACCGTTACCTTGTTGAGCTCACGATAATCTATGCACATCCGCATAGATCTGTCATTCTTCTTAACAAATAGTACCGGCGCTCCCCAAGGCGATGAGCTCGGACGAATAAAACCCTTGTCGAGTAGTTCTTGTAGATGAGTCATCATCTCCTTCATCTCCGCTGGTGCCAGACGATAGAGCGCACGCGCAATCGGTGCCACCCCGGGCAACAAGTCTATTCTGAACTCTACTTGACGATCTGGAGGCAGACTCGTCAAGTCATCCGGAAACACTTCCGGGTACTCGCTTACTATAGGTACATCCTCTACTCTCACGTAAGCTAAATACCCCAGACATCCTTTCCCCAAACATCGCCTAGCTTTCATCATAGATATCATACACGACTTCCTATCCCGACGATCTCCAAACTACTTCCTTTTTATCAGGTAAGGCGACACGAATCAATTTCTTATTACACACAATACTAGCATCGTTCTTCGCCAATCAGTCCATTCCTACAACCACATCAAACTCCCCCATTCCCATAGGGTACAAAGGCAAAGGAAACAAGTGACCATCTACGTCTATGCTACACCCCTCATAGACCTCTTTCACCCAGACTCGACTATCATCTGCCACTTCTACCTCAAACCCAAAGTTCAATTTCTTGGGTTTCATTTGCAATTTTCGAATAAAATTAGGCGACACAAACGAACGATTGGCGCCCGAATTAAACAATACTTTAGCATAAGTCGAGTCAATTGGGAAAGTACCTGTCAGTCACCACATCAGGCGTATTCACCGCCTCCTCTGCTGACATGTGGAAAGCCCTCGCGCGAGCCGACTCCACCTTTCTCTCTCCGCCTCTTCCTCCGCTACTACCACCGTCACCCCCAGCAAACCCATTCTTTAACTGCGGACTGTCCCACTTGATGTGATCTGGCGAACCACACTGATAACATGACCTCGAAGGCTCGAACTGCGGCAGTCTCGAGCCATGTGCCCTGTTTTCCTGCACTTGAAACATCCCTCCTTATCGGCCAAACACTCCCCCTTATGCATCCTGTTACACTTGCTACAAGGTTTCTCTCTTGATCTGAAACCCACCCGTAGCTCGGGTTTAGGCGCACTCGGCCTCTTTCCATCCCTAGTTGGTCCTTCCCATTTTCGCTTGTCTCCCACTTTCTCTGTCATCTGTCTACTCTTTTCTTTTTTTGTGAGCTCTGCAGTATCTACCGCAGCCTGAAAAGTAATCGGATCTTTCACTTGCACTAGCTCCCTAACACTGCTCTTTAACCCCCTTGTGTATTTCTCTATGCGCCTCTCCTCAGTAGGCACATACCGTTCGGCAAACCGAGCTTTCTTAAAGAACTTCGATGTGTACCCTTGGACTGACATCGTCCCTTGCTCTAACCCCAGAAATTCTTCCTTAAGCTTCTTAACTGCCGCTATCAGGCAAAAATGTGCCTTAAACCTCTTAGAACCCTTACCTCCCGTCTTGACATCCCACCAGAAGATGGCATCCGCCTTCAGTATAGACATTGCAAACAATACTTTGTCTTCTTCGGCGCACTTGCTTGTGTCAAAAGCTCCATTTCTCTTATCCACCTCAAAGCTAAAACTGGATTGCGCTCTCCGCTGAAAGTCAGAGGCTTGCACGATGCAAACGTCTTAAAGGTACACCCCTTCGCTGTCTTTGATTCATTAACCACCAATGGGGTCGATAAAGAGTGATTTCCCACCACAGTCGGAGGTAGGCTAGACGCCTCAGTCCTCGTCTCGTTCCCACTTCTAGTTCGTCCCTCGGACGTAGTCTTAATCTGATTCTCTAACAACGCTTGCAAGGTCTCCTGTAACTTACCCATCTTCGCCGTAAACTTCTCCTCCGTAACAAAAGCTTGGTTCTGGTTTTCCCCCAGACTGTCTGACTGGCTTCCCCCGCCTAGCGAAGCGGTACTTTCATGGCACAAAGGTTCGCGCACTTCAGGTGCTCCCTCACTTTTAGCTCGACAGGTGGTTGGCTTCTTCTTTCCTCCGCGGGTCGCCACACCAGTCCCAACTGCCTGAGAGGCAGCTCGCAACGGTGGCCTACCCCGTCCTCTTCCTCGGCTTCCGCCCCTCCCGCGGGTGGCCGCTCGTCTCGGAGGATTCACTGGTTCCTCCTCAAAGATCTCCTCCACTCGAATCTCCCCTACAACTAGAGTTGTACCCACCACGGGCACAGATCTACTCCTCAAGCTTCTTTCAGACATTCTTGATTACTGAAAATACGACAAAATGAATAACTTAAGTCTACTACTCAAGAATAATAAGGCAACTTAAGCACATACATGTACCTATAAATTCACAATTACACTGGCCAGGTGTAATCCCGAACTTACCTTACATGACTGTCCTCGCTACCCTATTAGTCTATACTTGTAATAGTGTCCTCCTAGCGCATCCTGATTCTCAGTTGTGATTTCTACTCCCACAGTTTAAGTCTAGGCCCGTCTGGTCACCTAAATCCCTTAAACTATGGCTCTGATACCAATTGTAACAACCCAAACTAAAAATATAAAGCATGACATTCAATAAACATTAGAATATCCCAAAATCGGTCTCAAAATATCAAACATCTGTATCAAAATCTAGGTTAGCGGAAACTGTAACACCCTAAAATTCAGTGCTAATTTAAACCTTAATTTATAACAAGATTTAAACATAAAACTTCCAAACTTTATATCTTAGCAGAGAAATATCTATGAGGTCATATTTACAAACATAGAATTCTTCAAATAACCTATTAATCTAATTATGTCACTATAATCAGATTAACTAGATTATCTAAGCAATCTATTCAAAAACCTCAGTATTCACTATCTTCTCCGCTAATCCAAAAGCTCTCGTCCCACATCCCTTCATTTTCCCAAGCTAGTACCTGGTAAGAAAACATTATTTGAAACGATTAGGCTAACGCCTAGTGAGAACATTCGGTTTCAAAATAATATTTATACAAAACAATGTAAACAAGGCATAACAAACCTGGTTTACCCTTTTTCTTACCACACACATAACCATCCTTTGATAACGGGTTAAACCCGATTCCATAACTACGACCTGACACTAAGTCAGTCATTTCTCATTTTGTAGAGCCCACACTACGAATCTTCACTGATTCTAGCTTTATGCTCTTATTCAATAAATCGCAATATACACATGCCCATTTGTTGGAAAGGAAATAGAGATTACAATATACACATGCCAATCCCTTCTTTTCCTTAGAAATCGGAAATTACGTTTATTCCACGATTTCTCACATACATCAGAATAATGAATAATCCTCATCTATTCTACGTATTCATAACCACTAGTGCCTATGGATCCATATCACCTATTTGTACCCATACATGTTATTGCTATAAATCAATTTCCAATTTATGAAAAACCATCAATTTAAGAACACAGATTTTACTTTATAAAACCATTCTTCCAAAACAGTTCATTTATAAAATACACCTTACCATACTTAAAAACATTATAAAAGAGGTAAGGTAAGAATGAACTCACCTAGTAGTAGTCGCGCTACTCTTACTTTCTCAAAGTTATAAGGAACTTCCGTCACCAACTTCACAAAAATCTGAAATACCCAAATACATATTGTACTGGTATTAATCTACTGTTTAGAATACTGAAAATCCTAAATATCCAAAATTCTCGTCTCTTATCGCAACCAACTAGCTGCGATAACCCCTTGTCGCAATACACAGCACTTGTCGCAACCCACTGTTGCGACACAGTATCTCATCGCAATCCACTGTTGCGATATCTAATCCTTATCGCAACCAACTATTGCGATACACTCCATGTCGCAACTACCTATTGCGATACCAATGAGCTTGTCGCAACCCAAGGTTGCGACATTCATAACTATCGCAATACATCATAACTATCGCAATGCACTACTGCGATACTCATAACTATCTCAGTCAACTATATTCATACTTAACCCATAAATTCATAGATTTAAGTTATGCATGCTACTATAAACTTCCAGATATGTTCAATACTACTTATAGAACATAAACATCAGCCCAGATTTCTCAAAATATCCATAAATCATCAAAACCCACTTTTAAACTCATAGAAACTTTTCTATATATAATTATTCACAACAAAAATCATAAAGAGGGTCATACCTTGACTTTTCACAGATTATTTCTTACAATCCCAGCTGAATTAATCTGTTTCCTTCTTTTTCTTTTCCTTTCTTTCGATTCTATCTCTCTCTTTTCTCTTTGCCGAAAACACACACAAGACACAAAGACACAAAGAATAAAAATGAGGAGGTGTCTCATTTGTGTGTCTTTCTCCTCACAAAATCGGTGGTGATGACACATCACACCCTACTTAACCAAACAACCCTCCAACTAATTATCACTTGACACTTTACACCCTTTCACTTATAGATTAAAATTAAAGTTTACCCCTTAACTTATAACTTCACAAAACAATTAACGTAACTTACTCGGGGTTAAACTCTAAAGTTAATTTATCATATAACCAATCACAACTTATCAAATAATTATACTCAAATTATTTAATAAACCCAACGTAATCCTTTATATAAAAATCGAGATGTTACAATGCTCCCCAACTTGAAAATGATTTCGTCCTCGAAATCAAAGCTAAGTAAACAAATGAGGATATCTTACTTTCATATCCTCTTCCGACTCTAAAGTCACATTAGCACCTCGATGATGTTTCCATTGTACCTTTAACATAACTACTTCCTTACCACTACGTAACTTTCTAATCGATCTTTCCAAAATTGCCTCCGGTTCTTCTACACAACGGCTCTTTTCATCCACTCTTATATTAGTAAGTGGAATCACATCATCTTCTTCAGCTAAACATTTCCAAAGGTAGCAAACATGAAAAGTATTGTGGATTCCTTCCAATTCAGGTGGAAGATCCAACTGGTATGCTTGTAATCCAACTCTCTTAGTAATGGTGAAAGGTCCTAGAAAACGAGGACTTAACTTCCCACGTTTACCAAACCTTATCACACCTTTCCATGGGGATACCTTAAGCATTACGCGCTCCCCAACTTGGAATTCTTTTGGTCTTCTTTTCGGATCAGCATAACTCTTTTGTCTATCTTGAGCCGCTTTCATATGCTTCCGAATTTCTTTCACCTTATCAGCCGTTTGTTGTACAAGTTCCGGACCATCAAACTGCTTTTCTCCGGCTTCTAACCAACACACCGGGGTTCTACACTTCCGACCATACAAAGCTTCAAAAGACGCTCTTCCAATACTGGAATGGTAACTATTGTTATACGTAAATTCTACTAATGGTAGATGCGTATCCCAGTTACCTCCAAAATCTAATACACACGACCTGAGCATATCTTCTAAAGTTTGAATGGTTCTTTCGCTTTGCCCATCAGTTTGCGGATGATAAGCAGTGCTCAAATTAACTTTCGTACCCAATTCCTCTTGTAGTGACTGCCAAAACCTCGAGGTAAACCGACTATCACGATCCGACACTATAGACACCGGTATACCATGTCTTGACACCACTTCATCAATATATAGCTTTGCCAATTTATCTATTGGAGATGCTTCTTTCATAGCCAGAAAATGAGCACTCTTAGTCAAACGATCCACGATTACCCATATTGTGTCGTTACCCTTTTGCGTTCTTGGTAACTTCGTCACGAAATCCATGGTAATCTTCTCCCACTTCCATTCCGGAATTTCCAAAGACTGGAAACTTCCGTAAGGCTTTTGATGTTCAGCTTTAACTAACAAACATGTCGTACACTTTTCTACTATTCGTGCCACATCTACCTTCATAGCTGGCCACCAATAGTGTAATTTCAGATCCCGATACATCTTAGTACTCCCAAGATGTATGGAATACTTAGATTTATTAGCGTCTTCGAGAATAAACTCTCGATTTCCTCCAACTTTTGGCACCCAAACACGAACTTGGAATAATTTAATTCCACGGCTATCTTCAGTCAGTTGAAGATGTTGCTTGATCATAACTTCATCTTTCAAATTCTTTTCCAGTAAGGCCTCTGCTTGTGCCTCTTTTATCCTTTCAATTAAACTTGAAGTTACATCAATTCTGGCGTTGGTCGCTTTCAAACACCCACTATATTCTTTTCTACTTAAAGCATCAGCTACGACATTTGCTTTACCGGGGTGGTAATGCAATTCACAATCATAGTCTTTAAGTAACTCTAACCATCACCGTTGTCTCATGTTCAACTCTTTTTGATCAAAGACATGTTGCAAGCTTTTATGATCAGTATAAAGAGTACACTTCGTGCCATACAAATAGTGACGCCACAGCTTCAATGCAAATATAACTGCTGCTAATTCCAAATCATGAGTAGGATAATTCTTCTCGTGCTCTTTAAGTTGTATTGATGCGTAAGCAATTACCTTGCCTCGTTGCATCAATACACATCCTAGACCCATCTTTGACGCGTCACTATACACAACAAAATCTTCCATTCCTTCTGGTAAGGCAAGAATGGGAGCTTCACACAACTTTTGACGTAAAGTTCTGAAAGCCGATTCTTGTTTCTCTATCCAAACAAACCTCACATTCTTACGAGTTAAAACAGTTAAAGCAGAAGCAATCTTTGAGAAATCCTTAATAAACCTTCGGTAGTAACCGGCTAGGCCTAAGAAACTTCTTATTTCCGATGCGCTCTTTGGTGTCTCCCAGTTTGTCATTGCTTCGATCTTTGCTGGGTCTACTATGACTCCTTTCGAAGTAATTACATGCCCTTGAAATTGTACCTCTTTTAACCAGAATTCACATTTCGAAAACTTAGCATACAATTTCTCTTTTCTCAACACTTCTAAGACTTCACGAAGGTGGCGTTCATGATCGTCTTCATTCTTTGAATAAATAAGTATGTCATCAATAAATACAATGACAGACTTATCTAAGAATGGTCGACATACTCTGTTCATCAGATCCATGAACACGGCGGGAGCATTAGTCAACCCAAATGGCATTACAAGGAATTCATAATGCCCGCACCTCGTTCTGAACGCTGTCTTCGGGATATCTTCATCTCTTACTCGAACTTGATGATACCCTGACCTTAAATCAATCTTGGAAAAACATCCCGCACCTTGGAGTTGATCGAACAGGTCATCAATCCTAGGAAGCGGATACTTGTTCTTAATTGTCACCTTATTCAGCTCACGGTAATCGATGTACATTCTCATGGTGCCATCCTTTTTCTTAACAAACTAGACCGAAGCTCCCCAAGGCGAAGAACTCGGTCTAACAAAACCCTTGTCTAACAGCTCTTGCAGTTGAGACATCATCTCTTTCATTTCGGCCGGCGCTAGGCGATACGGTGCATGCGCGATAGGTGCCGCTCCAGGAACAAGATCAATACGAAATTCTACTTGTCGTTCAGCCGGTAGACCTGGTAGATCATCGGGGAATACATCCGGGAATTCTCGTACCACCTTAATATCTTCCACTTGTTTCTTTTCTAACTTCATATCTAGAACATACGCTAGATATGACAAACATCCTTTACTCAGACACTTACGAGCTTTAGCAACAGAAATTAACGGAACTTCCCCTTTTTGCTTTTCTCCAAAGATGAATACATCATCCTTATCAGCCATCGAAATCCGGATTAATTTCTATGCACAAAGTATTTCTGCCTGATTGACTGTCAGCCAATCCATACCCACAATCACGAATCCCCCAATTTCCATCAACAACAAGTCAATCGGAAATTGCGTTTCATTTACCGAAATTAAACAACCCTCAAGTCTTTCGCGAACCAAGACCTGACCCCCATTGGCTACCTCAACTACTAATGCATCTTTTAAAGTAATAACAGGCATATCTAACTTATGAAAGAACGACTTAGACACAAACGACAAATTTGCACCACAATCAAATAAAATACGCGCAGGAAGAGAATTAACGAGGAATGTACCCGAAACAATGTCTTTCGATTCTTTAGCCTCGTCAGTTGTCATATGGAATGCCCGACCGGTTGGCTTTGGAACCTCTGGTTTCTTGCTTTGGTCTCCACTCTTTTTCAGCTTTGGGCAATCCCGATGGAAGTGACCTGGTTGTTTACACTCGTGACATGTAAATCCTTGTACAGGACAATTGCTCATAAAATGCCCACTTTTACCACACTTGAAACATTCTATCGCGGTCACCCGACACGGCCCATAATGTTTACTCTTACACTTCGGACACCAATTCGGTTCACGTCGCGATTCATAACGAACACTTTTACCAGACGCTTGTGACTTCTGAGAAGACTATGAACGGCCTTCCCATTTTCTTTTCTCTCCCACTTGCATCTTTTCTTCTTTATCTTTCGCAAAAACATGCTCCATAACCTTAGCTTCTTCGATTGTTTCCCTCAGCGTTAAAGCCTTTGCATTTCGTATACGGGACATCATGTCCGCTGGCAAACCTTTCAAATAAGCCTTAATCTTTTCTTTCTCATTCGGAGCCACATGCCCCACTAAGTTCAACTTCTCCATAAATAGTTCAGTATACTTTATAACAGAAGAAGTACCTTTCTTCAGATTCCGAAATTCTTCCTCAATCCGATCCATTTCATTTTCATTGCAGTATTCTTCTAGAATCTTTTTCTTGAATGACTCCCAAGTCATGGCAGTCAAGACTGGAGTCGAAATTGTAGCCGTCACAACATTCCACCACGTTAGCGCATTGCCTCTTAGCATTTGAGATGCAAATCTAACCTTTGACTTCTCATCGCATTCACAAGCTCGGAAAGCTTGTTCCATTTCCCTGATCCAGTTCATGCAGGCTACTGGATTATCTTCTCCTTTAAACTCGGGCGGTTTACAGCTTAGGAATGTTTTGTATGAACAGATTCTTTCAACTCTCCTTTTCGCCTCTAACCCAGGGTTACCAACTGGATTTATTACCCCAGTATCCGTTCCTGTTCGACGTAGCTCCGTACTTCGATCATTCAGTGCTTTCATAAACATTTCAGTTTGTTGAGCCATGGCCGCATTCATCATTCGAGTCATATTCTCCATCATACGCGACTCCACTGTCGATTCCGGTGTTTCCTGGGTGGCAGTACTGGTACCCGTTCTATGTACCTGACTATCAGCTCCTCCCGGAAACTGTAATCGCGGCGGACTTTCGTGAGTTTCACCTGTTCCAGGTTGCTTTTCTCTAGACCAATCTATTCCAGACCTATCCAATGAAGAAATAGGAGACAATGGCGGCGTATTCATCATCGTTCTGGTATAACACAAAAGAATAACCATAAGAAATGGTTACACGAATATAGACGTACGAAACGTACTTTACCGATCATTAGTCACTGTAACAATTTAGAAACAAGTATGCTTATGTAACAATATATCCACAATAACAGTAGCTAATTGAAATTGCGAACATACTATACATGAGAATCCTCGTTACCATCGTTACAATACTAATTTCACTTATTTCCGTCGACTCTAAGACTATCCCGTCTTAGTACTTCTACCCATTTCTCACATATCATAACTTAATTCATCACAGCTTAAGTCTAAGTATCTCATCAGCATACTTAGTTCACTTAAACTAATGCTCTGATACCATATTGTAACACCCTAAAATTCAGGGCTAATTTAAACCTTAATTTATAACAAGATTTAAACATAAAACTTCCAAACTTTATATCTTAGCAGAGAAATATCTATGAGGTCATATTTACAAACATAGAATTCTTCAAATAACCTATTAATCTAATTATGTCACTATAATCAGATTAACTAGATTATCTAAGCAATCTATTCAAAAACCTCAGTATTCACTATCTTCTCCGCTAATCCAAAAGCTCTCGTCCCACATCCCTTCATTTTCCCAAGCTAGTACCTGGTAAGAAAACATTATTTGAAACGATTAGGCTAACGCCTAGTGAGAACATTTGGTTTCAAAATAATATTTATACAAAACAATGTAAACAAGGCATAACAAACCTGGTTTACCCTTTTTCTTACCACACGCATAACCATCCTTTGATAACGGGTTAAACCCGATTCCATAACTACGACCTGACACTAAGTCAGTCATTTCTCATGTTTTAGAGCCCACACTACGAATCTTCACTGATTCTAGCTTTATGCTCTTATTCAATAAATCGCAATATACACATGCCCATTTGTTGGAAAGGAAATAGAGATTACAATATACACATGCCAATCCATTCTTTTCCTTAGAAATCGGAAATTACGTTTATTCCACGATTTCTCACATACACCAGAATAATGAATAATCCTCATCTATTCTACGTATTCATAACCACTAGTGCCTATGGATCCATATCACCTATTTGTACCCATACATGTTATTGCTATAAATCAATTTCCAATTTATGCAAAACCATCAATTTAAGAACACAGATTTTACTTTATAAAATCATTCTTCCAAAACAGTTCATTTATAAAATACACCTTACCATACTTAAAAACATTATAAAAGAGGTAAGGTAAGAATGAACTCACCTGGTAGTAGTCACGCTACTCTTACTTTCTCAAAGTTGTAAGGAACTTCCGTCACCAACTTCACAAAAATCTGAAATACCCAAATACATATTGTACTGGTATTAATCTATTGTTTAGAATACTGAAAATCCTAAATATCCAAAATTCTCGTCTCGTATCGCAACCAACTAGCTGCGATAACCCCTTGTCGCAATACACAGCACTTGTCGCAACCCACTGTTGCGACACAGTATCTCATCGCAATCCACTGTTGCGATATCTAATCCTTATCGCAACCAACTATTGCGATACACTCCATGTCGCAACTACCTATTGCGATACCAATGAGCTTGTCGCAACCTAAGGTTGCGACATTCATAACTATCGCAATACATCATAACTATCGCAATGCACTACTGCGATACTCATAACTATCTCAGTCAACTATATTCATACTTAACCCAGAAATTCATAGATTTAAGTTATGCATGCTACTATAAACTTCCAGATATGTTCAATACTACTTATAGAACATAAACATCATCCCAGATTTCTCAAAATATCCATAAATCATCAAAACTCACTTTTAAACTCATAGAAACTTTTCTATATATAATTATTCACAACAAAAATCATAAAGAGGGTCATACCTTGACTTTTCACAGATTATTTCTTACAATCCCAGCTGAATTAATCTGTTTCCTTCTTCTTCTTTTCCTTTCTTTCGATTCTATCTCTCTCTTTTCTCTTTGCCGAAAACACACACAAGACACAGAGACACAAAGAATAAAAATGAGGAGGTGTCTCATTTGTGTGTCTTTCTCCTCACAAAATCGGTGGTGATGACACATCACACCCTACTTAACCAAACAACCCTCCAACTAATTATCACTTGACACTTTACACCCTTTCACTTATAGAAGGGGGGGGGGGGTGTTGAATACAAACACACGATTTTTACTTTTCTAAATTGTTTATTGATAAATCAAGACAATTTACAACTTGTTGCAGAACAAGATTAAGGATTAACCTAATCTAAACAAGTTAAGAACACTAAGTTTCTTGCTCTAGAACAAGATAGAAAGGAGATAAGGAAATTACGAATAATAACCTAACACACAGATAGAAAGAAGAAGATGGTATGAGCACACTTCATTTCTGAAGTAGGGTTCTTTTTATATACTGCATGCATTTAATGCATGGCAGTATTGCTTTACACGTGGCAGTAGCTGAGTGGTTGCATGTCATTGACCTTTGTAGACAACCTTAGTAGCCGCATGGTGCACAGTGTAGAATCAGAGTTGTTGTACGATCATAGACAAAAAGGATGTCCATTCTGACATTTCGTACGGAGACATGCAAGGGAGGTAAGACAATAGTACTTTGTAAGGAGACTTCATGATCAGCTTTCGTTGAAACAGTTCTTTATCAGCGAATGATAAAGTTCGGCGATTGCTGAAGTCTTCTACTTGATACTTCACGTTGAGTGGACAAATCTTGGTTTCGCTGATATCCGCATCAGTTCATTAGTAGACTTGTCGTTGGTTTTTGAGCTTGATCTTCGACTTCAGCGTAGAACATATGCTGACGTGAAACTTGTCTTCAGGGATCATAAGTAAACAACCAACTTATCAGCGATCATCTCATAGACTGAACAGGCTCAGAGCTACTCGATGAACAGAGTTCGCTGACTATTTAACTTTAAAGAGCGAGAGTTACTATCAGCGGTACTGAAATAGTCTTAGTACTTATCAGCGATAGTGAAACTCTAATACATATTGTTTACTTACAATTTTCACTAAGTGTTTAAGAGAGGGTCATTATCAAATCACTGAGGGTTTGGATCAACAATCTCCCCCGATTTGATTATGACATAGCAACAGAGAAAATTGCTAATTAATGAAAACATAAGGATAAAAAGAACTCATAAAATATTTGTCCCTTTTACTGTTTTTTGGGATCTTTTCAGTACTGATGGAGTAAAGTACATTCGCTGAAATTTTTCTTTAAACTTCGTAAAAGGTTACAGAGGGAAGTGGAAAAATCACAAGTACAACAAATAAAATTACAAGTGCAAAAGATGTAGACAGATAAAGATAGAAAGAATTACAAGGCGATCCTATCCGTCAAAAGGTTCTTCCTTGATGAGAAGTTCATCGAGGGTCTTTGATGTGGGAATCATCCAGTCAGGGACCGTTACACCTTGATCCTTTTTGTTCTTTGCTTCTTCAAAGATCAGGGGCTTGAGGTGACGTGCCTGAATGTCGCGTCTGACTTCACACCAGTATATTAGGTCTCTGAACTGTTCGATGGGAGTGATTGGAAGCTCAGATATGCGTTGAAAGTGTTGTCGTCCATAGCAATCTAGAAAGAAGATGCCACAGGGTTCACTTAAGACTTTTCCAGGGATGAAAGTCTCACCAGGAGGCAGGGAGGTGTCAAGTACTGAGAGGTCAGGGTCACGACCAAGTACTTCTTCGCGTGAGAAACCTATACCTATTTCATTCCGTATAGGAGGACCTGAGTATGAGGTTTTCTTTTTCTTTGCAGAGGCCCGTCTTTGTTGAGGTGGACTAAGAGTGGAAGGAGGAATATCCACAGCAGAAGAAACCAAGTCGATCTGAGAATTTAAAATTTTCTCGACATGGCTTTTGAACTATGAGCGAGATCGCTGAATGGCTAATTTCACTTCCAACCATTCAGAGAAACCAAACTTCTCTAATGAAGTAGCGTAGAAGGTGTGCTTGGTTTTGTCTTATCTGAATACGTCAACTTCAACAACAGGAACGTCTACAAACGTTTTTCCTCTGATATTTACCTTGATGATTTTGGATGGTCGAGATCGATAGTTCAACATTTCTTTACACCATTCCAAAGTCGAATCAGATACCTTAGTCTTTTCTTCAACGATCCTTTGGGCATCATCCCATAGCTGACGTTGGACATCAATGGGAGTTCTTTTCAGCGCGAGGTCTTTCACCGATTGTTGGACAAGCTGGATGGCGAGAGCCTTATCTTTATCTTCAGCTTCCTTCTTTTCGGCGAGTAATCGTTCAGCTCTTAAATGATCCTCGTATTCTTTTCTTGATATCCTGAACTTTGTGGGAACAGGGATTTTGGAGCGAGGAAGAATGATTCGCTGATCTTTGAGTTGTTTGATCATTTCATCTCTCTTTTCTTGATCCTCTTCACTTAGCTTTTGAGGAGCCAAGGAAGGTATGTTTTTGTGAGAGAGCAGCTGTTCTTCAGGTTCATCAGTCTCAGTGGTTAAATCCAAGACTGGGATTATTGGTGTAGTTGTAGGAGCTTCAGCGGGATCCTCAAACAGGGGAGAGGACTAGCTGAAACACAGCGATCGTTTAAGTAAGAAAAGTTGGGAAGAAAGAGAAAAGAATAGGGTTAAGTGTATAGAGGTTTTATGGAGAGGAGGATTGATATTGAGAAGGGATAGAGGAGAGATGCAGTATAAGGGAATAGAAGATATTGTACCTGACAAGCTGGCTTAATCTGAAGGATAGACAGATTGCCTTCTGCAGCGAGGCCTTTGTTTTTGCCTTGATCAGCTTCAGATGCTGCAGGCTTTGTCTTCTCCCCTGATGGTTCGTTTATCGAAATCCCTTTCTCAGGGACCTTCTTGGGCTCAACGAAGAAGAAGTCATCATCATCATCATCATCTTTAGGGGATGATGATGGTTCTTCATCATCGATATCGATGGGTTCTTCGTCTTCAGCTTCTTCTTCTTCTTCAGACTCGACCTCATCAGCAACGGCTTCTTTGTGTTGCTCTTCGAGTTGCTCCCCCTCAGATACAGAAGGAGGTTTCTCGGTTCCCTCAGGGTTTTCAACTCCCTGAGGTTTTGAAGTAGAAGCAGCAGTTTCATTTTTCTTCTCCCCCTCATCATTATGGGGAAGGTCTTCAGCTCTCTTTTCCCCCTCTTCCACATTATGAGGAGGGGAGGCAAGAGAAATATCAGCAACACCAGCAGCATCTGTAGTATAAGGATCACTGTCTTCTTGGCCAGTGAGTCCCATACAAAGTTCAACCGCTGCTAATCTGTCGTCGAGGCCAGATATAGTAGGGGCGAGTTTCCGAAGATCTTCTCTATCGGCCTGAGTAAAGTGAGACTTTGGAGCATCCAGGCGATTGAGTATCTGCTGAAGTAGATCTTTGACCGTCGTAACCTCACCCTTAAGAGTACCAACCTCTGTCTTCAATGATGCGACTTCATTGGACAGAGTGGTGAAGTTTGTTGCGAGGGTGGTGTTGGTGAGGTTGAGATTGTTGACGTTTGAGGAAGTTTCAGCGAGGGTGGTAGCAAAAGTTGCAATGCTGCCATCCACCTTCTCCATATCAGCTTTGGAGGCTTTTGTGTCAACAACCTCGTCATCTTCTTGAGGTTCTCTCCAGCGTCTGTAACCGCTGAAGAGTTGGTGGAGAGAATGGTGTTGTATGATTCCATCTTTGTTTCCAGGGCCTTCAGGGAGGTGTTGATATCCCCCAAATTAGGACCTGAAACAGTTATTAACTTATGAACAGAGGAAAGCTCAGAAGTTTGGGGTTGAGAGAGAGAAGTGTTTGGGATAATGTGTATACCTGCAGGCGGGTTGGCGAAGTTGTCGGCGAAGTTGTCGAAGCCTCGTAACCCTGAGAAAGTTTCATAGTCGTCTTCAATAGTTCCCTGACGATTGGAAGTACCTGCAGGTCCTGTGTTTTGTTCTATCATCCTCTGAAGATGTTCAGCAGTAGTGTCGCTGAGGAAGATGTTTGTTGAAGAGAATAGGGGAAGAGATTGAGTGACCAAAAGAGAGGTGGGAGGAATGATGGTTGAGAAAGTGGGTTGGGTGCGGGGTTCAGCGTTGGATTCGCTGAAAATCACTTCAGTCTCTAGAGAGACTGAAGGAGGTGGGTTCAGTTCCAAGTTTATAACTTCAGCGTTTAGAGACGCTGAAGCTGGGATGGAAGGGGTGGCTTGATCAGCTGTGGCAGAGCGTACCACTGAACTATCCATCAGCTCTTCAAGATGAGATGTTGAGTCTTCAGCATGTGAATGCTGGGGGGGTTGCTCCTTGGTTTTCTTGATTCTTTTGGAACCAAGTTGGGAAGTAGATTGTTTCCTTTTTCGAGAAGGAGTGGAGGGTGCAGCTTGGGTATCAGCGGTGGGGATTTCCACTGAATGAGCTGCAGAAGTAGAAGAAGGAGGATTAAGAATAGATAAAAGAGTAGTAAGACGTACCTCGTTTGCCAACGGCTTGAAGTCGAGCACCTTAGGGCCAACCTGAGAGAGTCTCAGATCACCCTCTTTTGGGTACTTGTCCCCAAGTCCTTGTTGAAAGACGGCGTTGATGAATCTGGGATATGGAACCCATGAAGGTCTATCATCCATATCTACTCTGAACTCAAGATCGTCATAGATGATCGAGGCCCAGTCAACATGTAGACCTTTCAGCAATGCATAGCCCATTGCTTGCTGAGGTTGAGCAGCTTGATCAGAGGAGCCACTCTTCGCTGTCATGCATCTTATTAAGTGTGCGAAGATGAAGTTCATCTCGCTTGGCATTTTGGACTTCTTGATCAGGGTCAGTTTCTTATCAATCTCCTTGTCCCTCCTTGTGTCCCATGCGTAACCCATTGCATCAAAGAATGCAGTGATGGCTTCCCTATCAGCATGGTTTTTGTGGTTTGGCAGAGAGACAAAGGGTTTTTCTTTGGTGGCAGTGGGTAGGCTGAGTGCTCGCCTGATAATGGCAGGGTTGATTTTGGTTGTGCCAAATTTGGTGTCACAGAGAATGACATCAAGGAGTTTCTTAGGGTCCTTGGATGAAGGAACCTGAGTGTGTCTAGCAGTATACCAAAACTGAGATAGAAGGAATTTATGGGCAGGGGGTACGAAGGTTAAGGCTTTGAATAAGCAGCAGGTTTGGAGAAAATTCACAGCTTCATTCAGATGTGTGACTTGCTTCTTCAGAGGAAAATCGAAAAGCGCATAGAGATTGTTGGATTTTGAGAAGTCTACTTTCTCAAGCGTGAACTTGACCTGAGGAGCTTTGGGAAGATTCAGTTTCTCCGTAGCAGGAGATTTCTCAGCGGTAGGAGCAGCAATAGAAGATGCCATTTCTGTTTAACATATATAAACATGAAGAATAGATGAAGAACAATGTCTTAATGAAGATTAGGGTTTTCTTGTTTTGAAAAAGAAATGCAAACCCAGTAAAAGTCTTGTTTTCCATTTTCCTTTAGATAAGGATTCTGGAAAAATGAATGAAGAACAAGTTTAAGATTTTGAGTTTTAAACTTGAAGAACAACCATGAAAAGGTTGTGTTCATAAAACCATGAGAGAAATGATTTAATTTTAGAAAGGTTTCTTTTGTTTGATCTGTTAAAAGTAACAAGAAGATCAGAAACAAGTTAAAACAGGTAAATAATGAGAATATTAACCTGGTTGTCGAAGAAGAAGATGAACAGTTTTATGGAAAAACTCGAGTTCAATAAGCAACAGTAAATCTTTTCTTTCTTGGAGAAGAAGTTCGCGTAAAGGAAAAATATAAACTCGAAATAGTTTATATAGGGAGATTAGAGAGAGAGAAAAACTAGAGCGGGAAATTTTTTCATCATGGCACGGACACGTGTTTGCATTTGATTGGATGGTAAACGAAACGTGCAAACGTGTGTCAGAAAAAGAACGTGTCGGGGTTTATCCGTTGTGATGATGTCACAAGCGTCCTTTCATATTTTAGGATGTCTCTGAGGTTTTGAAAGCTCAGGGACTATTTTGAAAAACATGAAGCACTGAATAGAAATATCAGTGTTAGTTTTAGAAATTTCAAAGTATCGCTGTTAAGGAAGAGATATTCACCGATGTGATTTGTTTTGAAATCTTGCATTTACATGCGAATGTCAGCGAGTAAAGAGAGAACATACCTTGATATCAGCGAATCAACTTTGTTCAGAGAGAAGATGATAGAATGGGTTATATAAGTTGGTTTTATCCGATCGCTGATCAAATGTGAACCACTGAAGATTTTATTCTTCAAAGTTCAGCATTCCAAGCTCGCTGATGAGAAAGTTGAATCTTGTCTCAACAAGAGGTTTGGTGAACATATCAGCTAACTGATAGTCAGTTGGGATAAAATGAAGTTCTATATCACCATTCATCACACGATCTCTGATAAAATGATACCTGATTTCGATATGTTTGGTCTTTGAGTGTAGCACTGGATTGTTGGCTATAGCGATGGCACTTGTGCTGTCGCAATAGATTGGAATTTTCGAGAGCTGAAGGTCATAGTCTAGTAGTTGATTTCTCATCCACAAGACCTGAGAACAACAGCTTCCAGCAGCTACATACTCAGCTTCAGCAGTTGAGGTGGACACTGAGTTTTGCTTTTTACTTGTCCAACTCACCAGCTTTCCACCCAGGAGCTGACAGCCTCCTGTAGTGCTTTTCCTATCCAATTTGCAACCTGCAAAATCACTATCTGAATAGGCGATTAGATCAAACCCTGAATCGTTGGGATACCAAAGACCTAGGTTCGTAGTACCCTTAAGGTAACGAAAGATTCGCTTTACAGCGATCATATGAGATTCCTTAGGTTCAGCTTGATATCGTGCACACAAACAGGTTGCGTACATAATATCGGGTCGGCTAGCTGTAAGATACAAGAGAGAGCCGATCATCCCACGGTACATCGTGACATTAACAGGTATTCCATTTGAATCCTTGTTTAGTGTCAGCGGTGGTGCCATAGGGGTTTTCATAGCTGAACTCTGAGTTAAATCGAATTTCTTCAGCATATCTTTAACATACTTTCCCTGATTAATGAAAGTTCCTTTTTCATTTTTCTTTATCTGAAGACCAAGGAAATATGTTAGCTCACCCATTATACTCATTTTATACTCTTCTTTCATTCTATCAGCGAAACGAGTACAAAGGTCAGGGTTAGTAGAACCAAATATAATGTCATCAACATATATCTGAACAAGAATGATATGAGCTTTCACTATTCTGAAAAATAGAGTTTTGTCGATTTTACCTCGCTCAAAATTTTCAATTAGGAGATAAGAGGATAGAGTGTCATACCATGCACGTGGAGCTTTCTTTAAGCCATAAAGTGCCTTATCCAGTTTATAAACATAACCTGGACGCTTAGGATCTGAAAATCCTGGAGGTTGTTCCACATAGACTTCTTCATTCAGCTTTCCATTGAGAAATGCTGACTTAACATCCATTTGATATACTTTGAAGTCTTTGTGTACAGCGTAGGCTAAGAATAGACGAATAGATTCTAGTCTTGCTACTGGAGCAAATGTTTCGTCGTAGTCTATACCTTCCTCTTGTCTGTATCCCTGAGCAACAAGTCGAGCCTTGTTGCGGGTTACAGTTCCATGTTCGTCCAACTTGTTTCGATAGACCCATTTAGTGCCTATCACTGTCTTGTCAGTTGGTCTTCGAACAAGATTCCAAACTTTGTTTCTTTCGAATTCAATCAGCTCTTCTTGCATGGCGCTGACCCAGTTTGGATCTTTGAGGGCATCATCTATTTTCTTTGGTTCAATCAGAGAAATAAAGTTAACAAATAAACAAATATTACATGCACTTCGTCGAGTCTGAACACCAGCGTTTGGATCACCAAGAATTTGATCAATTGGATGATTGACAGTCCATCGCTGAGCCGGAGCATGAATCGCTGACTTAAACTGAACTGGAGGAGCTGATGAGGCTTCAGCAACTTCTGGAATATCAGCCAAGAGAGGAGTAGGTGCAAATGTCATCACATTCACTGATTGCTGAGAAGTAGATGGAATGTCTGAGACATTTGGTTCAGAAGCAGGCATAGTGTTTAGAGGAACAGCTGAGACCCATGAAGTTTCAGCTTCACTATTCTGCATGTTTGGGATGATAGTAGGACCATCATCTTCAACGGTATGAGTATGAGGAGTGGGAATATCTTCTGAATCACCAAGATGTGAAAACATCCATTGATTCAGTTCTTCAGTATCAGCGGAAGATCGAGAATTCACTGAACGGGATTCGTCAAAGGTGACGTGAATAGTTTCTTCAACAGTTTGTCTTCTTCGATTGAAGACTCTGAAGGCTTTGGAGACTGAGGAGTATCCAAGAAAGATTCCATCATCAGCCTTAGGATCAAACTTTCCAAGGGCATCTCTGTTGTTCAGTATGAAACACTGACATCCAAAGATGTGAAGAAAGCTAATTGAAGGCTTTCTCCCATGAAAAAGTTCATAGGCTGTTTTATTAAATCTTTTGACTATCAGCGACCTGTTTTGCGTAAAACAAGCAGTGTTGACAGCTTCTGCCCAAAACTGAGTAGGCAGATGAGAATCGCTGAGCATTGAACGTGCAACTTCAATAATAGTTCGATTTCTTCTTTCAGCGACTCCATTTTGTTGCGGTGTTCTCACTGAAGAAAAGTTGTGAGAAATACCCTTACTCTCAAAGAAGGAATCAAGAGAACTGTTTTTGAATTCAGTCCCATGATCACTCCTTATTGAGCGAACGGTCAAGTTGTTCAGGACTTCCATTTTCCTGACAAAGGTGATGAGTTCTTCAGGGGTGTCACTCTTAGAACGGAGAAACATTACCCATGTATAGCGAGAGAATTCATCAACTATGACCAGCGTATATTTCTTTCCAGCGATGGATTGTTTGTTAACAGGGCCAAACAAATCCATATGGAGAAGTTGTAGAGGAGATGACACTGAGGAAACTTGCTTTGACTTAAAGCTTGCTTTGGTCTGCTTCCCTTTCTCACACGCTGAACATAAGGATTCTTTGGCGTATGAGTGTTGAGGTAGACCAGTGACTAACTCTTTTGAAGAAAGAGTATTCAGTGTTTTGAAGTTTAGATGAGAGAGCCTCTTATGCCATAACTAGTTGACATCAGATGAGGCTTTTGAGAAGAAACATGAGTTCTCAGTGGTTGTTGAGTCCATGTTTATTACATAAACATTTTCCAAACGATAGCCGCTGAGAGCTATCTTCTCCTTTTTGTCAGCGACATGGCAGGATTCCTTAGTAAAGATTACTTTGTTATCCATGTCGCAAAGCTGACTGATGCTTAGAGGATTATGCTTCAGCCCTTCAATATATGCAACTCTTCTGAAGGTTGTTGTACCATTAGAGAGTACACCAAACCCTCGGGTATGTCCTTTTCCATTTCCACCGAAAGTTACAAAGGGACCCTTTTCTTCTTTGTACTCAGTGAACAGGTTCTTCTTACCAGTCATGTGTCTAGAGCATCCGCTATCGAGATACCAGATACCCTTCTTAACCTGCATTACAAAGGAAGATTAGTTTGTCTTGGGTACCCACCTAACCATGTGTACACACTTGTCAGTGGGGGTAGAAGAGGAGGTGGAAGGTTCAGCAGTCTTCGCAGCATTTGAAGATTCAGCTTTGTCAGTCTTCACTTTGGTTAATTTCTTAACCTCAGTGGTCTTCTTTGCCTTGGGGGCAATGATCTTCACCTTAGCTATCTTTTCAGCTTAGGTGGCTGTGGGGCACTTACTAGCAATATGATTGGTAAGTCCACAATGATAACATTTCCTATAACTAAAAGTAGTTCTAGGACCATTTGCATGCTGAGCTTTTGATTTTGAATTAGAGGGACCAGTACCAAGTAAACTTTTGGTATATGAAACAGGAGGAACATTCAGTTCTTCGGATGTCTTACCAATAGTATCCACTTTGATTCTAGGAGTGGATCGCTGAATAGATCCACGCTGAATAAATCCAGGGATCTTATTCTTTGAACCAGAGGGATAAGTCACTGAAACTTTAGAAGGATTCAGCTTTGGAACAAAGGTACCCTTCTGAGGATTTTGGTTAAAAGCTATTCCTTTACCTTTATTTTTAAAGACTGAGGTAGGTTTTGGATAAACAATTTTCTCTTTACCTTTAGAAGTTAAGGTAGAGATTTCCTCAGGGATAGGCGGTTTAGAAGAGGAACACTGAGACGAGAAAGTGTCAGGGATAGAGGATACGAACATTCCAAACTTAAGCATGGAACGGTCAGTGGTTGGTTCTAGAGTATCAGCTTTGTAACCAAGACCACGCTTATCACTCAGGGGAATCTGAGATTTTATTATTTCAATGATCTTTGTTGAGGAGTTATACTATCCATCAACAGTAGCTTTTTCAGCTTTTAAGGCAGCGATAGCTTCTTCGCGCTCGATTTTGACTAGTTGATTTAAGTGAACTTGATCTTTAAAATCTTCTTCAATTTTAGAAAGATTTTCTATTTGAAGGTGACAGTTTTTAAGTTGTTTAGCGAGATCAAGGTTTTGATTTTCAACAACAGTTTTGCCATTCATGGCTTCATATAAACTTCTAGTCAGGAGATCGACCTTTCGAAGACTATCAGCTTCATCAATATTTAAAATATTGGTAAAGAAGGAAGGTGATACCTTAGTAGCAGAGGTTGAAGTAGAGGGAATGTCAGAATTTTCTTCCTCATCTTCAAGTTTGGCCATGAGACATAGATTGGCTTCATCATCATCTTCAGAGTCAGATGATTCTTCTTCGTCAGAGGCATCCCAATCATTGTCAGCCATAAGGCCTTTGCCTTTCTTCTTAAAGGTTTTCAACTTTGAATACCTTTCTTTCAGCTTTTTGTATTTTTCATCTCTAGTCCTGGGTGTAAAGTTTTTCTTGGGAAAAGCTGAGGGTCTAGAGACTTTCTTTAACCTGCACTTGCTAGCAAAATGTCCTATATTTTCACAGTTATAGCAAGTAGCAGTAGCCTTATCAACAAGGGGTGATGATCTTGGCTTGTCAGTAATAGCAAGAGGTTTGTTCTTCTTGAAATTACTCTTTCTAGCAAATCTCCTGAACTTATTAGCCAGGAATGCCAGAGTTTCATCATCATCTGAAGCGTCAGAATCTAATGAACGTTCAGAGTTAGTTTCCAACTCAGTGACAGTGATCGTAGATCGCTGAGTGGAAGGTAACTCTGAGAGTAAAGCAACAGGGGTGCTTTTGGAATCTTTTACAAGATTCTTCTTAAGATGACTAGATTGCTCATGATTCTGCATCGTGCCATATAAGGTAGAAAGAGTCATGGATCTAAGATCTTTTGACAGCTTGAGACACATTGAATAACTGTCCCAGCTTTCAGGTAAACATTCTAAGAACTTTGTCAGTACTTCAAAGTTAGAATATTCCTTACCAACAGTTTTCAGATCTATTATTAAGCAGTTAAAACATTGGTGTACTTCAGAGAGAGATTAATTCTTACCACAAATGAAGCTTTCGTACTGTCTTACCAGGTTGATCTTTCGAGAGTCCTGGACTTCAGAAGTACCTTTATACTGAACACAGATTGTGTCCCACATATCTTTTGAGGTTTTTAGGTTCATGACGGAATGGTAGACTTCGTCAGGAAGAGCCATGGAGAGTATGGATCTGGCTTTGGTGTCGATAGCCACTTTCTTCTTATCTTCATCAGTCCACATATGAATTTCCTTGGGAATCAGCCTTTCTGGAATAGCAGGTCTATTCTCAGCGGCTGGAACTGCAGGATCAATTCTTATAGGAATATATGGGCCGTTTTCAAGATAGTAAGGCATAGTAGGGTCTACACCTTCTAAGAAGAGAATCATCCTATTTTTCCATAGATTAAAATTATCTCTGGAGAATCTAGGGGGTTTTGCAAGAGAACCATTGTCAATATAGTTAGTGTTTGTGTTGGTGGCCATTTTCAGAAATAGCAAGGAAGAGAAATCTTAGTATAGATCAGATCTTGTTTATGAGATTAAACAAATCTGCTCTGATACCACTTGTTGGTCCCGAAGGGTTATACAAGTTTGTAGAAGGGGGGGGGGGGGGGCGGGGGGGTTGAATACAAAAACACGATTTTTACTTTTCTAAATTGTTTATTCATAAATCAAGACAATTTACAACTTGTTGCGGAACAAGATTAAGGATTAACCTAATCTAAACAAGTTAAGAACACTAAGTTTCTTGCACTAGAATAAGGTAGAAAGGAGATAAGGAAATTACGAATAATAACCTAACACACAGATAGAAAGAAGAAGATGGTCCGAGCACACTTCATTTCTGAAGTAGGGTTCTTCTTATATACTGCATGCATTTAATGCATGGCAGTATTGCTTTACACGTGGCAGCAGCTGAGTGGTTGCATGTCATTGACCTTTGTAGACAACCTTAGTAGCCGCATGGTGCACAGTGTAGAATCAGAGTTGTTGTACGATCATAGACAAAAAGGATGTCCGTTCTGACATTTCGTACGGAGACGTGCAAGGGAGGTAAGACAATAGTACTTTGTAAAGAGACTTCATGATCAGCTTTCGTTGAAACAGTTCTTTATCAGCGAATGATAAAGTTCAATGATTGCTGAAGTCTTCTACTTGATACTTCACGCTGTGTGGACAAATCTTGGCTTCACTGATATCCGCATCAGTTCATTAGTAGACTTGTCGCTGGTTCTTGAGCTTGATCTTCGACTTCAGCGTTGAACATATGTTGACGTGAAACTTGTCTTCAGGGATCATAAGTAAACAACTAACTTATCAGCGATCATCTCATAGACTGAACAGGCTCAGAGCTACTCGATGAACAGAGTTCGCTGACTATTTAACTTTAAAGAGCGAGAGTTACTATCAGCGGTACTGAAACAGTCTTAGTACTTATCAGCGATAGTGAAACTCTAATACATATTGTTTACTTACAATTTTCACTAAGTGTTTAAGAGAGGGTCATTATCAACTCACTGAGGGTTTGGATCAACAAAAATTAAAGTTTACCCCTTAACTTATAACTTCACAAAACAATTAACGTAACTTACTCGGGGTTAAATTCTAAAGTTAATTTATCATATAACCAATCACAACTTATCAAATAATTATACTCAAATTATTTAATAAACCCAACGTAATCCTTTATATAAAAATCGAGATGTTACAGAAACAACCTATACACAACTGAGAATTTTTACTATATTCTAGAAATAAAAGTGGCACTGTCTCTAGCTGCATCCGAACTCTAGTCCTGCTCTGCTCACTTACCAGAGCCTCCTACTAACTGCTTACCTGAAAAGGTTTAGTTTGGAAAATGCGAGGGTTAGACCATGAGGTCTAGTGAGCTCCCTCCAAGCAACAATTCTCAAAACATTTTAAAACAGTTTGTAATCATCAAGCAACTTTACATAAAACTTTCACGGAAAATCCGCACCCGTAAATGGCACCCTGAAGTCACTCGGAAGTGACAACGAGTCAGTCTCACGCTGCCTTACTGGGTCACTCCTCCCATGGCATAAACGGGTCACTCCTCCCGGCATGAGAACTGGCGGGCCCACCCCTCGACATAGCCAATTTACGTCTACCACAATGTATGCATACATCTCATATAAACTTTCAAACAAGTAAAATCATGTAAATAAACATGGCATTTCTACTCATTTACTTTCTTTGGAAAACACGTTTAAAACACGTATTTTTAGTTAGAAAAACTCACCTGGTGCTCTTAACAATTCTTCCTGCTTTACTTTTGACTTCCAAAGGGAATACCTGAGTAATGGAATGAAAAGATAAGCTGACTGGATACCACTAAACCGGGCACCCTACTTTCCGGATAAAACTAACTGGACACTATACTACTCTCGCTACTTACCGGGTACGGTTACCAGACGCCATTGTCCGGGTGTCGACTAACCGGACGCTCCGGCTTA
This sequence comes from Saussurea involucrata, assembly GCA_033807775.1. Taxonomy (NCBI): domain Eukaryota; kingdom Viridiplantae; phylum Streptophyta; class Magnoliopsida; order Asterales; family Asteraceae; genus Saussurea; species Saussurea involucrata. The sequence goes on along the minus strand of CM066315.1, from coordinate 28,526,574 downwards.
CCGGATACCGGCTACCCGGATACATCATTTCCCGGACACAGTGTTCGGACACTTCTTACCGGGTATCACACTAACACTGTCCGGACGGCTTCCCTTATCCGGACCCTATCCGGACACCACTACTATCCGGACCCAACCCGTCCGGGAACTCACGCTAACCGGGACTTACCCGATAACTCTATCCGATCACTTCTCTCGGACTACGCTATCCGGTAACCCGCACTGGGATACTTACCGGACGCGGGTCTGGTGACCAATTAGGCACGAAATCCATTGATAACCCCCAACAAGCTTGATTCTCAGTGACAAAAAGTATTACAACCATACTTAACCCTTTCTTAACAACCTTTTTGTGTCTTAAAACACAAAGGGTGATGTCTAATCCCCCCCTTTAAAGCATCATTTTCAACTTTTAACCAAAAATTCCCAAATAAACCAACCCAACAACAATCTAAACCAAGGATTGAGAGAAGAGATTACCTGATATGAATCAATGTAGAATCAGACTCCAATTCCACTTCCTTTTCCAATTTGTAGATTGATGATGTTTCCTCCTCAAATTGCAATTGAAACCAATTCTCTTCTCTGCTCTCACTCAAGCCGCCAACAATAGAAATGAAATGATCATCTAGGGTTTTGTGCCCACATTGGGGTTTTTATACCCTCCTCCCATATTTTCAAAACAACCCCTAAACTTAAAATTGTGCTACTTTCTCCACAAAACTTATTCTGTTCAAATAAAGATTTCGGTTATTACAGCCGGCCCGAGCCATTCGAGCATACACTTTTTCGAGCCTGACATATTTATATGTTTACAAATTATGTAATCAAAATATAAAAATTATCGATCTTGAATACATAAACGAGTTAATCGATCTCGAATTCAAGCTCATAAACGAGCATCGATCTCGAGCTCGAACGATGAAAAAATATTCGAGATCGAGCTCGAGCCCGACTTTGAAAAATTAATCGAGCTCGAGCCTAGTTTAAAATTTTCGAGCTCGGCTCAAATAACCTGATACTCGACTCGACTCGACTCGTTTACACCCCTAATTGTGACTTGTGAATGATAATAATATATGAAGTTTATAATAAGGTTTAGGATTGTAAATGAAAAGAACGTTTGACAAACCGTAATCGTTCGACAACGAACGAACGTGAATACAGTTTTTTTGTATGTTTAGTTAACGAACGAACGTGAATACAATGGCCTCGTCCGTTCACTTATTTACGTTGATGAGCATTCGTTCATTTATGTTCACTAAGGTTCGTTCATTTATGGTTTGTTTATGTAACAACTCGTCCCACATTGATAGAAATTGGGATTTGTGAGCTCCTTATGAGCCTTAAGTGACCATGGTTTTAAGTTGGAATTGAAGTTATTGAACCAACCTATAGCTTTGAGCTTTGGGGTGTTACAAATGGTATCAGAGCCTTGTATCATCGGGTATGATGAGTCCTTGAGGAGGGATGTTTAAGTGGTATAATTATCATCTTAGGCAAATCCCACATTGCCGATTACAAAGGCGAAGATATTGGGCAAGTCTGACAAGGACGTCAAGAGTTTAAGAGGGGGAGTTTGTAACAACTCGTCACACATAGATAGAAATTGAGATTTGTGAGCTCCTTATAAGCCTTAAGTTGTGGGCAACCAATAACTTGCACCATGGTTTTAAGTTGGACTTGAAGTTATTGGGCCAACCTATAACTTTGGGTTTTGGGGTGTTACAGTTTACTTTTGTCTATATTCGTTTATATATAAATAGTATGACATTGATGCATTAATCAATAATTAAATAAGTTTTATACAATACTTTTTATCCCTTCTAAGTTTACCCGATTTTACATTTTGTTATGTTATCTTAGAGGAACGAAATGATGAGTAACAGAGGTTGTTATCTTAGAGGAACGAAATGATGAGTAATAGAGGTTGTTATCTTAGAGTGAATTGCATTTTTGGTCCCTCGTCTATACCTCTTTTTTGGTTTTCGTCCATCGAATTCATAAAATACATTGGTTGTCCACAAATCGTGTTTTTTTAGCCCAAACCAGTCTCTCACATTAACTATGTTGCTCTAGGTTTCGTTAAGCCCATCATGTGCCCCACATGAGGGGCATTTTAGTCTTTTTTGCCTAATTTTAATTCTTCTAAAATAAAATAAAATAAAATTTGTATTAACATTTTTATTATAAAAAAATGAAAAATTCATCAATCTTCCCTGAAACCCTTCCCTGGAACCGTCACCTATCGCCGATTCTTCTCTTCGTGAAACCCTATGACTACCCCCGAACTTGCATATGTTGTTCCCTTAAATCCTTCCCCACCCTCGACTTCCTTTCTCCGGCAAACCTCGGCAGCAAACTAGGGATGAGATCGAGACCGGACCGGTTGATACCAAAATTCTTTGGGACTAAAAAGTGGTACCGAAAACCGAACCGTATGTACCGGTTCGGTTTCGGTTTCGGTTTCGGGACAGGAAAATCGGTACTAAGACCACTTAGGACCGAAAATATGAAAATGTATCGAATGTGTATAAAACCAATCGCAAACCAAAATATCTTCGTAAAATTTCAAATGTGTTTCAAAACACTTTTCGAATCCCAAATTTGTCGAGTTTTTGATGTGTCTGTGAGGGTACCGACTTTTTGATGGTTATGTATGGGGGGTCGATTTTTTGGGTTTATGGAGAAGGTTTGGTTAGTTTAGAAGATGATATATCTTGATTAGCAAAGATAAGTTTAGTTTATTTAGGAGATGATATGGATACTAAAATTTTAAAAAAAAACGACTTTTAAATTTCGGTTCGGTTTCGGTATTTTCGGGAAAATCCCGGTACCGAAATACCGAATACCGAATACCGAATTTGAAGATTATATGAAATCGAAAACCGGACCGAATACATGGTACCGGTTCGGTCCCGGTTCAGTTCGGGAAGGTCCTCGATGCTCATCCCTACAGCAAACCCCACACATGTACAAACATCTACCCATCTTCTTCACTAAATCCAACTTGTAAAATGCCAAGTTGGTTGTTGAAAAGGGAAGATCAACAGGCATATTTCTTTGGGTCCTTGCCAGAAGGAATTTTAATCGACAAAGTTGCATTTTTTTTACTATATAGACAAATACGAACATAAATTATTGGTTTCAAACTAGGGGTGTGTATCAGGCGGGTCCAGGCTAGTAAATCAAAAATCCGATCGAATTTCGGATATATAAATGTTTCAGGTTGATGTCGGTTGAGTTTAGGTTATTATAATGCAAAATGTGTGTATATATAAATTCAATCGATTTTGAAAATGAATTCAATCAATTGAAAGATTGATGAAATCGATAGTAAATTTAGAAATTAGAAAACATTTCGACCGACTATAATTTATGATTTTCAAAAGATAATTACATAAATAAATATATTTATATAATATTTAAAATATATATGTATTTTATTTCGGGTTTTCAGACGAGTTGGGTAGCCAAAGATAAAACTCAATCCGAACCCAAATATCCCCCAAATGATGGGTTTTAGATTTTCGGATTCAAGGTATTCGTGTTTTTGCACAAACTCATTATTATCGGTTCAGATTCGGGTTTGAATTTTAGACTATTCAGATTTTACACACCCCTATCAAAAACCTCAAGACCAACCCTGCTTTTTTTAATCAGTAAAATTAAACAAATAAACTTCACTAGTTCACTTCCATATGTCTATAATGCTAAATAGGATTTACTATTAGAAATTGGAAAAAGTAAGTTAAAAAAAGGGAAGAGACAATAGTATAATAATGATAATAAAAGAAGATAAAAAGGAAATAGTAAAACAAAAAGAGAAGAAAGAAAAAGGAAAGAATGTGGGTGGGATGGCTGGATGCAGCAGCAGCCTTATTAGCGAGTGGATTTGGAGGCTTCCATTTTGTAGCGGACAATCATGGATGGCGAAGGAAGCGATGAGGCCCAACCTCATGGTCCCTATCATCATTACACAACACACGTGTCATCTCATCTCTACCTACAATTAAGGCCATCAGTACCCCATAAGGGAATATTTCAATGATTCCACTCCACATTAGCGTCACATCAGCTTTTCTTCCATTCCTCACTCCATCCCTAACAATCTCTAAACATCCGTACCCCATTCCCTCAAACCCTTTTGCCACCTCATTTATTTTAATTCTTTTATTTATACATTTAATTATTTAACAAAATAAAAATATTTATATATTTTTTAATAAATAAAAATAAGATAAATAATAAAAATAAAAACTCATACCATTCATTAAAAATAAAAATTACAAAATACAAAACACTACCAATCATGAAATTTTTGAATTTGCTCTTTTCTCGCTAAAGTAACCCTTAAAGCTTTTCCCGTAAGGTGATCATGTGGGGCCATGAAAAACTCGAAGTCTTTATCAAATCGGTTTGCGCGTTTGATTTCGCGTTCTTGATCCAACCTATGTCGTTCGAGTTTTGAGCGTTCGATTTCGAGATCGAGTTTTTTCATTTTGTATTCCATTGTATCATCAATCTTGTCGTTGAACGTCGTCAACAACTGAGTAACACTTTCGTCCGTATTCGCCCCGGACGTATTACTCGTTGATGATTTTTTTGCCTTGTTTCTCCCGATGGGTCGTTGAATTTGCTTGTCATCGTCATCATCGGAAGGTTGGGTACGTTTTGAACCCCGCGATGAAGTTGTCGTCATCGTTGGAACGGCTCCTCATTTTGGACATTTTTTTAGGACGTCCCAAGCTTGTTCGTGAGTGAAAGCAACTTTATGGCGTGCTAGATACCGTTCGTGTGCCGTTCGGGATATATCGGCCTCACTCATCCCGCTTGATCTATTATTGAGCAAGTTGTTGTAGATGCCAACAAACGAATTAACTCTTTTATTGAGGTCGTTGAACTTGCTATTGAGTTGATGGGTTGATCTATAACCTGGTTCACGACCCATGCGAGTAAAGAACACATGCCCGATTCGGCCCAAAAAATTTCCTACATTTATGTAAAATTAAGTATAAGAATAATAATAATAATAATAATAACAATAAAAATAATTACCACCGCTTTGTGCGTTACCGACCACGGGGTCCACCGAAACGTCAACCCACACCGACACTAACGCGAGTTCCTCGGCTTTACTCCACGTTTGTTTGGCGGCTTTCTTTGGTCTCGGATTTGATGGTTCCGGGTTAGATTGTTGTGTCGGGATAGATTGTGGTGTGTTCGGGGTAGAAGGTTGGGTTTCCGGAACAATGTCGTCGTCGAGATTGAAGTTGGCCGGAGTAAAACCTTGTTCAATCAACCCGGGACGTGTAAATTGGTAAGGAATTTGTTGGTGAAATTGTTGGGGAAATTGTTGGGGAAATTGTTGCGGATATTGTGGCGGATTTTGTTGCGACCATTGTGGCGGAATTTGTTGCGAAAATTGCGGATGATAACCTTGTTGTGTAAACGCTTGGAAACCAAGCTCTTGATCTTCTTGCGATTGTGGTGTATTCGGTCGGTTACGACGGGATGTAGGTGTTCTGTTTGAATTCATGATGAGAGAGGTGTGAAAAATAAGAGGTTGAGAGAATTTGAGAGAGTTTGAGAGGTGTGAGAAATAAGAGGTTGAGAGAATTTGAGAGGTGTGAAAAATAAGAGGTTGAGAGGTGTGAGAAATAAAAGGTTGAGAGGTGTGAGAAATAAGAGGTTGAGGGTTAAATATATAGTGGGATTAAATTGAGAATTTTTTTTTACAAAGAGCCGTTGAACGGCTTTATTTTTAAAAATTTAATTAATTTTTTTTTAAAAACCTTTCGGGATGGATCGGGATCCCATCCCCGGATTCCATCCCGCCCCGCATACCCCGCATGGGCCGTAGCCCTTCCCGCTCCATCCCGCTGGGCTACGGATGGCCTAAATAAACTTACCAATTGTTTCTCACATCTCTTTTTGCCTAATTTTTTCGACATACTATCACATTGCTATCACAATATTATCATTAGAGCATGACGGTTATCACTAGGGCACATCGATTATCACAGCATCACACCGATTATCACAGTATCACGGTGTATGTCGATTATCACAATATCACAATATCACACCAGTTATCACAGTTTCACAGTGTCCAGTCGATTAGCACAGTATGACGTTGTTTATCATAACATCAGATCGATTATCATAGTGGCACGTCGATTAACACAGTGTTCGGCCGATTAACACAGTATCAGATTGATTACTCTCCAGCGATCAAAATTAGGGGATAATCCTTACTAATTAAAATAATACAAAAAATTTGAAAAATAACTAATGACCTTACTACCCTTAATGCTTAATGCTTAATCTTATTTATTATAATTAAAATTAAGGATTAAATAAAATGGAGGCACACAACTGTTCTTACGTTTTCGCAAATAGGAAGGGTTCTAGTTTGAACCTCCACCTAATAACATAAATATATATATATACATATACACATTTATAATCTTAAAAAATTAATAAATAAAAGATAAAACTTATTTAAATAAAGATAAAATTTTGTATCTAAATAATTATTTGAATATACAAAAATAATGTAAGAAGTATATTAGTGTTCACGCCATTTTTGCACCAAAATAACAAAATAGGAATATGCGTTCACAATCTCAGAGTCACAGTCACGTATACAAAAATCCGGAATACTGGAATGTGGTGGCCTCAGGAGTTCATCATTACCGATTTCTTTAAAATGACAAACCAGATCCATAAATATTTCTCAAATGGCAACAACCGTCCCTTAATATTTGTTATCACATACCGAGCATACCGAGCCGTATCTAAAATTCCCCTCTCACATTTGAAGTTCGCTACCATGACAGGTTTAGCCCCTAAAACCTACAACTTTTAAAAACTGATTATGTCTTTCATCTAATAAATAATAGCGAGTATATCATTACACACACACACATACATATATATATATATAGGGTCAGGTTTTAGGGGAAAACCTTAGAAAAACGGAAAACTGAAAAACACTCTAAAAGCCCCTTCATTTGGACGGTATGCACTTGTGCATACAAGTAATTTGTAACATGTACACGTGCATAATGCACTTGTGCATAAAACCATAAAAACAACATAATTTAAATCACAAGGGCTGTGGCGTACTGGTTAAGGTCCTGGGGAATGTGGTGGAATATCCCATCTGTCCAGGGTTCTAATTCAGGCGTACACAACAATTGTGGCCACTGAGTTTTAATCAAGGTTGATGTCTTAGAGTCAAAATTTGCCAAAGGATTAGTCTGGGCATAGCATAGGACACCCTTAAAAAAACATGATTTAACTATATGCACAAGTGCATACCATCCAGATGAAGGGCCACCAGGGTGTTCTTCAGTTTTCCGTTTTTTTGAGGTATTCCCCTGAACCTCCCGTTATAAATAAATATATATATATATATATATATATATATATATATATGAAGGTTTAGATGAAAAAATTAACTATTAAAAAAAACATGAAAATAACAAACCATGTAAAAAATCACATGTGATTTTACATTAAAGGTAAAATATGGACGCAGTCAATTTTGGTCGCGACTTAAGTCGTGCAAAAAAGTTGCGGAAATTATATATGATTTTATACGTAAATCATTTGTGATTTTATACGTAAATTATGTATTATTTTATATATTAACTGCAATTTTTGTGTTTTCTTAAAATGCTATAACGGATCTTTTCGTAAATGGTTGAAAAAGAAAGTCTATTTTATACAACAAATATCTAAATTAAAAGTTTTAAAAATATATTTATACAAAATAAAAAGAAATTATCAAAAGGAAAAAAAGGGGACCACACCAATTGTCGTCCCTATCAATTACGATTGTCCACAAGGCTCATACAGACGTGTACGAGTAAAGCAACCTCCACCCAAATCCCCTTAAAAACATTTAACTATAACTAAATACCATAACATGTTAATAAATATATGATGATTTATTATAAGTTTTGGCATCATTACTTATCGTAATTTATATTGTACCATTACCATATACCCATTTCAAGAAAGACATATTCTTCTAGTCTAACCCTCCCCTTCCCATCGATTGCTTTATTGTGTTTTTGTTTTGTAAACCCATAACCTACCATTTTCAGCTTTTATCGAGATGGATCGAAAACCTATCGAGACGAATTAAGAACTAATCGAGATCCATCCAGAACCCCATAAAGGAAAAAAACCACTGTATGTAGAGTTGATATTGTAGTATATTCATGATGAATGTTATGGTTGTTGGATATAGTGTCCAGAGTCATTAACTATTGGTAATATTTCTAATAATAGCATGGTCCTTTTGGGTTACCCTTAAGACCCAAATAAACAATCAGAAGAATAAAAGGGAGTTAAAGCAATTAGTTTATTAATTTATCATTTGATGATAAATTAATTATAAGCTACAATATAATTAATTAGATTAATTATATAAAGTACAGAGACTAAATGATAATTGGTTAAAATAGTTTTAACAAGCTTATCGGTTCAAGGGGGCTAGTTGTAAAATAGAGATAACTTGGTCGAGAAGCAGAAGAGGGGTTATAAATAAACTGCTAAGGGTCAAACCCTAGTTGATTTTTTCTATCTCTCTCGGGTGGCCGTCGACCTCCCCCCCCCCCCCCCCCTCTCTCTCTCTCTCTCCCTCCCTCCCTCTCCCAAATCGTAAACCCTAATAAGGGTTTAGAGTTTAAGCCTCTTCTTGATTGTTGGCATTTGGTGTTCTTAAGTGTGAACCACTAGAGGGATTCATACTATTGGTCCTTGACATCCAAGAAGCGAGATCAAAGGTTTGATTCATCATTGTGGTTTTCGACAATCACAATAAACAAATAAGTATTCTTGGTTCATTCTTTTGTAGTTAATTATCTAGAACATATGTATCCTTATAGGTTGTTAGTTTGTATTGCCATAGATGATATTATTAAATATGCTTTCGTTGCCTATATCATGTGGTTGTAAGTTTGCTCAAAACCTTTTAGTGGTATTAGAGTCATAGTTCTTAGATATTAGCTCAAAAGTAGTTTCAATTTGATTTGCAAAACTGTTTGTGTTGGTTTAGGGTTTTCGAAGTTTAGGGTTTGAGGTTACAAAATCGATTTCAAAATTTTTTGCGGCCATTGGATTGCTTAATCCCTAAGTTAGGGTTTCATGGTCATAACCTCAAAACCTAATTTTTTTGGAAACTAAAATTTTTTACTTGCATAAAAAGTTTTGTATTATTAGCGATTAAGTTTTATCGAAATCCCTAAAGGGTATAAGGTAGTCGTTTTCTTTATGCAATGTTATACCCTAATTGTTTTTGGCTAGTTTCCTAACTTGCCTAAAAAAACACAAAATATTGAGTTTTGGCAAATATTGAATAAATAATCTTACATATTCTCTTACCTTATATAGATACATTTAAAGTTTGAATAATATTGTAAGATAAATATTAACATTATTTATATAGTGAATATAAAGTGTATGTCAAATATTTACATTAATTATTAGCATGTGTCTTTACATATTTAATTGGAATTAATTATGGAAACGATTATATTAATTATTAAATATGTCCTCACATGGTTAATTAGAATTAATTAGATAATCATAATTTTAAATTGTTTAAAATTCCATTCAATTTATATATATATTAGACCTTAATTATATATATAAAATTAAATTATATATTGATAGTCAAACCGAGACTAGGCGTACTCACTATAAGCACTCTAAGGGGGTTTAAGGAGGTTACCTATAATATGGTTGCCGAATGAGTCAATGGTTTTTAAAACGCCCTGCGTTACCATACTCACCGCCTCTTGTGTGGACTAGTGGAATTACCGAAAATGTTTGATAGGTCAATGTGACAAGTTAAAAGTATTAACTATGAAGTATAAAACCAAAATCCCGTTTTAGATATACTAAGAAATGTGAAAGTCTTATGCTACCCATGAGAAGAACACACATATTCTTATAGTTTGTTAACGGAGCGTGTGCGGTTTGCCGACACGTTAATGTGAAACTATAGTCGAAAATGATGTGGCGCTCGTGATTCTCAAGTGTACTTGAGTCGAGGGGTCCATGTGTTTTTACATGGTCGATTCACCATCTAGTTTGTGATCCTCGGCATCCCAGTCACAAATAGAAGATAAGCATAATCGAGATTAACATGCCATTGACATAAGTCAGTGAATCTCAAAAGACCTAGGAGTTTCATAGTGAATGAAATTAACAAATAGCATTTGTTTACCTAAATAACCTTGTGATGTGATTACGGCATCCCTTTTCGCATCATAGAGTAAAATATGGATCCTAGCCTTGTTGAATATTTTTGGATAATTATTTTTAAGGGTTAAATATCAAACTAACTAAAAAAAACTATATCTACAGATGGCTGAAAATATTCCTCCTCCTCCTCCTCCTCCTACTCACTCAACATCCAACCTTACGTTAATCTCTATCCTAAGTAAAGATAAGCTGACTGGGCCAAACTACTTGGATTGGATTCGTGCCTTGAGAATTTCCTTGAGGTACGAAGACAAAGAATATTTGCTCGACGAGGATCTTCCTATACATAATGATGATGCAAGCTCTGAAGCAGTAACTGAATATAACAAGCAATTCGCGAAATCCACAAAAGTCGTGTGTCTCATGTTGGTGTCCATGTCCTCGGAACTTCAAAATAGTTTCGAGAACATGGGGGCGTTTGAACTAAATGAGCAGCTTCGTGAAATGTTTCAGGAGCAAGCGAGGCAAGAAAGGTTCCAAGTCGTAAAATCGCTTGTGGAATGTAAGCAACAGGACGGTGCCCCTGTATGTGCGCATGTGCAAAAGATGAAAGCGTACATTGACAGATTAGGCAATCTAGGTGTCGATTTCCCAAGATAGCTTGCCATTGACATGGTGCTAAACTCTCTTAGTGGGGCATATAAACAGTTCATAGTGAACTTCAATATGAACAATATGAACAAGACCTTGATGGAGCTCCATGGCATGTTGAGATCTGCTAAAGCAAGTATGGGTAAGACCCAAAGTGCTCACTCAACTGCTCCCGTCCTGGCCATTAGGGAAGGTGGCTGTAAGAAGAAGAAAGTTTCTCATCCCAAAGGGAAGGGAAAGGCTAAAGTTGTTCCTCGCAACAAAGGCCTTAAGAGAAAAACTGATTCTTTTGACATACCGCCCATAAGTGATCCTAAAGAGGCCATATGCTTTTACTGTCAAGAAAGGGGCCATTGGAAGAGAAGCTACCCAAAATATCTGGAGGACTTGAAAATGAACAAGGTCAAAGGGTGTGGCACCTCAGGTATTTTTACAATTGAACTCCATAGTACTTCGATTTCTAACTCTTGGGTCCTTGATACGGGATGTGGTACTCACATTTGCTTAAATTTCCAGGGACTAAAGGGAAGTAGGACGATGAAGCATGGGGAGCTGAATCTGATCATGGGAAACAGGATGACTGTCGCTGTTACCAAGATTGGAGATTTTGAGCTCGTGCTTAGTAGTGGTTTTCAATAAAGTTATTAGATTGTTGCTACTCGCCGGAAATGGCTCGAAACATTATTTCTTTTCATGCATTGTACAAGGATGGTTTTGAATTTCAATTTGATAATAATAATGTTTGCATTTTGGTTTATAAACATGGTTGTTTTTATTTTAAAGCCTCTCCTTGTAATGGCGTGTATGAAAGCGTGATTTGTGTTGGTAGAAATAATAATAACTTAACTCTAAATGTTGGTTCCTCCAATAGTGAATTGGATAAATCGTCGTTATGGCCTCATCGTCTTGGCCACATAAACAAGAAACGCATCGCCAAGCTCCAATCAGACGGGATCTTGGAACCATTTGGCTTAAAGTCGGATGAAGAATGCGAATCTTGCTTACTAGGCAAGATGACAAAAGCACCTTTCAAAGGAAAAATAGAAAGGGGTAAGGATCTGTTGGACTTAATCCACACAGATGTATATGGACCGTTTAAATCTGCCACGAGAAACGGTGAGAGATACTTTGTTACCTTTACTGACGATTTCAGTAGATATGGATTTATCTATTTGATGAAAAACAAATCGGACACCTTTGAAGTGTTCAAAGGATTCAAAAACGAAGTAGAAAACCAACTGGGCAAGAAGATCAAGATGCTCCGGTCCGACAGGGGTGGAGAATACTTGAGTCATGAATTCTACGACTATCTAAGGGATTGTGGAATAGTTTCGCAATTATCTCCTCCCATAACACCACAACTCAATGGTGTTGCTGAGAGAAGAAATCGAACGCTACTTGATATGGTTCGGTTCATGATGAGTCGTGCTACATTTCCAATATCGTTCTGGGGCTATGCCTTAGAAACTGCAGCTCATATCATAAACCTCGTTCCAACTAAGAAGGTTGCCAAGACACCCTCTGAAATGTGGAATGGGACTCGTCCGTCGTTAGCACATATAAAGGTCTGGGGTTGTGAAGTCTTCGTTCGGCGCGAAACTAACGACAAGCTAGAACATAGAGCAGAGAAGTGTCGGTTCATTGGTTATCCCTACAAATCCTTTGGATATATATTTTACAAACCTTTTGAGAACAAAGTGTTTGTAGCTAGAAGGGGAGTCTTCCAAGAAAGGGAACTCATTTCCAAAGAGGATAGTGGGAGCAGTATTGATCTTGAAGAAATTCAAGAAACAACCAATGATGAACCTATAGTTGATACTAGCCCTCAACATGAGGTTGAACCACCTGTTGAGGAAACTAACATACCTCCACCACCTCTTCGCAGAACTAGTAGAGTTAGTAGAGTTAATCGACCTCCTGAGTTTTATTATGGTTTTCATATTACAAAGGAAGGAGATACACAAGTCAATGATAAAACATTTGATAGTGCGGATGAGCTATCCAACTACAAGGAAGCGATGGCAGGCCCTGAGGCTGCCAAGTGGAAAGAGGCCATGGAGAGCGAGATTCAATCTATGTACGATAACCAAGTTTGGAAATTGGTTGATCATACACCAGGTCGCAAGACAGTTGGGTGTAAGTGGATCTTCAAAAAGAAGACCGACATGGATGGGAATGTGCACACATTCAAGGCTAGACTGGTTGCGAAAGGTTACACTCATACTCAAGGGATTGATTATGATGAAACCTTCTCACCAGTGGCAAAGATTAAGTCTATCAGGATATTGCTTGCCATAACTGCATTTCATGACTTTGAAGTATGGCAAATGGATGTAAAAACCGCTTTCCTCAATGGGAAACTTGATGAGGATGTGTATATGGCACAACCTGAAGGGTTGGTACATACCGGGTATCCAGATAAGGTGTGTAAGCTTGAAAGATCCATTTATGGACTTAAACAAGCGTCTCGTAGCTGGAATCTCTGTTTTCATAAAAAGGTCAAGGAGTTTGGATTTTCTCGAAGCGAAGATGAGTATTGCGTATATGTTAAGGCTAGTGGGAGTAATGTTGTATTTATAGTCTTGTATGTTGATGACATACTACTCATAGGAAACGATATTCCGATGTTGCAAGATGTAAAGGCCTGGCTCGGGAAATGTTTCGCTATGAAAGATTTGGGAAATGCAGCATATATACTTGGAATAAGAATTTATCGAGATAGAACCAAGCGTTTAATTGGACTTAGCCAAAGTACATACTTGGATAAGATATTGAAGAAATTCAATATGAGTGAATCCAAGAAAGGGTATTTGCCCATGCAACATGGCATAAGATTGAGTAAAGATCAATGTCCCAGTACTAGTAAAGAACTGGACAGAATGAGTCGAATTCCATATGCATCTGCTATAGGACCGATCATGTATGCCATGACATGTACTAGACCTGATGTCTCATTTGCTTTAAGCATGGTGAGTAGATATCAAGGGAACCCAGACGAAAGTCATTGGACGGCTGTAAAGAACATTCTTAAGTATCTTCGGAGGACTAAAGATGTGTTCTTAGTCTATGGTGGAAAAGATGAATTACGAGTAACAGGTTATACTGATGCGAGTTTCCAGATAGATCGGGATGATTCCCGGTCGCAGTCAGGATGGGTGTTCTTGTTGAATGGTGGGGCCGTGACTTGGAAAAGTTCCAAACAGGACACCGTGGATGACTCTACGTGTGAATCAGAATATATCGCAGCTAGTAAAGCAGCGAAAGAGGTTGCATGGTTGAAGAATTTCATAGGTGATCTGGGCGTTGTACCAAGCATCAGTGAACCCATTGAAATCTTCTGTGATAACGAAGGTGCAGTCGCATTGACTAAAGAACCAAAAGACCATGGGAAGTCAAAGCACATAGAGAGGAAGTATCACTTTGTGCGACACAAGGTTGCGGAAAACCCGATCGTGGTGAGTAGAGTGCCGACTGAAGAGAATCCGGCGGATCCTTTCACGAAAGCATTAACTCGACCCTAACATGAGTATCATACTGAAGCCATAGGTGTTAGAATTATCAATATACCTTGAATGTTTTAGTTGTTAGTTTGATGTATTAAAAACGTAATAAATTGTATTTGATTTGGAGATTATTATACGGAGATTATAATATATGCTGGATTGCGTCCATTTACATTTAATTTATTATCGTGTTTCATTTTGCATGTTTAGAACCAACTTTCTGAGTATTAATTTACTTAAACCTCCACAGTCAGTCATACTCCTGGAAGTAAGTAGTGATTCAAGACTGTCATGGAGCGTTAGAAGCATAGAGAATGCAACTAACACTCATGAGTACTTAATGGTGATTTGGGTATTGGAACAACCCGCACTCAAAAGTTTACTTCATGGATTAAGTCAGAGTAATTTTGAGATGATAATATTTTATGTTCTTCAAACAGAGATACATAGAGTTTTGCTCTAGGATTCTGTTATGCTTTGGTGTGCTCCAACGCTGACCGTAACTGGCAGCTATACAGGGTATGTCCATGTATAATATGATGAGTAGAAATGAACTGTGTAGTCAAAGTTTATTTGTTCCTTCTGCCTAAACAGGAGAAGCTATATCCATGGGCCCCTCGATGATTTGGTGTTGACATTAAGTGTTTGGCCAAACCCTGACTAGAATTGATGTGTCCAATTGAGTAGTCTGATGAATTCAACACATATCGGAAATCGGGAAACATAATCTTGATCCATGAGATAGACATTTATCCATGTCTCAGGTTCATATGATATCTTGTAGAACAAAGGAACATTAAATCACTTATTTTAGGACCGAATCTTTATCAGAGTTCGGCAGCTGCATTGGATGGCTTGCTCTCTGCTGATTATTTGAAAGTGTTGAACCAAATAGAGTTAATAACTTGTCCAAGTGGGAGACTGTTGGATATAGTGTCCAGAGTCATTAACTATTGGTAATATTTCTAATAATAGCAGGGTCCTTTTGGGTTGCCCTTAAGACCCAAATAAACAATCAGAAGAATAAAAGGTTGTTAAAGCAATTAGTTTATTAATTTGTCATTTGATGATAAATTAATTATAAGCTACAATATAATTAATTACATTAATTATATAAAGTACAGCAACTAAATGATAATTGGTTAAAATAGTTTTAACAAGCTTATCGGTTCAAGGGGGCTAGTTGTAAAATAGAGATAACTTGGTCGAGAAACAGAAGAGGGGTTATAAACAAACTGCTAAGGGTCAAACCCTAGTTGGTTTTTTCTATCTCTCTCGGGTGGCCGTCGACCTCCCCCCCTCTCTCTCTCTCCTAAATCGTAAACCCTAATAAGGGTTTAGGGTTTAAGCCTCTTCTTGATTGTTGGCATTTGGTGTTCTTAAGTGTGAGCCACTAGAGGGATTCATACTATTGGTCCTTGACATCCAAGAAGCGAGATCAAAGGTTTGATTCATCATTGTGGTTTTCGACAATCACAATAAACAAGTAAGTATTCTTGGTTCATTCTTTTGTAGTTAATTATCTAGAACATATGTATCCTTGTAGGTTGTTAGTTTGTATTGCCATAGATGATATTATTAAATCTGCTTCCGTTGCATATATCATGTGGTTGTAAGTTTCCTCAAAACCTTTCAGTGGTATCACAGCCATAGTTTTCTTAGATATTAGCTCAAAAGTAGTTTCAATTTGATTTGCAAAACTGTTTGTGTTGGTTTAGGGTTTTCGAAATTTAGGGTTTGAGGTTACAAAATTGATTTCAAAATTTTTTGCGGCCATTGGATTGCTTAATCCCTAAGTTAGGGTTTCATGGTCATAACCTCAAAACCTAATTTTTTTGGAAACTAAAATTTTTTACTTGCATAAAAAGTTTTGTATTATTAGCGATTAAGTTTTATCGAAATCCCTAAAGGGTATAGGGTAGTCGTTTTTTTTATACAATGTTATACCCTAATTGTTTTTGGCTAGTTTCCTAACTTGCCTAAAAAAACACAAAATATTGAGTTTTGGCAAATATTGAATAGATAATCTTTCATATTCTCTTACCTTATATAGATACATTTAAAGTTTGAATAATATTGTAAGATAAATATTAACATTATTTATATAGTAAATATAAATTGTATGTCAAATATTTACATTAATTATTTGCATGTGTCTTTACATGTTTAATTGGAATTAATTATGGAAACGATTATATTAATTATTAAATGTGTCCTCACATGGTTAATTAGATAATCATAATTTTAAATTGTTTAAAATTCCATTCAATTTATATATATATTAGACCTTGATTATATATATAAAATTAAATTATACATTGATAGTCAAACCGAGACTAGGCGTACTCACTATAAGCACTCTAAGGGGGTTTAAGGAGGTTACCTATAATATGGTTGCCGAATGAGTCAATGGTTTTTAAAACGCCCTGCGTTACCATACTCACCGCCTCTTGTGTGGACTAGTGGAATTACCGAAAAGGTTTGATAGGTCAATGTGACAAGTTAAAAGTATTAACTATGAAGTATAAAACCAAAATCCCGTTTTAGATATACTAAGAAATGTGAAAGTCTTATGCTACCCATGAGAAGAACACACATATTCTTATAGTTTGTTAACGGAGCGTGTGTGGTTTGCCGACACGTTAATGTGAAACTATAGTCGAAAATGATGTGGCGCTCGTGATTCTCAAGCGTACTTGAGCCGAGGGGTCCATGTGTTTTTGCATGGTCGATTCACCATCTAGTTTGTGATCCTCGGCATCCCAGTCACAAATAGAAGATAAACATAATCGAGATTAACATGCCATTGACATAAGTCAGTGAATCTCAAAAGACCTAGGAGTTTCATAGTGAATGAAATTAACAAATAGCATTTGTTTACCTAAATAACCTTGTGATGTGATTACGGCATCCCTTTTCGCATCATAGAGTAAAATATGGATCCTAGCCTTGTTAAATATTTTTGGATAATTATTTTTTAAGGGTTAACTATCAAACTAACTAAAAAAAACTATATCTACAGATGGCTGAAAATATTCCTCCTCCTCCTCCTACTCACTCAACATCTAACCTTACGTTACTCTCTATCCTAAGTAAAGATAAGCTGACTGGGCCAAACTACTTGGATTGGATTCGTGCCTTGAGAATTGCCTTGAGGTACGAAAACAAAGAATATTTGCTCGACGAGGATCTTCCTATACTTAATGATGATGCAAGCACTGAAGCAGTAACTGAATATAACAAGCAATTCGCGGAATCCACAAAAGTCGCGTGTCTCATGTTGGCGTCCATGTCCCCAGAACTTCAAAAGAGTTTCGAGAACATGGGGGAGTTTGAACTAAATGAGCAGCTTCGTGAAATGTTTTAGGAGTAAGCGAGGCAAGAAAGGTTCCAAGTCGTAAAATCGCTTGTGGAATGTAAGCAACAGGACGGTGCCCCTGTATGTGCGCATGTGCAAAAGATGAAAGCGTACATTGACAGGTTAGGCAATCTAGGTGTCGATTTCCCAAGAGAGCTTGCCATTGACATAGTGCTAAACTCTCTTAGTGGGGCATATAAACAGTTCATAGTGAACTTCAATATGAACAATATGGACAAGACCTTGATGGAGCTCCATGGCATGTTGAGATCTGCTGAAGCAAGTATGGGTAAGACCCAAAGTGCTCACTCAACTGCTCCCGTCATGGCCATTAGGGAAGATGGCTGTAAGAAGAAGAAAGTTTCTCATCCCAAAGGGAAGGGAAAGGCTAAAGTTGTTCCTCGCAACAAAGGCCTTAAGAGATAAACTGATTCTTCTGACATACCGCCCATAAGTGACCCTAAAGAGGCCATATGCTTTTACTGTCAAGAAAGGGGCCATTGGAAGAGAAGCTGCCCAAAATATCTGGAAGACTTGAAAATGAACAAGGTCAAAGGGTGTGGCACCTCAGGGACTATAGGGAAATAGGACGATGAAGCATGGGGAGCTGAATCTGATCATGGGAAACAGGATGACTGCCGCTGTTACCAAGATTGGAGATTTTGAGCTCGTGCTTAGTAGTGGTTTTTCAATAAAATTATTAGATTGTTGCTACTCGCCGGAAATGGCTCGATACATTATTTCTTTTCATGCATTGAACAAGGATGGTTTTGAATTTCAATTTGATAATAATAATGGTTGCATTTTGGTTTATAAACATGGTTGTTTTTATTTTAAAGCCTCTCCATGTAATGGCGTGTATGAAAGCGTGATTTGTGTTGGTAGAAATAATAATAACTTAACTCTAAATGTTGGTTCCTCCAATAGTGAATTGGATAAATCGTCGTTATGGCATCATCGTCTTGGCCACATAAACAAGAAACGCATCGCCAAGCTCCAATCGGACTGGATCTTGGAACCATTTGGCTTAAAGTCGGATGAAGAATGCGAATCTTGCTTACTAGGCAAGATGACAAAAGCACCTTTCAAAGGAAAAATGGAAAGGGTAAGGATCTGTTGGACTTAATCCACACAGATGTATGTGGACCGTTCAGATCTTCCACGAGAAACGGTGAGAGATACTTTGTTACCTTTACTGACGATTTCAGTAGATATGGATTTATCTATTTGATGAAAAACAAATCGGACACATTTGAAGTGTTCAAAGGATTCAAAAACGAAGTAGAAAACCAACTGGGCAAGAAGATCAAGATGCTCCGGTCCGACAGGGGTGGAGAATACTTGAGTCATGAATTCTACGACTATCTAAGGGATTGTGGAAAGGTTTCGCAATTATCTCCTCCCAGAACACCACAACTTAATGGTGTTGCTGAGAGAAGAAATCGAACGCTACTTGATATGGTTCGGTCCATGATGAGTCGTGCTACACTTCCAATATCGTTCTGGGGCTATGCCTTAGAAACTGCAGCTCATATCTTAAACCTCGTTCCAACTAAGAAGGTTGCCAAGACACCCTCTGAAATATGGATTGGGACTCGTCCCTCGTTAGCACATATAAAGGTCTGGGGTTGTGAAGTCTTCGTTCGGTGCGAAACTAACGACAAGCTAGAACATAGAGCAGAGAAGTGTCGGTTCATTGGTTATCCCTACAAATCCTTTGGATATATATTTTACAAACCTTCTGAGAACAAAGTGTTTGTAGCTAGAAGGGGAGTCTTCCAAGAAAGGGAGCTCATTTCCAAAGAGGATAGTGGGAGCAGTATTGATCTTGAAGAAATTCAAGAAACAACCAATGATGAACCTATAGTTGACACTAGCCCTCAACATGAGGTTGAACCACCTGTTGAGGAAACTAACATACCTCCACCACCTCTTCGCAGAACTAGTAGAGTTAATCGACCTCCTGAGTTTTATTATGGTTTTCATATTACAAAGGAAGGAGATACACTAGTCAATGATAAAACATTTGATAGTGCGGATGAGCCATCCAACTACAAGGAAGCGATGGCAGGCCCTGAGGCTACCAAGTGGAAAGAGGCCATGGAGAGCGAGATTCAATCTATGTACGATAACCAAGTTTGGAAATTGGTTGATCATACACCATGTCGCAAGACAGTTGGGTGTAAGTGGATCCTCAAAAAGAAGACCGACATGGATGGGAATGTGCACACATTCAAGGCTAGACTGGTTGCGAAAGGTTACACTCAAACTCAAGGGATTGATTATGATGAAACCTTCTTACCAGGGGCAAAGATTAAGTCTATCAAGATATTGCTTGCCATAGCTGCATTTCATGACTATGAAGTATGGCAAATGGATGTAAAAACCGCTTTCCTCAATGGGAAACTTGATGAGGATGTGTATATGGCACAACCTGAAGGTTTTGTACATACCGAGTATCCAGATAAGGTGTGTAAGCTTGAAAGATCCATTTATGGACTTAAACAAGCGTCTCGTAGCTGGAATCTTTGTTTTCATGAAAAGGTCAAGGAGTTTGGATTTTCTCGAAGCGAAGATGAGTCATGCGTATATGTTAAGGCTAGTGGGAGTAATGTTGTATTTCTAGTCTTGTATGTTGATGACATACTACTCATAGGAAACGACATTCCGATGTTGCAAGATGTAAAGGTCTGGCTCGGGAAATGTTTCGCTATGAAAGATTTGGGAAATGCAGCATACATACCTGGAATAAGAATTTATTGAGATAGAATCAAGCGTTTAATTGGACTTAGCCAAAGTACATACTTGGATAAGATAGTGAAGAAATTCAATATGAGTGAATCCAAGAAAGGGTATTTGCCCATGCAACATGGCATAAGATTGAGTAAAGATCAATGTCCCAGCACTAGTAAAGAACTGGACGGAATGAGTCGAATTCCATATGAATCTGCTATAGGATCGATCATGTATGCCATGACATGTACTAGACCTGATGTCTCATTTGCTTTAAGCATGGTGAGTAGATATCAAGGGAACCCAGGCGAAAGTCATTGGACGGCTGTAAAGAACATTCTTAAGTATCTTAGGAGGACTAAAGATGTGTTCTTAGTCTATGGTGGAAAGGATGAATTACGAGTAACAGGTTATACTGATGTGAGTTTCCAGACAGATTGGGATGATTCCCGCTCGTAGTATGGATGGGTGTTCTGGTTGAATGGTGGGGCCGTTACTTGGAAAAGTTCCAAACAGGACACCTTGGCTGACTCCACGTGTGAATCAGAATATATCGCAGCTAGTGAAGCAGCGAAAGAGGCTGCATGGTTGAAGAATTTCATAGGTGATCTGGGCGTTGTACCAAGCATCAGTGAACCCATTGAAATCTTCTGTGATAACGAAGGTGCAGTCGCATTGACTAAAGAACCTAAAGACCATGGGAAGTCAAAGCACATAGAGAGGAAGTATCACTTTGTGCGACACAAGGTTGTGGAAAACCAGATCGTGGTGAGTAGAGTGCCGACTGAAGAGAATCCGACGGATCCTTTCACGAAAGCATTAACTCGACCCAAACATGAGTATCATACTGAAGCCATAGGTGTTAGAATTATCAATATACCTTGAATGTTTTAGTTGTTAGTTTGATGTATTAAAAACGTAATAAATTGTATTTGATTTGGAGATTATTATATGGAGATTATAATATATGCTGGATTGCGTCCATTTACATTTAATTTATTATCGTGTTTCGTTTTGCAAGTTTAGAACCAACTTCTTGAGTATTAATTTACTTAAACCTCCACAGTCAGTCATACTCCTGGAAGCAAGTAGTGATTCAAGACTGTCATGGAGTGTTAGAAGCATAGAGAATGCAACTAACACTCATGAGTACTTAATGGTGATTTGGGTATTGGAACAACCCGCACTCAAAAGTTTACTTCATGGATTAAGTCAGAGTAATTTTGAGATGATAATATTTTATGTTCTTCAAACGGAGATACATAGAGTTTTGCTCTAGGATTCTGTTATGCTTTGGTGTGCTCCAACGCTGACCGTAACTGGCAGCTATACAGGGTATGTCCATGTATAATATGATGAGTAGAAATGAACTGTGTAGTCAAAGTTTATTTGTTCCTTCTGCCTAAACAGGAGAAGCGATATCCATGGGCCCCTCGATGATTTGGTGTTGACATTAAGTGTTTGGCCAAACCCTGACTAGAATTGATGTGTCCAATTGAGTAGTCTGATGAATTCAACACATATCGGAAATCGGGAAACATAATCTTGATCTATGAGATAGACATTTATCCATGTCTCAGGTTCATATGATATCTTGTAGAACAAAGGAACATTAAATCACTTATTTTAGGACCGAATCTTTATCAGAGTTCGGCATCTGCATTGGATGGCTTGCTCTCTGCTGATTATTTGAAAGTGTTGAACCAAATAGAGTTAATAACTTGTCCAAGTGAGAGACTGTTGGATATAGTGTCCAGAGTCATTAACTATTGGTAATATTTCTAATAATAGCAGGGTCCTTTTGGGTTGCCCTTAAGACCCAAATAAACAATCTGAAGAATAAAAGGGAGTTAAAGCAATTAGTTTATTAATTTGTCATTTGATGATAAATTAATTATAAGCTACAATACAATTAATTAGATTAATTATATAAAGTACAGGGACTAAATGATAATTGGTTAAAATAGTTTTAACAAGCTTATCGGTTCAAGGGGGCTAGTTGTACAATAGAGATAACTTGGTCGAGAAGCAGAAGAGGGGTTATAAATAAACTGCTAAGGGTTTAGGGTTTTTTCTATCTCTCTCGGGTCAAGGGGGCTAGTTGTACCCTAGTTGGTTTTTTCTATCTCTCTCGGGTGGCCGTCGACCTCCCCTCTCTCTCTCTCCCAAATCATAAACCCTAATAAGGGTTTAGGGTTTAAGCCTCTTCTTGATTGTTGACATTTGGTGTTCTTAAGTGTGAGCCACTAGAGGGATTCATACTATTGGTCCTTGACATCCAAGAAGCGAGATCAAAGGTTTGATTCATCATTGTGGTTTTCGACAATCACAATAAACAAGTAAGTATTCTTGGTTTATTCTTTTGTAGTTAATTATCTAGAACATATGTATCCTTATAGGTTGTTAGTTTGTATTGCCATAAATGATATTATTAAATATGCTTCCGTTGCCTATATCATGTGGTTGTAAGTTTGCTCAAAACCTTTCAGTGGTATCAGAGCCATAGTTCTTAGATATTAGCTCAAAAGTAGTTTCAATTTGATTTGCAAAACTGTTTGTGTTGGTTTAGGGTTTTCGAAATTTAGGGTTTGAAGTTACAAAATCGATTTCAAAATTTTTTGCGGCCATTGGATTGCTTAATCTCTAAGTTAAGGTTTCATGGTCATAACCTCAAAACCTAATTTTTTTGGAAACTAAATTTTTTTACTTGCATAAGAAGTTTTGTATTATTAGCGATTAAGTTTTATCGAAATCCCTAAAGGGTATAGGGTAGTCGTTTTTTTATGCAATGTTATACCCTAATTGTTTTTGGCTAGTTTCCTAACTTGCCTAAAAAAAACACAAAATATTGAGTTTTGGCAAATATTGAATAGATAATCTTACATATTCTCTTACCTTATATAGATACATTTAAAGTTTGAATAATATTGTAAGATAAATATTAACATTATTTATATAGTGAATATAAATTGTATGTCAAATATTTACATTAATTATTAGCATGTGTCTTTACATGTTTAATTGGAATTTATTATGGGAACGATTATATTAATTATTAAATGTGTCCTCACATGGTTAATTAGAATTAATTAGATAATCATAATTTTAAATTGTTTAAAATCCCATTCAATTTATATATATATTAGACCTTAATTATATATATAAAATTAAATTATACATTGATAGTCAAACCGAGACTAGGCGTACTCACTATAAGCACTCTAAGGGGGTTTAAGAAGGTTACCTATAATATGGTTGCCGAATGAGTAAATGGTTTTTAAAACGCCATGCGTTACGATACTCACCGCCTCTTGTGTGGACTAGTGGAATTACCTAAAATGTTTGATAGGTCAATGTGACAAGTTAAAAGTATTAACTATGAAGTATAAAACCAAAACCCCGTTTTAGATATACTAAGAAATGTGAAAGTCTTATGCTACCCATGAGAAGAACACACATATTCTTATAGTTTGTTAACGGAGCGTGTGCGGTTTGCCGGCACGTTAATGTTAAACTTTAGTCGAAAATGATGCGGCGCTCGTGATTCTCAAGCGTACTTGAGCCGAGGGGTCCATGTGTTTTTGCATGGTCGATTCACCATCTAGTTTGTGATCCTCGACATCCCAGTCACAAATAGAAGATAAGCATAATCGTGATTAACATGCCATTGACATAAGTCAGTGAATCTCAAAAGACCTAGGAGTTTCATAGTGAATGAAATTAACAAATAGCATTTGTTTACCTAAATAACCTTGTGATGTGATTACGGCATCCCTTTTCGCATCATAGAGTAAAATATGGATCCTAGCCTTGTTAAATATTTTTGGATAATTATTTTTTAAGGGTTAAATATCAAACTAACTAAAAAAAACTATATCTACAGATGGCTGAAAATATTCCTCCTCCTCCTACTCACTCTTCATCCAACCTTACGTTACTCTCTATCCTAAGTAAAGATAAGCTGACTGGGCCAAACTACTTGGATTGGATTCGTGCCTTGAGAATTGCCTTGAGGTACGAAGACAAAGAATATTTGCTCAACGAGGATCTTCCTATACTTAATGATGATGCAAGCTCTGAAGCAGTAACTGAATATAACAAGCAATTCGCGGAATCCACAAAAGTCGCGTGTCTCATGTTGGCGTCTGTTAATGCCAAAAATCGCACCAAAGGGAAAACTTAAGGTCGATGTGGACTTAATCAACTAAAGAAATGATCTTTTGACGAGACGTGCGATGAGGGAAAAAATAAAAGAGACAAGGTATTTGATGACGTAGTAAAAATCTCAAACGAGGAAAAAACCTGCGGACGACAGTGGGTGTCGTCGCTGCACTATGGTCGCCAATCAGGGGCGACGTCCTTGGTACTGGCGTCAGTCGTACGATGATTACAATACAAATGAAGGAAATGCTTCGAAATGTAAAGTACAAGTGTTTAAATGTGAAACAAGTGTTTGTCGTGTGTGAATACAAAGTGTGAACTTCTGGTCGAGGACTGTTGTCGTGCGTCTAGAGCGATACTTGAGCTTTCCTTCGAGTGTTCTTGAGTTCGCTGTAAGATTCTGGCTTTCAGTACTTAATCTCCAGAGTTTGAATGTTCTTTGCTATGAGTTTTGATGATTTTCTCTGCTGTTTGGTGATGTTCGCTGGAGTGTATTGGATGTTAACCGATGTCCCTTGAAATGAAGCTTTAGCTTGTCTTTTATAGCCTTCGCGTCATTAATTAACTCCATTAATGATTCGATCAACGGCTGGAAACGGTCGCCGGAGTGATTATCCATAATGATCTTCGTCCGTTACGGTCCCTTGCTGTTAATGGCTTTGACTCCTGCATTAAATACTTAACAAACGTAACAGTCAAGGTTAACGTTAGCTTTGGTCGAAGGTACAATGATCTTACACGATGGTCGTACGGGACGGGCGATACTATGGTCGAGCGTCATGGGGGACGTACGACTTACCTTTTACGGGCGACGACGGATGTTTTCTGGGTTCTCGTCGAGACCTTATCTTAATACAAGATTTGGATTATGACGTGCGTCTTATATGCTCTGGTCGTGATCGTACGACGTGGTTTTTTGCCCAAACAGTTTGCCCCCAAAATTTGAAAATTGAATGTCAAATTTAAGTTTTAAATTTTGTCCATCAGACGCATAGGAAATAAGACAAGAGTTAGAAATTACCTCAATCGCCTTGGAGCTAGACTGGTTCGTTTCTAAATGAACGAGAAGTTGAAAAGGGAACGGGGTCGTGACGTCATACTGACACACGATGATGCTTACCAGCTGTCGAGGACAGGTGTCGACGATCCCTGCGGTCATACGAAAGGACGGGGACGCTCAACGATTATCCAGGGATTCAACTTGACATGATCGACTGCATAAATAAAGATTACGATGGATCTTTTCTTGGCGATTTCCGTTCGATTATAACTTGTAAGGGTTCTTTGACCTAATTTAAGTTTTTCTGAGATCATATAAGATACGACCCTCCAGTTTGCGTATGTGTCGCAAGTCTATTGCTAGAAAGCCTAGAAAAACTGGGATATTTGGGGCCTCTCAGAAGTGCAAATCAATTTAACGGGACTGGCAATGTCGACAGAGCCTAGAAGCACCATTAAAAACGAAGAAGATCTCGACGACTTTAGAAGTCTAGCGAGGATTCCCAGGGGGATTACCGTGAACAAGGTTGGCAATGTTCGACCGGAAATGTGCCCCGAGGGGTACATTGTTATATACGAATATCCGTTCAAAATAGGTTTTCACTGGCCATATTCGCCTTTAGTCAAAGAATTCATGTGTGAATTTGATCTTTCGCCGGGGCAACTGATGCCCCAGTTCTGGCGAGTTATCTTGATCATCGAACGACTTACCTCCAACTAGAATCCACCGATGAATGTGAGGGACCTTCTGACGGCGTATAAGGTCAAGAATGACCAGTACCGTCGCTATAGCTTGTTTTCAAGGTTCAAGGGTGATCGTACCCTGGTTTTAAATACTGCGGTCAACGACCGTGGATGGAAGAAGAGGTATGTATTCGTACGGGCGTCGACGCTAGACACTGATAGTGACTGGATTAGGGAGGGTTGGAATATGACGGGTGAGCCTTTGACTGTACGTTTTCATGTTATTCTGTTGCTCGATTGTTTCTTCGACTGATCTTCTTTATTGTCCGTAGATATTGATTTCGAGAAGGTAAAGCCGGATGATGCTTCTCGGGCTAAGGTCAAAAAGTTCTTGGAATTTAGTACCAAAGACCGGTCGTATGTCACGCGTCATTTGATAGACGAGGATGATGACATCATTTTCTTGAGCGACAGAATGAGGATGGGTCGAGAGGAGAAAGAAGAAGAGGAGGACTCTAAGAAGACTGAGGAGGAAGAGAAGAGCGAAGAACCAGAGGTAGAGATAATTAGTAAGTATCCTTTTGTCTTCTTTTCGCTTGACCTGGTCTTTCTCTGTTCTGAATCGTCTAACTTCTTTCTTTTACCGTTCAGGTGAATCTCAAGCACAGGCGACGTCTTCTGTTGCTAGGAAGATGGCCCAAGTCGACGTAGGTCGCGAGGCGAGGGAGAAGGACATTTCGACAACTAGGTCGGGAGTCCTGAAGAGAAAAGAGGTTCCGACAGCCGGGTCGGGCCTCTTAAAGAGGACAAAGGTGTCCGTTCTGAGGGAACCGTCTTTGAAGATGGGTAACCCATCGAGGATTGCCTTGTCCAGGAAGGCGAAGGCGTCGGTTGCGACCGGCGCGGAATCTGTGGATACTGCGCAACTGGCGACGATGTCTCCCGTCGTCCTATCCGGCCCTTCATCGGCCGACAGGGGCAAATGCGCGCAGAAGGGACCTTTGGGGGAAACGACGGTCACCTTTACGTTGCCGTCGGGTTTTCTGGACGACAATGTCTTGGATGAGACGAAGTTGTTCCCCCATTTGGAAAAATATTTGCTTCCGTCTTTCAGGGAGCGTTTTGACGGGTTTTCTTTCGAGAAGGAAGAGTTCCATACAGCTGGACTCTTGTTCTTGGTAAGCCTTTCTTTCAAGACTTGTCGTTTGTCGTTGTCGTTGTTTACTAATGCTGCTCATATTATGATTCTTCAGGCGTTCCAAGCTTCCCTGGCATTGCATGCCGAAACGACAAATATAGAGGTTTCAACGGCTTCTGTTACCAAAGATGAAGATGCAGCGCTAGCTAAAGAGAAAGCTGCTTTGGAACATGAAGAAGCGATTTCAGCGTGCCTTGACCATGCTCTGGACGAATTGGATGCCCTCAGTCATACAAGAGACGAGATAAACTCGCGTTTGAAGGAGTCCCTGACTTTGATGCGCGACCAGAGAGAGGAGCTGGAGGGGATGAAGGAATCCGTAACCGCGAAGAGGAAGGAAGTCGAGGGAATCAAGGCTAAGGTGATAAGTTTGAAGGAGTCTGATGAGTTGAAGGACGAAAATAAGTCTTTCCTTTGTTACGCTCAACTTACTGCGCGTGCGGCAATTATGCGACGTCACCTGCAGGGTAAGGATCCTTTGGCTTCAGCGTCAGATGAGTTGCGTCTCTTTTATGAGAGAATCGGGACCGAGAGAGATCTCGACTTGGATGACCAGAGGGAGGTCGAAGAGGAGGCGGTTAGTGAGGGTTTTCAAGATGAGGTATCGGACAAGGTCGTGATCGATGCTCCTCCACAACCTTAGAAAAAATGTATTTGTTTGTTCATGCTGCTCGACCGTTAGTGGTCGATTATGTATTCAATGGCTTATATAATGAGCGCAACTTTTGCTTATGCTTTATCCAAACCATGTTTAATTATGAAGTCGAACATAAGATACATATGAAATCATGCGAGTAAGGCGTTCATTGTAATACGATGACAAGAACGTAGAACAAATAAAAACACGCGATTAAAGCGTCCATTCAGTGTATGAAAGTTAAGAAACTTAGGGGTAAAGTCGTTTAGACACTGTGATCGTACGACCAGATCGTACAGAGAGTTTGTGGCGTATGCCCATGCGGAGGAATGATTAAGTTAGAGACCTGATCGTCTATGTCGTTCGACCTTGCGATATTAAAGTCATAAAGTAGACTTAATGACTACTGTCGTGCGATTCTGCGATAATCTGTCGTGCGATTCTGCGATAAAACGATGTCGATGCCGGGGGTTGGTCGTTGGCTAGCGAACGACCTTCCGATGCTTAAGTCAGTAAACGTTTTGTGAGAAAAAATCGTATGAGAAAGAGTTAGAGAACGTACCATTTCAGACTCTCTCTATTTTCCCCCTGTCATTTATTACCGTATCCTTTTTGGGAGGAAAAGATAGGTTTTAAATGACAAAATGACACGGAGAAATATTGTCCTGCGATCGACTATGTTGTCGTGCGACGAGGCACCATAGTAGATTTATCCCTGTGGAAAAGATATTGTTAATTTAGGGATAGAAAAACGAACCTGTCGAGAGCTTGATCTTACGACTTTAGTTTACTTTCGCTTTTGATCTCCTGGATTCCCCATGGCATAGGGAATTTCAATTAATAACTTTTGC
This sequence comes from Saussurea involucrata, assembly GCA_033807775.1. Lineage (NCBI taxonomy): Eukaryota > Viridiplantae > Streptophyta > Magnoliopsida > Asterales > Asteraceae > Saussurea > Saussurea involucrata. The sequence goes on along the minus strand of CM066315.1, from coordinate 28,497,575 downwards.
ATGCTCGGGAGTCAACGGTCGATGGCTATTAGCTGGAATAGCGACATCATCAATGATATCTTTAAGATTTCCTTTCGGAAAATGATATGCTAGTTCCTTCTTCAATGCAATACAGTCGTCTGTCGTATGACCATGATCGGCATGGAAGTCGCACCACTTTGATTTGTCTTTCTTAGCATCGTCCAGGTCGGACTTCTTTGGCCATCGAATGGTAGCTTGGGAACTTCTCAGAGCTTCGACTAGGTCCTTTGTAGATCCTTTGAATCCGTAAAAGGATATCTTGGGGTACTGAGTGAACTTAGTCGCGGTCTAGGCCTCTGCTTTCGTCTTGAAACGAACATTTGAAATTTGGCGCGCTGGCTATATTCTGGAGATAGCCTTTGTCTTGAATTCCGGCTTTCTGACGCCTAACGACTTCTTGTCGTCAGTGTGCTTGCGACGAAAGGCTGCATCGTCTTCGACCCTCATATATGCTAAGGTTCGAGCTCGGACGTCTTCGAAATTCTCCGGGGGATATTTGGTCAGGTCGGTGTATAAACCCGAACTATTGTCCAGACCACGCTTATAGGCTTCGATCGCGGTTTTGATGTCGCAATTGCGGATGCTGATCATTTCGGCATTGAATCTATTGAAATAACTTCGAATAGACTCATTAGCTTTCTGCACGACGTAATATAGGTCGCTGGTCTGCTTCTCCATCTTACGACTGCTGGCGAATTGCTGGGAGAACTGATTAACCAACTTAGCAAACGACCCGATGGACTTGGGTTTGAGATTGATTAACCATTGGAGAGCTGGACCAGTGAGAGTTGCTTCGAAACTCTTACACATGCATACTTCCTGGTACATAAATGGGATCGAGATCGTCCACATGATCTGCTTATATTGCGCGACGTGCTCAGTCGGATCGGTCACACCCGAATACTTGGGAGTGAAGGCAGGAATGTTATACTTCTTTGGGACCTCGACGGTGGCGATCTCGTCGATGACGGGCGACGCCTGATACCCCAAGCGAGGATCGACGTCGACAGGCACGACTGCCCCAGGCAACTTAGCGAGCAAGGACATGACACGCTCATTTTGGTCTTCTAACATCTTCAAACACTGAGCGACGGGATCGTTAAGATCGGGATTTGCCCTTGTCGAGGGATTGGCCCCTGGGCTAGTGCCATTACCATGCGACGAATCATTGGTGTCCCCGTTGAACGGGACGAAATATGGCTGCGACCTATAGTGGAATTGCTGCGGTCCATTCTGAAACGGTTGCGATCATTGCTGGAAAGGCTGCGATCCACCTTGAGGTCCATTCTGAAATGGCCGCTGAAATGGTTGCGACCCTTGCTGGAAAGGCTGCGACCCATTATTCACGGGTGGTGGCCTTATGTGCTGAGGAGGAACTGTCCCAAACTGAGGATTTGGGTTGAACGACCCTGGCTGTTGATTCTGCATGAACGGGCCTGGATGCTGATTCTGCGCGGATGAACCTGGATTTGGGACAAATGGTCTAGGGCCATTCTGGTCGAACGATCTTGGAATTGGATTCTGCACGAACGGCCTAGGACCATTTTGAGGCCCAAGAGGATTTCTTAACCGCGCGATTTCCTCAGCTGCTCTGCGATTCTGCTCCGCCATTGCATTGAGCTGATTCCTGGCGACTTCGAGCTCCTGATACATTTGAGCAACAGCTTGCTGCGGATTTCCAGAGGCTGCCATTTTCCTGCAACAGAAAATAGAAGAAACTCTAAGAAACTATTAGTAGGGTGCACGTTCGTCGAGGATTTTCTCTAGATGAGGTCCCACGGATGGCGCCAAACTGTTAATGCCAAAAATCGCACCAAAGGGACAACTTAAGGTCGATGTGGACTTAATCAACTAAAGAAAGGATCTTTCGACGAGACGTGCGATGAGGGAAAAAATAAACGAGACAAGGGATTTGATGACGCAGGAAAAACCTCAAACGAGGAAAAAACCTGCGGACGACAGTGGGTGTCGTCGCTGCACTATGGTCGCCAATCAGGGGCGACGTCCTTGGTACTGACGTCGGTCGTACGATGATTACAATACAAACGAAGGAAATGCTTCGAAATGTAAAGTACAAGTGTTTAAATGTGAAAACAAGTGTTTGTCGTGTGTGAATACAAAGTGTGAACTTCTGGTCGAGGACTGTTGTCGTGTGTCGAGAGAGATACTTGAGCTTTCCTTCGAGTGTTCTTGAGTTCGCTGTAAGATTCTGGCTTTCAGTACTTAATCTCCAGAGTTTGATTGTTCTTTGCTATGAGTTTTGATGATTTTCTCTACTGTTTGGTGATGTTCGCTGGAGTGTATTGGATGTTAACCGGTGTCCCTTGAAATGAAGGTTTAGCTTGTCTTTTATAGCCTTCGCGTCATTAATTAACTCCATTAATGATTCGATCAACGGCTACAACGGTCGCCGGAGTGATTATCCATAATGATCTTCGTCCGTTACGGTCGCTTGCTGTTAATGGCTTTGACTCCTGCATTAAATACTTAACAAACGTAATAGTCAAGGTTAACGTTAGCTTTGGTCGAAGGTACAATGATCTTACGCGATGGTCGTACGGGACGGGCGATACTATGGTCGAGCGTCATGGGGGACGCACGACTTACCTTTTACGGGCGACGACGGATGTTTTCTGGGTTCTCATCGAGACCTTATCTTAATACAAGATTTGGATTATGACGTGCGTCTTATCTGCTCTGGTCGTGATCGTACGACGTGGTTTTTTGCCCAAACAGTGTCCATGTCCCCGGAGCTTCAAAAGAGTTTCGAGAACATGGGGGCGTTTGAACTAAATGAGCAGTTTCGTGAAATGCTTCTAACAATTAAGATTTGTGATAAATATCATACTAATATAAATACAAGTGAGTTGTATAACGTTATCATAAATAAATATTCATGATGAATGTTATTGTCAAAATGTACATTCATAATGAATATCTTATTGATGTATGAATACCTATAAGTTGTTGTATACACATGATTCTATATAAATATCCATGATGAATATTATCGCAAAAATGTACATTCAATATGAATATCATATTGATGTATGAATACTTAGAAGTTGTTGTATACACGTGAACATATATATATATATATATATATATATATATATATATGATGGATAATATGTATTTTTCATGATGAATGTTATACTAAAAATGTATATTTACGATGAATATCATATTGATGTATGAATATTGAAGAGTTACTATATACACACACACACATATATATTCATGATGAATGTTATAGTGAATGTATATTCATGATGATTATTATACAGATGTATGAATATTGCAGAATTGTTGCATATACGTGAACGTACATAAATATTCATGATAAATAGTGTTGGTTTTGGAATACAACGACTTATGCAAAATGTTTTTTTTGTAGAAGGGGGTTGAATACAAACACAACAAATTTTAATTTTAATTTTATACTTTAATATAACATAAAATTACAGATTTGTTGCGGAAGTAAATGTTACATTGGTTACATGAAAGTTGTGGATAAACACTAGAAGGATTTAGTCTTGTGGTGCCACCTTGGAGGTATGCACTGGGATCTCCGCCATTTGGTGTAATGCCTTAGAGGTAGTCCTCGACGTGTTACTCATGAGAGTATACACTAAGGTAACTTGACTCTTAAGGTGAAACTTAATCGGTGCTATAGGTCTCCACCATTGATTCCAAATAATTAGTTATGTAATTGTATAATTGAATTCTAACATTTATTTATTGATATGTTTTTGTTAGTCCCAGATGGCTAATAAGAACAAGAATATGTATTGTAGAAGGGGAGGGGGGGGGGGGGTGAATACAATATCCAATTTTTTCACTTTAATTAATTTTTTTATTGAAAATATTCAAGAATTACACATAGAACAATTAGATTGTTGCGAAAAGAACAGATAAAATCTATTCTAACAATCTTCACAAAGTAATACTGAAAACTAAACAACTTCTAAAACACAAAGGTTGAAAGCTATAAAGTTCAAGGAGAGAAAGGAACATAGTGTCTTGAGCACAGAGTAATCTTCAAGAGTTCGTAAGTTATTTGCATGGAGAGGTCTTCATCTTTATATAGTGCCATGAGTATTTGATGCATGAGACACTTGTCACTATATCATTTGAAGGTTAGGTTTGACTCTCAAAAGTTGATATGTCTTTTCCTATGATACTAGAAAGGTTTGATGGTGACAATATCTAAGAATGGGAAAAAGGACAAATGCACCTTTTTCTTCCATACTCAAACATTCATTCTTTGATGAGAAATCCTTTTAGCAAAGACACAAGGGAGCATCCTCCTATTTGAGAATCCCACCGATTTGTCCTGGACAAAGTAGGTGAGAGTTTTCTTAGGAAGGAGTCATGTGAGGATCCTCCTATTTTGAGGATGTAACACCCTCAAAATTTGAAACGAGCAACTAACTTTAATTTCAACAAAATAACCAAAAGTAGATAAAATCATTTCTACAATTCATTCATGAAAATACCTCGGAATTTAAACATCATAATTCCAATCATTAATAACTTAAGGCGGGTGTTACTTAACACAACACAAGTTGCTAATCCCAAATAAATGCGAAATACTTCACTGATCAAAGTCACCTCTCGTGCACTCTACTAGCACTCACCACTTCACAGTGTAGCTAAAGCTACTCCCAACCTGAGCCTGTTGCACATGCCGACAAAAAAAAGGGTTAGGCTAACGCCTAGTGAGTTCAAGAGTTTCATCATGACCATATAAATTCATAAATCAAGAGAGATGTAGTTTTAGCCATGAGTTCAAAAGAATTTACTTTAGATGCAAATCACCTATTTTCCAACTCACACAAATCTCGTGCTGAAAACTTTAATACAACAAGATTCCCCAAAATGATTTGCATTAAATATGACGACAATCTGATTTCCAAGAATACATATTTTAGACGATGGCAACGCCATGTAAAACATTTCTTTGCGATGTAAGCTCAAACCCAAAACTCACCCAAAATATGAATAAACATTAAATTCCCAAATGGTATAAACGTGAATAAAACTCCATTATTCAAAACATTCCAACAAGGATTAAACATAATACATTGCCCATAAATCATGGAAAACAGTCCATTTAGATATATAGTTACGTCACCTAAATCACAAATAAAAGTAAATACCCAAAACAACACCTTTCGGCGACGGGGGAGACCCACTTACTAACGCAAGTGACGGAACACAAAAGTAAGCCACTTGACAAGTTGGTAAAGCTAAACACTTAGTAAGACATATAACGGATGCCGAGTGTGGGCACTTAAAACCACACCCAATATGGGGCAACATCCTTAACGTATTCGCACGTAGGACTTATACCATACCGTCGATGCCTAACCGTGCCGCGATGTGGAAAACTATCGTCCCATCATCGGCATAATGACTATACCGTATTCGCACGTAGGACTTATTCCATACCGTTGATGCCTAACCGTGCCGCGATGTGAAAAACTATCGTCCCAACATCGGCATAAAGACTATAGTGCTTATGGATCCATTGCATTACAAATATAACATTACATGATCCCAAACGAATGAACTAGCTCATTCAAAACATGTAATTCTCAAATAAGATGCATTAAATGCAAAACATAATCAAACGCCCAACATCAAGCTATCAAAATCGGACAAATGTCCCCAAGACCCAACGGAGTCAAAACCGAGCCATGGGCTCCATAAATCAAATGACCTTTAATAAAAGTCATAAAATGAATTACACGTAAACAACACACATTTATGTGAATACCCGTTTTAAATTCATGAATAACCCAAAACACAACATTGGATGGGACATCCCATTTTCCAAAGGAACTCTTATCGTTTACCCTTTCAAACCGTCCCATATCATAACTTATGCATATTTCCAAAACATGCGTTAAAAAGGGCATTTATACAAATCTCCATCTATAGGACGAAACATTTAAATACTTTCATACATGTCTCATTTATTCAAAGCTCAAAATCCCACACGTTCGTATTTTCAAAACGTATCATAACATAAACTATGCATATTTCCAAATAAGCACTAGAAGTGCATTTTCACCAACTGATCTCCATTTATGCAATAAATCATCAAAACATTTTCGTTTACGATTTACTATCAAGTTTCCCCAAAAATCCCAAATATGGGCATTTTACCACATTTACCAAGTTAAACATTTCAAAGGTTAAAACCCATCAAATAACCCAACATTAGATAATTTTCATGTAAACACATAAATACTTGGAAAATAACATTTTTGGCATGTACAAAGTTTTCACAAAGCAACTTGAACTCACCTTGCTAGATTTAGGCTAAATCTAGAATTTCCCCAAACGTAAGCTCCTTTGATGAAACTTGAATCTTCAAGCCAAAACCTCAAAAACCTAGATCCATAAGTTTCCAACCATCAATAATTAGATCTAACCATGTGGAATCATTCTCCAACCATTCTACACCAAAATATCCACTTATATCAAAACCCTAACTTCAAAAATGAAGAGAAGAGAAGATTACCTTAACCATACTTGAATCCACCAACCAAAATGTCTCTAGAACCACCAAGATGAGCCACAAACTCCTAATCTTCAAATAGAGTGAAAAGGGTTGGGTGAAATGTAACATCCCAAATTTTCAGTTATATTATTTTGTGAATTACAAATTAACTTGAGGGTTAAGTTGTAATTGTTTACAAGTGTTGATTGAAGAAGATTTCCAATTTGAGGGTTGTATTGTTATTTCTTTAAAGTTGGAGGTTTGTTTGGTAATATGGTTAATGACTCATGTGTTTTTAGTGAGGTGTCATTAAGTTAGCATGTTAGCTAAAAGGTGTGTGTGTTATGTGCATTGTGTGTGTGTGTTCGGTTTTGAGAAGAGAAACCGAGAGGGAGATAGAGAAATCGAGAAAGAGAAGGAAGAAAAGAAAGATTTGCTGGGAATTTATCTAATCTGCTGTTGGTTTGAAGAATCATAAGGTAAACATCTCATTGTAAATTCTTCATCTTAGTAGTAAAAGTTTTCTTAGAAGATTTTGATGGGTTTTGGGTAAATTATGATGATAATGAGAATCTGAGTTTTAGGATGTGTTAAGATAAGTGTATTAAACATATCTGCAAATTGGCATAAACAAACATAGATTAAAAGTACAAAAATCTGGGTTTAGAATGAACTTAGTGGACTGAGACTTGGATGAACATCATCGAAGTCGCAACCTTGAGTTGCGACATTCATGATTGTCGCAATGGGTAATTGCGACTTGGAGTTGGAGTCGCAGTAGACCATTGCGACTTGGCTTTGGAATCGCAACAGTTGGTTGCGACTTGGGTCGAAATCGCAATGGGTAGTTGCGACTTGGTACTGTAGTCGCAACAGTTCACTGCGATTTGGATTTGGGATCGCAATAGAGGACTGCGACTTCTGTTGGTTGCGATTTGGAAGTGAAATCGCAATAGGTGATTGCGATTTCAGTTCATTGCGACTTGAGATGTGATTTTAAGAGATTAAGGTTTTTCAGTTGTAGAGGGTTCTGTTTTGATGATTAATATCAGTATATGTAAACTGAATAATACAGTAAGCCGTGGTAGTGAAGAAAGGAGCCTTACGAGTTAAAAAGGACTAAAAGGAGTGATAACGCATCAGGTGAGTTTATTCAACTCTCTTTAAAATTCAGTAATTAATCTTGAATTAGATGCTTTATATATATGCATGAATATGTTTTATGTGGATTGGATTAAATTAGAGATAAGCCAAGAGGGCGATTAAAAGTTGTGTTATGTGGATTTCCATGCTAAAACTTCTAAGATGAGTTATCTATGAAGTTGATGAACTAGTAATTATTATTAATCTTGCATGCTAAGTTTGATTATTTACTACATGAAATTACTATGTGGTTATGAACTCTAAATATGATTTGAAGCTTTATTGAGATAAACTATAAAGATCCATCCATGAGTTCAAAGATATAGATTAACAACTGATATATATTAACTCTCGTGTTAAATTACTATGAGGGGATAGTTAAGAAGTTGGTGAACAGGAATTATTCATATTCCTTATAATGAGCAGGATTATCTGTTATATGCAATATGTTAGATGATTATGAATTCTAAATGTGATTGAGAAGCCAAATTGAGATATATTATAAAGGCCTATCTATGAGTTCGAAAATATAAATAACTATTGAGATGGTGATCATCATATCAGATTTCAGAGAAGGGGTAATAAAGAGATTGAGATGTGGGTAATAATATTCTTTATTTTATATATAGAATATGTTCAGAGAAATGATACATTCTATGTTGGACGCATATAGTAGTATCGATTGTATTATATTATGTGATTATGTGCTTTTACTAAAATAGGCATCCGGTCACCGAGGGCACTTGGGTACGGTATAATGGGAACCGATTACTCGCCATAGACAAAAGGGGTGTAATTTTAGTAATTGGGTGAACCTCGAACCATCGTGAGTCCCGATTGAGTATCGCGATATTATAATCCCATTGGGACCATTGATGCAGAGGTGGAATGTGGAATAGACAGATTTTGATTTGTAATTCCCATTTCGATTTATGGAAGATCAGAGATTTCCATTGTTTTCGGGAAGATCGGAGATTTCCCTGTGATGAGAGGAAGATTAGAGATAGGCATAAAGTAATTTGTAATCTCTACTTCCTGATTAAGAAATAGGCAAGTTTTGACTTGTAATTTCTTGTGTGTGAATATTGATTGTGAATCTGGAATGATTCAGAGTTAAACCTTATTTTGTTGTTACGATTAAATGAGTTAGTCGTAGGATTGGGAGTGGGGTAGATTCCCCGATTTTGGAAAGGAGTTGTTGTACGGTAAGATGGGTGAGAACAGGTTTGAGTTATCTGTTCATGTTTTAATTATTAAATTTTATTTTGATTTGAGTATTCTCACTAGGCGAAAGCCTAATGTTTCAAGTTGAATCTTCTTACCAGGTACAAGCTCCGGGAAGTAGCGGGAACGAGAGAAGAGAACTTTTGGAGAGATTCAGACTTAGAGATAACAAAGGATCTAGTTATTCTTTGAAGTCTTTGGGACAGTTGTTTAGATAATTCGATCAATCTGATTGTTATGAGGTGATTAGATTAATAAGTTATTTAAGTAATGTCAGTTGTATATAAAAACCTTACATTTGATCCTCAGGTTATATAAGTTTGAAAGTTTTGATCATAACTGGTGGAAATTTCAAGGTTTAAATTGACTCCGTTTTTAGGGTGTTTCATGAAAACCCTAGAATCTTGATGGTAGGAGATGAAGTGGAAGGTTTATTGAATGGGTTAAGATTTCCAACAACGGTGATGGTGTTGATTTGGGGAAGAAGATGAAGATGAGAGGGGAGGTTTAGGGTTTTCTTGAGAGAAAACGATTTTAGAGAGAGAGAGAGTAGGATTTGAGGTTGAAGATGGAATGAGAGAAAAGAGAGAGAGAAAGGGGCTTAAGAGGGAAACAAAATATCTCAGGTGCATTCGCGGACGTCCGACATGAAGCCTTGCGGACGTCCGGCCCTCAAGCTTGGTCAAATCCCACGAATTCTCTGTTGCTTCCGCGGATGAGCCGCGGACTTCCTCACCTCGCGGACGTCCGACCTTGTGCCATGCGGACGTCCGTGAGCCCCAAAATCAGTTTTCTAAATTTTTCGGGTGTTACAATCCTCCCAACCTTAGAATGATTTCGTCCTCGAAATCTAAACTCTTTTCCAACCAAAGGTTAACCAACTCCACGCCGACCATACACCATCAGTTCCTAACTGAACTCTAAATTTCCCCCACACGAACTGCTAAGACAAACCTCAAGCAGACTCTTACCAACAATGCTCTCTCAAGTATACTGTACTTATATCCGGGAGAACACTCCATTCACTGGAGTAACTCCATATCAGACTACTTCGGTTGTCTCCCAACCTTAGAATGTTCCATACTTCTCCGATTGCGGTACAGACTCTAACTCAATCCAAGGTTTAATCAATACTGAGACCAACCGGATTTCTAATTCAAAATGTCCCTACCATTAACTGTCGATTAATTCCAACGTGTTCTAATAGACCCTAAAATTCATCCAAACATTAATCATCAAACCAACAGGTTATTTAACCACACACGAAGGTTATTCCACCAAAACCACTCATCACAATTGAGCATCTTAAGGTTACTACAACCATTATCATTATTTCTTTAAAATCGGACTACACGCTCCGAATATGCTAACGGTTCTCGACCTCGAACCCAAAAAGGTTGACACCTAGTCATACCCCAAGCTTTGAACTCTAACAGAACTCCACACACGACTCCCGTTTGTCGAGCATTCCCTTAAAACTAGGGTTACCAAATACGATGTCTAAAGGGTTCTTCATGCGAAAATTGTCCAAGACCCAAAATAGGGCTGCCGACAAAAACGGTCATACCAACCTCGAAATATGTTACCGCAAATCTAACCCTTCAATTACCACAAATACATCGACTCTGCCACCGATATCATCCGGCCTATATTCACATCATGTAACATCCCGAAATTTCGTTATATTATGTTATAATATAAATGAAGTTATTTTGTAATTGAGTTGTATCTTTGTGCTATATTTGCAAGTATTTGAGTCTTTGGGGGTTAAAAGTTAAGTAACCAAAGTTTGATGTTTTTATGTAAAACTAGAAACTTGGAGGTGTGTTTGGTCTTTTATTAAAAGTATGTGGATAAGAGGTTGAACTTTGAGGAAATATCTTATTTCCTTTTGTTGGGGTCGGTTTAGAGAAAAGCAAGAGAAAGAGAATTGGAGAGAAAAGAGAGAAAGAAGAAAACAAGAGTTTGGCTTCAAATTGGTAAGAAATTGATCATGTTTTCTGAGGAATTTGTTGTAGATACATGGTGGTAAACGAATCTGTGATTTGAATAGGTTCTCAAAATCGTTTACAACATATTGGAGCAACAGATTGTGATTAAAGTGGGTTTTCTTCAAAAAGGTGAGTTCATTCACTTTTGATTAAATACATGCTTTATGTCAAATTAAATGTTAAGACACATGTATAAACTAGTTATGAACTGGGTAGCGGAACCCCCATCCGCTAACCGGGTAGCGGAACCCCCGTGTCAAGTCGCCGAAGGGGAAACAATTGAGGATGAGGACACGATAGGTTATTTAATATTCTTAGAATTTAGAATATGATACGAGAGTGGCATGATATGTTGTTATGTATAATTGTTATTCCTGTTTATAGAGGAATGTAATGGATAGGCAAAGTAGAATTGCTATTCATGTTGAAATGATGGAATAGGCAAAGTAGAATTGCTATCCACGTTGAAATGATTGAATAGGTAAAGTAGAATTACTATTCATATTACAATAATAGAATATGCAAAGTATAGTTATTCACATTGTTTGAATAGGCAAAGTACAATTGCTATTCACATTGATTGATGAATAGACAAGGTAGAATTGTTATTCATGTGTATGATTGAATAGACAAGGTAGAATTGTTATTCATGTGTATGATTGAATAGACAAGGTAGAATTGTTATTCATGTGTATGATTGAATAGACAAGGTAGAATTGTTATTCATGTGTATGATTGAATAGACAAGGTAGAATTGTTATTCATGTGTATGATTGAATAGACAAGGTAGAATTGTTATTCATGTGTATGATTGAATAGACAAGGTAGAATTGTTATTCATGTGTATGATTGAATAGACAAGGTAGAATTGTTATTCGTGTGTATGTTTGAATAGACAAAGTAGAATTGTTATTCATACGGAATGTTGGAATAGGCATAGTATAATTGCTATTCAGGTTGAATGTTGAATAGGCATAGTATAATTGCTATTCAGGTTGAATGAGTTAATGGGCAAAGAGAGTTGCTATTGATAATTGAGATATGGGAGTGTGAATTAGATGAAGTGTAAGTGTTGTTTGATGGATTTGAAATAGGCAATGTATATATAAGTGCTATTTCTGTATTCCATTTCAAAGAGAAAGTATGATGTTTGAATGTAAGTCTGTAAGATTGATTGATAAACTAGAATCCGTAAGGATTCGTAGTAGGTTATTGGATATGGTGATACGACTTTATGAATGGTAGTTATACTCGTGGGCTTGAGTATGATTATGTCATCATGAGACAAGTATGAGCATGGTAAGAATGGTGATAAAGCGAGTTTGAATATATGCGTTGATTATCTAAGATTCCAATGTTGTTAATGTGTTAATTTAAATTGGATGTTCTCACTAGGCATAAGCCTAATCGTTTCAAATCAACTTTTCTTACCAGGTACTAGCTCAGAGAAAGTAAAGGGAAGAGGGACAGGTGCTTATGGGTATTCAACTTGTTGATGTTAAGAAGAGAAGTTGGCTGATATGAGGATGTTTTGATGAATGACTTAGGCAATCCGTTTAATCTTTTCATAGTGAACAAGATTGGATTAATAAGTTGTTTTGGAGAATTTGAATTGTATGTATTAAACCTCATAGTTAATTCTCTAATTATATATGAAAGTTGGATGATTCTATAGTTAACCTTGATAAACTTAAGGTTTAAATTGGCCCTGATTTTAGGGTGTTACAATATGGTATCAGAGCATTAGTTTAAGTGAACTAGGTATGCTAAGTGAGATACCTAGACTTAAGCTGAGATGAATTAAGTTATGATTCATGAGATATGGGTAGAAGTACTAAGACGGGATAGTCTTAAAGTTGACGGAAATAAGTGAAATTGGTACTGTAATGATGATGATGAGGATTCTCATGTATGATATATTCACAATTTCAATTAGCTACTGTTATTATGAATATATTATTACACAAGCATACTTATTCCTAATTGTTACAGTGACTGATTATCGGTAAAGTATGTTTTGTATGCCTAGTTATGTATGAACCATTTCTGATGAGTATTCTTTTGGTGCTAATTCAGATCAATGGTGAATACACCGCCGAGGTCCCCTAATTCTTCTGTGGATAGGACTTGGTTAGATGAGCCGGGAGAAAGACCATCTGGAGTAGGCGGAGTTTATGAGACGCCACCAGATTTTCTTTCTCTTGGAGGAATGCGGAATCGGGTACATAGAGGGGGTACCAGTACTGCCGATCACACACCACCGGATTCAGGCATGGAAGGGTGGATAATGGATAATGTGACCAGATTGATGAATGCATCAATGGAAAGGCAAGCTGAAATGATGAACACCACTATGGGAAGACAAGCGGAAATGTTTATGAAAATGTTTAATGATCGGAGTACGGAACCTAGGAGAACAGGGATTGATTTCAATGTGATAAATCCAACTGGTAACCCATGTCTAGAAACTGAAAGAAGGGTGGATAGGAATTGCTCCTACAAAACCTTTTTGAGCTGTAAACCGCCGGAATTCAAAGGAGAAGATAGCCCAGTAGCCTGTATGAATTGTCTAAGAGAAATTGAACAAGCTTTTCGAGCTTGTGAGTGTCGTGACGAAAAGTCAAAAGTTAGATTTGGGTCGCAAATGTTACGCGGTAACGCATTGTCTTGGTGGAACGTGTTATCATCTTCCGTGTCAGCTTCAGTTTTGAATGCCATGACTTGGGAACAGTTCAAAGTAAAGATTCTGGAGGAATACTGTAATGAAACTGAAATGGATCGAATCGAGGAAGAGTTCCGGAATCTCAAGAAAGGCAATATGACTGTGAGAAAGTATACATAATCTTTTATGGAAAAGCTTAACTTGGTGGGGCATGTGGCTCCAAATGAAAAAGATAAAGTTAAGGCTTATTTGAAGGGTCTGTCGGCAGATATGATGACAAGGGTCTGAAGTTCGAGAGCTTCTACATTAAGAGAAACTATTGAAGAAGCGAAAGTAATAGAAGAAATGTATGCTAAGGACAAAGAAGAGAAAGCACAGGTGGGAGAGAAAAGAAAAGGGGAAGTTCGATCGGGATCATCGTATGTATCAAAGCCCTTTTTCTGATGACCCGCATTTAGAGCCGCGTCAAGAGTCTAATTGGTGTCAGAAATGTAAGAGTAAACATTTTGGGTCGTGTCGGGAGATGTCAAGGGAATGTTTTAAGTGTGGAAAGAGTGGTCATCAAATAGAGAGTTGTCCCATCCAAGGACCAACTTGCTATGAATGTAAGAAGCCTGGTCATTATCGAAGGGATTGCCCAATGCTGAAAGATAGCGGGAGTAAAGGGAAGAAACCCAACATCTCAACAACAAAGGATTGAAATTTTCACATGATGATAAAGGACGTTATGGGATGGATGGATACGTTTTTAATATTGTCCTTGTTTATTCCACACATAGGTGTATGTGTATTATGTAAATGATGCTAACTTATCTTTTGTATTTTGGTATGTATCAAAAGTTAGCTGTATTTAGTTGTTATTATTGAAAGATGCTTTAATAATTGGAAACAATTAAAGAAGATCAACAATGGTTAGAGAAAGGTTTGATGATAACTGTTGTTTTAAGGAGGCTTGCAAATTTTAAGTTGGGGAGTGGGTACTGGTGAAGGATGTAAAGTCCAGAAAACATGGAAAGTTGAGTCCTTGTCTTTCACTGAACCTTTAATTGTGATTAAGTATATAAGACTAGAAATTTGGGGGAATACATGACCTATTTCATGTTGGCATGGTGATTCCACTTACTGAAATAAGAATAGGTGAGAAGAGTTGTTGTGTGGAGATACCGGAGGAGATTTAGAAAGATCGGTTAAGAAGTTACGACCGAAATATATGTTTATGTTGAAAGTACAATGGAAACATCATCGAGGTGCTAATGTGACTTTAGAGTCGGAAGAAAATATGAAGGATAGATATCCCCATCTGTTTACCTGATCTTGATTTCGAGGGCGAAATCATTTTCAAGTTGGGGAGTATTGTAACATCCCGAAATTTCGTTATATTATGTTATAATATAAATGAAGTTATTTTGTAATTGAGTTGTATCTTTGTGCTATATTTGCAAGTATTTGAGTCTTTGGGGGTTAAAAGTTAAGTAACCAAAGTTTGATGTTTTTATGTAAAATTAGAAACTTGGAGGTGTGTTTGGTCTTTTATTGAAAGTATGTGGATAAGAGGCTGAACTTTGAGGAAATATCTGATTTCCTTTTGTTGGGGTCGGTTTAGAGAAAAGCAAGAGAAAGAGAATTGGAGAGAAAAGAGAGAAAGAAGAAAACAAGAGTTTGGCTTCAAATTGGTAAGGAAATTGATCATGTTTTCTGAGGAATTTGTTGTAGATACATGGTGGTAAACGAATCTGTGATTTGAATAGGTTCTCAAAATCGTTTACAACATATTGGAGCAACAGATTGTGATTAAAGTGGGTTTTCTTCAAAAAGGTGAGTTCATTCACTTTTGATTAAATACATGCTTTCTGTCAAATTAAATGTTAAGACACATGTATAAACTAGTTATGAACTGTATGGGATGGTCTGGAATGAGCTGAATCAAACAGACATCGAAGTAGATTGGATTTTAGGCTGCAGTTCGAAGGTTTCCGGATGAAACGTCGTATCCGGAAACCCTGGTGATGAATGTTTTTCCGGACGCAATAGTATCCGGGTAAGTTTTATTTTATTGCTTTAGTTTTCCGGATGATTGTAGTTACCGGAGTGTATCCGGGTTGCGTTAGTTTCCGGGTGTTATCCGGATTAGTGAAGCATCCGGAAAACTTAAGTTGTCCGGATTAGATCAGTATCTGGAAAGTTGTGTTATCCGGGAAGTTTAGTTGTCCGGATAGTTTTGTTATCCGGAAACCCCTGTTGTCCGGACTCTTTTGTCATTCACTTTTGATTAAATACATGCTTTCTGTCAAATTAAATGTTAAGACACATGTATAAACTAGTTATGAACTGGGTAGCGGAACCCCCATCCGCTAACCGGGTAGCGGAACCCCCGTGTCAAGTCGCCGAAGGGGAAACAATTGAGGATGAGGACACGATAGGTTATTTAATATTCTTAGAATTGAGAATATGATACGAGAGTTGCATGATATGTTGTTATGTATAATTGTTATTCCTGTTTATAGAGGAATGTAATGGATAGGCAAAGTAGAATTGCTATTCATGTTGAAATAATGGAATAGGCAAAGTAGAATTGCTATCCACGTTGAAATGATTGAATAGGTAAAGTAGAATTACTATTCATATTACAATAATAGAATATGCAAAGTATAGTTATTCACATTGTTTGAATAGGCAAAGTACAATTGCTATTCACATTGATTGATGAATAGACAAGGTAGAATTGTTATTCATGTGTATGATTGAATAGACAAGGTAGAATTGTTATTCATGTGTATGATTGAATAGACAAGGTAGAATTGTTATTCATGTGTATGATTGAATAGACAAGGTAGAATTGTTATTCATGTGTATGATTGAATAGACAAGGTAGAATTGTTATTCATGTGTATGATTGAATAGACAAGGTAGAATTGTTATTCATGTGTATGATTGAATAGACAAGGTAGAATTGTTATTCGTGTGTATGTTTGAATAGACAAAGTAGAATTGTTATTCATACGGAATGTTGGAATAGGCATAGTATAATTGCTATTCAGGTTGAATGTTGAATAGGCATAGTATAATTGTTATTCAGGTTGAATGAGTTAATGGGCAAAGAGAGTTGCTATTGATAATTGAGATGTGGGAGTGTGAATTAGATGAAGTGTAAGTGTTGTTTGACGGATTTGAAATAGGCAATGTATATATATATATATAAGTGTTATTTCTGTATTCCATTTCAAAGAGAAAGTATGATGTTTGAATGTAAGTCTGTAAGATTGATTGATAAACTAGAATCCGTAAGGATTCGTAGTAGGTTATTGGATATGGTGATACGACTTTATGAATGGTAGTTATACTCGTGGGTTTGAGTATGATTATGTCATCATGAGACAAGTATGAGCATGGTAAGAATGGTGATAAAGCGAGTTTGAATATATGCGTTGATTATCTAAGATTCCAATGCTGTTAATGTGTTAATTTAAATTGGATGTTCTCACTAGGCATAAGCCTAATCGTTTCAAATCAACTTTTCTTACCAGGTACTAGCTCAGAGAAAGTAAAGGGAAGAGGGACAGGTGCTTATGGGTATTCAACTTGTTGATGTTAAGAAGAGAAGTTGGCTGATATGAGGATGTTTTGATGAATGACTTAGGCAATCCGTTTAATCTTTTCATAGTGAACAAGATTGGATTAATAAGTTGTTTTGGAGAATTTGAATTGTATGTATTAAACCTCATAGTTAATTCTATAATTATATATGAAAGTTGGATGATTCTATAGTTAACCTTGATAAACTTAAGGTTTAAATTGGCCCTGATTTTAGGGTGTTACACATCACGTGTCTAACGCCCAACTTTTCATAATCGAGTTTCTTGTTGATCCAAACCCTCAGTGATTTGATAATGACCCTCTCTTATATACATAGTGAAAATTGTAAGTAAACAATATGTATCAGAGTTTCACTATCGATGATAAGTACTAAGACCTTACAGTACCGCTGATAGGAACTCTCGCCCTTTAGATTAAACATTCAGCGAACACTGTTCACCATAATACTCTGAGTCTGTTCAGTACTTATGGTGATCGCTGATAAATTAGTTGTTTACTTATGATCTCTGAAGACAAGTTTCACGTCAACCTAGGTTCTACGCTGAAGTCGAAGATCAAGCTCAAGAACCAGCGACAAGTCTCCTAATGAACTGATGCGGATCAGCGAAGACTCAGATTTGTCCACTCAACGTGAAGTATCAAGTACAAGACTTTAGCTATCGCTGAATTCTATCATTCGCTGATATGGAATGATAGATCGCTGAATCAACGAAAAGCTGATCATGAAGTCCTCCGTACAAAGTACTTTTGTCTTAACCACCCTTGCACGTCTCCGTACGATATGTCAGAAAAAGAACCTCCTTATTGTCTGAAATCGTATAACCACTATGATACTACACTGTTCAAACATGCGGCTACTAAGGTTGTCAACAAAGGTCAATGACGTACAACCAATGACCTGCTGCCACGTGTAAAGTGTAAACTGTCATGCATTAAATGCATGGAGTATATAAGAAGAAGAACTCACTTCATTTTGAAGTAACTTGCTAACTCTGGACAAGTTCATCCTTCTTATCATGAGATAGGTTATTATTAGTAATTTCCTTCTCTTTCTTAGTGCAAGAAACTTAGTGTTCCAACTTGTTTAGATTTAGGTTTATCCTTAATCTTGTTTCCGCAACAAGCTGTAAATTGTTAATGATTTATCAATAAACAATTTAGAAAAGTAAAATCTTAGTGTTTGTATTCAACCCCCCCCCCCTTCTACAAACTTGTATAGCCCTTCGGGACCAACAAGTGGTATCAGAGCGGATTTGTTTAATTTCATAAACAAGATCTAATCTATACTAAGATTTCTCTTTCTTGCTATTTCTGAAAATGGCTGCCAACACAAACACAAATTATATCGACAATGGTTCTCTTGCTAAACCCCCTAGATTCTCCAGAGATAATTTAAATCTATGGAAAAATAGGATGATTCTCTTCTTAGAAGGTGTAGACCCTACTATGCCTTACTATCTTGAAAACGGACCATATATTCCTATAAGAATTGATCCTGCAGTTCCAGCCGCTGAGAATAGACCTGCTATTCCAGAAAGGCTGATACCTAAGGAAGTTCATATGTGGAATGACGAAGATAAGAAGAAAGTGGCTATTGACAGAAAAGCCAGATCCATACTATCCATGGCTCTTCCTGACGAAGTCTACCATTCCGTCATGAACCTGAAAACCTCAAAAGCCATGTGGGACACAATATGTGTTCAGTATGAAGGTACGTCTGAAGTCCAGGACTATCGAAAGATCAACCTGGTAAGACAATACGAAAGTTTCATTTGTGGTAAGAATGAAACTCTCTCTGAAGTTCACCAACGTTTTAATTGCCTAATAATAGATCTAAAAACTGTTGGTAAGGAATATTCTAACTTTGAAGTGCTGACAAAGTTTCTAGAATGTTTACCTGAAAGCTGGGACAATTATTCCATGTGTCTCAAGCTGTCAAAGAATCTAAGATCAATGACCCTTGCTACCTTATATGGCACGATGCTGAATCATGAGCAATCGAGTCATTTTAAGAAGAATCTTGTAAAAGATTCCAAAAGCACCCATGTTGCTTTAATCTCAGAGGAACCTTCTACTCAGTGACCCGTGGTCACTATCACTGAGTTAGAAAGTAACTCTGAAAGGTCATCAGAATCTGACTCTTCAGATGATGATGAATCTTTGGCTCTCCTAACTAAAAAGTTCAGGAGATTCGCCAAAAAGAAAATGTTCAGAAAGAACAAACCCCTTTCTATTACTGATAAGCCAAGATCATCAGCCCCTGTTGATAAGGCTACTGCTACTTGTTTTAACTGCGAAAAGATTGGACATTTCGCTAACGAGTGCAGGTCTAAGAAAGTTTCGAGAAACTCAGCGTTTCCCAATAAATCCTTTATTCCCAGGAATAAAGATGACAAATACGCTAAGCTGAAAGAAAAATATGTGAAGTTGAAAAGCTTTAAGAAGAAAGGCAAAGGCCTGATGGCTTATGATTGGGTTGCCTCTGATGAAGAAGAATCATCATCTGACTCTGAAGATGATGAAGCCAATCTATGTCTTATGGTCAAGATTGAAGATGAGGAAGAAAGCTCAGACATTCCCTCTACTTCAACCTCTGCTATTCAGGTATCACCTTCCTTCTTTACAAATATTGCAAATATTGATGAAGCTGATAGTCTTCGTAAAATCGATCTCTTGACTAGAAGTTTATATGAAGCCATGAATGGCAAAACTGTAGTTGAAAATCAAAACCTTGATCTCGCTGAACAACTCAAAAACTGTCACCTTCAAATAGAAAAGCTTTCTAAAATTGAAGAAGATTTTAAAGATCAAGTGCATTTAAATCAACTAGTCAAAATCGAGCGAGAAGAAGCTATCTCTGCTTTAAGAGCTGAAAAAGCTACTGTTGAAGGATGGTGTAATTTTTCAACAAAGATCACTGAGATAATTAAGTCTCAGATTCCCCTGAGTGATAAACGTGGTCTTGGTTACAAAGCTGATAATCTAGAACCAACCACTGATCGTTCCATGCTCTTGTTTGGAACTTTCGTATCCTCAGTCGTTGATACTTCATCCTCTCAGTGTTCCTCGTCCAGACCGCCTATCCCTGAGGAAACTTCTACCTCTTCAAAAGGTAAAGAGAAAATGGTTTATCCAAAACCTACCTCTGTCTTTAAAGATAAAGGTAAAGGAATTGCTATTTACCAAAATCCTCAGAAGGGTACCTTAGTACCTAAGCTGAATGCTTCTAAAGCTTTAGTGATTCATTCCTCTGGATCAATGAATCAGATCTCTGGATCTACTCAGCGTGGATCTATTCAGCGATCTACTCCTAGAATCAGAGTGGATGTCTCTGGTAAGAAATCTGAAGAACTGAATGTTCCTCCCATTTCAAAAGCCATCAGCTTACTTGGTGCTGGTACTTCTAATTCAAAATCTAAAGCTCAGCATTCAAATGGTCCTAGAACTACTTTTAGTTATAGGAAATGTTATCATTGTGGACTCACTGATCATATTGCTAGTAAGTGCCCCACAGCCACCAAAGCTGAAAAGATAGCTAAGGTGAAGATTGCCCCCAAGGCAAAGAAGACCACTGAGGTTAAGAAATTAACCAAAGTGAGGACTGACAAAGTTGAATCTTCAAATGCTGCGAAGATTGCTGAACCTTCTATTCCAACTACTTCCACTGACAAACGTGTACACATGGTTAAGTGGGTACCTAAGAAAAACTAATCTTCCTTTGTGATGCAGGTTAAGAAGGGTATCTGGTATCTCGATAACGGTTGCTCTAGACACATGACTGGAAAGAAAAGTCTGCTCGCTTAATACAAGGAAGATAAGGGTCCCTCTGTAACTTTTGGAGGAAATGGAAAAGGACATACCCGAGGGTTTGGTGTACTCTCTAATGGTACAACAACCTTCAGAAGAGTCGCATATGTTGAAGGGCTGAAGCATAATCTTTTAAGCATCAGTCAGCTTTGCGACAAGGATAACAAGGTAATCTTTACCAAGGAATCCTGCTTTGTCACTGACAAAAAGGAGAAGATAGCTCTCAGCGGTTATCGTTTGGAAAATGTTTATGTAATAAACATGGACTCAACAACCACTGAGAACTCATGTTTCTTCTCAAAAGCCTCATCTGATGTCAACTGGCTATGGCATAAGAGGCTCTCTCGTCTGAATTTCAAGACACTGAACACTCTTTCTTCAAAAGAGTTAGTCACTGGTCTACCTCAGCACTTATACGCCAAAGAGTATTTATGTTCAGCGTGTGAGAAAGGGAAGCAGACCAAAGCAAGCTTTAAGTCAAAGCAAGTCTCCTCAGTGTCATCTCCTCTGCAACTTCTCCATATGGATTTGTTTGGCCCTGTTAACAAACAATCCATCGCTGGAAAGAAATATACACTGGTCATAGTTAATGAATTCTCTCGTTATACATGGGTTATGTTTCTCCGTTCCAAGAGTGACACCCCTGAAGAACTCATCACCTTTGTTCGGAAGATGGAAACCCTGAACAATTTGACCGTTCGCTCAATAAGGAGTGATCATGGGACTGAATTCAAAAACAGTTCTCTTGATTCCTTCTTTGAGAGCAAGGGTATTTCTCACAACTTTTCATCAGTGAGAACACCGCAACAAAATGGAGTCGCTGAAAGAAGAAATAGAACAATTATTGAAGCTGCACGTTCAATGCTCAGCGATTCTCACCTGCCTACTCAGTTTTGGGCAGAAGCTGTCAACACTGCTTGTTTTACGCAAAACAGGTCGCTGATAGTCAA
This sequence comes from Saussurea involucrata, assembly GCA_033807775.1. Classification (NCBI taxonomy): domain Eukaryota; kingdom Viridiplantae; phylum Streptophyta; class Magnoliopsida; order Asterales; family Asteraceae; genus Saussurea; species Saussurea involucrata. The sequence continues at coordinate 28,475,672 of CM066315.1, read as the reverse complement.
AAGATTCAATAAAATAGCCTATGAACTTTTTCATGGGAGAAAGCCTTCAATCAGTTTTCTTCACATCTTTGGATGTCAGTGTTTCATACTGAACAACATAGATGCCCTTGGAAAGTTTGATCCTAAGGCTGATGATGGAATCTTTCTTGGATACTCCTCAGTCTCCAAAGCCTTCAGAGTCTTCAATCGAAGAAGACAAACTGTAGAAGAAACAATTCACGTCACGTTTGACGAATCCCGTTCAGCGAACTCTAAACCGTCCGCTGATACTGAAGAACTGAGTCAATGGATGTTCTCTCATCTTGGTGATTCAGAAGATATTCCCACTCATACTCATACAGTTGAAGATGATAGTCCTCCTATCATTCCAAATATGCAGAATAGTCAAGCTGAAACATCATGGGTCTCAGCTGTTCCTCTAAACACTATACCTGCTTCTGAACCCAATGTCTCAGACATTCCATCTACTTCTCAGCAATCAGTGAATATAATGACAACTGCACCTATTCCTCTCTTAGCTGATACTCCAGAAGTTGTTGAAACCTCATCTTCAGCTACTCCAGTTCAGGTTGAGTCAACGTCTCACGCTCCAGCTCAGCGATGGACTGTAAATCACCCAATTGATCAAATTCATGGTGATCCAAATGTTGGTATTCAGACTCGACGAAGTGCAGGTAATATTTGTTTATTTGTTAAATTTATTTCTCTGACTGAACCAAAGAAAGTAAATGATGCCCTCAAAGATCCAAACTGGGTCAGCGGCATGCAAGAAGAGCTGACTGAATTCGAAAGAAACAAAGTTTGGAAACTTGTTCGAAGACCAACTGACAAAACAGTGATAGGCACTAAATGGGTCTATCGAAACAAGTTGGACGAACATGGAACTGTAACCCGCAACAAGGCTCGTCGTGTTGCTCAGGGATACAGACAAGAGGAAGGCATAGATTATGACGAAACATTTGCTCCAGTAGCAAGACTAGAATCTATTCGTCTATTCTTAGCATACGTTGTGCACAAAGACTTCAAAGTATATCAGATGGATGTTAAGTCAGCGTTTCTAAATGGAAAGCTGAATGAAGAAGTCTATGTGGAACAACCTCCAGGATTCTCAGATCCTAAGCGTCCAGGTTATGTTTATAAACTGGATAAGGCACTTTATGGCTTGAAGCAAGCTCCACGTGCATGGTATGACACTCTATCTACTTATCTCCATATTGAACAATTTGAGCGAGGTAAAATCGACAAAACTCTATTTTTCAGGAAAGTAAAAGGTCATATCATTCTTGTTCAGATATATGTTGATGACATTATCTTTGGCTCTACTAACCCTGATCTTTGGACTCGTTTCGCTGATAGAATGATAGATGAGTATAAAATGAGCATGATGGGTGAACTAACATATTTCCTTGGTCTTCAGATAAAGCAAAATGAGAAAGGAACTTTCATTAATCAGGGAAAGTATGTTAAAGATATGCTGAAGAAATTCGACTTAACTCAAAGTTCAGCTATGAAAAACCCTATGGCACCACCGCTGACACTTGATAAGGATACTAAGGGTATTCCTGTTAATGTCACGTTGTACCGTGGGATGATCGGCTCTCTCTTGTATCTTACAGCTAGCTGACCCGATATTATGTACGCAACCCGATATCAAGCTGAACCTAAGATATCTCATATGACCGCTGTAAAGCGAATTTTTCGATACCTTAAGGGTACTGCGAATCTAGGTCTTTGGTATCCCAAAGACTCAGGATTCGATCTAATCGCCTATTCAGATAGTGATTTTGCAGGATGCAAATTGGATAGGAAAAGCACCACAGGAGGATGTCAGCTCCTGGGTGGAAAGCTGGTGAGTTGGACAAGTAAAAAGCAAAACTTAGTGTACACCTCCACAGCTGAAGCTGAGTATGTAGCCGCTGGAAGCTGTTGTTCTCAGGTCTTGTGGATGAGAAATCAACTACTGGACTATGACCTTCAACTCTCAAATATTCCAATCTATTGCGACAGCACAAGTGCCATCGCTATAGCCAATAATCCAGTGCTACACTCTAAGACAAAACACATCGAAATCAGGTATCATTTTATCAGAGATCATGTGATGAATGGTGATATAGAACTTCACTTTATCCCAACTGATTATCAGTTAGCTGATCTGTTCACCGAACCTCTTGATGAGACAAGATTCAACTTTCTCATCAGCGAGCTTGGAATGCTGAACTTTGAAGAGTAAAATCTTCAGCGGTTCACATTTGATCAGCGATAGGATAAAATCGACTTGTATAACCCATTCTATCATCTTTTCTCTGAACAAACTTGATTCGCTGATATCAAGGTATGTTTTTCTCTCTCTGACAATCGCATGTAAATGCAAGATTTCAAAATAAATTGCATCGCTGAATATTTCTTCCTTAATCAGCGATACTTTGAAATTTCTAAAACCAACGCTGATATTTCTATTCAGTGCTTCATGTTTTCAAAAGTGTCCTTGAGTTTTCAAAACCTCAGAGACATCGAAGAATATGAAAGGACAGTTGTGACGTCATTGCAACGGATAAGCCCTGGCACGTTCTTCTTTCTGACACACATTTGCACGTTCCGTTTACCTTCCAATCAAATGCAAACACGTGTCCGTGTCATGATGAAAATCTTTTCCCACTTAAGATTTTCTCTCTCTCTAATCTCACTATATAAACTCTTTCTGGGTTTATATTTTTCTTTTACGCGAACTTCTCCTCCAAGAAAGAAAAAGATAATTTACTGTTGCATTTGTGCTCTCAAGTTTTTCAAGAACTTAAGAACTTCATCTTCTTCAACGAACCAGGTTAATAATTCTTTTATTTTACCTGTTTCTTCAAACTTGTTAATGATCTTCTCTTTGTTTTCACAAGATCAAACAAAAGAACTTTTTAAAATGAAATCATTTCTTTCATGGTTTTATGAACACAACCTTTCATGGTTGTTCTTCAAGTTTAAACGCAAAATCTTAAACTTGTTCTTCATTCGTTTTTCCAGAATCTTTTCTCAAAAGAAACTGGAAAACAAGATTTTTCTCTGGGTTTGCATTTCGTTTTTAAAACAAGAAAAACCCTAATCTTCATTAAGACATTCTTGTCTGAATGAAATGGACAAAATTCGAACCATCTTATTGGAAAATCTTTCCACATTAAGATTATTCTTATTTGTTAATCTTTGGTTGAACTGATAATACAGAAAATGGCATCTTCTGACATTTCCAAGAACACCATCGCTGAGAACACTGCTGCTGATAATACTACTAAGGAATTGGAAATCATCAAGGCTCCTCAGGTCAAGTTCTCTCTTGACAAACTGGATTGGACCAAGGCAACTAACCTCTATGCGCTTCTCGAGTTTCCTCCTCGAAAGCAAGTCACACATCTAGATGATGCTGTGAACTTCCTGAAGAATTGTTGCCTCTCCACAGCCCTGACCATAACACCTCCTGCACATCAGCTACTGCTATCCCAATTCTGGTACTCTGCCAGACACTCTCAGCTACCATCCACCAAAGACTCCTAAAAAACAATAGACTGTATCCTATGTGATACTGACTATGGTACTATGAAGATCACCCCTGCTATAATCCGCAAATCCCTGAACCTTCCCTTGGCCACCAAAGAAAAACCTTTGGTTCCTCTCCCTGACCACAAGAAAAACTCAGACAGGGAAGCCATCACTGCATTCTTCGATGCAATGGGCTATGTATGGGAAACTGGGAGGGACAAAAAGCCTGAGAAAAAGCTAACCCTCATCAAGAAGTCTAAAATGCCCAGCGAGATGAATTTCATCTTCACTCATTTAATCAGCTGCATGACTGCAAAGACCGGCTCCTCTGATCAAGCCGCTCAGCCTCAGCAAGAAATGGGATATGCCTTGTTGAAAGGTCTACATATAGACTGGGCATCGATAATCTACGATGATCTGGTACTCAGAGTAGACTCCGCCGCTGACAGATCTCCATGGGTTCCTTATCCTCGATTCATCAGCGTCGTATTCCAAACAGGCCTGAAGGACAGCTACCCAAAAGAGGGTGACCTGAAACTCTCTCAGGTTGGCCCTAAGGTTCTCGACTTCAAGCCAGTGGCAAATGAGGTACGTCTTTCTACTCTTTTAACTCTTCTCAACCCTACTTCTTCTACTTCTGCAGCTCCTTCAGCGGACAAACCCACCGATGATACCCAAGCTGCAACTTCCATTCCTTCTCTTAAAAGGAAACACTCCTCCACCCAACTTAGTTTCAAAAGAACTAAGACAACCAAGGAGTAACCCCAGCAATCTATTGCTGAAGACTCCTCAGCTCATCTCAAAGAGCTGAAGGAACGTTCAGTGGTACGCTCTGCCACAGCTGAACAAGCCACCCATTCTATCCCAACTTCAGCGTCTCTAAACGTTGAGGTTACAAACTTGGAATCTACCCAACCTCCTTCAGTCTCTCAAAAGACTGACGAAGCGATTCTCAGCGAATCCAACGCTGAACTCCGCACCCAACCTCCATTCTTAACCTTCGCTTCTCCCTCTATTCAATTGGACTCTACTCCAGTTGTTACTGAAGCACCTGTCATTCCTCCAGAAGCTAAAGTTGCCACTCAAGGAATGATGGGCGTAGGACCTGCAGAGATGACCATGCGTCCACGCACTTTAGCTGACGACATGGAACTTTTCTCAGGACACCGAGATTTTGATGCATTCACCAATCCTCCTGCAGGTATACACCAACCCCTATACACTGTAACTGAACCCCAAACTTTTGAGCTTTCCTCTATTCACAAGTTCTTATATGTTACAGGTCCTAATTTGGGAGACATCAACACCTCTCTGAAGACAATAGAGACGAAGCTGACAGGTCTCACCACTACTCTTTCCGACAACTCTTCAGCTGTAACAAACGCTGGAGAGAATCTTACAAAGCTGACAACCGTGGTCGAAAAGAATGCCTCCAAAGCTGACTTGGAGAAGGTTGATAAAACGCTCAGCGACTTTGCCAAAGTTCTCGCTGACATCTACACAGACTACGTCGCCATCAAAACTTCAGTTCACACCATGTCCAGCGAGGTCACAACGCTGAAGACATCGGTTGGAAAACTCGAAGGAGAAAGGTCTGGTGTAAAGACTGAAGTCAGTACAGTCAAGACTGACATGCATTCTGTGAAGTCCGACGTCAATACGATGAAGAATGACATTGCTTCTATGAAGACAATGATGCAGCAGGTCCTGACCAACACGACCGCCCCTGCCCCTGCACCTTCATCTTTTACTCCGGCGGATCGTGCTGAACTCGTGAAGATCAATCCTGGTATTTCTGGTCTAGAAAACAGATTATCAGCGATTGAAATCTGTGTGGGGATCCCTGGCCAAGAAGACAGGGAACCAACACAAGCTGCTGAGTCATCCCATTCCTCCCACGCTCATCATGAAAAGGGGGGGGGGGAGAAGAGCGCTGACGACTGTTTGGGCAAAAGATCACGTCGTACGACCACGACCAGAGCAGGTAAGACGCACGTTATAATCCAAGTCTTGTATTAAGATAAGGTCTCGACAAGAACCCAGAAAACATCCGTCGTCTCCCTTAAAAGGTAAGTCGTACATCTCCCATGACGCTCGACCATAGCATCGCCCGTCCCGTACGACCATCGCGTAAGATCATTGCACCTACGACCAAAGCTAACGTTAACCTTGTCTGTTACGTTTGTTAAGTATTTAATGCAGGAGTCAAAGCCATTAACAGCAAGTAGTCGTAACGGACGAAGAGCATTATGGATAATCACTCCGGCAACCGTTTCCGACCGCTGTAGCCGTTAATCAAAGCATTCAAGGAGCTAATTAATGGCACGAAGACTATAAAAGCCAAGCTAAAGCCTCATTCCAAGGATACATCAGTTAACATCTAATATACATCAGCGAACATCACCAAACAGCAGAGAAAATCATCCAAACTCATAGCAAAGAACATTCAAACTCTGGAGATCAAGTACTGAAAGCCAGGACCTTATAGCGAACTCAAGAATACTCGAAGGAAAGGTCAAGTATCGCTCTCGACGCACGACAACAGCCGTCGACCAGAAGTTCACACTTTGTATTCACACACGACAAACACCTGTTTTTACATTTAAACACTTGTACTTTACATTTCGAAGATTTTTCTTCATTTGTATTGTAATCATCGTATGACCGACGCCAGTACCAAGGACGTTGCCCCTGATTGGCGACCATAGTGCAGCGACGACACCTCTTGTCGTCCGTAGGTTTTTTCCTCGATTGAGGTTTTTCCTGCGTCATCAAATCCCTTGTCTCGTTTATTTTTTCCCTCGTCGCACGTCTCGTCGAAAGATCCTTTCTTTAGTTGATTAAGTCCACATCGACCTTAAGTTGTCCCTTTGGTGTGATTTTTGGCATTAACAGTTTGGCGCCATCCGTGGGACCTCATCTAGAGAAAATCCTCGACGAACGTGCACCCTACTAACAGTTTCTTGGAGTTTTTTCTGCTCTCTATTACATGAACAATGGCAGCCCCTGGAAATCCGCAGCAAGCCGTTGCTCAGATGTATCAGGAGCTCGAAGTCGCCAGGAATCAGCTCAATGCAATGGCAGAGCAGAATCGCAGAGCAGCTGAGGAGATCGCACGGTTAAGAAATCCTCTTGGGCCTCAAAATGGTCCTAGGCCGTTCGTGCAGAACCCAATTCCAAGATCGTTCGACCAGAATGGCCCTAGACCATTTGTCCCGAATCCAGGTTCATCCGCGCAGAATCGGCATCCAGGCCCGTTCATGCCAAATCCTCAGTTTGGGACAGTTCCTCCTCATCACATAAGGCCACCACCCGTGAATAATGGGTCTCAGCCATTACAGGGGTCGCAACCATTTCAGCAGCCATTTCAGAATGAACCTCAAGGTGAATTTCAAGGTGGATCGCAGCCTTTCCAGCAAGGATCGCAGCCGTTTCAGAATGGACCGCAGCAATTCCACTATGGGTCGCAACCATATTTCGTCCCGTTCAACGGGGACACCAATGGTTCGTCGCATGGTAATGGCACTAGTCCAGGGACCAATCCCTCGACAGGGGAAAATCCTGATCTTAACGATCCCGTCACCCGGCGTTTGAAGATGTTAGAAGACCAAAATGAGCGCGTCTTGTCCTTGCTCGCCAAGTTGCCTGGGGCAGCCGTGCCTGTCGACGTCGAGCCTCGTTCGGGGTATCAGGCGGCGCCCTTCATCGACGAGATCGCCACCGTCGAGGTCCCAAAGAAGTATAACATTCCTGCCTTCACTCCCAAGTATTCGGGTGTGACCGATCCAACCGAGCATGTCGCGCAGTATAAGCAGCTCATGTGGACAATCTCGATTCCACACATGTACCAGGAAGTATGCATGTGCAAGAGTTTTGGGGCGACTCTCACTGGTCCAGCTCTCCAGTGGTTGATCAATCTCAAACCCAAATCTGTCGGGTCGTTCGCCGAATTGGTCAACCAATTCTCCCGGCAATTCGCCAGCAGTCGTAAGATGGAAAAGCAGACTAGTGATCTGTACTATGTCGTGCAGAAGACCAATGAGTCTATTCGAAGTTATTTCAATAGATTCAATGCCGAAATGACCAGTATCCGCAATTGTGACATCAAATCTGCGATAGAGGCCTATAAGCGTGGTCTGGACGATAGTTCGGGTCTATACATCGATCTGACCAAGTATCCCCCAGAGACTTTCGAAGACGTCCGAGCTCGAACCTTAGCATATATGAGGGTCGAGGATGATGCCGCCTTTCGTCGCAAGCACACTGACGACAAGAAGTCGTTAGGCGTCAGAAAGCCAGAGTTCAAGACAAAAGCTGTTTCCAGAATAGAGCCAGCGCGCCAAATTTCAAATGTTCGTTTCAAGACGAAAGCAGAGGCCAAGACCGCGACTAAGTTCATTCAGTACCCCAAGATATCCTCTTACAGATTCAAAGGATCTGCAAAGGACTTAGTCGAAGCTCTGAAGACCGCTCAAGCTACCATTCGATGGCCAAAGAAGTCCGACCTGGACGATGCTAAGAAAGACAAATCAAGGTGGTGCGACTTCCATGGAGATCATGGTCATGCGACACACGACTATATCGCATTGAAGAAGGAACTAGCATATCATTTTCCGAAAGGAAATCTCAAAGATATCATCGACGATGTCGCTATTTCAGCTAACGGACATCGAACGACGACCCCCGAGCATACGAAGGTCGTCAATTGCATCACCGGTGGTTCAGATGTGTGTGGTCTGACGTATTCAGCGGCCAAGCGTCATGCCAGTCAGGCGCCCGATGATCGGCCTATTCCTCGCTCGTCTAGACCCAACGGAGATTTGGAGCTAGAAGCCATGAAGATTGTGTTCGACCACGTCCACCTTGGCGACTCGTATCAGAAGCATCACGACGGGTTGATCATTCAGCTCACAGTCGGTAACTGCCTAACGCGTCGAGTCTTGATCGACGGGGGCAGCTCAGCAAATGTCATTTTTCTCAACACCATTAAAGCCATGGGAATCGATCGCTCGGAAATCACCCGACGTTCGACGACTTTGGTCGGTTTCAATGGAGAAGCGACGAGCACCTTCGGAGAGATAATCTTGCTCGTCTACGCCGGAGGAGTCAACAAGCAGACCAAGTTCAGTGCCATCGATTGTGTGTCAGCTTATAACATCATCTTAGGTCGACCATGGATCCACGATATGAAAGCCGTTCCTTCGACATATCATCAAATGTTGAAATTCCCTACGTCATGGGGAATCCAGGAGATCAAAAGCGAGCCAAAAGTCGCTCGTGAGTGCTACAAGTCTACCTTGAAGCCGCGAAAATAAACTAAACTCACAAGATCAGGCTCTCGACAGGTTCGTTTCTTCTATCCATAAATTAATATCTTTTTCACAGAGATAAGTCTACTATGGTGCCCGGTCGCACGCCAACATAGTCAACGCAGGACAATATTCCTCCGTGTCATTCTGTCATTTAAAACCTATCTTTTCCTCCCAAAAAGAATTAGGTAATAAATGACAGGGGGCAAATAAAGGGAAAAGTCGAAATGGTACGTTCTCTAACTCTTTTTCATACGATTTTTTCTCACAAAACGACTACTGACTTAAGCATCGGAGGGTCGTTGGCCAGCCAACGACCAACCCCCGACATCGTTTTATCGCAGAATCGCAGACAGATTATCGTAGAATCGCACGGCAGTAATCATTAAGTCTACTATATGACTTTAATATCGCAAGGTCGAACGACATAAACGATCAGGTCTCTAACTTGATCATTTCTCCACAGGGGCATACGATACAAACTTATTGTACGATCTGGTCGTACGATCGCAGAGTCTAAACGACTTTACCCCTAAATTTCTTAACTTTCATACCCTGAATGGATGCTTTAATCGCGTGTTTTTATATTTGTTTTACGTTCTTGTCATCGTATTACAATGAGTGCCTTAGTCGCATGATTTCATATGTATCTTATGTTCGACTTTATAATCAATATGATGTGAATAAAGCATAAGATTCAAAGCAAAAGATATATTCGTTGAGTAAACCATCATATACATACTCAACCCCCGATAGGTCAGGTGGCAAAAACAACAAGGAAAGAAAAAATTCTAGACGACAGGGGGAACATCGGTCGTGTCCCTGCTCGAAGCCCCGACCCGAGGGCCTTCATCTGTCACTCCTCCCGCATGAATCTCCTGCAATTCATATTGAGCATCGAAAAGTTGGATGGCCAGCACATCGGCACGCGCCATGGCCAACTTCTCCCTATCTAAAGCCGTTCTCTCCCTCTCCAACGCTGCAGCTTCCCTCTCAAGAGTAGACGCCACCAGATCTTCAACTTTTGACATCCCAGCGTGTAATGCCAAACACGACTGGAACGTCTGAAAAATAACACAAGAAAATATTAGACGACTAAACGAACGAGACAAGTCATGAAAGAGTGACACTTACCGTGAACGCCCGACTGGCAACTTGAGATCCAATCTCTCCGGCCGGTACTCCCCGAAAGACGGGAGCAAATTCTTCCCCAGATGAGGGAACGACGTCGTCCCGTCTAGGACACCATCCGCCATAAAGTCAGACGGCAATGTCAAATTGACCGTCATAACTTCGGCCGATGATCCCTCGCCAATGTCGGCAGATATTGGGATCGACACTTGAGACACCGGTTTCGTCACCGTCGCCGAAAGCGCAGAACTTGCTGGTGTCGCGTCCATCACGCCAGGACGGCTAGATGACGCCCTCGCCTTCTTAGACAGAACAACTCCCGGTGAGTAATCAACCCTCGACGACGGTTCCCTCAGGACTGCCCTCTTGGTTCTCTTCTGGCTCGACCCAGCTGTCGAAACATCTTCACCCCGAAGGGCACGCATAACCTGCTTTCCTCTCGCCCTAGAGACCGATTTCCTCTCGGTCGGTACTGATCAGGAAATACATGAAGCGTCAGACAGATAGAGTAAACGAAATAAAATAAAAACTATGGTACACTTACCAGTCGCCTCTTCCTGCACGTCCTCATCTCTTTCTTCTATCACGTCCTAATCCTCGACCGCCGATTGCCACGAAACGAAAGATCGGTCATCAACGCTAAGACTCAAGAACTTGTTGATCTTAGCCTGGGAATCCACAGTCGGTTTCACTTCGACAAGCTGAATCTCTGAAGGCGACAAGAGGAAAATGATAAGTAGAAGTCATAAAAATAAATAAAATTCAGAAACAAACGAAGCATACCTGTCTTATTCCAGTCTGACCGCATCCAGTTGCTGCTGGAATCCAATGACTCGGTAAGAACGAATACATACCTCGACTTCCACCAACGATCATTGACGCCAGTTCCCAAAACCAAGGCACGATCACCCCTGAACTTAGAATAAGGACTATAACGCCAGTTCTTATCCTTTTTAACTTGGTAGGCCGCCAAGAAATCATTCATGATCATAGGAGACTCCCATTTCGCGGACGCTCGCTCAATAACCAGCAAAACTCGCCAAAGTTAGGGCATCAATTGTCCCGGCGACACATCGAAATCCTGCATGAATGACTTGGCTAAACCAGAAAACGTCCATTGAAACCCTATCTTAAAAGGATACTCGTACAAAACGAGATATCCCTCAGGGCAATCCTTAGAACGAACAATCTCCGGACACCGCAATTCTACATTTGCAGGAATTTTTGCTAAACTCCTAAAAGCATCTAAGTCTACGTGATTCATGATAAGACTAGCAGGCTCCGTCGACATTGTGAATCAGAGGACAGAACAAGGTCTTATATAAACGCTCTCAACTGCGGTTTGAAGATTTGCAACGATTCGAGTAAGTTCGGACGAAGAATGGAAAGGAATCAAGGCGAAATCTCTTCCCAAATAAACACTTCGAAGAATAGCAAGAAAAGATCCATCGTGATCTTTATTGATACCAACAATCGCATCAAATCGAATCCCTGGATGATCGCCGCGCATCCCCGTCCTTTCACATGCCTGCCCGGATCTTCGACACTTGTCCTCGGCAGCTGGAAAGCATCATCGTACGTCAGCATGACGTCACGACCTCGACTTCTCGATCAGTTAGAAACGGACCAGTCTAGTTCCAAGGCGATTGAGGTAATTTCTAACTCTTGTCTTATTTCCTATGCGTCTGATTGACAAAATTTAAAACTCGAATTTGCCATCCTTCTTTCAAATTTTGGGGGCAAACTGTTTGGGCAAAAAATCATGCCGTACGACCACGATCAGAGCAGGTAAGACGCACGTTATAATCCAAGTCTTGTATTAAGATAAGGTCTCGACAAGAACCCAGAAAACATCCGTCGTCTCCCTTAAAAGGTAAGTCGTACGTCTCCCATGACGCTCGACCATAGCATCGCCCGTCCCGTACGACCATCGCGTAAGATCATTGCACCTACGACCAAAGCTAACGTTAACCTTGTCTGTTACGTTTGTTAAGTATTTAATGCAGGAGTCAAAGCCATTAACAGCAAGTAGTCGTAACGGACGAAGAGCATTATGGATAATCACTCCGGCAACCGTTTCCGACCGTTGTAGCCGTTAATCAAAGCATTCAAGGAGCTAATTAATGGCACGAAGACTATAAAAGCCAAGCTAAAGCCTCATTCCAAGGATACATCAGTTAACATCTAATATACATTAGCGAACATCACCAAACAGCAGAGAAAATCATCCAAACTCATAGCAAATAACATTTAAACTCTGGAGATCAAGTACTGAAAGCCAGGACCTTACAGCGAACTCAAGAATACTCGAAGGAAAGCTCAAGTATCGCTCTTGATGCACGACAATAGCCCTCGACCTAAAGTTCACACTTTGTATTCACACACGACAAACACCTGTTTTTACATTTAAACACTTGTACTTTACATTTCGAAGCTTTTTCTTCATTTGTATTGTAATCATCGTATGACCGACGCCAGTACCAAGGACGTCGCCCCTGATTAGCGACCATAGTGCAGCGACGACACCTCTTGTCGTCCGCAGGTTTTTTCCTCGAATGAGGTTTTTCCTGCGTCATCAAATCCCTTGTCTCGTTTATTTTTTCCCTCGTCGCACGTCTCGTCGAAAGATCCTTTCTTTAGTTGATTAAGTCCACATCGACCTTAAGTTGTCCCTTTGGTGCGATTTTTGGCATTAACAACGACCTTTTCCATGATGAATCTATCAGGGGAGAGAAGACTGAAGACCTCACCTTTACTGAAGAGGGTGAGAAGACAATTGAAGAAGCATCTGATGGACCTCAGGGAGATGAAAACTCTGAGGGAACCAAGAAGCTTACCTCTGTATCTGAGGGGGAGCAACTCGAAGAAGAAGCTGAAGAATCTGAGTCTGGAGCTGAAGATGAAGAAGCCATCGACTTGTCTGATGATGAACCATCCTCTTCTCCAAAGAATGATGATGATGAAGATGATGATGATGATGACTCTTTTATCGTCAAGCCTGCTCAGAGGACTAAAGCTCTTAAAGGAATTCTGATAAATGAACCTACAGGGGAGCGGACAAAGACAAAGCCATCAGCATCTGAAGCTGACAAGGGCAAAGGAAAAAGTGTCGCTGAAGACGATGAGAATCTGACGATCTTGCTTAAAAAGCCGGTTTGTCAGGTACACTAATCTTCCTTACACTACATCCCTCCTCTCTATACACATTATCAGTTCTACACTCACTAAAACCTCCATACACTTTATCCCATTCTTTCTCTATCTATGTTCTACCCAAGTTCTTACTCGTAAGATCGCTGTGTTTCAGCTAGTCCTCTCCCCTGTTTGAGGATATCGCTGAAGTTCCTACAGCTGCGACTTCACCAACAATAATCCCAGCTCGCAAAGCTGAAGAAATAATCCCGGTCTTGGATTTGATCTCTGAGACTGATGAACCCGAAGAACAGATACTCTCTCACAAAAACAGACCTTCCTTGGCTCCTCAAAAGCTAAGTGAAGAGGATCAGAAAAGAAGAGATGAGATGATAAAGAAGTTCGAGGATCAGCGAATCATTCTGAAGCGTGATCAACTTCCTACTATTCCTCCAAAGTTCAAACTTTCACAAAAGGAATACAAGGATCACCTCAGGGCTGAACGCCTAATCGCAGAAAGAAGGAAAGCTGAAGAAAAAGACAGAGAATACGCCATCCAGCTTACTCAACGATCAGTAAAAGACCCCAAGCTGAAAAGAGTTCCCATTGACGTCCAACGTCAGCTATGGGATGATGCTCAAAGGATCGTTAAAGAAAAGACTAAGGTCTCTGATACGACTTTGGAATGGTGTAAAGAAATGTTGAACTATCGATCTCGACCATCCAAAATCATCAAAGTAAACATCAGAGGAAGATTGAACGCAGACGTTCCTGTTGTTGAAGTTGATGTCTACAGAGAAGACAAAACCAAGCAAACCTTCTATGCTGCTTCTTTAGAGAAGTTTGGTCGCTCTGAATGGTTGGAAGTGAAATTAGCCATTCAGGGATCGCGCTCAAAGTTCAAGAGCCATGTCGAGAAGATCTTAAACACTCAGATCGACCTGGTTTCTTCTGCTGTGGATATTCCTCCTTCTACTCTTCTTCCTCCTCAACAAAGAAGAGTATCTGCAAAGGAAAAGAAAGTCTCAGACTCAGGTCCTCCTATACGGAATGAAACAGGTATTGGTTTCTCTCGTGCTGAAGTTCTAGGCCCTGATGCTGATCTCTCAGCGCTTGACACCTCCCTACCACCTAGAGAAACTTTCATTCCTGGCACAGTTGTAAGTGATCCTTATGGTATATTCTTTTTAGACTACGAAGGAAACCATCACTTTCAACGCATCTCTGAGCTTCCAATCACTCCCATCGAACAACTCAGAGATCTCATATACTGGTGTGAAGTCAGACGCGACATTAAAGATAGACACCTGAAGCCCTTGATTTTTTAAGAAGCTCTGAACAAAAAGAATCAAGGAGTAGATGTCCCTGACTGGATGATACCCATATCAAAGACCCTCGATGAACTTCTCATTAAGGAAGAACCTTTTGACGGATAGGATCGCCTTGTAATTCTTTCTATCCTTATCTGTCTACATCTTTTGTACTTGTAATTTTATTTGATGTACTTGTAATTTTTCCACTTCCCTATGTAATCTTTACGATGTTTAAAGAAAAATTTCAGCGAATGTACTTTACTCCATCAGTACAGAAAAGATCCCAGAAAACAGTAAAATGGACAAATATTTTATGAGTTCTTTTTATCCTTATGTTTTCATTAAATAGCAATTTTCTCTGTTGCTATGTCATAATCAAATAGGGGGAGATTGTTGATCCAAACCCTCAGTGATTTGATAATGACCCTCTCTTATATACATAGTGAAAATTGTAAGTAAACAATATGTATCAGAGTTTCACTATCGCTGATAAGTACTAAGACCTTACAGTACCGCTGATAGGAACTCTCGCCCTTTAGATTAAACATTCAGCGAATACTGTTCACCATAATACTCTGAGTCTGTTCAGTACTTATGGTGATCGCTGATAAATTAGTTGTTTACTTATGATCTATGAAGACAAGTTTCACGTCAACATAGGTTCTACGCTGAAGTCGAAGATCAAGCTCAAGAACCAGCGACAAGTCTCCTAATGAACTGATGCGGATCAGCGAAGACTCAGATTTGTCCACTCAATGTGAAGTATTTCAAGTACAAGACTTTAGCTATCGCTGAATTCTATCATTCGCTGATATGGAATGATAGATCGCTGAATCAACGAAAAGTTGATCATGAAGTCCTCCGTACAAAGTACTTTTGTCTTAACCACCCTTGCACGTCTCCGTACGATATGTCAGAAAAAGAACCTCCTT
Source organism: Saussurea involucrata (assembly GCA_033807775.1). Classification (NCBI taxonomy): domain Eukaryota; kingdom Viridiplantae; phylum Streptophyta; class Magnoliopsida; order Asterales; family Asteraceae; genus Saussurea; species Saussurea involucrata. Next base: position 28,460,333 of record CM066315.1, on the reverse strand, counting down.
ATTGTCTGAAATCGTACAACCACTCTGATACTACACTGTTCAAACATGCGGCTACTAAGGTTGTCAACAAAGGTCAATGACATACAACCAATGACCTGCTACCACGTGTAAAGTGTAAACTGCCATGCATTAAATGCATGCAGTATATAAGAAGAAGAACTCACTTCATTTTGAAGTAACTTGCTAACTCTGGACAAGTTCATCCTTCTTATCTTGAGATAGGTTATTATTAGTAATTTCCTTCTCTTTCTTAGTGCAAGAAACTTAGTGTTCCAACTTGTTTAGATTTAAGTTTATCCTTAATCTTGTTTCCGCAACAAGCTGTAAATTGTTAATGATTTATCAATAAACAATTTAGAAAAGTAAAATCTTAGTGTTTGTATTCAACCCCCCCCCCCCCCCTCTACAAACTTGTATAGCCCTTCGGGACCAACATTTCTATACAAACTTACTCTTAACCAGGGTTACTTAACCTTTCCAAGGCCCTAACGAGTTCAAGGTTTTCAAGTGAATTATTTAACAATTATGCCAATCAACAAAAAGCTTTTCATAGGAATTTTCAACACAAAGATTTTCATATCAAATTAAACGTACGCATAAAAACTACTACTATCAGTTCGGTAGTTGCGCAAAAATGGACACGCTCGTCCCACATATGAAAATCATATTGAAAACTATTTCATTGCAGTTCAGATTATCAACAAAACGCAAAAGCGTAATAAACAACTTCTTTAAAATGAACAGCCACGGTCCTAGTATGTATTGATTCATGACATGTACGTAAAGTAACTGCCCAATTTAAATGGTGTGCAACAAAAAGTTTCGCACGTACTTCAAATAAAGTTCAAACGACATTTGACTCTAAAATTCCTTTCTAACCATAAAATGGTACGGAACAAGGTTCACCAACAAAATTTGCGCGTGTCAGTTTATTTTACAAAAACGATGAAACGATTCATAAATACACTTTGGTCAAAACATAAAATGACTCGTGTCAGTTCCAAGTTTAAAAACAAAACCAATATGTTTCCATCCTTTGAAGATATCGACTAAACATCACGAGGAACTCTCATATCGGAGTATGCATGCAAGTTGTAACACTTTCCTAGTAGCTTTCTTGAAATGAGATGACATGCATAGAATAGTTCATGACAAAATTTCAAAAGATGAAATTCTTTAAATCAATTTCCAAAATTTTCTCATCTGGTCATATAATGACACATGAGTGGAACATTTTGACAAGACTCGCACACACCAATGTGTTTTACTAAAACTTAGGAGAAAATAAGTGTTAATAAATGGTTGACACCGAAAAAGGTTCAAATCGACTTCAAATCTCGAATTGCACCAACAATGCGCATCAATGTTAAAAAACATAAGTAATTCCACGCACTCTAGGTTTGTCAAATAATTTTCCAAAATCCCCATCACGGAGTATTAACATCAAAAGTTTCACACTCGTAACGTAAGACGTTAAAGCGTCAATGCTTAAAAGTTTATTCGTTAAGAATACCCAAAACAAACATTTTCTCCAAAACCAAAAAGGTTTACAATTTTCCCAAAATGTTCATCGAACCAAAATTGACCAAATGTCAACGACTCACACATTTGTGTTTTCAAAATGTAACGTATTGTGAACTATGCATGATCTCTACGACACTAACGTATACTTTGACCAAAAGGCCTTCATTTATACAATGGATTAACAAAACGTTTTCATGCACGACTCGTTTATCGAAGTGTTGAGAAGCAATGGTTACCAAGCTATGCATACCCCTAGGTCGATATGATGTATTTACATGAAATGACACTAAAACAATCAACTGACCAAAAGCGCATTAAACAAATTGTTATGAAATACTATCAAAGTGTTCTTTCATGCATTACTTACATCATGTATAAATCAATCCACATACTGAACAAGTCGCAACATAATATGCTAACACAAATCTTTGAAAGAGAAATCATGCGACACCAAAGTTTTAAAACTCATCCCTTTTTGGTCGCTATATGGCATAAAATTAACATTTCTCAACAAAGCTCGAGTGGGACAAAATGCCAAACATAACTCATAAATTTTCACATAATTAAATGGAGTATGCACATTGTGAAGTTACACTCACACGACTCAAAACGTCGTAAAACAAAACTCCATGAAATTCAATGGGCTCAATGACCTCAAGTCAATAATATAGCACCAAAAACTTTGCTTCCAAAAGTCAAATTGCAATAAGCAAAAATCATGACTAAAACGCCAAAATTCCAAAAATCCCCTTCTGTTGTAACATCATATAAACATCATTGTTTAATAAACTCACATTAAACAAATTCCCCAAAATAGATGTACGTAGACATAATGGAAGATAACTTTCCGTCCAAACTTTAACATATGTGGAGGAGATCCAATGTTAAAGTCATAAGTCGTAGTTACTTGCCCAACATCTTAAACATCGTAAAATATAGATATCACTGTATCCTAAAGTAACGTTGGACAACAACAAAATAGAACAAGTCCCGACGGGGTTTGCAACTCCCGTAATAAAATAATTTCATGCAGGTTCAAAACCCATGATTTAAAATCTTGTGTGTGTGCTAAACATTTCCCAAAATTTGTAACACAATCCATATATGGATTTGAAACACAATAAATAATTGATGCAATTTATTTTCAAAATAAATTTTGTGCATAACTTAGTCGACATTCAACGTCTCAACCCATACTCCTCCAAATCCCTCCGATCCACTATTGTCATCCGGATATTCAAACCTCTTAAGGCAAGTTGGGAATTACATCAATTAACCTTACGGTTTTTCCTCGAATCAAAGTCGGTTCAATAAGTCTATGGTTCTAATCCAACCATCAATCTTGACCCGAGACGGTCTACTTAAAGCAATTATCATGCTTATTGTCACCCTAAGTGACTAATGCTAGAATCGTCAATCTTTTCCAACGACTACTAGCTTAGAAACTTCTTCACTACCCCAACGATCATCACATTAAAGTAGTTCAAGTACGCACATGTAACTAGTAGATTCACCATGACACTGGCCAGGTGTCATTATGAACGTACCGTACATGATTATCCTTGCTACTTGTAACGACCCGTTTCTCAAACATGTGTCAAATAACATATATTGCATAACATCGTTACATAATCAAAAGATACATCACATAACAACTTCGGTCCCTTACTCTTTACAACTATATTACGGATTCCATTACAAACTTTTTGCTAATTAATTTACATTATAACTAATAACGGAGTTATAACTACAAAATACATCATGGTCTTCAAAACATACATCTTCCAAAAGCTAAGCACAGATTACCCTTCTCATTTGCTCTTACATGATCCACGACCTGGAATACATATTTTTAAAACAAAATGAGGGTTAGACCTAGTGGTCTAAGTGAGAAAATCCCTGTTAGTTTAAAATCATTTGCACAAACACCATATACATCATTCAAATAAAATACCAATTATAACTCACGCATCGTATACTTTCATGTCTCATTTCCATGGCCATATTAGATGGTTGCGAGCCAACTAATAAATTTACTCTGCTGTACTAAAATACAGCCAACACCGCTGTCCCTCCGTACAGCCAACTCCACCGGTCCTAAGCCCGGCCAACGTGCTCACGTGTAGTGTAATACTCGTATAAATATAATATACACTTCAACATATCATACTTCATACTTATGCACATAATTACACATATTATCACATTCTCAATCCACATATATGTATTCCAGTTTGAAAACATTTTAAAGTAAAACTCACATGTTTGCTTATCAACACTCTTCCAAGCCTTCCCAAATAGATTGAGTCTTTCACCCAGAATTCACAGAATCTGAAACAATTAGATACAAACATCTCTTTACCAAATGGAACACATAAGACTTACTAAGGCTAAGAACTCTAGATAAATCTATCTAACTCTTATCCTCAAATATTTCCCCCAAACCCGAACTTAAGTCGAGTCCACAATATTTCCAGTCCTCATACATACTCTATCCAAGAGTCGACAAAACACAAAGCTACTAGATACTCAAAAGTATCTGAAATCTCAAAATGACCAAACAGCTAAAGTTTCCGGATACTACAATACTATCCGGACAACACAACTTTCCGGACAACCTATACAATCCGGACAATACAACTTTCCGGACAGCACAAACAATCCGGACGTCATCCGGAAACCAAAGTAATCCGGACACCATCCGGTAACTAATTTCAACCGGAAACTATAGAAAGATGAACTTACCTGGACACTTCATCTACCGGATACCTGCAAGGAAGAACTACCGGACACCACTAAAAGAAACTACCGGACACATTCAAATTGTGTCCGGAAACCTCTGTCGGTTTGCCTATTTTTAACCCAGAATCGACAGATTTTAACACTAGACATGAAATTGATGATTCTACTCCGATGGAAACTATCTACTAGCAATTACAAACATAAAATGCAAAGAAACATACCTCAATTTCACTTCCAAGTACACCAATTTGAATCCCTAGCCACAAGACCCTTCCTTCTTCTTCTTCTCTTTTCTTCTCAACACACACACACACACACACACACACACACTTAAACTGATATTTTTCTGCTATATGAAATATCTGGGATCCTAAAGGGGTAATATCAAACCCAATTTTACCATTTTAGACCTTGCACTGTTCAATAAAGACCCAAACACCCCTAAACTTATAAATTTACCCAAACGTACCCTAAACATCAATTATAGAGTTAAATAAATTTAACGGAACTAGAATTTAACTAACGAACTTACCCGGGGTATTACACTACTCTAGACGTGATTCTCGTTTCTAGTAACTCCATCGACCTCGAAACAACCTACCTTAAAGTGCCTAATGGTGAATTTCACTCTCATTTACTTAAAAGAACGCTAGTTTGAGTCTAGGTATCCAAAAATCAACACCTAATTCTCTCAAACTTATGCTCTGATACCAACTTGTAACACCCTCAAAATTTGAAACGAGCAACTAACTTTAATTTCAATAAAATAACCAAAAGTAGATAAAATCATTTCTACAATTCATTCCTGAAAATACCTCGGAATTTAAACATCATAATTCCCATCATTAATAACTTAAGGCGGGCGTTACTTAACACAACACAAGTTGCTAATCCCAAATAAATGCGGAAGACTTCACTAATCAAAGTCACCTCTCGTGCACTCTACTAGCACTCGCCACTTCACAGTGTAGCTAAAGCTACTCCCAACCTGAGCCTGTTGCATATGCCGACAAATAAAAAGGGTTAGGCTAACGCCTAGTGAGTTCAAGAGTTTCATCATGACCATATAAATTCATAAATCGAGAGAGATGTAGTTTTAGTCATGAGTTCAAAAGAATTTACTTTAGATGCAAATCGCCTATTTTCCAACTCACACAAATCCCGTGCTGAAAACTTTAATACAACAAGATTCCCCAAAATGATTTGCATTAAATATGACGACAATCTGATTTCCAAGAATACATATTTTAGACGATGGCAACGTCATGTAAAACATTTCTTTGCGATGTAAGCTCAAACCCAAAACTCACCCAAAATGTGAATAAACAGTAAATTCCCAAATGGTATAAACGTGAATAAAACTCCAGTATTCAAAACACTCCAACAAGGATTAAACATAATACATTGCCCATAAATCATGGAAAACATTCCATTTAGATATTTAGTTACGTCACCGAAATCACGAATAAAAGTAAGTACCCAAAACAACACCTTTCGGCGACGGGGGAGACCCGCTTACTAACGCAAGTGACGGAACACAAAAGTAAGCCACCTGACAAGTTGGTAAAGCCAAACACTTAGTAAGACATATAACGGATGTCGAGTGTGGCAACTTAAAACCACACCTAATATGGGGCAACATCCTTAACGTATTCGCACGTAGGACTTATACCATACCGTCGATGCCTAACCGTGCCGCGATGTGGAAAACTATCGTCACATCATCGGCATAATGACTATAACGTATTCGCACGTAGGACTTATTCCATACCGTCAATGCCTTACCGTGCCGCGATGTGGAAAACTATCGTCCCAACATCGGCATAAAGACTATAGTGCTTTTGGATCCATTGCATTACAAATATAACATTACATGACCCCAAACGAATGAACTAGCGCATTCAAAACATGTAATTCTTAAATAAGATGCATTAAATGCAAAACATAATCAAACGGCCAACATCAAGCTATCAAAATCGGACAAATGCCCCAAGACCCAACATCGTCAAAACCGAGCCATGGGCTCCATAAATCAAATGACCTTTAGTAAAAGTCATAAAATGAATTACACGTAAACAACACACGTTTATGCGAATACCCGTTTTAAATTCATGAATAACCCAAAACACAACATTGGGTGGGACATCCTATTTTCCAAAGGAACTCTTATCGTTTACCCTTTCAAACCGTCCCATATCATAACTTATGCATATTTCCAAAACATGCGTTAAAAAGGGCATTTATACAAATCTCCATCTATAGGACGAAACATTTAAATACTTTCATACATGCCTCATTTATTCAAAGCTCAAAATCCCACACGTTCGTATTTTCAAAACGTATCATAACATAAACTATGCATATTTCCAAATAAGCACTAGAAGTGCATTTTCACCAACTGATCTTCATTTATGCAATAAATCATCAAAACATTTTCGTTTATGATTTACTATCAAGTTTCCCCAAAATCCCAAATATGGGCATTTTACCACATTTACCAAGTTAAACATTTCAAAGGTTAAAACCCACCAAATAACCCAACATTAGATAATTTTCATGTAAACACATAAATACTTGGAAAATAACATTTTTGGCATGTACAAAGTTTTCACAAAGCAACTTGAACTCACCTTGCTAGATTTAGGCTAAATCTAGAATTTCCCCAAACGTAAGCTCCTTTGATGAAACTTGAATCTTCAAGCCAAAACCTCAAAAACCTAGATCTATAAGTTTCCAACCATCAATAATTAGATCTAACCATGTGGAATCATTCTCCAACCATTCTACACCAAAATATCCACTTATATCAAAACCCTAACTTCAAAAATGAAGAGAAGAGAAGATTACCTTAACCATACTTGAATCCACCAACCAAAATGTCTCTAGAACCACCAAGATGAGCCACAAACTCCTAATCTTCAAATGGAGTGAAAAGGGTTGGGTGAAAACCCTAGAATCTTGATGGAGGAGATGAAGTGGAAGGTTTCTTGAATGGGTTAAGATTTCCAACAATGGTGATGGTGTTGATTTGGGGAAGAAGATGAAGAGGAGAGGGGAGGTTTAGGGTTTTCTTGAGAGAAAATGATTTTAGAGAGAGAGTAGGATTTGAGGTTGAAGATAGAATGAGGGAAAAGAGAGAGGGAAAAGGGCTTAAGAGGGAAACAAAATATCTCAGGTGCATTCGCGGACGTCCGGCATGAAGCCTTGCGGACGTCCGACCCTCAAGCTTGGTCAAATCCCACGAATTCTTTGTTGCTTCCGCGGATGACCCGCGGACTTCCGCACCTCGCGGACGTACGACCTTGTGCTTTGCGGACGTTAGTGAGCCCCAAAATCAGTTTTCTAAATTTTTCGGGTGTTACAGAGGATCCCACCGATTTCTCATGGAGAAGATCGGTGAGATGGCAAACATTTCTTCTTATGATGAAAGTCTTCTTGGCAAGGAGATAAGGGATGACTCTCATGTTTGATGATCTCACCGATTTTCATAGAGACAATCGGTGAGACATCTTAGTTTGGGTTGAGAAGTCCATCTTCAATCCGCATTGGTAGATTTACTTCTTCTTGATTTCGGCTGATCTTTGACTTCACCAAACTTTGACAGTATGACTAAGCTATTACAAAGAACCTAAATTTTCTCTAAGTATAAAAGATGTTTTTCAAAGAATGTAAGGAGATCAGGATGTCATCTTCAAATCTTTGATGACCCAACAATCTCCCCCTATTTGAGGATGACATCCATACTTAGAAAAACATGAGTAATACAATGAATAATACATGTTGACCCTGTTTTACTCTTTTGGGTTCTTTTTCACAGAGTATTTTTTTTGTATATCTGATATTTACAAATGAATGAAATGAATGAAAGAATAAACAATAAACAATATGAATGAAATAAAATGTACTTCCATCATAGAAGAGATTGATCTGCCCGATCCCAAAATGGTGACAATCTTTGAGGGAGGTTTGAGTTTGTGTGAATTAGCCTCAGGATGCCTTCTGCCCATATCTTGCATCTTCTTTCTTTCTCATAGCATCTTCAGCTTCCTATTTGGCAGTCATCACCCTTTTTCCTTTGTCTTGGTTTGCCTCCCCCTTAGTTACATCGGCTACACTGATCTGCTCCCCCTGGGTTGGTTCGTCGGTTCCCTTATCTTTGACCAAAATTTGAGTTGGATGAGTACTGAGAGTTGGTGTTGTTCGAGTTGGACGCTGATATTGCTTCCCCTCAGATGGTGTTCCCCCTCAGATGGTTTCTCCCCCTTAGATGTTTCTCCCCCTCAGCGTCCGACTGAGAAGAAACACCATGAAGATAGGAAACGTCGGCAATATATATATATATAATAGTATTTTTTTGTTACTCACCGATGCAAATGATTTATTTTACGTTTGTAAATCTTTGGGTATAAATGCACTTGGATGTGTACTTTGGAATATGACGTGTCTTAAATTAAGAGTTGTGTTGAGTAATTCAAGTCTATGCAGTATCTTTCGCATAAACGTGGGTTATAAGTGTTTTACTGGATTATTTGGTTTTCATGAGTGGTTAATTGGGTTTGTTTGAGCTTATGGCTCGGTTTATGACTTTAATGAGTCTTGAGGACATTTGTCCGGATTTTAACATTTGAATATGGAGCTTTGGTCGTCAGTTGCATTTATTGCATTTTATTTAAAGAGTACATGTTTTGAGTGCGTGTGTCATTCAAGTGGAGTCGTGTACTATTAGACCGTAATGCATTGGATCCATAGGCATATGAGTCGGTCATATTTGCATGGTGGAAAGTATTGGTATTCTCGCTTTGGGATGTACGCCGTCTTGACATTTTGTGTCTCGGCGTTATGGAGAGGAACCATATTGGGTTGTACTCCGATATTTTGGTTTATTGTTGATGTTCTAATACTTGTGCACGAGGGTTAGACATCTTGGGCTATCAAGTAAGGAGCCGGGACTCCAAACCTTGAATGCTAGTAAGTAGGCAATAAAGGTTCCATAAAAACCTCGAGGTGTAACTTACTAGAGAATGAACAGACAATAAGATCGTGTATCCTTGAGGTGTAGCTGGTCACAACATGCAATAAAGGATATGGTGGTGCCACCCGTTGCTGGGTGTGGGGCTTGAAATGTAGCTTTTTATAGCAGGCAATAAAGTCCGACTCGAGTTGGAGCTTATTAAAGCAGACAATAGAGTCACGATCTGAGGTGTAGTTCAATAACATAGTTATGCGGCTTAACTTTGTGTTCCGCCACATACAATGGAATCCAGTCTCCCCCGTCACCGAAAGGTGTTGTTTGGGTATTTATTTTATCCATGTTTTCGGTGACGTATTTTATTTATATGGTTTGCTTTCCATATTTTATGGGTTGTGATGTATGCCTCATTTGCGCTTGGGATGTTTTGAATAATAGCGATTCATTTATGATTTCAATCATTTCGGAAGTCAAATACTATTTCACTTTTCAAGTGGGTTTCGGGACGAGTCCATTTTGAGAATCATTTTATATTAGAGCTTCCATCACGGGAATTGTGTGCGTTGAAAAATGGGTGGTTTGCATTTAAAGTAAATCCTTTTTGAACTCATGATTCAAATTGCACCTCTCTCGTCTTACGAATTATATAATTATGATAAAACTCTTGAACTCACTAGGCGTTAGCCTAATCTTTTTATTTGTCGGCATGTGCAACAGGTTCCGGTTGGGATGTAGTTCTAGTGACACTGTGAAGAGTGGAGAGCTAGTTGTGTGCTCAAGAAGTAAGTAGCTTGGTGAAGTCTTCCGCACTTGGGGAATAGCAACTTGATTTTGGGGTTGAGTAACACCCAACCTTTTGTAGTCTTGGCGAATGACTAGGTTTTCATTGTTGAAAATATAATGTTTATATTGAGGTAATTTCAAGAATGGTTTGTAGAAGGAATCTTATTCTTAAGTGGTTGTTTTATTGAAAATTTTATTTAATTGTTCTTTCCAATTTTGAGGGTGTTACATCTAATATGAACATGATAGAGAAGTAAGGACAATTTGGTCTTTTAATCCCTGTGTTAATTGGATTAACGGATTTGTTTAATAACTGTTAGTGAGGGGACTTTAGTTATAAGAAAATAACAACTATAGGGACCATATCCATATTTTTTCGAGTATAAAGATGTTAGTCATAGTTTTCGAAATACCACTTACTTTGGTTTCGTGAACGAATAAAAGTAAAAATATCAACTTCAAAAAAGGAAAATAACTGTCACCTATTTTTTCAACATTTATTGTATTGTAGGTTATGATTATAAAAAATGAAATATTTCATTAAATATTATTAAAATATAGGCAAAAATAATGATACAAGTTACACATTTTGTAATAAATTGACTTCAAGTGTTCCTAGCTGATCAAAATTAATATCATTAATAATGATAAATAGGAGGAGTAAGTATAAACAATTTTAATATTCTTTAAGAAGATAGTGGATTAAGTACTATTTTTAACCATATTATCTGACAATTATAGAAGAAAAACACATGTGCTCAACATAATTTCAGATAGCATTAAATTTACATGTTCAACTAAAAAATACAATCACTAAAAATCATGAAAATAAATAGATTACTTTGTCAATGAATTTGTAAAATCTTAGCATGTCTTTGGTTATAGCATATAACTTTTTAAAAGATTTTGAGTTTTAATGATCAAATATTATTAGACTTGGCTTTAAGTTGTTAGCACCCACGTTTTGATTATACTTTACATTTCTTCTTAATATTACGTTGCTAATCATAAATTCAATCTTATTTAGTTTTTATTTTTCAATAAAGGATAGCTTTTGGGCTCCTTTTTATAGGTCATCAGTTCGAGTCTCCTGGTTCCATGGCATTAACAGAGTTGCGCTCAACCTAGATATACACAGTCACAAAAACACTATATTACACTCGTTTTTTATATGAGATGCTTACTTTTCTTTTGAAAAAAGTTCACCAAAAGTTAATAGGAAGGTATATATATGTTTACATTCTCCTTCCAAAAATCAACTAAGATTGCTACTCCCCTAATGACATCCGATAATTTTTCGCGTTTCACAGGTCCTGGACTTGAGTGATTCTCTCATGTCGGATATGTTGATTGTCCTTGAAGCAATAATGACCGACTACATGAAACCGCGATACAAACAAATTTTTTTTTGGTTTGTTACGAAATATTTCCCCGTGCTTTTATTACTTCCACCAGCCATAACTTGTTGCTAATTGTCAAGATATAGTCACAAGGTTATTATTTTTTTTAACAACAAAACTTCTCATTAATTACCATCCAAAGCCAATACACAAACAAATTCAATACATACTGCAAATCTGCAATTTAGACCAAGACCTAAATCGAAAAAACACACACAACAAGACCGAAACAAGACTGGACAGTTTGCGAGAAGCAAACCCAATGCCCTCAAGACCAAGGTTATTGTATACTACTTATTGTTCAAGTCATAAATTCTTGCTATTAAGAAAGCAATTCCCAATAGGGTGTTTGTGAAATCAATTCTTATTAATCGAGAGCATCCTTATCAAGTAAAGTAACCAACTTTAATTTTTGGTCTAAAAATTACGTTTTTTTATCTTGAATTGTTGTAAAAATGTAACATTTTTACTTTTGGTAAACTTGAAATCCTGATTTACTTTTGTGTTTTGTAACATAAACACTAATATCTTGTTTGTATTGAAGGATAATTTTATCCATAGTGAAATGTATATTTAAACCATAAGATAAACCAATTTAAAAGAGGTCGGAACATTTAGCTCAAAAGGCTTTATATGATGAGGTAAAGTGTAAACTACATAAGTAGTCACTGTGCTATGCTCAGAATTTGGATTCGATCCCTAAAATTATTAAATACACCTTTGGTCTTTATTTTGTCATTTTTATAACATTTTTTTTTAAAGGCAGTTGCATTTCAGGGTATCCTGAACTATGTCCAGACTAATCCCCCTTCGACTCGGCCACGATCCGGCCACGATTCGGCCCATGACCCTCGATATCCGCCGCGTGCTCACCCCTGGATTCGAACCCGGGTAGTAAGGGCTTCCACCACTTACCCTCCAGGATGTTACCGACCAGTAGGCTACAACATCTTTGGATGAGCACTTAACATTTTGGTTCTTTGAGTTAACACTTTTAACCAAGGCTCGTTAGTCACCCCATATGCCCTCATGTGAGGGTGATTTAGTCTTTCTACACCAAATTTTCTTTCTACAAATTAAAAACAAATTAATATTTTAGTCACAGCTAGATTTTTAAGAGCATATTCAACAACTTCTCTATTTTTAAGATAATGAAGAATATGGAGATTTTGAGCTATAATTGTGCTTCAAGAGTTTTTTCAAAACTATCTCTAAAATGGAGAAATTAGGAGAGAGAAAGAGTTTTTCTCTAAATATAGAGATAACACAAAAAATGATTACTCAATTAGAACACCAATAGATTTTTTTTTAAATAAATATTTAGAGAGAGAAATAATATTTTAATATTATAATCAATGTTTGTTTCTTCAAAATGAGAAATCTGTTAGAGATGAATGTAATTTTTTTTTGTAGATTTTGACTTTTGGTTCTCCATTTTGGAGAAATTTTGGAAATCTGTTGGAGATGCCCTAAAACCCATAAACTGTAAACCTTCCTTTCTACGGCAATCAAACCATGAAACACTTCCCCTTTCTTTTTCGGACTACCGAAACCGTTCAATCTTCCCATTGATTTTTTTAAACATATGGTATTTATATATGACAAATTCAACAACTAATTAAATTCATACACCTTTTTTACTCTTGGAAGGCCAAAGGTACACATACCGTTAAAAGTGACCAAATATGCCTGACCCAGACCCACGGAGGACACGAATCACACGATTTGGGACTGGTTAAGGATCGGTTACGATTTTCCACCGATACAAGGTCCGACCTGGCCCGGGACCGGTTATAGGACCAACTGGATTTTTTATTTAAAGTTTATTCATAAATTTATTTTTAAATGTATTTTTATGTGTATTTGATTGAAGACCAAAATGTTTTTCTAAGTGTATTTTATTAAGGGTATTATAATAAAAATGTATTTTTAGTGTATCTGGTTGACCCAATAAAATATTCTATATAACAAAAACATGTTTTTAGTGTTTTTGATTGACCAAATTATAATAAAAACGTATTTGTTAGTGTATTTGATCGACTAAATTCTTCAAAAAATTATTTTAATATGTAAAAAGTCAATTTAAAAAAAATAAGTGGACGATTTGGGTCCGTCCTGGGACCGGGATCGTTTCTCATAACCAGACCACATACACCTTAATCGGGTCTTCGTATTTGGGTTGGGACCGAGACCGGTTACAAGATCACTATTTGGGATCGGGACCAACTTCGACTCGACCCGGGACCGATTTTTGGCCACCTCTAGATACCGCTGGGCCAAAGACCCTTTGCTCTCCCATTGATTTCTCTGTTACGAGTTCTATTTTGTAATTTAGGGGTTTAGTTTATGCATGCGTGGAGGAATATTACACAACTGGGAAGCGTTTATAAACCAAAATGAAGAAAACACAAACCTATATATAGACATGCCTACCGAAATTTACCGAAAATCATATTACTCTAATGCCCATAACTCTTTTTTGCTTCGTCTCTGTCTCTGACTAACCTAGCCATTTCCTATATTTGCTTCGTGCCTTTGGCCGCCATGTTTCACAGGTCATTCTTGCTTAAAAAAATGGAGTATGTATAATGAGACAATGTCCGTGATTGTGAAACTTGTGTATTAAAATATTGAAATCCAGGTTTTTGAACTGAGAGAAAGAAGGCTGGGAGAAGAAGATGTTGTGGAATTGCAGAAAATCGAGGGAGAAACAGAGTGATTAGAACTTGGATAAAGAATATGAGATCGCGTGAGAGCTCGCTTTCCTTAAGTGATATTACGACCCTATTCTGTCCGGGTATCACGAAATTCACTCGAGGATAATCTCAATTCTCGGTTTCGATTTAGGCATAAATCGATCCTATTTAAACACCTTGAGAATCGTAACCGACCCTATATTGATATTGATAATAATATCTCATTAAGTGAGATTGATTGTGGATTTAATGTTGGCAGTTACAAAAGAGAAGGAAACATTCCAGAACCTGGCGCCAGTCACCGCGCCAGTCAACTAGCGCCACAACCGGCCCCGAGAACGACTCCAGAAGCTGGCGCCAGTCACCGCGCCAGTCAACTGGCGCCACCATCCGCGTCAGCAAACTTAACAGAAGCTGGCGCCAGTCACCGTGCCAGTCAACTGGCGCCAGTACTGACCCCGACGCCCAGTTCATAAAATCTCTTGTAACTCGTTAATCATATCCAACGATCCCGGGTTCTACTTAGCTTACACGAGTGTGCACTCCACACCTCCTAACTCATGTTATAGCTTAGCTACCAACCCCATTATTATCTTTGTGAATCCAATTACATAAAATGAACCGATGATTTCACTAAAATCACCAACAGAAGATGAGTAAAAAGATAGATTTTCCCTCCACATCAAGGGTACATGGGGGTGACTAACTGACCTAAAGTTAATGGTGTTAACTTGAGGCACCAAAACATTATAAAAACATAAAAATTAAAAACCATTGTTATATTTGATGCATTTTAGTAAGGGTGAGCATCGGTCGGGTCGGGTCGGGCCGGGCCGAAAACCCCCCAACCCGATCCGGTTTTGGGTGGACAAAACAGGCCCCGAAACCCGTCCTAAGTAAAGTTCGGGTTTCGGACTTTGGGTCTAATCGGGTTTCGGGTTCATCGGGTTGGGCCTGATCCAAGCCCATTTTCAGCCCAGTTTTTCGGCCATGTTTTTAGCCCTTTTTCGTGTTTTTCAGCCCAGATTTCGACCCTGTTTTTTCGGTAAGCAACATGCAACCACAATCTATCAAGAAACGGATAAAATTCCATCTACAATCAAGGGTCAAGATCATCGGTATCAAGTACGAAAAAAAGGAGTTGTGTGGTCGATCGCAGGCAACTGCGATAACAGGGTCTGCATGCTTAACCAACGTTTACTGCTCGCAAACTGTGGTGCTGTTTATGTACTGGTGGATGGTGGCCACCCCATTTACCTCTTGGTGGTAACCTGTTTTTGTAAACATGGTTTTGGTTGGCTATGAAATGTGCTGTTGTTCCAAAAAAAAAGGGAAAGAAAAAAAAAGCAAATTAAAGCTGCTATATATATTAGCACTTTTATTGTTCAAAAATGGTGGAAGCATACATGGGTTTTTTCCATTTCCAAGTAGAAGATAGATTTCAAATTAGAAATATAGATTTAGGATTTATTAAATAAAAAAAATTATATTTTTTAAAAATTTCGGGTTTCGGACGGGTTCGGGTTTGGAAAAACCAAACCCAAACCGAACCGTAAGTGAAGTTTGGGTTGATCGGGTTCGGGCCAAATCGGGTTTCGGTTCATCGGGTAAGTGAAGTTTGGGTTGATCGGGTAACGGGTCGGTCAGGTTTTTCGGGTTTTGCTCACCCCTACATTTTAGGAACCATTTTAAAAATATGAGCATAGCAAAGGGACCAATACTGTACTATATTCAAAAGTAAAAGTCTAAAAGATGGTACCATGTCTTTAAGCACTATCCCGTGAGTCTTTCAATGGACAATGACACTTCCTTCCAATCAATACATTGGATTCTAAAAGGAATGGTAAAACAGATAAACATAGATATAATTTTTTTTACTGAATATACATTTAAATACATATGTATGTAAAATTTCACTATTTTGTAAACTTTTTTTAGTATAACTTTGGATTTCATATGTTTTCTTAATAAAAAAATTTCATGAAATTGTTTATTTTGTTGAAATTGTTTCGTATCATTAATTTTTTGATGAAATTGTTTCATATATTTGTGTTTTTTTATGTAGTTTCATATTTTTTTTTCATTCCTATGAAACTGTTTCATATATTTTTTTAGTTTGATGAAACTTTTTCGTTTTTACATAAAAAAAAACACAAATATATGAAACAATTTCATCAAGAAATGAATGATATGAAACACTTTCATCAAAATAAACAATTTCATGAAACAATTTAATCAAGAAAACCTATGAAATCCAAAGTTTACACACATTTAGAGGTTTACAAATTATTATCACTCTATGTATATATATCAACCATTTAATTTTTTTGAAAGGAATTAATTTTATTTTTATAATTGCGTTAATTACATATATTTTGAATTAAAAAAAGTTCACGTCATTTTCATTTGTCTTAAGGAGGGATAAGTTATAAATTTTCATTTAATTGGTTCAATTACCAGTTCATATTCTCTAAAATTGAAATAAAAACAAAATTAATAATATTTTAGTTCCACAAATAAAAGGTTTTGAATTTTGGTTCTTAGAATGAATGTTTTGATTCATGGTTTTTTAAAATATGAATCAAAGCAAAATTAGTCTGTTTTGATGCAATTAACTCTGAATTATTTATTTTATTTAGTTTTAATTAAATTAACTAATATAACTAGATACAAAAAGATAATAAAAGCAATTTGCAAATTTAATAACTTATAATAAATAATTTGAATGTAAGTTAGTCATATCACAAATTTGGACCAAAAGTTATAAAAAAAAGTCTTTTAATTGAATATTTGATTTTCTAAATAAATAATTTATGATTTTCTCTTGTCGTGCATTTTAAAAAACGTCATTATCATATTGCATCAAGTCTATGGGGGCATTTGGTTTGCATAATGGAATTTGATAGAATTAGAATCTATCTAAAGAATTTGACTTTGAAAAAACTGAAATGAAATTTGATGGAATCTAACCGTTCGTTTGTTTGGTAATAATTCAATTCATTCACGAAGAATTATTTAAATTGTAGAATTCATTGAAATTCTAAGAGTTTCATTATTTTCATTATGTGGATCAAACATAGGATTTGGAATTTGTCATTCCAATTTCATCAGATTCGTTTAATTTTGTGAACCAAACAACCCTTAAAATGTTTCTACTGACAATACTGAAACGATTTTGTTTATAATTTATTTTTATAATCGTGAGTCAATATTTTCGACACTACAAACTAACAACTCAATTAAGAGAAGTAGTAAATATTAGAAATTTGCCTATAAAATTCATATGGTTTCTTTCTTATTACAATGAGGGGAGAAAAAATGTTTTAATTTCCCAACATTGAATGATCGGCCAATAGATCCACGACATATGTGTAATGTGTTCTCATTTTTGTAGCAAATAATTGAATTTGATCACTCAAATCCAACTACATGTGTTTAAAACTTCAACAACAAACATATGTTTTAAATGTTTTCTTGTTTTGCTTATATTTTTTGGGCCCGTATATAAGAGATTGATCTTGTCATAATGTGTGTTATATTCTATTTTTGATGAAATTAAAAAACCCTGAAAAATAAAAATGTACACGATATCGTCAAAAACTATGACAAAACAAATTATAAATACCATAATTTTGATAAAAAAAACTACATTAATGAATAAAAGAAAGGTTAATTAGTGTAACGACCCAGACCTTTTTCGAAATGTTTTGCGTTTGGTGTGGAGTTTTAAGCAGAAGTAGAAGTTGAGGGGCTAGTTGGTAAATAGGAGTTGGGGTATAAAAAGGCACAAAACCCTAGAGAGCATTCCATACTACTGATTTTAGTGTGTGTGTCGGCTGAATTTGTGAGGGAAAGAAGAGGAGAGGTTCTTAAAGGTTTTTGGTGCATTTGGAAGAAAGGAGCCATCAAACCTTGGGATTTGAAGAAGAAATAGCATTTGGATTTCGTTTATTGCAAGCAATCAACCAGGTAACACTCTCTTGTTTCATCGATTTATCTTTGATTAGGGAGCAGAATGGTTAGTCTTGGGGTTTTTGTTCAAAAGTGGAGTTTGAAACTAAAATGAGAGAAATCGGGTCTTATAGTGTGTTTCGATTGCTAAGAACTCAGTAATTGTTAAGTTTAGTGATGTTGTTGCTATTGCTAATCTTTAATTCGAGAGAATCGAGTTTAGCCTATGGATTTCAGCCCAAAAATGGACCAGGTCGACGTCCGGACACCTTCTCGGGCGTCCGGATTCGTTGATGGATAGAAGGTCTCCGGACGAGGGAGTTGTCCGGATAGGAATGTTTATCCGGGTAGGTGTTGAGTCAGGTAAAGTCTTGTATCCGGTAAGTTCGGTACCCGGAAAGGGGTATCGTCCGGAGAGTAGAAGTTACCCGGAAAAGGAGTGTTGTCCGGATTAGTGTGGGTGTCCGGACTCTTTAGCGTCCGGAAAAGTAGGATTGTCCGGAAAACCTGAGTTGTCCGGATACTTTTGCTGAGTTGTTGTTTTATGCCCGTTTATTCAGGGAAGTCGATTTGGAAGTTTGGAACGGTTTAGGAACGAGAAGTAAGAGCCTCAGGTGAGTTTTCTAAACTAAAATGTGTGGCTTTTAAAGTGTTTTTAAAAAATGTTATGAATGTTGAGAATTGCCATGCTTTATTATTATGCTTTAATTGCATGAAAGTTGTTTAAAGTTTTATGTAGAATGTATGCATACATCGAGGAGACGTAAACTGGCAAAGACGGGAGAGTCGTTCCGCCAGCTCTCGTGCGGGAAGGGAGGTCCCTATATGCCAGGAGCGAGGCTCCGCAAGGCAGCATGAGGCAGACTCGTTGTCACCTTCGGGTGGCATCAGTGAGTAAAGCGATCGACCTTGTTTGAGTGAGAACCGACTGGTTTATTTCGTGTCGGTAATTCCTTTCAGAATCTTGTTGTATGAAAAGATTTTCATCCAAATATATTTCTGTCATAACAACATATTTTTGGTCGAGTAAGATTAAGTTTTGCGGAACGATCCTCGAGATCGTTGTGCAGGGCATTGGAGTTACGAGAATGTTGGGGTCGTGTGTACCCAAGTTGTTTTCAAGTGTTGTTTCTTTAAAATGATCAAAAGTGTTAAATGATTCATTTATCGCGTTGTCAGGCATGAAGGCTATGAACTCAATAGGTCGTAGAGTATTACATTTTAAGCTAAGGAAGAACTCCTAGAGTAGAGAGGTGTTGGACAATCAAGGGAGAATGTTTGTAGTTTTGGTGTTTGTGTTCAATAGGAGAGGTGAGCAGTGGAAGAGTCGGAAGTGGACTTTAGCGTCGGTTGTATGAGGGTCTGTACCCACGTGCGGTGACTGGAAATACAGTTTCCGAGGGACGGTTGTGTTCAGGGAATAACTAGAAGTCATCAAGGTGTTGGTATTAGCAACTCGTTATGAGTAGTGTGGTGAAGTAGGAATGAGATATCCTCGACTCCGTATAAGAGTTTTAAAGTGATCTTGTAATATTGACGTTTCACGAGTGAGTTTGAAATGAGGACGACGGGATGTGAATTTGATTATGATATGTTGGAAGGATTAGGTTCAGTAAGGGACCCTTGTTGAATAATAGGCTAAGGAAGTATCAACAGGTCAACTAATGACGTTAAAGTCGGTAGTTGTGTAAGCTGCATGAGACCGAAGACTTGAATCAGAAGGTTGAAAGTTGAAGGACCACTTTGTAGGGGTGTTAAGATATGGAAAGGCTGCTGTTTTAGATAAGCGTTTTACTAGCGAGATGGATTGTTCGTAAAGAATGAAGTATTTAGCACAAACGAAGTGAGGGTATAGATTATGTCGATCTGTGAGGAAATGTACCCTGTCGATATAATGGTTTGGTATTGCAAAGAGCTAGCAAGAAACGAGTATGTTAGAATTAATCAGCAACTCGGGTGTTGTGGTTCAACTAGAGCTGGGAGAGACAATGTAGCGAGATAGACTCGGTTATTTATGTGTGAGGTCTTGAAGATAAGTTTGAGTTGTGTATGAATGGCCATGAGAGTTTTGGTCTGCAGTGTGATGTTATGAGTGAGGAATGTATAGTTATGTAGTGGCAATAATTGCCAAGTTAAAAGTGCCAGCTAGCGTCGTAGTGATGTGATGTTAGAGAAAGATGAAGCATCAGATAGAAGCCTTTTTGGGAGTTTCGGATGAGGTGTTCGAGTGTTAACCAGGTTGTTGGAGCACGTGGGGTGTAAGTTGACGTGGTGATATGTTTATGTTCGGGATAGCATCACGGAGTGGTGGTGGGTAGTTACCCAAAGGAGAAACCAAGTGTTTGTAGTTGTAAGAGTCGCTAAGTAAGCATATTTGGAATCATTGGAAGTTTAAAGAAGATGATGGATGTATTAGTCAAAATGTGGTGGAATAGATGTGAAATCCTTAAAGAATGTGAGTGTTGCTTATGTGTGAACGAATTGTCTGAGAAAGTAAAAGTTGGAGTTTAAAGAATGTACAGTGACGTCGAACTCTGGTGACGTTCGAGGTGATTTAGTCGAAAGCCTTAAGTTAGAATTTTAGTGCAACCGTTTGGTTATGTATAGTAATGAGACAGCATTTGCAGCTTAAGAATTGTCGGAAGAGAGGGGCGAGTAATGTTGGTGGGCAGTACTCCACGCTAGCGTGGGGAGGTGAAGACAGTATGTCGGATTAAGTAAGTAAATCGGAAGTAGTAAACTTAACAGTAATGCCGATAGGCGCAGCGTTGTGTAGATTGTCCTTGATAAGTGTGCTAACTTTTGGAAGAAGTATTGAGGAAGTAAATTGTGTATGATCTCGTGCAGGAAAGAAGTGGATAAGACAACTGAATGAGTTAAGTTAAATTGTGTATGATCTCGTGCAGGAAAGAAGTGGATAAGCGAACTGATCGTTCAGTGTAAGCTATTGAGAACAGTAGGGTGTGATCGTGGTTACCCCACCTAGTTGAGTGGGAGTAACCGAAGTTATGTTATATGACTGGACGCTTGTAGCAAGCAGTGAGAAATTGATGAGCCTTCAGGATAAGTTCATTTCGGATAAGTGAGTACCCCAATAAGGAATTATAGAGGTTTCCTTCTATTAGACACGTTAAGTGTGAAATGATGAAGTGGTGAGAACGTACGAATTAGTTGACGAGTTGTAGCCAATGTGATTCGGGAAAGGAGTATGATCTGCATAGACGAATGTCGGTTGGGAGAAGTAATCTAGAATTTCAGGTATGCCAAGGAGAGACTCAAGGGTGTGAGCTTGTCGGGATGTACAAGGTTGGCCTGGTGCCAAGTCGTCAGTGAGCGAGTTTTCCTGGCAGAAGATTCTCGTTGTTGTGGCGGGAAATTTCTGCCAAGTTCTTTTTCTTAAGGAAGTATAAATGTATGAGAGACTTTAACTAGACGTGTTTAAAACCGTGAGTCCCGAGGTGCGGACGGAGGCGCGGTTGGCCTTGGTTTTATCAGATAGTTTTAAGCAAGTATAGTGATCGAAGAGGGTACAAGTAAATAGTGCAGGATAGCACGTTTTAGCAAGTGATGACTCACCGAAGGCGGTTTCAAAGTATGGGGTGCGGTTATGTTTCCCATCTGAACGGTCTGAGGCAACCGGGTAGAAATGAGTGGTTGGATTGAAAAACATAAGGCTTTGAGCCTTGAAGTTTGAGAGAAAAGTAAGGTGGACTAAGTCTGCGGATCCGTCGAAGCATGAAAGTTGAATAGATAGTGCGCGATCTTGAGGTACTCGATGTGAATTTGAGAAGAAATTCGTAGTGAGATGCACGTCTCTTTTGTGGAAAGCCGATGTGAGAAATGAGATGATGGCGACCTTGCAAGAGATGCAGGCGATAAGAAGTTGATCTTGTCGTTAGTGAGCGAGTTAGAGCAGCAGCATACAAGTTAGACTGGTCAGAAGAATTAAAGAGTGTTCATCCGACATTTCATGTCTTAGACTTAAAGAAGTGTTTGTCAGAGGTCGTTGTGGCTGTTCCTTTGAGGGGACATCAGTATAGATGAGAGGTTGACTTACGTAGAAGGACCGATATAAATCGTGAGCGGTAAGGTTTGCTAAACGAGGAACATAGAAGTTTGGCTAGTAAAAGTTCAGTGGAGTTATCATAAGGGACGAGAGGCAACGTGGGAAGTAAAATCAGATATGATGTTCGGTTACCCTCACCTTTTTGAGAATGGAATTCCGGGGACGGAATTCTTTTGAGGGGGGAGTGTTGTAACGACCCAGACCTTTTTCGAAATGTTTTGCGTTTGGTGTGGAGTTTTAAGCAGAAGTAGAAGTTGAAGGGCTAGTTGGTAAATAGGAGTTGGGGTATAAAAAGGCACAAAACCCTAGAGAGCATTCCATACTACTGATTTTAGTGTATGTGTCGGCTGAATTTGTGAGGGAAAGAAGAGGAGAGGTTCTTAAAGGTTTTTGGTGCATTTGGAAGAAAGGAGCCATCAAACCTTGGGATTTGAAGAAGAAATAGCATTTGGATTTCGTTTATTGCAAGCAATCAACCAGGTAACACTCTCTTGTTTCATCGATTTATCTTTGATTAGGGAGCAGAATGGTTAGTCTTGGGGTTTTTGTTCAAAAGTGGAGTTTGAAGCTAAAATGAGAGAAATCGGGTCTTATAGTGTGTTTCTATTTCTAAGAACTCAGTAATTGTTAAGTTTAGTGATGTTGTTGCTATTGCTAATCTTTAATTCGAGAGAATCGAGTTTAGCCTATGGATTTCAGCCCAAAAATGGACCAGGTCGACGTCCGGACACCTTCTCGGGCGTCCGGATTCGTTGATGGATAGAAGGTCTCCGAACGAGGGAGTTGTCCGGATAGGAATGTTTATCCGGGTAGGTGTTGAGTCCGGTAAAGTCTTGTATCCGGTAAGTTCGGTACCCGGAAAGGGGTATCGTCCGGAGAGTAGAAGTTACCCGGAAAAGGAGTGTTGTCCGGATTAGTGTGGGTGTCCGGACTCTTTAGCGTCCGGAAAAGTAGGATTGTCCGGAAAACCTGAGTTGTCCGGATACTTTTGCTGAGTTGTTGTTTTATGCCCGTTTATTCAGGGAAGTCGATTTGGAAGTTTGGAACGGTTTAGGAACGAGAAGTAAGAGCCTCAGGTGAGTTTTCTAAACTAAAATGTGTGGCTTTTAAAGTGTTTTTCAAAAATGTTATGAATGTTGAGAATTGCCATGCTTTATTATTATGCTTTAATTGCATGAAAGTTGTTTAAAGTTTTATGTAGAATGTATGCATACATCGAGGAGACGTAAACTGGCAAAGACGGGAGAGTCGTTCCGCCAGCTCTCGTGCGGGAAGGGAGGTCCCTATATGCCAGGAGCGAGGCTCCGCAAGGCAGCATGAGGCTGACTCGTTGTCACCTTCGGGTGGCTTCAGGGTGTCAGATTACGAGGAGGCGGACTTTAGTCCGTATATGATTTTGACGTGTTGAGTATGAATGTTTAAAGCTGGAGAGATAAACTGTTTTTAAATGCTTTGATAACTGTTAGGAGGGACTCACTAGACCTCATGGTCTAACCCTCGCATTTTCAAATTAAAACCTTTTCAGGTAAGCAAGTTTCCAGGAGCTCGGGCAAATAGGCTGAGCTTAGCAAGAAGAGTCAAGAAGCATAGTGACACTCTAGTTATTAGTTTTTCTCAGTTGTGTATAGGTTGTTTCCGCCAACCTAAGTTATTTAGACAGATGAAATGAAACTTTTGTGGACCCAGTTTTGTAATTATTTAAATATAAATGTTAAGTATGCTTTATTTAGATTGGGTTGTTTCAATTGGTATCAGAGCCATAGTTTAAGGGATTTAGGTGACCGGACGGGCCTAAACTTAAACTTGGGAGTAAAAATCACAACTGAGAATCAGGAAATGCGTTAGGAGGACACTATTATAGAGATATGACTAATAGGGTACTGAGGACTGTCATGTAAGGTAAGTTTGAGATTCCACCTGGCCAGTGTAATTGCGAACTTACAGGTACATGTATGTGCTTAACATGCCTTATTATTCCGAAGTGGTAGTTAGAAGCTAGTGTTTATGTCGTGTTCCAGTACTTTAGAATATCAGTAAGATCCCTGAGGGGTAGGGTGAGACCCATTGCAGGGGAAGTATCGTGAGAAATCATTTATGAGGTGATGTATGTATACGTCATAGAGAAGAAATGATGTATAGAATGTTATGAGTCGTCTAGAGGTAGATCTTCGTGGATTCGAAGAGGATGAATGACTGATTTTGAGTAAGACTCCTGTTTCTGGAGAGTCCCAGTTCTAGAGATCGTGGGATAGATCGGTTGTAACGATAAGGAAGGACAGTGTCGAGATCTTGGAGGTGTCAATTCAAGAGCGAGTAGAGGATTGGAGCTCTGACCCTTTAGTCGAGTTGTTCAGTGGCAGGATCTGTGAAGAGAGATTTCTGTAGAGGACTGAAAACGTGTAGAGGTATAATATGAGATGATTTGATCGAGACGAAGGTAGTATGAAATGGTTGAGTAAGTGGACCGTTGAATGTATGTATAGCAAGTTGTTGCAAAGCCGAGAGGGCGACCACTGGTCGAAGGTAGAGTGTCAAGGATAAGTTGTGTGAGTAAAGCGATCGACCTTGTTTGAGTGAGTAGCCTTCAATTGCAAGTAGAGTTTCATGCATTGAGTTCGTGTATGTGTACATGAGATTTTTCATAAGTAAAGTAAATGTGTAAATATCAAATTTGATCGGATATGAGTCGGCGCGTGCAAGCGTATGTTTAATGAAAAATACAAATCCATTTAGATCGTACAATGAAGTCTTGAGGTTTGCGATTTGCAAAATATTCCACTTTTTCCATGATAAGTCAAGAGAACGTTAGAATGCAAAACTTTTATAACCAAATGAGAGTTGACATGATGAAGTTATATAATTGAGTGTGAGAACCGACTGGTTTATTTCGTGTCGGTAATTCCTTTCAGAATCTTGTTGTATGAAAAGATTTTCATCCAAATATATTTCTGTCATAACAACATATTTTTGGTCGAGTAAGATTAAGTTTTGCGGAACGATCCTCGAGATCGTTGTGCAGGGCATTGGAGTTACGAGAATGTTGGGGTCGTGTGTACCCAAGTTGTTTTCAAGTGTTGTTTCTTTAAAATGATCAAAAGTGTTAAATGATTCATTTATCGCGTTGTCAGGCATGAAGGCTATGAACTCAATAGGTCGTAGAGTATTACATTTTAAGCTAAGGAAGAACTCCTAGAGTAGAGAGGTGTTGGACAATCAAGGGAGAATGTTTGTAGTTTTGGTGTTTGTGTTCAATAGGAGAGGTGAGCAGTGGAAGGGTCGGAAGTGGACTTTAGCGTCGGTTGTATGAGGGTCTGTACCCACGTGCGGTGACTGGAAATACAGTTGCCGAGGGACGGTTGTGTTCAGGGAATAACTAGAAGTCATCAAGGTGTTGGTATTAGCAACTCGTTATGAGTAGTGTGGTGAAGTAGGAATGAGATATCCTCGACGCCGTATAAGAGTTTTAAAGTGATCTTGTAATATTGACGTTTCACGAGTGAGTTTGAAATGAGGACGACGGGATGTGAATTTGATTATGATATGTTGGAAGGATTAGGTTCAGTAAGGGACCCTTGTTGAATAATAGGCTAAGGAAGTATCAACAGGTCAACTAATGACGTTAAAGTCGGTAGTTGTGTAAGCTGCATGAGACCGAAGACTTGAATCAGAAGGTTGAAAGTTGAAGGACCACTTTGTAGGGGTGTTAAGATAGGGAAAGGCTGCTGTTTTAGATAAGCGTTTTACTAGCGAGATGGATGGTTCGTAAAGAATGAAGTATTTAGCACAAACGAAGTGAGGGTATAGATTATGTCGATCTGTGAGGAAATGTACCCTGTCGATATAATGGTTTGGTATTGCAAAGAGCTAGCAAGAAACGAGTATGTTAGAATTAATCAGCAACTCGGGTGTTGTGGTTCAACTAGAGCTGGGAGAGACAATGTAGCGAGATAGACTCGGTTATTTATGTGTGAGGTCTTGAAGATAAGTTTGAGTTGTGTATGAATGGCCATGAGAGTTTTGGTCTGCAGTGTGATGTTATGAGTGAGGAATGTATAGTTATGTAGTGGCAATAATTGCCAAGTTAAAAGTGCCAGCTAGCGTCGTAGTGATGTGATGTTAGAGAAAGATGAAGCATCAGATAGAAGCCTTTTTGGGAGTTTCGGATGAGGTGTTCGAGTGTTAACCAGGTTGTTGGAGCACGTGGGGTGTAAGTTGACGTGGTTATATGTTTATGTTCGGGATAGCATCACGGAGTGGTGGTGGGTAGTTACCCAAAGGAGAAACCAAGTGTTTGTAGTTGTAAGAGTCGCTAAGTAAGCATATTTGGAATCATTGGAAGTTTAAAGAAGATGATGGATGTATTAGTCAAAATGTGGTGGAATAGATGTGAAATCCTTAAAGAATGTGAGTGTTGCTTATGTGTGAACGAATTGTCTGAGAAAGTAAAAGTTGGAGTTTAAAGAATGTACAGTGACGTCGAACTCTGGTGACGTTCGAGGTGATTTAGTCGAAAGCCTTAAGTTAGAATTTTAGTGCAACCGTTTGGTTATGTATAGTAATGAGACAGCATTTGCAGCTTAAGAATTGTCGGAAGAGAGGGGCGAGTAATGTTGGTGGGCAGTACTCCACGCTAGCGTGGGGAGGTGAAGACAGTATGTCGGATTAAGTAAGTAAATCGGAAGTAGTAAACTTAACAGTAATGCCGATAGGCGCAGCGTTGTGTAGATTGTCCTTGATAAGTGTGCTAACTTTTGGAAGAAGTATTGAGGAAGTAAATTGTGTATGATCTCGTGCAGGAAAGAAGTGGATAAGACAACTGAATGAGTTAAGTTAGTGATTTTGTGAGAAACGTTCAAGCGAACTGATCGTTCAGTGTAAGCTATTGAGAACAGTAGGGTGTGATCGTGGTTACCCCACCTAGTTGAGTGGGAGTAACCGAAGTTATGTTATATGACTGGACGCTTGTAGCAAGCAATGAGAAATTGATGAGCCTTCAGGATAAGTTCATTTCGGATAAGTGAGTACCCCAATAAGGAATTATAGAGGTTTCCTTCTATTAGACATGTTAAGTGTGAAATGATGAAGTGGTGAGAACGTACGAATTAGTTGACGAGTTGTAGCCAATGTGATTCGGGAAAGGATTATGATCTGCATAGACGAATGTCGGTTGGGAGAAGTAATCTAGAATTTCAGGTATGCCAAGGAGAGACTCAAGGGTGTGAGCTTGTCGGGATGTACAAGGTTGGCCTGGTGCCAAGTCGTCAGTGAGCGAGTTTTCCTGGCAGAAGATTCTCGTTGTTGTGGCGGGAAATTTCTGCCAAGTTCTTTTTCTTAAGGAAGTATAAATGTATGAGAGACTTTAACTAGACGTGTTTAAAACCGTGAGTCCCGAGGCGCGGACGGAGGCGCGGTTGGCCTTGGTTTTATCAGATAGTTTTAAGCAAGTATAGTGATCGAAGAGGGTACAAGTAAATAGTGCAGGATAGCACGTTTTAGCAAGTGATGACTCACCGAAGGCGGTTTCAAAGTATGGGGTGCGGTTATGTTTCCCATCTGAACGGTCTGAGGCAACCGGGTAGAAATGAGTGGTTGGATTGAAAAACATAAGGCTTTGAGCCTTGAAGTTTGAGAGAAAAGTAAGGTGGACTAAGTCTGCGGATCCGTCGAAGCATGAAAGTTGAATAGATAGTGCGCGATCTTGAGGTACTCGATGTGAATTTGAGAAGAAATTCGTAGTGAGATGCACGTCTCTTTTGTGGAAAGCCGATGTGATAAATGAGATGATGGCGACCTTGCAAGAGATGCAGGCGATAAGAAGTTGATCTTGTCGTTAGTGAGCGAGTTAGAGCAGCAGCATACAAGTTAGACTGGTCAGAAGAATTAAAGAGTGTTCATCCGACATTTCATGTCTTAGACTTAAAGAAGTGTTTGTCAGAGGTCGTTGTGGCTGTTCCTTTGAGGGGACATCAGTATAGATGAGAGGTTGACTTACGTAGAAGGACCGATATAAATCGTGAGCGGTAAGGTTTGCTAAACGAGGAACATAGAAGTTTGGCTAGTAAAAGTTCAGTGGAGTTATCATAAGGGACGAGAGGCAACGTGGGAAGTAAAATCAGATATGATGTTCGGTTACCCTCACCTTTTTGAGAATGGAATTCCGGGGACGGAATTCTTTTGAGGGGGGAGTGTTGTAACGACCCAGACCTTTTTCGAAATGTTTTGCGTTTGGTGTGGAGTTTTAAGCAGAAGTAGAAGTTGAGGGGCTAGTTGGTAAATAGGAGTTGGGGTATAAAAAGGCACAAAACCCTAGAGAGCATTCCATACTACTGATTTTAGTGTGTGTGTCGGCTGAATTTGTGAGGGAAAGAAGAGGAGAGGTTCTTAAAGGTTTTTGGTGCATTTGGAAGAAAGGAGCCATCAAACCTTGGGATTTGAAGAAGAAATAGCATTTGGATTTCGTTTATTGCAAGCAATCAACCAGGTAACACTCTCTTGTTTCATCGATTTATCTTTGATTAGGGAGCAGAATGGTTAGTCTTGGGGTTTTTGTTCAAAAGTGGAGTTTGAAGCTAAAATGAGAGAAATCGGGTCTTATAGTGTGTTTCGATTGCTAAGAACTCAGTAATTGTTAAGTTTAGTGATGTTGTTGCTATTGCTAATCTTTAATTCGAGAGAATCGAGTTTAGCCTATGGATTTCAGCCCAAAAATGGACCAGGTCGACGTCCGGACACCTTCTCGGGCGTCCGGATTCGTTGATGGATAGAAGGTCTCCGGACGAGGGAGTTGTCCGGATAGGAATGTTTATCCGGGTAGGTGTTGAGTCCGGTAAAGTCTTGTATCCTGTAAGTTCGGTACCCGGAAAAGGGGTATCGTCCGGAGAGTAGAAGTTACCCGGAAAAGGAGTGTTGTCCGGATTAGTGTGGGTGTCCGGACTCTTTAGCGTCCGGAAAAGTAGGATTGTCCGGAAAACCTGAGTTGTCCGGATACTTTTGCTGAGTTGTTGTTTTATGCCCGTTTATTCAGGGAAGTCGATTTGGAAGTTTGGAACGGTTTAGGAACGAGAAGTAAGAGTCTCAGGTGAGTTTTCTAAACTAAAATGTGTGGCTTTTAAAGTGTTTTTAAAAAATGTTATGAATGTTGAGAATTGCCATGCTTTATTATTATGCTTTAATTGCATGAAAGTTGTTTAAAGTTTTATGTAGAATGTATGCATACATCGAGGAGACGTAAACTGGCAAAGACGGGAGAGTCGTTCCGCCAGCTCTCGTGCGGGAAGGGAGGTCCCTATATGCCAGGAGCGAGGCTCCGCAAGGCAGCATGAGGCTGACTCGTTGTCACCTTCGGGTGGCTTCAGGGTGTCAGATTACGAGGAGGCGGACTTTAGTCCGTATATGATTTTGACGTGTTGAGTATGAATGTTTAAAGCTGAAGAGATAAACTGTTTTTAAATGCTTTGATAACTGTTAGGAGGGACTCACTAGACCTCATGGTCTAACCCTCGCATTATCAAATTAAAACCTTTTCAGGTAAGCAGGTTTCCAGGAGCTCGGGCAAATAGGCTGAGCTTAGCAAGAAGAGTCAAGAAGCATAGTGACACTCTAGTTATTAGTTTTTCTCAGTTGTGTATAGGTTGTTTTCGCCAACCTAAGTTATTTAGACAGATGAAATGAAACTTTTGTGGACCCAGTTTTGTAATTATTTAAATATAAATGCTAAGTATGCTTTATTTAGATTGGGTTGTTTCAATTAGATACAAGAATAACTAATGAAATAACCTATTCTCATCGATTTATTTTTTAAATAACTCCAAACTTGAGGTGAACGTTAATAATTTTTTAGAATAAATCTTTTTGACGCATATTAAATGCGATTACTTCTCCTTTTTCGGGATTAAAGCAATTTCAAAAACAATTCTTATATATGTCAATATTATTTACAAGGAAATAAAAATTATTCATTCTGTGAAGAAAAAAATTTGTATATAATTATATGTACATAAAATTCCTAAAGAATCTTTTAAGTTGTTTCAATATAGCAAAATCAAGTTCTCTAAAAAAAGAAAAATTCAAAAACTTTGTGTGGTTCAAAAGTCAAAATTATTAAAAAAAGAGAGAGTTAAGATTAAGGTTATAAGTCTTTGGGATCTTTGAAGAGTTCGTTGGTTTGAGACCTATAAGATTACCAGAGATTTTTCTGGTTGTTCTCTAGTAGAGACGTGTGTAATCTAATTCGGACATCAACTATTAAAAAAAAATTAGAGTTTATGTTTGAAGACTCTGTAAGCATAAAAATTATATTATTTAATTGACAATCACAAGCCAACAACCACATTAGGAAAGTCTAATTAATGCATGAACTTGACAACTATTTGTTTAAGGAAAGAAAAAATTTAAATTTAAATTGAAGGGATTCCAAAGTCTTGTCCTTAAAAAAACAATTATAAATAATTGGTCATACTAATTATTAAATAATAACAGTAAATTGTATCAAATAAAATATATTTTATTTCAATTTTTTTGGGGGAAATACTTTCAAAAACTATATTTTGTTGTTTATGATATGATATATCTTAAACAAAAAAAAATTAAAAATTCCTTTTTAATTGTATAAAGTACTTTCTTAATTCAATTAGAGACATAGTTCATTATCCAAAATTGAGCTTTTGAAAATAGGCTACTCAAAATAATAACCATAACAAAATACGTTATATTTTGATGCAATTTGTTAGTGTAACATCATCGATCGCTCGTATCAAATATTGTTCGTTTTGTCCAACCTGAATTCATGGTTCTAAAACGTTTCTTTCGTCTCACCACTGGAACATAAACTAACACAAACGTACACAATAATTGTGGCCACTGAGGTTTAATCAGGGCTGATGTCTTACAATCATAATTTGCTAAGGGATTAGTCTAGGCATAGTATAGGACACCCTTCCAAAAAAAAACATAAACTAACAAAGAGTATCAATTGTTTTTGTATTGACCAAGATGATGTTGACATTTAGTAGAAATGATTGTTAGTTTTGGAACAATTGATGGTTGATTGAGATAACACCATGCATCCCCCTTTGTGCACATCCAGACAACCTAATCTTGTAATTAAACTATTAATTATGATTAATATAACTCTTGATTGGAACATTTTAACTTGGATGAATTACTAAAATACAAAAGTTTAATAATAATTTTGCACTAATTAAACAATCTTCTAATGATTACCAATGTAGCAAGCTGGCAAATTAAATACATAATAACTATATTTACTTGATAATGAAATGGAATATTTTATTTCATTTTACAAGTATGTGTTAGAATCTATTTGTAATGATTATTATTTGTTTTTGGTAAATTAAAATTAACACATCCATCATCTCAATTCATTTGGCACCTAGAACTTAAGTTTATACTTAATATAAATGGCTTGTAATATCTTTGGACATGTAGCTTAGCTGGTAAAGGGATGAAACTATTTCGTTCAAATACACAATAGTTCGATCTTACGAGGGACATACTTGAATCCCTTCGCTAGCCTTAGCTGTTGAATATTTTTTATAAATCTTCTCACGTGTGGTTTCTAAGAAGCGAGTTCCATGTGAAGCCACTTAGGTTGTCAGTGATCACCCTTTTGCTCAAATACATGACTTGTAACACTTTGTCGTTTTATTTTATGTTGACCCTGGTAGAATAAAAATCAACAATTTGATGATTAAAGCATAAACAAATATATTTCTATGATTAAACAAATGGGCTACTTAAGGGTTGAGTCCTAGTGAGAAACAAAGTTATCGTGAGAAACATAAGAAGGGATTTAGACCTTTGATCAATCCTAATTGAAAATCAACACTAATGAGATGCACATAAATATACCATATCAATTCCCGAGATAAGAAATGTTCATGTTTGAAGATAAGATTAAAAGTAATCAAGAGTCCAGATCTCTTCTTACATTTCTTACTTTAACTTTTTTTTCTCATGCAATCTTTCATCAACTACTTAAATACATAATCTAGTTAAGTTATAAAAAATAATGGGGAAGACTAAATGCACCATTTGATTTGCTAAATGCACCCAAAAAGGGGTGTTGAATACATAATTTTTCCGTGTCAATCATTTTTTATTTAAATATATAATATATATATATATAATATATATAATATATTATTTATTTGTTTTATATGTATATATATATATTGTTATTCTTTTTGTTTAAATATATATATATATATATATATATATATATTATTTTGTTATATATATATATATATTAGAAATATATATATATATAGTTATTCTTTTTTTTGTACATTTTACGTTATTATCTATATTTATCTAATATACTCCTTTAAAAATAATTTTATTTACGTTTATTCTTGAATATTTAAGAAATACAAATCTTAATACATCGTGTACAAGTTTAAAAGTTTTAAAACCTTCAACGTTCAACATGATAATTAAAAATAAAATTATTTTTTATTTTTAAATTACATTTTATACCATTATAATTAGTTATTTAATTTACTTTATCTCTTCTTCTTTCATTTTTATGTTACATCTTTATCATATCAACATACATAAACTAAAATACATCAAACAAATATGTTTTCATTTTTTATAAATTATACCATTATAACCGTTCATCAAAACCTTCAAAATGAGCACAAATGTTATGGGTTTGAAGACCCCACTATCGAACGAATATTTTTCACGTTTTTTGACCAATTAACCATATTGACCTTTAATTTTATACATCTGATATGCGATCTAAAAGCGAATAAATATGAACATAAAACAAAATTATTTTTTCGAATTCTCAGATTTAGATTCAAGATACTTCGCGCCGCATCACGTTTGTATTCGTCTCGTCAATTCCTTCGAAATGAGTCCAATATGATTAAATCAAAAAGGGGTAAATTTTAGGCTAATTTCGAAGGAATTGACGAGACGAATACAAACGTGATGCGGCGCGAAGTATCTTGAATCTAAAGCTGAGAATTCGAAAAAATAATTTTGTTTTATGTTCATATTTATTCGCTTTTAGATCGCATATCAGATGTATAAAATTAAAGGTCAATATGGTTAATTGGTCAAAAACGTGAAAAATATTCGTTCGATAGTGGGGTCTTCAAACCCATAACATTTGTGCTCATTTTGAAGGTTTTGATGAACGGTTATAATGGTATAATTTATAAAAAATGAAAACATATTTGTTTGATGTATTTTAGTTTATGTATGTTGATATGATAAGGATGTAACATAAAAATGAAAGAAGAAGAGATAAAGTAAATTAAATAACTAATTATAATGGTATAAAATGTAATTTAAAAATAAAAAATAATTTTATTTTTAATTATCATGTTGAACGTTGGAGGTTTCAAAACTTTTAAACTTGTACACGATGTATTAAGATTTGTACTTCTTAAATATTCAAGAATAAACGTAAATAAAATTATTTTTAAAGAAGTATATTAGATAAATATATATAATAACGTAAAATGTACAAAAAAAAGAATAACTATATATATATATATATTTCTAATATATATATATAACAAAATAATAATATATATATATATTATAAATATTATATATATATATATATATTATTTAAATCAAGTAATGATTGGTTTGGAATTAAATGCAATTAATAACTTACTTTTTAGCGTATTTAGTAAAAATTAGGTGCATTTAGCATTGCCCAAAATAATATGTAAAATTATTTCTAAGTGACTCATAAGTCATAAGTAAAAATAAGATAATTTATTTTATTAAAAAAGGGTTATGATGGGAAATCATGAGCATTTTATCTCGTACCAATTACCATTGGATTCTCTTTCACTTTTTTCTTCACTTTTTTTGACTTTTCAGAATTCGTTCTATGCATCACAGTGTTCCCTATAAGGCCGCTGCGGGTACCGACTCGGGCTCGGGCTCCCCCGGGTTCCAGCGGGCTGTGGTACGCTGTAACAACCTATTCCAAAACAAGACATATAATATTAAGTCGCCAAAACTTGGCCCAAGGTTCACACCATCAAAGTTCAAAACTTTGGGTTCGCGGAACAACCCTAATTACAACTGAGAGTTTCTAATAACAAAAATGTAAAGGAAGTCCACTAATGGCAAGCCATGCCCGCTCTCACGCCTTCTCTTCACCACTAGAGGCACTGCCATTAACCTGCTTACCTGAAAAGGGTTTCAGTTTTGAAAATGCGAGGGTTAGACCACAAGGTCTAGTGAGATCCCTCAGCTACAATCACACCACATTTATCATTTAAAACTTTGCGAAACATAAATCAATGTAAAGTTTGGCAAATAACATATGGGACACCCCCCCCATAGGCATCATACTATGACATATGGGACACACCCCCCATGATCGTCATGCCATCACATATGGGACACACCCCCCATAATCGTCATGCCATCACATATGGGACACACCCCCCATAAGTATCACACCATATCGTATGGGACACACCCCCCATATAGCTCACATCATGCATAAGTAATATATATGCACATACATTAAGTAAACACACCTGTACAAGTAAATGAACAAGTACCATCAAGCTTTGGTTAGAAAAACTCACCTGATATGCTTACGTCCTTCTCCTACTCTGACCCGCACTTCCAAATGACCTACCTGAGCGAAAGGATAAACTCATAAGCTGACTGCATCACTTATCCGGACATACACACTCTCCGGAAAATACCCCTTTCCGGACAACACGCTTTCCGGACAACACATCCTATCCGGACGTCTCCTATCCGGACAACTCCTATCCGGTCAACATCCTATCCGGACAACTCCTATCCGGACAAACACACATCCGGACAACTCCTATCCGGACACACACACATCCGGACAACTCCTATCCGGACACACACACATCCGGTTATCGGACACTTACCCGGAAACATTCATCTGATCGAAGTGTCCGGACGGCGCTGGACGAGTTTGGAGGTTGTAATCTCACGAAAATCCTCCAAATTAACGCGATAGAGCGATAAAAGGTAACATGAACATTACATAACCAACTCTTATCAAATTCTTGCTATCCAAACACTATCAGATGATTTAATCTCTCTTTCAAGACCAAAAAGCACTTTCTTACAAAAACTCCCAATAAACAATCAAACACTATCAAATCAGCAGAGAGTTTGTGTGACACCCTAAAAACAGGGTCAACAAAAACTTCCATAAAACGGAAGAGTGATATAAATATACAATGCCAAAGCACGAGCTCACAAAAGTGGGAATACATAATACCTGTTTACCAACAAAGAGTTATATGTACATCTATGACAACTAACTAATCAAATCTCTACTATAGAAATAAGATTACAAAAATTGTCATAATTGGGTAAATTTAATCTTCTAATAATAGCATCTCCAAGTACCCCCCATGCTCACAAGTCTTCCTCTATGCCTTCTTAGGAATGGCACCACTATAACCTGTGACACATTTTAAACAAGTACAAGTGTTAGGCTTGAAAAGCCTAGTGAGTAAACATATAGCAAAGCATACAAATTATTTCATATACAATATTATCAACATGGTCATTCACAAATCGGACTCCATGGGAAACCCAAACATCAATCCGAGTTACATCATCTTTGAAGATATACCTTAGTGTCTACCTCCAAGGTAACGCCCCAAGGCCCGGCACATTGGGACTACCTATATGGTATAAATCCCGAAGGCGTGGATCGATACACAAACCCTCAAGGTAAGTGCCCAAGACTATACCTTCCCAATGCCTACTTAGAGATTCCTCCAATTTGTGAATACCAACAAACAACTACTCCAAGCAGTTCATAAAGCCATACATTTACTTCAATAAAACAGTCCAACTATTTCATTTAGCATATGATTTCTATACACATTAAAGTATCAACTACACACATACACCCAAGTAACGTTATGAGTTTATTGTAGCATAGTACATATTCCAATTCCATATACAATTATTTCCATTATGTAGCATCCATTTCTGTCATTAAGACTCAGCTTAATTCATTAAGCTCCAAGCCCTAATATTTAAGTATAACCAATTTCAGTTGAATAGTATCATAATTTATACAATTCCAAGTAAATAAATGTCACATAACCTTTACTTCACTCTTTAAGCTCCTTGGAATCCCTTTTTAAAGAGACAAGAGCTTATTGACCCAAATATCACTTTAAGATGAAGTTGTTAAAAGAATTCAAACAATATTGTGATTCATATATCAATTAAGCTCTTAAGTTCAGTTTACTCACCTTAGGAAATCTGCAGCAAACCACAAAACCCCTAAATGAAGTGGGTGAAGCTGATTCTTGAAGGAAGAGTAGGAACCTTGTAATATAATGATGTTGATCACCTATGATTTAGCATAAGTGTTTATAAACACTCTACTCAATTAATCACTATCTGAAAAAGAGGAAAAGTATCAAAACCTTACCTTTCTACTCAGAGAATTCGACTGCTCAAACTTCAGTTTTTCAAAAGATAAGATAAAATCCCGAAACTCTTCTTTTTATACCTAAA
This sequence comes from Saussurea involucrata, assembly GCA_033807775.1. Classification (NCBI taxonomy): domain Eukaryota; kingdom Viridiplantae; phylum Streptophyta; class Magnoliopsida; order Asterales; family Asteraceae; genus Saussurea; species Saussurea involucrata. Next base: position 28,423,670 of record CM066315.1, on the reverse strand, counting down.
TAGGTCGGCAGCGATTGTGACATGGCGATAGTGACACTGTCACTATCGCCGGGGCACTATCGCCCAACACCCCCAAACTCTCGGTACAGCTTGAGCGATTGTGACCATGCGATAGTGACACTGTCACTATCGCCCAAGGCATAATCGCCTGAATTCCAAATGTCTGAAAGATCAAACTTGCGGTACAAACCCGGCGATTGTGACAACCGCGATAGTGACATGGGCACTCTCGCCGGTCACTATCGCCCAAAGGGCACCAAGCCTCATTTGATCTACTTTTCGGCCCTTAACTAGATTCTAACGAGATGAAATTCTTGCTATAACAAAATAATACTTTAACATGTAATTATAAGTACAAAACTACACAAAACGAAATCCGGGGTGTTACAATTCTCCCCAACTTGAATAAAATTTCGTCCTCGAAATTTAAGGTTGTACGAACAGATGCGGATACCGGCGCTTCATGTCCTCCTCTGGTTCCCAAGTCACATTGGCACCCCTATGATGTTTCCATTGTACCTTAACCTTTTCTACCTCCTTGTGTCGAAGTTTCGTAACCACTCTGTCCAAAATAGCTTCGGGTTCCTCGGTACATCGGTTGTTATCTACCCGGATTTCTGACAATGGTATCACACTTTCTCCTTCCGCCAAGCATTTCCGTAGATAACACACATGGAATGTTGGATGTATTCCATCCATTTCCGGAGGTAAATCTAACTTGTAGGCTTGTAAACCCACACGCTCTAGAATAGTAAATGGTCCAAGAAAACGGGGACTTAACTTCCCGCGCTTTCCAAAACGAATCAGTCCTTTCCAAGGGGACACTTTCAACATCACTCTTTCTCCTACTTGAAACTCTATCGGTTTCCGTCTCTTATCGGCATAGCTCTTTTGTCGATCTTGGGCTGCTTTCAATCGTTCTCTAATCACCTTAACCTTATCAGCTGTTTCTTGTACAATTTCTGGTCCGGTAAATTGCTTTTCTCCCGCTTCTAACCAACACGCGGGAGTTCTACACTTTCTTCCATACAAGGCTTCGAATGGTGCTGCCTTCAAACTCGAGTGATAACTATTGTTGTAAGCGAACTCTACCAATGGTAGGTGAGTATCCCAACTGCCTCCAAAGTCTATTACGCACGCCCTCAACATATCCTCCAATGTCTGAATGGTCCTCTCGCTTTGACCATCAGTTTATGGGTGATATGCCGTGCTCAAATTTACCCTCGTACCAAGTTCTTCTTGTAACGCTTGCCAAAATCTTGATGTGAACCGGCTATCCCGATCAGATACTATAGATACGGGCACTCCATGTCGTGAAACTACCTCATCAATGTAAAGCTTTGCCAACCTGTCCATTGGTAAAGTCTCCCGCATAGCTAAGAGTGTGCACTCTTCGTCAACCGATCCACTATCACCCAAATGGTGTCGTGACCCTTCATAGTCTTTGGTAATTTAGTTACAAAATCCATTGTGATTTTCTCCCATTTCCACTCGGGGATTTCCAAAGGTTTCAACTCACCGTAAGGTAATTGATGTTGAGCCTTTACTTGCGAACAAGTCGTGCATTGACCCACATACCGTGCCACATCTAACTTCATGACTGGCCACCAATAATGCTGCTTCAAATCCCGATACATTTTAGTACTCCCGGGATGAATGGAGTATTTGGATTTATGAACCTCATCCATGAGTAGTTCCCTATTCCCACCGATCTTAGGTACCCACACACGCCCGTTGAACAGCTTAACTCCACGGCTATCTTCGATTAACAGTTGCCTTTGTTTCACCATTACCTCATCCTTGAGGTTTTCTTCTTTTAGTGCTTCGAATTGTGCTATTCTAATTTGCTCTACTAAACTCGACACTATGTCAATTCTTGAGAGGTTGGCGCGTAAGCTTCCGCTATACTCCTTTCGACTCAAGGCATCGGCGACCACATTCGCTTTACCCGGGTGATAAAGTAATTCACAGTCGTAGTCTTTGAGTAACTCCAACCATCTTCGTTGTCTCATATTCAGCTCTTTTTGGTCGAACACATGTTTCAAGCTCTTGTGATCCGTGTACAATATGCATTTCGTGCCGTATAAATAATGACGCCATAACTTCAATGCAAAAACGACCGCGGCTAATTCCAAATCATGCGTAGGGTAGTTCTTTTCATGCACCTTAAGTTGTCTCGAGGCGTAAGCAATTACCTTTCCCCGTTGCATTAACACACACCCTAAGCCCATCTTAGATGCATCGCTATAAACCACGAAATCTTCCGGTCCCTCGGGTAAGGAGAGAATTGGCGCTTCACACAATTTCTTTTGGAGGGTGCGAAATGCCTTCTCTTGCACATCGGTCCAAACAAAGTTCACATTTTTCCGCGTTAATGCCGTCAATGAGGATGCAATCTTGGAAAAATCTTGGATGAACCTCCGGTAGTAACCCGCCAATCCTAAGAAACTTCGGATTTCTCCTGGACTCTTGGGCGGTTCCCAATTCATCATCGCCTCAACTTTGGATGGATCCACCTTCACCCCATCCCGAGCAATTACATGACCCAAAAATTGGACCTCTTTCAACCAAAAGTCACACTTGGAGAATTTTGCGTACAGTTTTTCTTTTCTCAACACTTCTAACACCTCTCGTAGATGCAATTCATGTTCTACTTCATTCTTAGAGTATACCAAAATATCATCTATGAAAACAATCACTGTTTTGTCAAGAAAAGGTCGGCACACCCGATTCATCAAATCCATAAATACTGCTGGTGCATTTGTCAGCCCGAACGGCATTACCAAAAATTCATGATGGCCATACCGCGTTCGGAACGCTGTCTTTGGAACGTCGCCTTCCTTAACCTTCACTTGATGATAACCAGAACGTAAATCGATCTTTGAAAAACATCCCGCCCCGTGAAGTTGGTCGAATAAATCATCGATTCTAGGAAGTGGATATTTGTTCTTCACCGTTACTTTATTCAACTCCCGGTAGTCTATGCACATGCGCATAGTGCCGTCCTTCTTCTTTACAAATAAAACCGGCGCTCCCCAAGGAGATGAACTCGGCCTTACGAATCCCTTCTCCAAAAGTTCTTGAAGTTGTGCCATCATTTCTTGCATCTCGGACGGAGCCAATCGATAAGGAGCTCTAGCTATGGGAGCTGCCCCCGGCACCAAGTCTATCTTAAATTCCACCTGACGCTCTGGTGGTAAACCCGGTAATTCTTCCGGAAATACGTCTGGAAACTCGCGCACCACTCTTACATCTTCCACCTTCTTTTTCTCTAACTTGGCATTGATAACATAAGCAATAAACGACGCACACCCTTTGATTAAACATTTCCGGGCCTTCAACATTGTAATAATTGGTATCTCCCCCTTCCTTCGTTCCCCATAGACAATCACGTGACTCCCGTCCGGAGAAGGTAGGCGAATTAATTTCTTGGCACATAAGATTTCAGCTCGGTTTGCGGATAACCAATCCATTCCAATCACCATGTCAAATCCTCCAATCTCTATCGGCATTAAATCAATTAAGAATTTCCTCCCTTCAATTTCAATTTTGCAACCCCGCAAAATATCTCGAACTAAAACCTGACCACCATTGGCTATTTCTACCACTAGGGCTTCGTCTAAACATTTAGTGGGCATAGATAACTTTTGACAAAAAGGTATCGACATAAAAGAAAAACTTGCACCCGAATCGAATAATACACGCGTAGGTACGGAGTTTAGAAGAAACGTACCCGACACTACGTCTGTCGAAGTCTTTGCCTCCTCGGTTGTCATCTGAAAAGCTCTTCCCTTTACCTTCGGTGGCTCCGTCTTGGGTCCCCCACTTCCACTTGACTTTAACTTTGGGCAATCCCTTTTTATGTGACCTGCTTCGCGACATTCAAAACAAATCAGTCCCTTCGTGGGGCAATCCCTTCCAAAATGTCCACTCTTTCCACACTTGTAACACCCTTGCGGGTTCGAGTATGATTGGGTACTACAAGAACCAACGTGGTGTTTCCGGCATTTACTACACCACCTTGCGTCTCGACGGTTATCCCCGCCCCGATTTCCGGTAACCTGCCTTTGTTGTCGAATGGGTCCCGATGGTCCTTCCCATTTCCTTTTCTCACTTGCTTGACCACTTTCCAACTTTCCTTGAGTTAAATCGTCTTCCACCAACAACGATTCCTCAATTGCTTCTTGTACGGTTGTCACCTTGGCATTCCTCACGGCTGTCTTCATCTCGGCGGGCAATCCCCGTTGATACGCTTTTATTTTCATTTTCTCATCGGGAGCCAGATGTTCTACCAAACTTAACTTCTCAAGAAACTTTTTCGAATAGTCGTTCATTGACATATTCCCTTTCTTCAATCCCCGGAACTCTTCTTCAATCTTGTCTAGGGCCCTTTCACTACAATACTTGTCGAGAATCTTCTTTTTAAACAAAGGCCACGAAAGTTGAGTCAACAATTCTGGCGTGAGAGACGAACGGGTGAGATTCCACCAAGTAAGAGCCTCACCTCTAAGAAGATGAGAAGCAAATTTAACTCGTTGGGAATCTTCGCATTCACTAGCCTCGAACGCCATTTCCATCTCTCTGATCCAATACATACATTGAACTGGGTCGGTAGTTCCGGCGAATTCCGGTGGTTTACAACCAAGGAAGGTCTTATACGAACACCCTCTTTCTCTTCTCCCATCACGCACATTTGCTGGCTCTCGTGTAGCTATTCTATCCTTTAGACCGCCCGACCCATTCCCTGCATTATCCCCTACTGTCTCAATGCGTCGATGACTTTGATCCCGGTCCTCTAATAATTTCATGAACAGCTCTTTCTGTTGATCCATGGCAGAAGTCATAGCTTGAAGCATACTATCCTTCAGTCGATTTTCAAGAGTATTATCCTCCACTACAGGATTGGAGGTGCCTGCGTGGATTCTCGATACAAGTTCCGGTCCACCACCTATGAGGGGTGGTCTCGGGGGACTTCCAGCCGCTTCTTCGTTAGCCAGTCGATCGGCAGTAGATTCAGTTGCAGCTTGACCGTCCAGTGTTGATTGGAGTTGACCGCGCGTATTCACCATCTCAGTCTGTCAAACATGCGAGAATTTTGGTAAGGAATAGACTAAAGTTGTGTACTCATACATTCACTAATCATCATAATAATAGTATTAAAGTATACTTACGTAACAACGCATTCATAATAGCATTAGCTAGGTGAAATTATGAACATGTCATACACAAGCATTCTCGTTACCGTCATCATAAGTCTTAATAAATGAAATTCCACAACTTCCTAACACTCTCCCATCCTAAGATATCTACCCCGTATAAAGGTTTGTCATTGACACTATCTCAGCTTAAGTCTAGGCATACTATAATTAACACCTAGTTCACTTAAACTAGAGCTCTGATACCAACTTGTGACACCCTAAAAACAGGGTCAACAAAAACTTCCATAAAACGGAAGAGTGATATAAATATACAATGCCAAAGCACGAGCTCACAAAAGTGGGAATACATAATACCTGTTTACCAACAAAGAGTTATATGTACATCTATGACAACTAACTAATCAAATCTCTACTATAGAAATAAGATTACAAAAATTGTCATAATTGGGTAAATTTAATCTTCTAATAATAGCATCTCCAAGTACCCCCCATGCTCACAAGTCTTCCTCTATGCCTTCTTAGGAATGGCACCACTATAACCTGTGACACATTTTAAACAAGTACAAGTGTTAGGCTTGAAAAGCCTAGTGAGTAAACATATAGCAAAGCATACAAATTATTTCATATACAATATTATCAACATGGTCATTCACAAATCGGACTCCATGGGAAACCCAAACATCAATCCGAGTTACATCATCTTTGAAGATATACCTTAGCGTCTACCTCCAAGGTAACGCCCCAAGGCCCGGCACATCGGGACTACCTATATGGTATAAATCCCGAAGGCGTGGATCGATACACAAACCCTCAAGGTAAGTGCCCAAGACTATACCTTCCCAATGCCTACTTAGAGATTCCTCCAATTTGTGAATACCAACAAACAACTACTCCAAGCAGTTCATAAAGCCATACATTTACTTCAATAAAACAGTCCAACTATTTCATTTAGCATATGATTTCTATACACATTAAAGTATCAACTACACACATACACCCAAGTAACGTTATGAGTTTATTGTAGCATAGTACATATTCCAATTCCATATACAATTATTTCCATTATGTAGCATCCATTTCTGTCATTAAGACTCAGCTTAATTCATTAAGCTCCAAGCCCTAATATTTAAGTATAACCAATTTCAGTTGAATAGTATCATAATTTATACAATTCCAAGTAAATAAATGTCACATAACCTTTACTTCACTCTTTAAGCTCCTTGGAATCCCTTTTTAAAGAGACAAGAGCTTATTGACCCAAATATCACTTTAAGATGAAGTTGTTAAAAGAATTCAAACAATATTGTGATTCATATATCAATTAAGCTCTTAAGTTCAGTTTACTCACCTTAGGAAATCTGCAGCAAACCACAAAAACCCTAAATGAAGTGGGTGAAGCTGATTCTTGAAGGAAGAGTAGGAACCTTGTAATATAATGATGTTGATCACCTATGATTTAGCATAAGTGTTTATAAACACTCTACTCAATTAATCACTATCTGAAAAAGAGGAAAAGTATCAAAACCTTACCTTTTTACTCAGAGAATTCGACTGCTCAAACTTCAGTTTTTCAAAAGATAAGATAAAATCCCGAAACTCTTCTTTTTATACCTAAATAGGTCGGCAGCGATTGTGACATGGCGATAGTGACACTGTCACTATCGCCGGGGCACTATCGCCCAACACCCCCAAACTCTCGGTACAGCTTGAGCGATTGTGACCATGCGATAGTGACACTGTCACTATCGCCCAAGGCATAATCGCCTGAATTCCAAATGTCTGAAAGATCAAACTTGCGGTACAAACCCGGCGATTGTGACAACCGCGATAGTGACATGGGCACTCTCGCCGGTCACTATCGCCCAAAGGGCACCAAGCCTCATTTGATCTACTTTTCGGCCCTTAACTAGATTCTAACGAGATGAAATTCTTGCTATAACAAAATAATACTTTAACATGTAATTATAAGTACAAAACTACACAAAACGAAATCCGGGGTGTTACAGTTTGTAAGAAGGATTACCTGACCAAATTACTAGCAGAAACGAAATCCAACACCACCTTCTCTTCTGAATCCACAGATTGGTGCCTCTCTTCTTCAAATGCCAAGAATATCAAAAACCCTTTCTCTCTTCAATAGCCGCCAACCACAACAAAATCAGGAGAAATATGACTCTCCTAGGGTTTTGTGCCCATTTTATACCTTACCCCCTAATAACAAAATACTCCCCTCAACTTCCATTTTATTAACTTTCCACCACAAGACTTGGAACCCTTCCTTTTTGGACACGGTTACTACATACGCCCCTTGCGGGCTTGGGGCTCGGGCTGCGGGTTTGAAAACCCGAGAAACCCGATGGTTTTTTTTTTATAAATTTTTTGTTAAATAATTTGAAAGGAGCCGTTGACAACGGCTATTTTTAAAAAAAAATTCCAATTTAATCACACTATATATATAATCCTAAAACTCATTTTATTTTTCACACAAAACAACTCTCTCATTCTCTCATTCTCTTCCATTCTCTATATTTTAAACAATATGGATTTGCCACAACCTGGTTCACCGACCGCATCATCATCATCCGTAGACACCGACGAGTTGTTGAATCTACAAAGGGAAGTTTTTCGACAGGCTGCACAATGGATTTATGGTAGCACCGCCTCATCGTCAACAAGAGAGAGGGACGCGAACATAGAAAGAGGTCGAGTAGCTGCAAACGAGCGGCTTATGCCGGACTACTTTGGCAACAACCCGGTTTATACACCGGATATGTTTAGGGGGCGGTTCAGGATGAGCAGGCAACTATTCGAACGAATAGTTGAAGTTTTAGAAGGAGAGTATCCGTATTTTACACTTCGGTTGGACGACAGACGCAAACAAGGTTTTTCTCCGATACAAAAGTGTATTTCCGCTATTCGGCAATTGGCGTATGGAGTAGCTGCTGACGCACTTGACGAGTACTTGAGGATGGGAGACAAAACGTCACGAGATTGTCTGCACGCATTTTGCACAGGTATTATTGAACTGTATAGTCAAAAATATTTACGCAAGCCTACTTTTATTGATATTCAGAAGTTGTACGTCGCGCATGAAGCTAAACACGGATTTCCCGGCATGCTCGGAAGCATAGACTGTACTCACTGGGCGTGGGCAAATTGTCCGGTAGCATGGCGAGGTCAATTCATGAGAGGTGATCATGAGCACCCGGCAATCATGCTAGAAGCAGTGGCCTCTCAAGATCTATGGATCTGGCACGCATACTTTGGTGTTGCCGGTTCCAACAACGACATCAATGTTCTCAATCAGTCGCCCATCTTGAACGATGTATATGATGGAAAAGCACCCGACTGCCCTTTTGATGTGAATGGAGCCACCTACGAGCACGTATATTATCTAGCGGATGGGATATATCCGGAATGGGCTACTTTCGTAAAATCATTTACGTGCCCACATGACCCTAAACGACAAAAGTTCAAGTCCACGCAAGAATCGGCACGTAAAGATGTTGAACGAGCTTTTGGCGTGCTTAAACAAGGTTGGCATATACTTCATAACCCGGCACGCGGATGGGAACCGACAAGATTGGCAAACATTATGTACGCTTGTGTCATATTACACAATATGATACTCGAAGACGAATACCATGCTATTTGTGGTGGCGATGAAAACGACCTTTTCACGGATGATATCGAAACCCAAATCAGTGAGGAACAACGCGCGGCAAATGTTCGAGAAGTCAAAAACCGGGGCACTCATAATAACCTTCGGTCGGATTTGGTCGAACATATTTGGCGTATCCAAGTTCCCAACAATGACGACGAGTAGATTTTTAATATTTTGTAATTTTTAAATTTATTTTGTAATTTTTATTTTTAATGAATGATATGAATTTTTATTTTTATTATTTATCTTATTTTTATTTATTAAAAAATATATAAATATTTTTATGTTGTTAAATAATTAAATGTATAAATAAAAGAATTAAAAAAAATGAGGTGACAAGAGGGCTTGAGGGTAGCGCTACGGGTCTTTAGGGCTTGAGGAGAAGGTTAGGAAAAAAGCTGAAGTGGCGTTGATGTGACATTCAGGGCTTGAGGGCTTGCGGTACTCATGGCCTAATCTAACTCTATTAAGTGTGTATTTTAGGTAAAATATACTGAGATATAAAAATGAAAATTGTTCTTGTTTTATTTAATGTAACGTTGATTTTTATAATAAGTTTAATATATTTTCAAAATTTTCTATTTTATGTGAGTTTCTATTTTATGTGATATTGATTGATTTTGATGTTATTGTTTTTTCTTCATGTAATCAAGAATTACAACATAAGTTGATAGTTTGACATCCGCGTTATTAATATCTAAGAGATCTACTCTTGTTGGTATATATAAGGATAACTTTTTTTAATGTTGAATAAAAATGGAGGGAAATTTTATTTTACATTATATGAAATTGTCTGTATACTTCAGTAAGTATAGAAATAGTCATCATAATACATATATATGTCGTGTTCAATGATCCATAAATCTATTGCATATATGATACATGTCTTGACCAAGTCAGAGGATTGCTCCATATGACGGAAGATTGAAAAAGAAGGAGAAAACAGTGTATAAAGAGAGTTGGACGTGTGTTTTGTAACAACCTAAATCCAATAATCAGCTAAAAACATAGCATTACAACCAAAATGATCCCAAATAGATGAAATACATAATTACTCAACTCTAATTTCGCAGCGATAATACATATCTACAACTGAGATCTACTATATAACTACGGGTAACTACAAGCTTCCACCAAGACTCTTCTACGTCGCCACTTCTTCTCTTTCCGTTGGACGATTCTTACTATACGTTTGCCTGAAAATAATTTTCAGTTTTATAAAAGTGAGGGTTAGACCGGAGGTCTAGTGAGTTCCCTCAACTAACAAACATCACGCCACAAATATCATTTGAAATGAGTTTATAAGCATTTATAAACAGTTCACACCTTTAAAAATAATATGCACACGTATGGCACATGTAGATGGCACACACCATGGTCACACATATACACCCGTGACTACATGTTAGGGCCCACACCCGCCCTTAATAGAACCACATGAAGGGGATTCATGCATTTTGAATGGGACACACACCCCATATATATAGCCATCACATGCCCAACCCTAAATGCATGCAACACGTCGAACATATTTTATGCCCCGATAAAACATGCAATTAGATAAACATTACACATGTTTAAAGTTCGCACGTCAATAAAAGTAAGTTTAGAAAGATAAACATGTCGTCTACCCTTATGTCTCACACCTTGAGCTGCGTGTGTCCAAACCGAACACCTAATCACACGACACACGAGGGTATTAAACCACTTGGTTAACCCCCAAAGACATTCCTTAACATCCCCAAGACAACTGTAACGTCCCAAAAATTACAAGGAATTTAAATTTTGAAAAATAATGCATTTCACTATAATCAAACCACAAGTTAACAAATCTCATTACAATAAAAATAAACGTCGTTGATTTAAACCGTCAGACAAAGTTAAGCAGCGGAAAAGTTATATAATTAAATCCCCATTTAATAAAAATTTAACTTAAACAGTCTTCGCCTTGCGCCCGTGTGTACCGTCATGTCCGACTGCTACTCGCACCTGAAATCATAAGATATTGGGAAGGGGTAAGCACGAAGCTTAGTGAATTCAAACCATAAATAGGATCGCAATTATATCAGCATCACCCTTAAACAGCTAGTTATCGCAACCAACTCATACCATGCAATCACGTCTTGCACCCAAATTTATATATACCAAATACACCAAATATACCAGCCCATATTTTTCTTGGAACATCCATCAAGAAAATATATCACGAATAATAATAAGCCTTATACTTCTTGGAACGACCATCAATAAGATATAATCGCAACTCATTATACAAACACATATACTTCTTGGAACAACCATCAAGAAAATATATCACCATTAACAATAAGCCTTATACTCCTTGGAACGACCATCAAGAAGATATAATCGCAACTTATTATACAACACATATACTTCTTGGAACAACCATCAAGAAAATATATCACCATTAACAATAAGTCTTATACTCCTTGGAACGACCATCAAGAAGATATAATCGCAACTTATTATACAACACATATACTTCTTGGAACAACCATCAAGAAGTACATCAATCACAGTTCAATATATATACACAATTATATATACCCCATAACACAATAATATCAGCTAACAATCATAACTATCACACTCGAGCTATAGTAACACAAATATAATTCCCATCCTATTTAGTGAGAGAACTCACCTCAAAAGCAAAGCTTATGTCCTCAACAACAACACGAACCGGCCAACACTAGCTCACATTTTCCCACCTAAATAAGTGTTAACAAATGTCAAAGTGACGCCCCAACCCAAAGCCACGACTACTAAATTATAAAATACATTTTCCAGTTTTTACTCTCAACACACAGGTCTGTTCGGGACCTGTTTAACCCCTTATAAACTGATAAATCCAGAAATATTTTTCCATAATCACAAAGTCCCATGTCTTAGGGTTCCAGGGACATATCGTACGTGCTCTAACGATTTTTCTACAATTTACTATGGATTTTACAAAACCGACTTGCAGAACAGTGAAAAACAGGACCTTTCAGTACAAAACAACAATTTGACACCAGCTATGGTCCGAACTGGTTTTTCCGTAAAACATATGAAACTTACTAGACTCAGAATGGGAGATTTTGACACTGATTTCACCCCAACACGATGTTCCTAGAATAAGTTATGGCTTTTACAAAACAGAGGCAGAAACTATGATTTTTTAAAAAAAAAACGGAACGCGAAACTGTCAATTCCGGACCTGCTGTATAAACAGCCAATTAACGCCTAGTTAGAGGCCGAACCGGACTTCCGCTAAAACACGAAAAGTGTGCCCGGCACAGAATGTGAACCGTGGGCACCGGATTCGCCTCAATCCGAGCTACAACGGAAAAGTTATGGTCGTCGCAAAACAGTGACAGAAAAACGTTTTCACATAAAATGACGATTTTTGAAACGATTAATGTTTTTCGCGATTGGGTCACGGTTTAGATAATGAGGTTCGGGTTTAGATAGCCACTAGGGCTGGGCAATTCACGCTCTACCCACTGCCACCTCCGGCAGTGGTGGTCGGCGGCGGAAGCCACCACCGGCGGTGGTGGTTTGCGATTGAAAACGACGTAAGAAAAGAAAACGTAAAAGAAACGGAACCTTACTGCTCAGCGGAAAACCACGAGAGATCCCGACCTTCACGTCCCGGCTGCCGCTAACGACTCTCTCTCTCTCTCTCTCGCCGCTGCTCTCTCGCTCTCCGCTGAAACAGTAGCGCCGGCTGTTGGGTTGCTCCGGTACCTCTCTCCTTCTCGCCCTCCTTCACTCTCCGGCAGTCGACGACGCCGGCTATGGTGGTGACGATGGTTCTTGGCGATGATGGCAACGAAGACGAAGAGGGGAGGGAGGGGTTTCACGGCGCTGCACCAAAAGAAAAAAGAGAAAGAGGTTCCTAGGGTTGTTTGTTTGCGACGATAAATGATCGACAAAGAGGGGGAAGGGGGTCGGCTCAATATGGGCCGAACCCCATGCAAGGTTTTCATGAAATTACCACTTTGGTCCCTGCAGTTTAAGGTAGTTTCGCATTAGACCCCATAGCCCAAACTTTTAACAACTAAGATCCTTGCCGCCTAACCCGTTAAATTTCGATTAGAGGAATTTATAAAATAGCTAAATAAAAAGATTAATTAAAATCCATACCGAGACCCGGGCTTTACAACAACCCCTAATCGATATCTCGATCCTAGCATAGACGAAACAACACGAAAGTTGCCCAAACAGAGCCTGGCGCGACCTCCCGTGCGACCAAACCCACATCAAAACCCGCACCACACACTAACCATTGTCTGGCGCGACTTCCTGCACGACCTAACTTGCGCAAGAACCCGTGCGGGGCTCTAGTTCAGCCTTGCACGCATTTTTCAGTCTAAATCTCACCTTTTCTCAATCCCAACTCTTCCCAAATCGATTGTAATCCTCCAAATTGAGGTAATCGATGTTCTAAACTTTTCCCGACACTATCCAAGCAATATATCATCAATTAACCCATAGAAATCCTTTCATTCAAGGACCCTCTTTTCACAAAACCACCAAATGGAGGGTTTTGAGATGAACACCATTAATGGTGGATTTAACCCAACATCCTAAGAAACACGTTTAAAACTTAAATAGAAACCTTCAAACCAATAGATTCCAATCACAAAACACATAAATGAGTAAACTCTAATACTCCCCAACATCTAAACTCCTTAAACCAACACAAGAGATAATGAGAGAGATGTTTACCTTGATGAAGAAGAGAAGAAAACTTTCTATAATCTGCTTCCTCCTCTGATTTCTTCAAGATTGGACCCACAACACACTACTTGCTCACTAAACCCTTTTTCAGCCTCTAAGATCGTGAATGACAAAAATAAGGGTTTTGGAAGGGTTTTTACCCCTTCATTGAACATTTACACTTTGGTCCATGCAGTATGAGATCAAATCAAAAACCCACTCTTTACTTCCAATTCTCTCTAATTCATAGGAATCATGGTTATTACATGTTTGATGAGAATCCATGAGTTTTAGTAAACGTGGGCGGGTTCCACGCGGGTTTATTTGCGTGAAAGATTCGTGAGCGGCTGCTTCGTGTTTTTAGTCTTTTCCAACTTGGGAAAAGGGAAAGGAGGATCTATCCGACCTAGGGTTTCTTGGAGGCGATTTTGGGAGCTCTTGAAAACTCTTAGAAGATATGAAAGTGAAGGAAACATATCATTTTTGAAGATTACTTGTGCGTGGAGATTCAACGCTTCCGAGAGTTTTACTTTCCTTTTAGATTTTGCTGAGAAACAATGAATAGATTGTTGGTTTTATCTTTGAAAATTTTGATCCGATCCGATCCAATTACAATTGGATATCCAATCAAGGTCGGACGGTTCTGATTGGATTGGTTGACTTCCTGCACACCCCTAACTTTAAAGACGTGATTACTTGAGTGTGGGCATGCGATGGCTTATGGTGTGTATGTGGGGGTGTTTCCCATAAAGAATCTTTATATATATGAATTTGTTTCATATAATATATCAATGGCGGGTGTGTGCCCTAACACGCTGTCACGAGAGTGTGTGTGACCATAGCGTGGGCCATCAACATGTGTCGTATGTGTGCATATCATGATAAAGGTGTGATGTTTATAATTCCTTATAAATTGCTTTATAAATTGTGTTATTTGTAGCGTGGTCATGTAATTAAGGGAACTCACTAGACCTCATGGTCCAACCCCCACTTTCAAAACTAAAACCTTTTCAGGTAAGCAGATAGTCGAAGGCTCGTTTAAGGGCAAGGGCAAGTTGTGAGTTGGAGCTTGCGTATAGAGGATCTAGAAGACTTCCCTTTTATTGCTTACTTACATTTCTCATCTGTAGTTAGGGTTATTTCCGCGAACCCGGTTTTGTAATTTGATAGTGTGATAATGTTGGGTCATTTTGGCGTTTTTAATTAAAGTAGTAACTTCTGGTATGTTTGTTCGGTGTGGGTTGTTACAAATAACTTTCATCATAATTTAAAGTTGATTAGTAAGTAATCATGTCCACTTACTGATTTAAGGTCATGGGACATTGCATCAACAATTGGAATCGGTTGATTTTCTATATTATCTTGGGTAGAAATTACTAATGTAGTTTAACATGAAAACAATATCATTGTTTGGCTATAAAAAGTGATAAAACCACGAGCGATGCATCTTTTTGACACAACAAATATTTTTTTATATTAATTATGGTTAAATTGCTCAAACCCAATGTATGTTGTTAACATAGGTTTTAACATTATATTATTAATTATGGTTGACGAAATCTTATAACCATAATGTAGTCTTCAATATTTGTAATTTTTAAAATTTTAAATCGTTATTCACCATCAAACAAACTATTATAATTTTCGTTAAATGAGGAGGAATTTAATCCTTCTATCGAACTTTTGTATTTTACCCAATCAAAAACCAGAACGACCAAAAACATAACATAGATTTTGATTGGGTAAAAGACAAAAAATTAAGAAAACGAAAATACCTCTCATTTAACGGAATATTTTAACATCCGTTAGATGGGTGGACCTAATTCAGACGTTTTTGCAAACCATGGTGATCATCTTGTAATTGTGATACTAAAGGGGTGAAAAGTATTATTTCCCACAAACAAGAAGGACCAAATTTGCAGTTTACTGTTTTATTTGTTTAGTAGGATCTTGGAGAAGGGTTCATGAAAGCAGTATTTATTTTTATTTTCTTTTTATGCTGAAAGTGAAATCTGGGGCACATGTACTGCAACTTCAAAAAACTTGCTTATTCTGCCCACGCATCTCATGTGGTTTTTCGTTTAATGCTTGCGAATGAATCATATCATGATTTCTTTGATTTTATTTTCTCTGTAGTGACTTATTTATATCGTTTTAGGTGAAACTGTGTAAGAAAGTGACACGTGTTTTTCATACCAAACTCTTGATGCCATGGATACAATTTTTTGAATTGGATTTTGAGTTTATGACTGGTACAAAAAATTGGAAACAAAAACATAGGAAAATTAAAATATTTTACAGGATTTCTTAATCAAAACATGTAAAACGATACTATTATTTTTACTTGTTTTTATTTTATGAAGAATTTGTTTTAAAAAACTTATCTTTTTACTCGATTTTATGCAAAAAAATCGTGCAAATAGACACACTTCGTAATCCTAAAGAAACATACTGGATTGCCCTTGAACAAATCATATGTTTCAACAAGGGTGATTGTCTACTTCTCGATTGTCACTCCTCGATCACACTATTTTAACTCTTATATCTATAAGGGCAGGTTTAGTTGAAAACCGATTTTTAAGTTGTGAACCAGGGGACAATGGAGAGCACATCATGTGTTCCATACCTCACGGGTCATTTATCATGAATGTTTTATTATTTATCATGAATGGTGTATCAATTTATCATTCATAATGAAAAGTTCATGAATATTCCTTTTCGTTATTCATTATGAATTTAGACACCCAATAACACGTTTCGTACTCTCATTTCTCCCTGAGTTCATAACCTAATATATCTATATACTGGTATTTGTCATGGAGGTATATATACCTAAATCAGAAAAAAAAAAAAAACATAAAATGAAGAATCAATAACATTAATTAAACTTAAAAGGTATATTTGGAAGGAAGGTGAAGGTGAAGGTGGTGTGAACAAGTCTTTAGGTTTGCTCAGATGTCTTGTCTGGTGACTTGGGCCTGACCAAAACAGGCCTGACTACTCATTAAATACAACCTCATAAATTTGATTTTGAAAAACTCTTATTAATTTTCTATTAAAAGAATCAAAGCTATAAATATATAATTTCTTTTATTTAAAAAACATCGAGCAATAAATATACTTGTTTCTAGTTCTTTTCCCTCAAAATTCATTTTAACAGCAGAGTAAATAATTGTATGGGGATTTTTTTGTCATGTATCCATTGAGAGGAAATTTATCAGAAAGCTTCTAACCAATGCTTTTTTTTTTTCTTTTTTATCCGGACTTTGGACTATTCATACATATGATATGTGCATCAGCATGTTTGTTATATTTTTTTTTACTTATTCATGTGATATTTTTAATTATTTTATTAAGTATGTGGCTTTAAAGTGGGGTCATTTAGGGTGCGTTTGGTACGCAGACAGAATAGAACAAGACATGACGGGATATGACGGAACAACTGTTCAGCGTTTAGTAGACAGAATTAGACAGAACAGAACATATAATATTAGATAAAATACAATAAATAAAATTTAAAGAATGAATAAAATATAAAATAAAATATGTATTTGATGTTTTAGAATAAATTCGATTTTCTTTTGGGGCTAAATACCAAAAACATAAGTCTGTTCCACCTTGTTCCATGGGGTGGGGATGGAACAGACCTGTTCCACTATGTTCTTGTCGGTTCCACATTATAGTCCTGCCAAACGTAGGATAGCGAGCTTTGTTTTGTTCTGTCATGTCATGTCTCGTATACCAAACGCACCCTTACAGATATCAATTTAGATAATGTTTTAACTAAATTTGAAATAAACTACAAATCTGGTCCTTGTAGTTTGTTAAAGATAACACTTAGTAGTTTAGAAATTACAAAAACGTCCAAACTTGGTCCTCTTCCTCTAACGGCCGTTAAAATTTTCCGTTAAATGCGGACATTTTCATTATTTTTCTTTTACCCAATCAAAATCGATTTTATGATTTTAGTTTATGTGGTTTTTGATTGGGTAAAAGATAAAAACTCAATAAAAAGACTAAAACACCGCCTCATATTTAACGAAATTCTATAACGGCCGTTGGAGGAGAGACCAAATTTGGACGTTTTTGCAAATCAAAATGGCCATCTTATAATTTCGAAAATGTAAGGAGGAAAAGTGTTATTTTTGACAAATCACGTAGACCATATTTGTAGTTTTTTCCTTAATTTTAAGAGTAAACTACAAATTTGGTCCTTGTGGTATGGTGGTTATAACACACTTGGTCCCAACAATTTCAAAATTACAAATTTGCCCTTGTGGTATGCGAAGTCCCTCCCTCTAACAGTCGTTAGAAGAATCCGTTAAGTCTGGGATATATTAGTCTTTTTTCATCATTTCTTGTTTTTCTTTACTAAATAAATACATATGTAAATTAGAGGGATCAAAAATGTAATTTAGTTTAATATACGTACAAAAATTGTAAGTTCAATACATATATGTATATATACACACACTGTACATCATATTATATAGAACAAAACCAGGGAGCAAGTCGTCGGCCACCTCTCCACGGTGAACCCCACCGCACCTCAAACTGTCATCACTTATCACCATTCCTCTGGCCAAAGAAAACCTCCGACCTATAAATAAACCCAACCCATTTTACTGCCTCCCTTATCTTTCTACACGAGGCAGTGACCACCTAGCTCCCCTCTCTTGTTTTGCTTCCTCTCCGACTGCCACACCTCTCGCTGTCACCACCTTCAATCGCTGCAACCTTTTTGCTTCTTCATCATCTTTTACGATGAGCATCATATCCCCCTCCTTTTAACGCACGTAAGTCTTCCTCCCCCTCCCTTTTCTTCTTCCACGATGAAAATAAATCCTCTCTTTTCTTCTTCATCGATGAAGCCGAAAGAGGGCTAGGAGGTGAAAGGTTTTGATGGCTTCGTGATTGATATCTGCAACTGCGTATGATTGACATATTTGGTTTTTAAATTCAAAGATCTGGATTTTTGAGGGTGTTTGTTTGAATCCGATTTTGAATTTTTATTTGAATTCAATTTAGGATTTCTGATTTATATGAAGTTTGTATCAAAGTGTCTTTTAATGAATACGAGTTAGATTTTGGTGTATGTGCTTCATTTTGATGTTATTGTTTTTGGCCGGAGAAAATGGTCGAAAAAGGGTTTGTTTTGGCCAAAGAAGTCGAAACATGTTGGATTTGACTCGAAAAGTTATCGAGGGAAGCGAACACACATGGTTTGGACACTTGTCATGATTTAAATAGATGGATTAAAATATATATATATTTAGTCTTTAGAGATATGGACCAAATTCGTTTGTTTTTGCAAACCACAATGGCTATTTTATACTTTTGAAATTGTAGGTATACTTTGTAAAAAATGCAAATAATATATTTTAGTTGATCTATGAGTATGCATTTTTAATATGAGTGTAAATTGAAAAATGAAAACGTAGGAAATATAAAACTAATTAATCCGTATATATTTATGATACTTAATAACATGATTAAATTCAAAAATGTTTAATATTGGACTTATTTCGAAGATATTGACGAGTTGAATACAATGGTATAGTTTACAAAAAAAGAAATGTATTTTTAATGTATATTAGTTCATATACGATTATTTATATTAATATGATAAAAATGTAAAATGAAAAATAAAGAAAGTTAAGGATAAAAAATAAATTAAATAATCAATTATATAAATATTAAATGTAACTTATAAATTAAAAAGAAAATTTGAGTTAAGGGAGAGATTTAAGGGAGAGTGGGTGTTGATATGTTTTAAAAGATTGTAGGGAACTACTACTATCTTAAAATTTTAAAAATAATTGTTTTTGCTTTTTAATAAAGCAGTATAGATACAATTATCTATTATAGGTTTCTCAATTTTTCATTGACCTTGTTTTTGATTGAATTATAACAACATTGGCCCATTGTAATCTTAAACATATGGCCCATTAAAGTCCATGGCATATCCATGACATGTTTGGGCTTATCCAATTTCCAGTTTCCCATACTACACCCTTTTTTGAACTAGAAATGATGGCATTTTTGTTTCCTTACAAGTTAATCTTTTTCATAAAATTCAAACTAATATTGTAAGACTGAATGATTTTCAAGATATGTTGACAACAGTCATATTTACAGGGTTTGGAGAAAGTTGTTTAAAAATTGTTAATATATATAACAGACTGATCACAGTCCAATATGTCTTGTTTTTTTACTATTAATCGGATGAATTGTTTATCGGGAATACGTACGTTTTCGTTTCGTTGGATAGACAGCAAAAATCACTTTCCTTTTTGAAAAAAAAAAATAACATTTAAAATTTTGATTCATGTCAATTTATTAGTTAGAGAATGTAAAATAACGCATTAAAAATAGGGAAACGTAATCCTAAAAGAAAGGTGAACCAATTTGTTGATATAATTATATATAGATTTGAATTTGAATTCTATTTTTAGACGTTATGTAGTGAATTACCCATAAACACGTTAATGAACAAGTAAGAAAGTGCCTCTTTTACAATATTGGTGTAGAGTTTTAGAAAAAATCTTATCTTTTATCCTTGTTATTTACAAGACTCGAACGTACGCTTTTAACTTTTTAGTTGATGGACGTCATCCAACCGATTGAAATACTTGTGGACCAAATAGCCTTGGTTAATTGATTTGATGAAGTTAGTGTTGAGAATTTGGTACCATTATTGAGGAATAATCTTTTTAGATAAGCAATCAATTTGACTAGTTCTTGCTCACTCATTTTGACACCAGAAATTCCTATAAAATAATTGTGACCATTAGTAGTGTTGAGCCTTTCCTAATTTTCTTCATCCCATGTCTCTTTCAATCCTTCACATGGACTCCTAGTTTCTCTTTTCAAAAATTGATTGTTGATATTGATGTATTCAATTATAAAAATAATTGGGTTTATACACTTTTATTAATATAACATTTGATCATATATACATATATAACTTGATTATATCATATGATTAGCTAAATATCTAAGTGGTTATTTGATATATACTGATTTCTCAAGTTTCTGACACTGCAAAAAGATTGTGTTTATAGGATATCAAAAATGTTCGAGTGCCGTAACTCGTAATAGACAACTTTGTAAGATTTAAGTTTATAAGACCAAACACTCATGTGTCATATCAAAAGGTGTTGTAATGAGGGAGACTAATTGCAACCCTATACATTGCTAAGAGCACCCCTATGTAGTAATTTTCTCCTCATACACATCAAAACCTACTTAACATTCACAATGCACGGCGTGACCTGATTCTGACAATAAAACGGGTGCAAATAGCCTTGCCTGTAATGGGGAAGTTGATATGACGTTTTTGGACGTTTTGAAAATCTTCTTAGGACATTTTTGATACAAAGTGTCCCCGCTATCCTTCTCACGGGACATTATTTGAAAAACGTTCTATAAAAAGATGCATTTATAAGACATTCCTTAAAAATATTTTATAAAAGAGATAATAGGACACTTTGTTTCAATAGTTTTCTAAAAAACTTTTTAAGAAGCTTAAAAACGTTCTATAAACTTATTACAATATTTTTAGATACTACACATAAATGTTTGGTCCTTTAAACTTAAGTCTTATAAAGTAGTTTATTATATCACTTAAACACTTTTGACATTTTATAAACTCAATTTTATTGTAATGAAATAAAATAATGACGACGTTTGAAAATTGTATTATTTCATGTCAAAGTTACGTTTTTAGGGTAATGTTGTGTAACAACCCAAAATCCATAAAATATAATTACAAGAAATACAACCAAAACGGTTCCAAAATTGTACACATTACATCGATTTTAACTCTAAGTGCGCAACGGATAATCCTCTTCACAACTGAGATACTACAGGAAGCCCGTCGGTAATCTATAAGTCTTCATTAGACGATGCCTCGTCTATGGCACCACAACTTTCCAACTTCACCAAATGGAATCCCATACAAAACTCCAACCTGAAAATGGTTTTTAATTTTGAAAAGCGAGGGTTAGACCATGAGGTCTAGTGAATTCCCCTTGAAAAACGTTTTCACACAAGCCATTTAAAAATACAATGTCGTTCCACAAAGAACAGTAACACATTTCAAAGACACGAATCCAAGCAAGGGTGTAGCACAGTGGTCTCCACATCCATCACCTCATATGAGGTCAATACTCGAGGCCCCCACAGTAGATGCCGTATCCGTGTGCACACGAAACGGATTCGAGGCATACAGTCTAAACCATTGTTGGGAACTGAAGACTTATCAGAATATGCTCTAGATCTGACGTAGAGGATATGTACAAGGTTGGAATGAAGCTGTATGGAAATATGCTGACTGAGAATGGAATGTCCATCACCAAAATGGTACTTGAATACTTGTGTCTAATGTTCAATACAGAAGCAGTTAAGTATTTGACAGAAAGGCAATTTCAAGCTGTTACCAACTGGATGCTTATTGAAAACTGTGGTGTGTATGTCATAACACTTGACTATGCATATCATGAGTATTATTTGGTGGATAAAATATACAAGCACATCATGACAAGGTTGGGTGGAATGCTAAAAGCTAAGTTGGTGTGTGACAAAGATTCTAAGATGGCAAGATACCTGGTAAGAAGGATCATCAATCAAAGTTTGGGATTGAATCCTGACTTGTGTGTTCAAGATTAAGTTTTGGAAGCATCATCATCTGAAGAACTTGACTTCTCTTTCTAAAAGTCAAGTTATGGGGAGATTGTTGGGAACTGAAGATTTGCTAAGTATGGATAGTACTGCCAGAACAACTTTAATACTGCCAGGGCATAATTAATACTGCTAGAGTGAAGTTAGTACTGCTTGTCAAGATTAATACTGCTGAAGCAAGGTTAGTACTGCTGAGGCAAGGTTAGTACTGCTGAGTCAAGTTAATGCTGCTGGAATGAGTTAATGCCGCTTGTGATCATAAGTTTGGAATGCGAGAATGTTGAAGATAAATATGGAATGATTGAAGATAATCGTGAAAGAATATTCTGAAGATCAATTTTGTTTTGATAGTTAACTTGTAATTATTTTGTATAAATAGATGTTGATAGATAGCTATTCAATATACGCGATATACGAGAGTTTCAGAATACGTTTTGTTTTAGAGAGAATTAACCTCAAGGTTTAGAACCCTATTTCTAGAGAAGTAGAAGTCGTCTTGATTGAGCCTGTTCATCAAGATTGAGGTTTGGTTGTAAGCTTGTGAGTTGAATTAGTGAATACAAACAGCTGTGTGTTTTCTGATATATTGTTCTTTGATTGTGTGAATTAAAGTTCTATTCCACAGATTCTTTAATTCTGAGTTCTAAGTATTATTAGTCTTGTTAAGATTCGATCCTGACAACCATTCACCAAGGAATCTCAACAATCCATGGTCCAACACACCATTGTGCAACCCGACTCCACACATAGCAACAACTCACAAGAACATGCAATCCACACTTACGTAGAAAAGAACGTATAGACAACTTGCATGAGTTAATAAATGTTTCCACGTCATATAATAATAAAGCCTTTCAAAATATTTAATCATTCCATCATGCTCAAAGCCAGATTCAGTTATGAAAACTTTAGCAAAACATTTCATTTGCACATAAAAGAGTTAAGGGGACTCACATTAGCATTAGCACATCGACACACGCTCCGAAACCCACTTTAGTTCAAACCGAACACCTGAATTGGGGTTAATAGAAGTGATATTAAACTCCCTAATTATGCCCCAAAACATATCTAAGACAACTCTTAAGTGAGACCACAATTCTAGCCTAAAACAGTACGCGAAACGAAAACCGAAAACGCGAAACAGTGCCTGGAGCTACTGCCCGCGCTAGCCAACTCGCGCCACAACTAGCGCGAAGCACCTGCACTCGATTTTTCAGCCGAAAATGGCTCTTTCTCACTCCCAACTCAACCCAAGTCGATTTTTGAGTCTCCCAATCGAGGTAATCGATGAACTAATCTTTCCCCACTATTCCCCAATTAACAAAACATCAATTAACCCATAAAATTTAACCAATGAATCATCCTTTTCATCACCCAATTCCCAAATTTACTCAAAACCCAAAACCTCAATTGGAGTGGTGCAAGCTCTTCAAGAATAGCTCACAACCAGCTGAGGGATTCATTAATCCCACCCTCTCCAATGGTTTTTAGCCCAAACTTGAAATCAAAAGAAAGAAACAATGAGCTCTACCCACATTCTTTCTTAATACAAGCAGAAAAAGATGGAGATTAGACGAAAACCATACCTGATGGATGAATCTTCTAGCTACTAGATGAAATTCTCCTTCTCCAAACTCTCAAGAGAAGCTTCTACACCAAATCCTCTTTTCCTCTAGCTCTCAGCCGACAAATGAGGAAATGTAGGGTTTTCATCTTATTTAAATTCCTGATTTCACCCCTTGAGCACTTAAGTTCCAAGTTTCACACTTTGGCCCCAAAACTTCCATCTATTCCGAAATTTTTACAAGAAGGAAAATATGAGATGTTACATGTTGCGATATAATTATCATATTAGTTTAAATGACGAATAATGTTTACTATAAATTTTAACTATGACGTTACCCAGTCTAATGACAATTTTCTCTCCGACAAATAATGTTAGAGGCCGTTTACCAAACTTTACAAGGGTAAACGTACCAAGTCACGTTACCTTACTATATGAATATGGTAAGAACCAAGAATCTTTCCCGATAAGAGCTAAGGTAAGGACCAAGAGTCTTAACCGGTAAGTGATGGCAAAGAATCTTTCAATCTTACCATGGTTAGTGCTTACCGGAACAACGGTTGCATACAATACCGTTTTGGTGGACTAAAGTCTTACCCGGTAAGTAGGTGATATTGTTGAATTTTACCGGGAAGCTCCTACCCGCGTAACCGTTTGATGAACGGCCTCTTACTTTGTATTTTCTAATAATCTAGGAGAACAAATGATTTTGTGGAATACAACGTTGATTCTTTCCATAGAGAGTTCGGATAAAGATAAGAATACGTCAAGTAGAAGTAAAAAAGCACGAGAAATGTTTAGGTTGATTAAACGTTTAGGTTAAAAATAGGAGTTAATGTGAGAAGTATGAAAATATATTTAGATCACACCACTTTTAATTAGTATTATTCTAATGATTTATATTAAGTCCCAAAACAAACAAATTCTAATGATCTCTAAGTACCGGACTTAAATGACAATAAGATAATTTTTAGAGAGATATGCGATCATTTATCAAAAATAGGAATGCATTGATACGCTTTTACGATATTTGTTTGATGAAACCTTATCTTCTGCTTTTTGATATATTATGCCTTCAAAATGATCACATTTACTGAAAGTGATATCTTTCTTGAAAGTTTGTCATTCCGTATTATTAAGAAACATTATTTCAATGATAATATTGCCCATGTATGCTCGCGATGACACTTTTGGTCCCTCCCCGCGGAGGTTGCCCGCGATAGGCCTGCGGTGGGCAAAATAATTTCATTTTTGGTCATTTTCTGCAAAAAAAAAATCATTTTTTGTCCTTTTTTGCACGAATCTTTGCATGCTTTTACTGTTTTTTCCCACAATTATTGTACTTTGAAGACCAATTTATGGTTGAAATTCACTGGCTTGTTTCATCAATGTTGAATCATTGTACATGGAATACCAATTTGTGGTTGCAATTTATGTTGGTTGTTTCATCAATGTTGGTTGTTTCATCCATAAATATCAGTAAAATGCAATACATAATTCACACCCATTCCATACTTCTTTCTTGCTTTCTTTCTTCAGTATTTTGTTTTTGAGATACTACTGAAAAAATGAGTTCATCTGTTGCAAAAGCTAAGCTATTTTTCTGTTTCGATGGTGAATGGGTGCAAGACAACAATAAGTGGAATTTTGCTTATAAATCTAAGCATGGTGTAAAATTGTCAGTAAACTATACTTATCAGAAGTTTGTTGCATACGCCATGCAAAAATGTGGAATCAACCCTTCTGCTGTTTGCAAGTTAGTGTTTAAGAATGGTGATGGGTCATTTGTGGAGTTATCCAACGATGGGGATATCTCTGGTTTTCTGCAGTTTGCAGCTGAATCAGAAAGACCGCCATTACTTTTTGTGTATGCTGAATCCTCGGTGTGCGATGAAGACGGTGACGACGACGGTGACGACGAAGGTGATGACGACGCTGATGACGAAGACCTCCAAATGGAGCAGCCTGATTCTCAATTTCAGTCGTCCCACGGCCCAACAGTTCATTGGGATCATGCATATGGTCTTAACGATTGTATTCATGATTATGTTCCGGAGACGCAACAACAACCACAAGAAGGACGTTGTGCTGGAGTTGCTGATGACGAAACGTATGTTTTCAAAATGGGTAATGCTGATATAGACAAATCAGATACCGATAGTGAGGATCACGGAGAATATACCCCTAGTAATAAATCATTTAGTCAGTTAAATGGCTATTTTGATATGCCCCCTATTATTCCAGACCAGAATACCCATACACAAACCTACGAACCTACACCTTATAATCGCAGTTTAAGGTTAAAAGTAGGTCAGATATTTGATTCGAAGGATCACTTGGCAAGTCAGGTCGGACTTAAGTTCATGGAAGAGGGTTTCGAAAGTCACACGCCGAGATCCGACAAAACCCGATACGAAGTTGAATGTGCGAGAGAAAACTGTAAGTGAAGGATGTACGCGATTCCCGCGGGAGAGAAAGGAGGGGCGTTACTTATTAGAAATTTGGACGACGTACACACTTGTTCGAGGACGCAACTGAATCCTAACCACAAACAAGCCACCAAAAGGACTTTGGGTGCGATACTGAAAAACAAATTTCTTGATGCTAGCAGGTCATTGCGTCCAAAGGACATCATGGACGATGTACACCAGCAGTTCGGCGTCACGATTGGTTACCACCAAGCTTGGCGTGCGCGATGCAAGGCACTGCTTTTGGTGAGAGGCACGTTCGAGGAGTTGTATGAACGACTCCCAGCATATTTATATAATTTGCAGCTGCAGAATCCAGGTACTGTCACCCAGCTAAGGACTACTTTCGGAGCTTTCAACAAGAGTGGTACCAACTTCGACGCCGAAAAGGAGTTGAGCTGCAAAGTAGACTCACACCAGCGGCGGAGGAGATAGTTCTCTTCAGGGCGCGTCACGCGTCGACATGGAGGGTAAGAGAAATCGGGTATGGGAGGTACGAGGTTCATGATAACCATCTTCACGCGACTGTCCATATGACCGACCATGTTTGTTCCTGTTTCCAATGGCAAAAATCTGGGTTACCGTGCGGCCATGCCATCGCTGCGGCAAGACATATGGGTCGTAGAGATTGCAGCGACTTGGCTGTAACTTTCTTCAAGTCCGAAACTTACCAGAGAACATACGCAGAGGTAATAAATCCAGCTGGACCTCCTGAAGCATGGGTGTATCCACCCGACCCCCTTCCGCCATGCTACCCACTATTAAATGATAAGAACAGAGCCGGGAGACCAAGAAAGAACAACCGACGTCCATCACGTGGTGAAGGTTCGATACAGCGAAAATGTACTCGGTGCCAATGCGTAGGACATACTCGTGGATAGTGTCCAAATCCCGCCTCTTCAACCGTGCCAAGGAGTAGACGTTCAGTCAGCCAAGTAAGTAACACGCAGGGCCCATCGGAGCTTGAGCCACATGAAACTATACCATATGATACCGTTGATCTGAACGTTGATTTCCCTTGAAAGGTACTTGAAACAGAACATGGGATGATGATCATAATGGTAGTAGTCTAAATGGAGAGAATAGTAATGGTTGTAGTCTAAATGGAGAGAATAGTAATGGTTATATAGAAATGGGCTTGAAGAATTGTGAAGTCTTGCGTACAGTGGTGAATTTCTTCTTTTTCTCGACGAATACGAGCCTCCCTATCTTTATATCCCCTTTCATCCTTTTGATCTCCTTTTCTTCCACTTCGATCCTTGTCAAGTGGACTTTCTTCCTGGCGATAATCTGTTTCCACTCTTCTGTCAGTTGGTCTATCTCCTTTTCCTTTGCTGCTATCGCCTTCTAGAGTTTAGGTGGCATTCCTTCACGTGTAGACGATGGGTTAGATGACGATGCCATTTGTTTACTGAAGAAAGAAAGCAAGAAAGAAAGCAAGAAAGAAAGCAAGTGAAAGAAAGCAAGTGAAAGAAAGCAAGAAAGAAGGATGGAATGGTGTGAATTATGAATTGCATTTTACTGATATTTATGGATGAAATCTCAAACATGTCAGTGAATTGAACCACAAATTGGTTTTCAAAGTACAATAATTGTGGGAAAAAACAGTAAAAGCATGCAAAGATTCGTGCAAAAAAGGACCAAAAATGATTTTTTTTTGCAAAAAAGGACCAAAAATGAAATTTTTTTGCCCACCGCCGGCCTATCGCGGGGAGGGACCAAAAGTGTCACCGCGGGCATAGTTGGGGGGCTCCGCGGGACACTTTGGCCCAACAGGGGGTGCCACGTAGGCCCTAGCCCGCGATCGCCGGGCCACCGCGGAAAATTTGGGTATTTTGGTAAACTCATCGAGATTTTGGGTATTTTGGTAAGTCAAAGTTAAACTTTGGGTATTTTAATTAAATTCCCTTTTTATTTGTATAATAATAACTAAATATTATATCCAAGCAAATATTAATATATTATTTTATATATGTTTATTATGATTTTAATATTTTGTAATAACTGTTATCTATAGTTTTATATTTATATATTTTAAATATTATATAAACATATCTATTTATTAATTAGTTTTGAAAACCGTAAATACTAGGAGGTTTAAAAATAACATGATTAATATATCTATTAATTTAATAACATGATTAAATTCAAAAATGTTTAATATTAGGCTTATTTCGAAGATATTGACGAGTTAATTACAATGGAATAGTTTACAAAAAAAAGAAATGTATTTTTAATGTATATTAATTCATATACGATTATTTATATTAATATGACAAAAATTTAAAATGAAAAATAAAGAATGTTAAGGATTAAAAATAAATTAAATAATCAATTATATAAATATTAAATGTAACTTATAAATTAAAAAGAAAATTTGAGTTAAGGAGAGATTTAAGGGAGAGTGGGTGTGGAGTAGAGATGGCCATATGGGTGGCCTGGGCCGGGCTTTTTTGGGCCCGACCCGGCTTGGGGGTTGAAGGTCCGACCCGCTTAGGCTTTTCAAAGACCGGGATTCTTGGATCGGGCCGGGACCGGGCTTTTTAAAAAATATATATATACAGTTTTTAATAAATATTATTCGTATTTACTATAAAATACTTAATTGGATCACTCAAACATACTTAAAAATACGTTTTATTAGAATTTCGATTGAATTATAAAGAACTACATTTATTGAATTATAAAGAAAAATACATTTAATAACATGATTAGTTTTTGAAAACCGTAAATACTAGGAGGTTTAAAAATAAACATATACTATTTTAAAAGATGTAAAAGGGATTTGATAAATGAAAATGACGACCACTTCCTACGCAATTATTAAGCAAAGAAGCATAAAATTGAGAGCAAAAATGTCAAAATGCCAATTGCAAAAGGACTGTTTTGCAAACGTAAACAAAAATGACTTCAAATAAAATAAAATAAAATAAAATTGACAATTTTAAATAATAAATTGTTTCGTATATGGTGTGCCGCGACGAGCCGAGATCGTCCCAATTGAAGACAATATTCATCAAGGTTGTATGGAGTTAGGTTTTACAGTACAAATGAGTTGGTTTTTAAATATAAAAATAAACGTTTCCAATATTAATATTAATATTAATAAAAATAGTTTATATATATATATATATATATATGGGCTTAATCAAATTAGAACTGTTTATTTTGTGGTAACCGTAAGAACCAATGTGAGCCACACATTTAATTAAGGGAAATTAATTAAAATACCACAAGTTTGACTTTGCTTTACCAAAATACCACAAATCTCGTTCCCTTTACCAAAATGCCACACACTACTAAAAAAACCTGATTTCCGGCGGAAAAATCCGTCGGAAATCCGCCGGAAACAGCCTATTTCGGCGGATTCGGTCGCCGGATAATTGGGCGCCGAGATTACAGGTTTTCGGCGGATATGTATTTTTCGGCGGAATTTTCGGCGGATCTTTCCGCCGGAAAACGGTAGAAATAATTATCAAAGTCTTAATTAACAAGATAATTACAGTTTAATTTCGGCGGATTTTTCCGCCTGAAATATATTTATTTATTTATTTATTTATCAATTAATAAAAAAAATATTTTCGGTAATATTTCGGCGGATTTTCGACGGATTTTTCCGCCGAAAATAATTTAAATTAATTTTAATTTTTTTTATTAATTTAAAATTTAATTTTTTCATGGAATCAGATAAAAACCTGCTACAAATTGTATAATCTGCTAAAATGCTATATATCATAAATTAAAACGTCCAATACATTGTTTGGGCCAAAACGACCAAATCGTTGTTCCAAATTCGTTCAAATAACACAAAAGACAATTATAAAAGTTTCAAATCGCTATGGAGGCGGACGCGGCGTACTTTGACTGAGACTTTTGATCAACTCGCACATCTCTTCATATTGTGCTCGTTCCAAACGACGGGCCTCTTCACGTCTCGCATCCTCTTCTCGACGTCTCTCATCCTCTAACTTACGTTCCTCTTCTCGTGCCCTCAACTCTTGCACTTGGCTCATTAAGGTCTCAACGATGTGCTACAA
This sequence comes from Saussurea involucrata, assembly GCA_033807775.1. Lineage (NCBI taxonomy): Eukaryota > Viridiplantae > Streptophyta > Magnoliopsida > Asterales > Asteraceae > Saussurea > Saussurea involucrata. Next base: position 28,393,371 of record CM066315.1, on the reverse strand, counting down.
AATAAAAAAAAGACTTTAGAATATTTAATATGAACTAAAAATCAAATTGATAACATCATTTAATGAAAAAAACTGGTACACACCTGCTGGGAGGAAGACGACGCACCAGTTGTCGAAGATGACCCACTCAAGATCGCATTGGGATCTAGATGGTTTCCAAACCCAAAGGAACGACCTTTCTTCGTTCCCCCGGTCACGTCATGCCATAATTGGGTATCAAGTGGCGCATGATTGGTAAGGTCATCGCCGTATCTCTCTATGGCACCCGCCCGATACCCACCCTGTGGTTTTTACAAAATTATACAAGTCATTTTCGACAGCATAACGACTGTAAATAGGACGTTTCCATTTTCCTGTTAAACAACAATCTTAATGTTTGCCCAACAAATGGCAACCCAAACTAGATAGATATTAACGGCAAGATATACAACAAAACAATTATAAAGCTAAAAGTTAAACAATCCTAATGTTTGCCCAACAAATGACAACCCAAACTAGATAGATATTAACGGCAAGATATATAACAAAACAATTATAAAGCTTAAAGTTAAACAATCCTAACGTTTGCCCAACAAATGGCAACCCAAACTAGATATATAAGATAGCTAGTTACCTAGTTATAATGTTTATAGTTAAACACAAACTATGTAGATATTGTAAAGTCTTGGTCAAAAAATACTTACCGCAAAACGGCTACACCGCGTCGTCACATACTCCCCAGATTCGGAAGATGTGTCATTCGCTCCCGACCGCTGCTTCTTCTTCTTCTTCATATGGGTATGGTCGAAGAGCTCAATACCCGACGGTGGCACGCCTCCCCTAGCTCTCGTCTGCAAAGATCAAATAATACAAACAATGGCGAATTATAACATGTTAAGCAAACAACAAACTAGTAACACAATTGGTTAATTATAACATATGAAGGTCATACCAATCTTGCAGATGTCGCCCCGAAAGAAATACAGCCATTAGTGTGCTTCGATATTTCTCCATCAATCTCAGTCATCCTGTTCGAGCGTGCCGTCACTGAAATCGACTTCCAACGATCGGAATTCCAAGCATCGATCATTCTGTTCCATTGATTCTCATCTATCCAGGGGGGATTGAACGGCCGCAACAAGTCCATGTTTCTATTTGGGCCGTTCTCATCATAACGACGACCACTCTGGTTGTAGAGACGGATGGCTCTATTTCGTGCATATGAAAGATTGTCATTGTAGCATTTCCCACATTTCTTCTCCCAAATTTGACGAATTTTAGAGTGCAACGCCGGGTCCCATTGGTAGTATTGTTGCACGTACATGTTTAGTTATTTTTAAGTTTCCAAGAATACTACCAAAGATTTAATTACTTAAATATACACTACGAACCTCGAACTTCTCGAACATTTGGTTCCGAGTAGAAAGAGGGATGTGGCACCAAGTGCGACATGCCCCGGTAGCGTATCGCCGATTAATCTCCGTCGCAACTCGGCTCGCATTTTCACAATCAAACCTACATAATGAAATTAATTAATATCAATACAAAGAACAATTACTTTGATCAATAAGTTAATAGAAATGAATTTACTCCATTGAGTCTGGAGCACGTGGAGCAATAATCTTCCTCTCCGACGGAGCCGGGACCTGCTGCGGAATATCACTAGCACCGTCATCATGTCCATGTCCAAACCCTGTCCGCCGGGATTGCCCGCGATCGCGGGCTACCCCGCCTCGTGTCCCACAACTTTGGCCCAAAAGTCCCGCGTAGGTAGGGGTGTAAATAGGTCGGGTTGGGTTGGGTTCGGGTTCAAACCATTTATTAATTGGATTGAAAACCCCAACCCAACCCAACCTGTTTAAGTAAATGGGTTGAGATTTTCAACCCAACCCAACCCGGTACTTAAATGGGTTGGTAGCGGGTTGACCTGTTTATGATTTTCTCAACCCAACCTGTTTAATAAATGGTTTGAACCTGGGTTGACCCATTTAATTTTAAAACTTTAAATAAATTAAAAAATGACTAAAACATAATTGCATGACAAATACACAAGTCACAACCATACAACCAAATAAATTGTTCAAACTTTCAATAAAACACAACTATAAAGTGAAATAAATTGTTCAAAGTTTCAATAACACAACCATAAAGTCAAACAAATAAGCTTCTAGGGTTGGCGTCGATCTCTTGGCTGGAACCGGAAGTATGTATCGGCTAGGGTTTAGAGAGTTTAGACTTTGAAAGTTTGAACGATGGAATATTGAAATGGAAGGACCGAATGAGTTCTGTTTAGACTTTAGTGGAATCGTATTTAGTTTTTTTATTAACTTTTGAATTATTAATTATAATTAAATAATGATAATAAATTAAAAAAAGTCATAAATGGGTTACAAACAGGTTGTAAATTGTTGAAACCAGGTTGTAAATGGGTTAAAAACAGGTCGTAAATGAGTTGAAATTAGGTTATAAATGGGTTGAAATCAGGTTGGAAACAGGTCGGAAATTTCAACCCAACCCAACCCATTTATTAATTGGGTTAGGTGGGTTGACCTATTAACTTAAATGGGTTGAAAATCTCAACCCAACCTGCTACTATTGGGTTGGGTTCGGGTTGGGTTGACGGGTTGGGTCACTTTTTGCCACCCCTACGCGTAGGTCCCTCAAGAATGCCCGCGGTACAAGTTTGGCCCCTGAAGTTTAGCCACGGGTACACTTTTGGCTCCTGTCCCGCGAGGGTACCCCGCGGTGGTCCCGCGGTATGCCGAAATTACACTTTTGGCCCCTGAAGTTTGTGAAAAATTTAAAAAAACATTAATGGTCCCTATAGTTTTTAGGTTATCATTTTATGTGGTTTTTAATGTATTGTTTCATTTCCATTTTAATGTTTTTAATATATAAATTAATTTAAGAAAATGTTTTCCTCATTTTAAGTTATTTAACAAGGAAATTAATTAAGAAGATCATCTAGAAATTATTGCAAATCATCTTTCCAACCGAAACGGATACAGTGCAGGTAAACAAAGAAATCTATTACTGGAAGGCGTCCTGGAGTCCAGTGATCAAGTTAACCTTTTCCTTGATCACGTCCTCCATTCCCATGTAGTCTGATTCGAGTTCTTCTAGTTCCTCTTCAGCTTCCTTAATCTCTCGTTGCAGTTGCCGAACGTGAGCCCTAGTCATGGCCAGTTCTCGTTTTTTATAAAACATTTTTTTATAAAAACACACTCTTAAGAAATATTTTTATAAAAAACACCATCTTAACATTTTTTTATAAAAACACTCTTAAGAAATATTTTTATAAAAAACACCGTCTTAACATTTTTTTATAAACACACTCTTAAGAAATATTTTTTTTAAAAAACACCATCTTAACATTTTTTTATAAAAAACACATTCTTAACAATTTTCTATAAAAAACACCATCTTAACATTTTTTTTATAAAAACACTCTTAAGAAATATTTTTATAAAAAACACCATCTTAACATTTTTTTATAAAAACACATTCTTAAGAAATATTTTTATAAAAAACACCATCTTAACATTTTTTATAAAAACACACTCTTAAAAAATATTTTTATAAAAAACACCATCTTAACATTTTTTTTATAAAAACACACTGTTAAGAAATATTTTTTTTAAAAACACCATCTTAACATTTTTTTTATAAAAGCACACTCTTAACATTTTTTTATAAAAATACTCTAACATCTATAACAACATACAAATATCACATTATAACATACAAATATCAGATTCAAACATAAAAACATACATATCATATATTTTAAAATTTAAACATAGATCAAATATCATATTCAAACATATAACAAGTTATAAACACTCTAACAACATACATATCATATATCTTAACTTAAAATAACAACATACAAAAAAAGAACAAAAAACTTAAGAAAAACATACCAACTGAGTAACACGAGCCATCTTAAAAAAACTTGAGCGCGTATTCCATACGTTAAAATTGAGAGAGTTTGGGAGAGGAAGCTTATTTTTTTAAGTTGAGAGAAGTGGTGGCCGTTTGGTCCCCCCCACCCTCTCTTATATACTTGCGGCGAAACATAAAAAACTAGGGTTTGAGTGCATTAAAATTTTTTAGGGTTAACCCCATACCGACGCGTGGCGGGGTATCCCGCGATCGCGGGCAACCTCCGCGGGCAGGGGCCAAACCTGTTCCGCGGGCATTCTTGAGGGACCTCCGTGGGACTTTTGGGCCAAAGTTGTGGGACATGGGGCGGGGTAGCCCGCGATCGCGGGCAATCTCCGCAGGCAGGGGCCAAACCTGTTCCGCGGGTATTCTTGAGGGACCTCCGTGGGCTATTTGGCCAAAGATGTGTGACACGTAGGCTGGGGCCCGCGATCGCAGGGCCCACCGCGGAAATTTGTGGCATTTTGGTAAAGTGAATGAGATTTTTGGTATTTTGGTAAAGCAAAGTCAAACTTGTGGTATTTTAATTAATTTCCCTTTAAAATAACTAATATAAATTTTAAATAAATACAAAAGGGTGTTTTAGTAAATTTGTTTCATAAATCTAATTAAATAATTAAATCCTAAAATATCTCCCATATTCACTACGTCTCTCTCCTCTCCCTCACTTTTTCTATCTACTAAATAACAAAACCCTAACGTTGTGTTCTCGAAACTCATTTTACGAAGGAAAGGAAAGAAAAGGGAGGGAAAGGGGAGGAAAGTAAAAAAAACTCGTGTTCTCGAAACTTTTTTAGGAGAGAAAGGAAAGGAAACGGAAGGAAAATAATGATAAGTTTCCTTCCAAAACTCTCCTCCCAAATGTGGGAGAAAAGGGAAGGAAAGGAAAGGAAAGCAATTAAAAACATTTAAAAAAATTACTAAATTATTAAAATTACAAAACTACCCGATCTTTCATTATACAAGATATATTTTAAGGGTATTTTAGTAAAAATGACGTATTTCCTTTCCTTTCTCTCCTATTCAAGAACACGAAAAATATATTTTCTTTCCTTTCTTTTTCTTCGCTTTCAAGAACACAAATACAAAAATTACTTTCTCTTCCTTTCTTTTCCCTCCCTTTCTTTTCCATCCATTTCTTTTCTTTTCTTTTCTCTCCTGATTAGAGAACACAGCGTAAGAGCATCCATACTTTCATCACAGCCGTCGCACACCCCCTCCCCACCGGTGATCGTCTCTCTCACCTTCATCACAGCCGTCGCACAACCCCTCCCCACCGGCGATCGTTTCTCTCCTCTCCCTCACTGTCGTCGTTGGCGGCAGTGGTGGTGGTGTTGCTTTTGATTGGGAGGAGTGTGGGTGGTTGGAGGTGGTGGTAGCGGTGGTGGTTTTGGGTGGTGAAAATATGGCATCACAGTTTGCTTTCTTGACGGGGATGACCTTGGTGCTTTCATGGTCCTCGTCGGCACCGTTTTGGTCTACAACACCACCGCCAATAGTTCTTTTACCACCGGCGGCCATTCCCGTCCCCCTCCCTCGACCACCATCATCAACGGTATGTCAACCTCGTCTCGCCCGCCTCTCTATCTCTACCCTAGAAACAGATATGGGTATCCCAACGGGTATCACAACAACGTATAGTGGGTATCACATCTGGTATAACAGTAGAGTATCACAATGTATTTTCTTTTTTTACGAAGTGTATCACAAAATATCATGTGGTATTGCTTTACTAAGTGTATCAAATTTGTTTTTTTCTTTAGTTTCGTTATGTTGTTAAGGGTATCACAGTATATGAGGTTTGTTTGTTATGTAGATCTATGTTTATTGGAATTTTTCATGTATTATGCTCAAAGGTAACACATGGTTACAGTGGGTATCACAGATGTTCTTGGAGTATTACCAAAGTAATGAATGTGATGCTGAATTGGATGGCAATGGGTATCACAAAAGTTCTTGTATGTATTTTCGGTATCACGATTGGCCGGAGAGAGAGGAGAGAGGAGAGAAGATATTTTTTACAATACCTAAAATGCCCTTTTATTTAAATTTCAAACAAAATTAATAATTTCCTAATTTATAGCTTAATATGTGGCTCACATTGGTTCTCACAGTTACTACAAAATAATTAGTTCTCCCTTAAATGGCCCCCTATATATATATATATGTATTTATATTTGCAGCCTCACTGTCATATGAACCAATCATGTACGATGGAGGTCAACTAATAATCAAATTATATGTGTCTTTTCTTTTTCCATCATGCATGCTTTATATTTGAAATTGTGTGAATGCAATTATATGTATTGGGTCACTTTTTTCCCATCAGGCAATTGGTCATAGCTTTGTTAACCAACCACAATCGTGAGAAAAAAGTGACGTAATATATATATATATATATAGAGAGAAAGGTTCAAACCAGAACGCTAACTATTTACGAGAAGCACGAGAACGGCCGCCCATGTACAAAATCACATGTGATTAAAATTCTGGACCCGCACGGTTTGTCCCGCGGTTTGTACTGTGAATTACATGTGATTTTGTACATGGACGGTGCTCCTCGCGTTTTCTTAAATTGTTACGCTCCTCGTTTGAATCCGCCTCTATATATTTATATATATATATATATAGAGAGAGTCTCATTCATTTTGCTAACCATCCCATTAATACTAACCATGCTAACTAAATTTCAACCGATCATAATTCAATTTACCTTGAGGTTGCTTTACATGCTAGACTTCTCAAATGTGGGCATTTTTTGGAATTTGTTTTTCACGCCTGAACTATCAAGATTCCATCAATTTAATGTTTCCTTAAATTTCTCACTTTTAAATTTGGTAGTTATTTTATTTACATTATTTGTGTTTATCTTTTTATTATCATTAAACTTTTAATATTGATATTTATCTTATCAATCTTGGCCTTATTCTATCTAAAATACAGACCTATCATTTTTTTTTCATAAAGAAGAAACATAATTTTTTGTTTATTCTGTACGAAGAGGATCAAATTTTCTGTTCTTTCATAATGAGCGACAAATTTTTACCTTCTGATGTTGACAATGATGCTATGTTATACACATAAATGCACATGTGCACACATATGCACATATACATACAAAAATGCACATGTGCACACATATGCACACAAATGCACATATGCACAAATACACAAATGATTAACCATCTAACTATGTTTAATGTTTGGTTTTTTAATTTGTTCATGTATGCACAAATTCAAGATTCTTTCCATCTATTGTTTCCATATTTTACTCTTTTCTAAATTTGGTAGTTATTTTATATGAATTTGTTCATGTATGCACAATTATGTAAACAGTTTAATTTCTGTTTTTGAATTTGTGTATGTATCCACAAATTAAGTTTTGATATTATATATTAATTTATTTTTTTATTTACGAATTTCAATTAATGGTTTATGTCTGGTTTTGAATTTGTTCATCTATGCACAAATTCAAGATTCCATCCATATATTGTTTCCATTTTTTCTCTTTTTTAAATTTGGTAGTTATTTTATTGAATTTGTTAATGTATGCACAAATTAATTGTTTCCGGAACCAGTTACCGTAGATATCACTTGCCATGTTTATGATTTTTGTGTTTTGACAATATTACCCCTATGCACATATGCATAAAGTGCAAATGTAATGAACCGGGTAAGTTATTTATTTATTTATTCTTATGTTTATAAGTTTAGGGGTGTATCTGTCGTTTTAGTAAAGTTTGAACCCTCAATTGCAATTTTGGCTTATTATATATAAGCCTCACCTCCTTAAGAAATCAGAAGTCGGTTTCTGTGTGTGTGTTTTTGGAGTCGAGAGATAGCAGAGGAAGCGGTCGATCGACTAGGGCTGAAGAAGAGTTGTGTGTTTCGATTTTAGGTATGTTTCTTTTCAAAACTCGTTTGTATCAAGTAGTATTGAACTTCTATCGGTTTAGTTTTGTTTAAACTTCAAGTTTTAAGCAGTATCGATCGAGTCTGGGTTCGGACATCGTCCGGATTTGAGTTATCCGGATTCTTCTAAATTCCCGGCTTTCAGTGTTTTCCGAGTAGGATGTTTACCAGATTTGGTTCCCGGATTTCAGTATCCGGATTCTTTGGATTTTCCGGATTGTTTTCCGGATGTAATATATCCGGATTCCGACTTGGTTTTCGGGTGTTTGTTTTCGGAAAAGTTCCCGGATATGGATTTCCGGATTAGTTTCCGGATGAGTTACCCAGATATAGTTTCCGGATTAGCGGGAACCCCGTGCTAAGTCACCGAAGAGGGACATTTGTGAGTGCTTTTTGGGTAAAGGTAAGATATGCTTATTTAGGATTCTTAGCATGTCATTGAGTTTTATGTGGTAAATAGTTATATGTATTTTGTGTAATTCAGATTTCGTGAAGTTTGTTGAAAAGTAAGGTTCTTGCAAGTTTTCAAGAGAAAATAATATTGCGTTATTTCTTTCAGGTGAGTTTTATTTTAACCATTTTCAAACTGGAATACATATATACTGAATGAGAATGTGGTAGGTAGTGTGATTATGTGCTTATGATTGAAATATGATATATTGAGATGTATGTTGTATTTATATAAGCATTACACTACACGATTGCACCTTGGTCGGACTTAGTCGGTGGAGTATTGGTTGTACGGAGGGACATCGGAGTTGGCTGTATTTTAGTGCAGCGGAGTAAATTGATTAGTTGGTTTAGCGCAACCAACTAATATGGCCATGTGAAAGAGTTGTACACAGTGCATACGAGTCATGTTTGGTATTCATATACTTGTTGTATATCTGTGTTTTACAAATTGATTACTAAACTGACAGGGATTTTCTCACTTAGACCAATTGGTCTAACCCTCATTTTGTTTTCAAAAATACGTATTCCATGTCAAAGAACGTTTAAAGAAAAATGCAAGGATAAAGTATAATGTGCTTTTGAAGGTTTGTGATTGAGAAGTTTTTCCTGAATCGTTTTGTATGGATAGTATTGTAATATATTAGCGAAAAGTTTGTACTGATAAATATAATATACAATTTTAAGACTTTCAGACCTTATGTGATATAATATGTATCTTCTGTTGTATATGTTTGGCGTGTAATTTGTATTATATGGTACATGTTTGGGATGAGTTGTTACAACAAAGAGTGTGCGACTTACCAAATCAATTATGAAAATAAATTATTAATCCTACTCATTGATCTGATGCATCTTTGGTTGTGGTTGGTTAACACAGTTAGTACCAATGAGGTGGTTAGCAAAAAAAGAGGGTCCTATTTATATATATTTGTGCCGTTTCATTTACAAATCATTCAGTTCTAACAAACTATACAAACCAATCTTAACCATTGATCTAGTCTAATAAATATCTGACTTTATTTTGTTTCTTAATCTAAAGTCATGATCATAATAATTAGACTATATCATCTTCCATATATATCTTAAATCATATTTAATAAATCATGATAATTGTCCATAAATATCTCTATTGTTTCCTAATATAATGGTTTGTATATTTTGTTATAATTGTTGGTTTGCAAGCGAAACGTACCCTATATATGCGTATATATATGCACGAAGGATCGAGTAAAAAGTTGAGGTTAACGTGAGAAACAAGAGAAGTGGATTTGAAACGTTGATCACGTTTAATCAAATACCCTCCATTGAATTATGGCTTCGAAGGGAATTGATCCGGTGCATCATGGTGCATCTCATCCTAATGTGCATCCATTTCTCATCCAACGGTTGATAACCATTTCTTATGCTTATCACGTTAACCCTATATATATAGGGTTGGGTTTCGGTGAGGAGTTGAGGTTAACGTGAGAAGTGGTTATCAATCGTTGGATGACAAATGGATACACGTTAGGATGAGATACACCGAGATAAGATGCACTGAGATGCACCGGATCAATTCTCTTTTAAGCCATAATTCATGGCAGGACATTTGATTAAAAGTGATCAACAGTTCAGATCCACTTCTTGCACTTTCCACGTTAACATCAACTTCTTACACGATTCTTCACCTATATATATATATATATATATATATATATATATATATATATATATATATATATATATATATATATATATATATATATATATATGATTTAACGTAAGAAGCGTGAGAAATGGTTATAAATCGTTGGATGCACATTAGGATGAGATACACCGAGATGCACCAGACCAATCCGTGTATCAAGCGCGGTTCAAGATGGTTTAAGATTAAAAGTGATCAATGGTTCAGACTTCAGATTCACTTCTCACGTTAACTCAACTTCTCACAAGTTCCTTCGCCTATATATATATATATATATAGGGCTGAGTTCGGTAAGAATGAAAGTTACGATGAGAAAGGTAAGAAATGATCTATACCCTTGGATGCATATTAGGATGAGATGCACCCGATCAATCCTCATACAAATCGCGATTCATGGGTGAGGTTGGGATTAAAAGTGCTTAAGGGTCCAGATTCCTTCTTACATTCTCATCTTAAACTATTCTCTCACACGATTCTTCATATATATATATATATATATATATATATATATATATATATATATATATATATATATAGAGAGAGAGAGAGAGAGGAAGGATCATGCGAGAAGTTAAACGTTATGCGAGAAGTGTTTAATCATATATATGAATTATTTATAACTTGCCCATTAAAGTTACGGTTATATTCCTTCAACGATATTGACTACAACATCACTGCCATATATACACTCAGATAGTATGCATAATGTTTAATCATATATGATTATACATGTATGATCATATATGATTACACATGTATGATCATATATGATTACACATGTATGATCATATATGATTACACATGTATAAAAAATTACGATTAGATAAGTTACGTTTCAATAGCCATTCATGATTGAATATACAACACACAATGTTAATCATATATGTCAAACAACTCCTAAATGGTGTGCATTGACATCTTGTCTAATCATAATTTATATATGATGTGTTTATATATGTGTTAACACTTCTATAGAATCATATATATATGGCGTATTCAGGCTAGATGTGTGTGTCATATAAATTGACCATAGAAGTTATATGGTATTCGTATATTGCTTCAACGATATTGACTACAACATCACTGCCATACATACAAATACAGAGTATGTGTAATGCTTAATCATATATGATTATACATGTATGATCATATATGATTACACATGTATGATCATATATGATTACACATGTATGATCATATATGATTACACATGTATAAAAAATTACGATTAGATAAGTTACGTTTCAATAGCCATTCATGATTGAATATACAACACACAATGTTAATCATATATGTCAAACAACTCCTAAATGGCGCGCATTGATAATTCATACCCGCTTAAAAATATATGCTTGAACACAGACAAAATAAATATAATCATATATGATCTTGATCTTATTTTGCCTCATCATGATACTTCATTACCACATGTATTATTACAAACCCTAAACCCGTACACGCAAGTAATGAATGTGTTGTTAAACTCATGATATGTGCAATAATCAAATTCATCATGTACTTAATAAATCAAACCCATTCCATTTAATTGTAGTTTCAATATCCAAATTAACCTAACATATAGTTCCAAAACATCAACTGGTAAGCATGTTTAACAAAAATTTCCTAAAGCTACGAAATACTCCTTTCTTAAAGTTTCAAAATCATCAAAGTGTAATCATTCAACTTGCCAGTCTTGCATTCTTTGTTTTCTTTGCTGCTTCCACCATGTCTCGTCTAAGTTTGGAATCCAACTTTGCGAATTCTGTTGCTTGCTCAATCACCTTTGCTCTTAACTTATTCTGTGCCCACAACAAATTTTTTGTCAAATACTTGCACCTGAAGTTCAGGAGTTGAGCACATTGTGCAGATGAGTCAGCTAAAAATCCGACATTGAAGCGACTGACAGTTTCTCCCATATAACACTCCATATGTCTCATGACGAATATCCCACTGTCAAAATCATTATCCAACGTTCTCCACCTCAACCGATATCTGTTTGGAACCAATTTGCCGATACCCTGAGCTCGGTGGTGCTTAACGGTCTTCATATAATCTTGCAGAACTGTTGGCTGAATGTACAATATGGACTGTCAATATTCATCCGAAATAAAAAATATTATTAACACACTAAACATACTCCAATAGGTTTTAATAGTTTACCAGTATAAACGGCAAATCCCCGTATTTGTCTGAAATTTCTTGATTAGATGCAGCATTGTCCAAGATAACAAAACTTGGATTCTTTAAGTTAAACACAATCAAGTAGAAATGCGTGCCTCGTTGATTTGAAGCACACCTGATTCACCTTTTGATTTGAAGCAGACCTGGAACTTGAAGCGTATTGTGTAGAATTGGGTTTGGTAAAGAGATAATCTGGTTTGATATTGATATGTAATCATTGCTAGATATGTAGATATCTTTCAGATATCTATCAGTAACAAGAAAATCGCACGGATATCAATCTAATGTTTAAATCTTCTTTTTTGTTCCATTTTTACCCTTTATGATTAAATTCCAACTAATTTGTTTAATAAATAAGTCTAAAATTTTACAAGTTTGCCATTATTAATCATGACCATTGATTTAATTAAGTGGTTGGCTAGGATTCCTTCTCGCCTTCTCGCATATGGTATCCCTTCTCGTTTGAACTTATATATATAGGGTTGTGTTCTTGTGAGAATAAAAGTTATGGGGTGAAAAATAAGATCTAATTGAAGATCAACACCAATAAGATGCACCAGATCAATTCTCTTCTAAAACAAAATTCATGGATCGTTTTGAGATTAAAGACATCAAGCGTCCAAATCGCTTCTTACATTTATCACCTTAACTATTTTTCTCAAATGATACTTTGTCTATATATATATATATATATATATATATATATTCATTTGAGAAATGTAAAATGTGTGACGAGTAAAGAAGTGATCCCAACCCTTGGATCAAATGGTCAATTTTATAAGGAATGTAATATGGTAACTAGAAAAAGCAACAACGATATATGATCTCGATCCCGTTAACGATTCTAACAAATCAAATTCGGTTTAATAGCAATTCTATCGTTGATTTCTCTTAATCATATATCACAATTCTAGGTCATCAAAATTATCAAATTTCTTAATTCTTTCTCGATCACATCTCATATCCTTTTAATATGAATCTGAATCCAGAAAGTGATCTTGAGCGAGATGTTAATTTTGATCCTAAAACAATAATGCTATATGTGAATCTAAGACTAATATGTAAATCAATTAAATAGTTCATATATGAATGACTTAAAATAGTTCATAAGTGAATCATACAGATTCATATGTGAATCACATAAATAGTTCATATGTGAATCACATGTTTCACATATGAATATATAGTTCATGTATAAATCAGTTAAATTATTCATATGTGAATCACATGGGTGTTCATATATGGACATATACATCTATTTGTAAAAGTTACAAAACTACCTTTTAATTTATATTATGTGTAATTGTTAATCATGTGACCGGATTATCTAGTGTTGCACAATTAGCCCCCTCAAATCTTGAGCTTTAATTTTTTAGGGGAATGTCTATGATCACTTATCTACTTTTCACACATTTAGCATTTCTCAAATAACCATATGACTATGCATATATGTACATATATAAGGGCCAGGTTCAAGAGAAAACCTCAAATAAACGGAAAACTAAGGAACACTCTGGTAGTCCTTTATCAAGATGATATGCACTTGTGCATAGAGTTAATTTATAACATGCACGCATGCATAATGCACAAATGCATAAAAACCAAAAAAACAACTTAATTTACCTGTATGCACAAATGAATATCGTCCATATGAAAGACTATCATGGTGTTCCTTAGTTTTCCATTTTTTTGAGGTTTTCCTTTGAACCTCCATCTATATATATATATATATATATATATATATATATATATATATATATATGGGCCTAATCAAATGAGAACTGGTTAGTTTATGGTAACTATGAGATCCAATGTGAGCCACTCATTTAATATAACTAATGTCAATAAGTTAAAAGGATGATTTGGTAATTTCACAATTTGGATTTTTTATAACAAATTAAAATCTTGATTGACCCATTCTACTCAATCTGTTACATAACTGACTTCAATTTACCCTAGTTACCAATGTTCAAGCCAACGCCTCCATATGCCTCTCTTCCCCTTGTATCTCCATTGAACTGCCGCTGGATATGTAACCTAAATGTTACCCATATTTTGCAGTGGAGGAGGCGGTGGTGGTGGTGATCGTGAAGGAGGCGGTGGATATGGAGGTGCCTCTCTCTTATCCCTCGTCTCTCGATTCAGCTTTCGTCGGAGAGGTAATACCCAGATCTTGCAGTGGCGGAGGCGATGGTGGTGGTCGCCGTAAAGGAGCCCAAGCTCTTGCAATTGATTTCCAGAGATGTAATCTCCGGAGAACCTTATTCCAGCACACTTCCTCCCAAGAACTAGTTTGCATTATTTTGGTCTGCAACACCACCGTCAATAGTTGTTCAAAAAAACACCACCGTCAATAGCTCTGCTACTACCGGCAGCCCTTCCCATCCCCCTCCCTCGACCACCATCATCACGGTACGTTAATTTGGCCTCTTCCGCCTCTCTATCTCTACCGTAGAACAGATCTGTCAGAGGCTCATGTAGATGGCAGGGTATTCGACATTGATCAATGGGTATCACAACAGGTAAAATGGTATCATAACGGGCATCACAACACGTATAGTGGGTATCACATTTGGTATCATAGCATGTACAGTGGTATCACAATAGGTATCACAACAAGTTTAGTGGGCATCACATTTGGTATAATAGTAGGGTATCACATTTGGTATCATAATGGGTATCACATTTAGTATCACAATGTATTTTTCTTGTTTTACGAATTGTATCACAAAGTATCATGTGCCTTACTAAGTGTATCACACTAAGTTTTTTTTTTCGTTATTTTCATTGTTTTATTAAGGGTGTCACAGTTTCATCATGTGTTTGTCGGAAAAAAAATTCGCCGGAAAAAAGTTCGCCAGAGAAAGGAGAGAGGAGGGAGGAGGGAGGAGGGAGGGTATTTTTAAAATACCTAAATTGCCCTATGATTAAAAATTTAAGTTAGGATTACCAAAATTAATAGTTTCCTAAATTATCCTCTGATTTGTGGTTGAGATTGGATCTCACAGTTATCACAAATAACTCAGTTCTCCCTTGAATGACCCCCTATATATCCTTTAAAATTTCACTATATCTTGATACACTTTTGATAAATTCATAATTTTTTAACAAGTTTTATATAAAAAAAATTCTTGATGCACTTTTGATAAAAAAAAAATCACAAGTTTCATCAAATACTACATGTGATATCCACAATCAATTCATTATCTTATTCACCATTTTTTCTATATTCTTTGGATTCACGTTTTGACTCACATGTAATTAACTTCGTTTAACATATGATCCATTATGTAAATTTTTGTACATATCACTTATCATAATATACGTCTGAATATAAGTGACGTATAATCACATGTGACAATATTTATATCACAAAAAGATATATAAATATGTGAAAAGTCTAAAAAAACCCAACGGCCTATCTGAATTTGAACTGTTAAGTCCTTAAACTGTTTTTTAAATGATAAAACAATTAAACTTTTTAAAACCGGTTAAATACACCCTTGTATTCTGTAAAAACAGGTTATTGTGATACAAATCTGAGAAAAGTCTAAAAAACCCAATCAACTATCTGAGTTTGAATAATTAAGTCCTTGAATTTTTTTAAGAAATAAATTTATGGATTTTTTTCTACCAAATATATTCTTGAACTTTTTTTAACAAATAAATCTCAAACTTTTTTTGAAGAAACAAAATCATAAACTTAATTTTGAACAAATAAATCCCATATATTTTTGAACAAAAATTATACAAAGCATTTCACCGACAACAAAATAAAATGAACTAATTAAACGAAGAAAAATTATACTATTTTCATTACTAATTTGTAAAGAAGTGGGCGTTTTTTAATATTTTGTGAAAGGCTGACCGTTCCTTTTTTGTATATTTTGTGAAAGAAGGTGTTGGTCCAGCTATGGAGTAGCAATGGTAAACAAGTATTGTAGAAGGGGGGTTGAAACTATTGAAAAACTTCAAATAAGAATTACACACAGAAACTATTGATTGTTGCGGAACATAAACGATAAAATAAGTTCTAACAATCTTACACATAGACACACAGAGAATAAGAACAATTGTAAAACACTTAGTACAAACAATGAACTTTTGAGAGAGGAGAGAAATGCCAGCACTTGAGAGCTTGGAGAGTCTGTAATCTGGTGAGGTTGCAAGGAAGGAGATGACCTCTTTATATAGTGCCTCATGCATTAAATGCATGGACAATTGTCAATCAGAGCTTGAAAGGCAGGATGGAAGCAGGTCTTCTGAAAAGTACTGGGATGTACTTTTGTCTTTGGTCATTTGTCTTGAAGCGTTGACCTGTATGTTGAAGTTGAACTTTCTTGAAAAAGATAACAAATCCAAAGACCCTTTTTCTGATCCTCGGATTATATCTCTGTCATTGCAAGATATCCCAAATATATTTTGCAGATAAAGTGGAATATACCTGTTGTAAACTGTTGGCCTAGGATCTCTTTGAAGATATCTGAAAGAATTCTTTCTTAAGGAATTCTCTGCCGATCATATCTTCAACATCTTCAAGAGATCCTGGAGATCAAGTCTTCAACATCTTCAAGAGATCCTGGAGATCAAGTCTTCAACATCTTCAAGAGATCCTGGAGATCAAGTCTTCAACATCTTCAAGAGATCCTGCCGATCATGTCTTCAACATCTTCAAGAGATCCTACAGATCAAATCTTCAACATCTTCAAGAGATCCTGCAGATCAAGTCTTTAACATCTTCAAGAGATCCTGCCGATCAAGTCTTCAAGAATATCCTTGCTCTTCAAGTGTACTGGCCTAAGACCTTAGAAGGTCTCAAATAGCAGTTTTGTAAGATCCCACATTGGTTGGGGAGGGGAACAAAGGTTGCCTTATAAGAGGAACTTGATACCTCCCCTATCAGACGCGTTTTAAAACCGTGAGTCCGGGTGTGTGGACAAAACGGACAATATCTGGTACGGTTGGTCTGGGATGTTATAGATGGTATCAGAGCCGGGAACCGGACTGGTGTGCCAGCGAGGACGCTGGGCTCCCAAGGGGGGTGGATTGTAAGATCCCACATTGGTTGGGGAGGGGAACAAAGGTTGCCTTATAAGAGGAACTTGATACCTCCCCTATCAGACGCGTTTTAAAATCGTGAGTCCGGGTGTGTGGACAAAACGGACAATATCTGGTACGGTTGGTCTGGGATGTTACAAGTTTAATCTTTGGTTGAGAAGTCTATCTTCAATCCGCTTTGAAGATATACTTCTACTTTGTTTCTTAGGTTGATCTTCGACTTCACCAAACATTTTTATACAATTAAACTGCTTGTAAAGAACCTAAAAATTATTCTAAGTATGAACTGTGTAAAAATGAAAGACTGAGGTCATCTTCAAATATTAAGTGACCCAACAATCTCCCCCTATTTGAGGATGACATCCATACTTAGAATCTAAGGAGTGAATACTGAATAATTCGTTTTGACCCTTGTTTACTCTTTTTGGGTTCTTTTCACATAGTCCATTCTTTTTGTTCTTCGTATCCGACATTTACAAGTAAAATAAAATAAAAGGTATAGTTGTACAAACAAATGAAAGAAACAGGAAAGAAGTATAAACAATATGAACAAAACAAATATTACTTGCATCTTTGGAGGAGTGAGTTGAAACTTGTGTCTGGCTTGAGGATTCTTCATTTTGATCAGCAACCCCAAATGAGTCTGTGGTTTTTGGAAGGAGACAAACCCATAATGGTGACAATCTTTGTGGGAGGGTAGAGGTTAGGTGAATCAGGCTCAGGATGCTTCTGCCCATCTCTTGCATCTTCTTTCTTTCTCTTGGCATCTTCAGCTCTTCAACATCATCATCCTTTGTCTTTGTTTTGCTCCCCCTCAGTTAGATCAGTCGATCTTTGTGTTACTCCCCCTCAGTTTGATCTGCCGGACTGATGTGCTCCCCCTTGACCGGTCCGCCGATTTTATTTTTTTTTGAGTTGGACGCTGAATATGAGTACTGAGGGTTGATGTTGCTCCCCCTCAGATGAATTCTCCCCCTCAGCGGCCGACTTAAAAAAACACTAAGAAACATAGAAAAATCGGCCATAACATAAGACTACAAGTTTTTTTTCTAAAAGCTTCCGAAATCGGCAGCCGATGGGTAGGAACGTCGGCAACCGAAAATTTTGATAATTTTTTTTAAAAAAATTATGTGATCTTCTAATGTAGGTCTTCAAGGTATCTTCAATCTTCAAGAGTAATCTTCAAGCTCCACACATAGTCATGCAGAGAGGGATCTTCAAATCCAGGATGTGGTGCTAAAGGAAGAGAAGGTTGAGGTTGAGAGGCAGAAGAAAATCTTCAGGAGTGGAAGAGGGAAAATCGGTAGGAGTGGAGAAGGAAGGAATATTTGGTGAGTGTGAATATGAGTACTTGAGAAAGTATTTTCTTGGAGATTGGGAATGGTTTTGATAAAGCCATTGTTGAAGAAGATAGGATAGCAGGTAAGTTTTTGAAAGGGAGGAGGGAGGTTAAAGATGAAGAGATGAAGTTAGGATCGATTAAGAGAAGAATCGGTAGGAAAGAATTGATAGGCAAAGAGTTAGGCAAGGTGTTAGGCAAGGTGTTAGGCAAGGAGAGGGATAGTTAGGCATAATTGGTAGGCAAGGAGTTAGGATGAGGAAGATACCTGAAAGATGTAGGAGGGGATGATGGCAGTCTGTCAAGGATAGGATCTCCAGTAGGTGGTAGACTTGAAGATGAGTCATCATCAGAGGAGCTTTGATGTTCACTATGGACTTGTGGAGATGTAAGATATATGAAGAAAAGATAGACTTAGGAAATGATACACTTAGGAAATGAGGGTGAGAGGTAAGGTAAAAAGGTGAGAGGGTTAGAGTGTACAGTTAAGAGTAGTGATAAGGGTTGACAGAAGGTGAGGTATTTATAAATGTTTGTGAAAGGTGACAGAGATTGAACTAACAGGTAATAATGGGAAATGTGTTTTTGTTTGAATGAAAAAGAAGGGTGAGGATTAGAAGTAAAGACATCTTTGGTAGAGTACCTGTCAATTTTGTGAAGAGGAGGAGAAGCACTTAGCTGATACTAGAGAAGTTGAGAGAGAGTGACCTTCTGGATCATCCATGTCATTTAACTTGGCCATGAAACACACATTTGAAATGTCCTCCTCGCTTTCAGATGTGGGTTCATCTGCCAAATCATGAGTTTTAGCAGGAAGACCCTTTCCCTTTCTGACTAGCCTTTCGTTTCTTTCCTTTTCTCTCTTGTATTTTTCTTTATATCTTTCAGCCCGGTCAGAATCATATTTGGATCTTCCCGGTTTTGAAGAATATCGGCCTGAGGAAGAAGTTCTGGGTTTTTCAAAACGTTTACTTCTGCACTCAGAGGAAAAATGACCCTTTTTACCACATTTAAAACATTCCTCATTAGATTTGTCTGAGGAGGAGTGTTTGGAGAGAGAAGATGAGGGTTTTCGACTAAACTTAGATTTTTCAGAAGAAAAGTGAGATTTGGATTTAGAATACCCATCCATCCTGGCCATTCCATCTGATAATTTATCAACTGAAGTTTCCTCACATTCATCATCAGCATCACTAAGATATGCTTCTGAATGCTCATTGGGATCTCCTTGACTATCATGGTCAGAGTCAGATGGGTAGGTGATTCTTGGAGTAAACATAGTTCTTTTGGAAGAGTCACTTAAGAGAGCTAGAGAAGATCCCTTTATATTTGTGATGACAGACTTCCTTTGCAGCTTAGTCTGCTCATAGTTGAAGAGAGTTTAATAAAGAGCAGTGAGAGGCATGTGATCAAGATCCTTGGTTGTCTTTATACAAGTACAAATGTTTTCCCAAAAATCAGGAAGACAATCCATAAACTTGCACATGACTTCCTCATTATCATACATGCGACCCAACAGTTTAAGATCATTGAGAAGACTGTTAAAGCGATTATAGTAGCCTGAAAGAGATTCCCCTTTCTCATAAGAGAAGAGTTCATATTTTCTAACAAGAGCAATCTTTCTGCTTTTTTTCACTTCAGACGTACCTTCATAAAGAACACACAGAATGGACCACATTTCCTTAGCAGTAGAAAAGTTTACAAGAGAATGATAAACCTCATCAGGCAGAGAGAGGGCAATGATAACTCTGACTTTAGTGTCAAGAGCTACAAGACGCTTATCTGTATCATTGTACTTACCGGGGTCCTTTACAATGTATCTCCCAGTAGCAGGTGTTCGTTCTTCCTCAGAAGAAGACTCATCACCATCCTCATGTTTATTTTTGGCATTATAACGATTCCAAACTCTAGGGACAAGAGGTCCTTCATGGAGTATGGTGGGATATTTGCTGTCAACTCCATCTAAGAAGAGCATCATACGACTTTTCCACAGAGAGAAGTTATTAGGATTAAACTTTGGTGGTTTGGCTATGGAGTCATTGTCGTATGATCCAGCATTAGAGTTTTGAGAGGAAGCATTGTTTAAGGAAGAAGATGAAGCCATTGCAGATCAAGTTTATTAGATTAAACTGACCTGCTCTGATACCACTTGTTGGTCCCAGCTATGGAGTAGCAATGGTAAACAAGTATTCTAGAAAGGGGGTTGAATACAATACACAAAAATTTTCACTTAATTTAATTCTTTTATTGAAAAAATTCAAATAAGAATTACACACAGAAACTATTGATTGTTGCGGAACAGAACAGATAAATCAGTTCTAACAATCTTACACATAGACACACAGAGAATAAGAACAATTGTAAAACACTTAGTACAAACAATGAACTTTTGAAGGAGAGAAATGCCAGCACTTGAGAGCTTGGAGAGTCTGTAATCTTGTGAGGTTGCAAGGAAGGAGATTACCTCTTTATATAGTGCCTCATGCATTAAATGCATGGACACTTGTCAAGCAGAGCTTGGAAGGCAGGATGGAAGTAGGTCTTCTGAAAAGTACCGGGATGTACTTTTGTCTTTGGTCATTTGTCTTGAAGCGTTGACCTGTATGTTGAAGTTGAACTTTCTTGAGAGAGATAACAAATCCAAAGACCCTTTTTCTGATCCTCGGATTATATCTCTGTCATTGCAAGATATCCCAAATATATTTTGCAGATAAAGTGGAATATACCTGTTGTAAACTGTTAGCCTGGGATCTCTTTGAAGATATCTTCAAGAATTCTTTCTTAAGGAATTCTCTGTCGATCATATCTTCAACATCTTCAAGAGATCCTGGAGATCAAGTCTTCAACATCTTCAAGAGATCCTGGAGATCAAGTCTTCAACATCTTCAAGAGATCCTGGAGATCAAGTCTTCAACATCTTCAAGAGATCCTGCCGATCATGTCTTCAACATCTTCAAGAGATCCTGCAAATCAAGTCTTCAACATCTTCAAGAGATCCTGCAGATCAAGTCTTCAACATCTTCAAGAGATCCTGCAGATCAAGTCTTTAACATCTTCAAGAGATCCTGCCGATCAAGTCTTCAAGAATATCCTTGCTCTTCAAGTGTACTGGCCTAAGACCTTAGGAGGTCTCAAATAACAGCTTAATCTTTGGTTGAGAAGTCTATCTTCAATCCGCTTTGAAGATATACTTCTACTTTGTTTCTTCGGTTGATCTTCGACTTCACCGAACATTTTTATACAATTAAACTGCTTGTAAAGAACCTAAAAATTATTCTAAGTATGAACTGTGTAAAAATGAAAGACTGAGGTCATCTTCAAATCTTAAGTGACCAAACAGAAGTAATATAATTTTTGTATGTATCTATTTATGTTTTAAGCATAATTTTTGAATATTTCGAAATTAGTAATAAAATGGTATAATTTTCTTTGTTTAATTGGTTTAGTTTAGTTGTCGGTGAAAGGAAGTGTATACTTTTTGTTCATGATTGTGTTCCAAATGTTCGAATTTTTTTTAAAATAAGTTCATTATTTTATTTTTTCAAAACAAAATTGGGATTTATTTGTTCAAAAAAAGTTCAAGTTTTATTTGGTAAAAAACTTAGGAAAAAATTTAAAGATTTATTTGTTAAAAAATTCAGGGACTTAATCATTCAAAATCAGATAGTTTATTGGGTTTGTTTAGACTTTTTCCAAATTTGTATCAGGTTACAATGATGTATTTAACCGGTTTTAGAAAGTTTAAGGGTTTTATCATTCGAAAAAATAGCTTAAGGACTTAACCATTCAAAATCAGATAGTTCGTTGAGGAACACTCTGACAACCTTCATCTGGACGGTATGCACGTGTGCATACAAGTAAATTAAGTTGTTTTTTTATTTTTATGCACGTGTACAATATGCACATGTGCATATGCACGCATACATGTTATAAATTACTTGTATGCACAAATGCATATCGTCTAGATGAGGGGCTACCAGAATGTTCCTCAGTTTTTCGTTTTTTAAGGTTTTCCCTGAACCTGACCCTATATATATATATATATATATATATATATATATATATAGCCTTAGGTTCAAATGAGAAGTAATAGTTATATGAGAAGTAGAGAAGTGATCTTGGCCATTTATTCGATCAAGATCGGCTTTAATTGGTCAAAAGTTGCGGCTTTGGCTGGTTAAAAGTTGTGGTTGTTCCAAAAATAGAAGAACAATTTCGTAACTTTTACAAAAACACGGGACGAGTTCATATATGAACCCGTGTGATTCACATATGAACTATCTGTTCATATATGAGCCCATGTAATTCACATATGAACTCTTTTTAGCTAATTCATATATGAAACTAATTAACTGTAGGTTTATATATGAATCAGTGAACCAATTAACTGATTCATATATGAACCTTTGTGTTTCATATATGAAACTAATTAACTGTAGGTTCATATATGAATCAGTTGAACCAATTAACTGATTCATATATGAACCTTTGTGATTCATATATGAACCTTTGTGATTCATATATGAACTTTTTTTAACTAATTCTTATATGAACTAATTAACCGATTCATATATGAATCACAAAGGTTCATATATGAATTAGTTAAAAAAGAGTTCATATGTGAATTACAAAGGTTCATATATGAACGTATAGTTCATATGTGAATCACACTGATTCATATATGAACTCATCCCGCAAATTTTTACGAAACTACCCCTCTATCTTGTGCAGACCACGCGAGGAGTTATCCACCGCTTCTCGGTCAAAGCTACCGATCTTGACCGAATGAATGGCTAAGATCACTTCTTTACTTCTCATATATTTAACACTTTTCATTTGAACTTCTCCCTATATAAATATATATATATATATATATATAGAGAGAGAGAGAGGAAGGTTCAAACGAGAAGCGCATCAATTTAAGAGAACGTGAGGAGCACTCCCATGCTTCTGATCACATATGATTTACAACCCTAAAAAATCGGATAAAATCGAAAATTCGCGCAAAAGTGGCGCGAGGTGGTTCGCGAGGCGTGCAAGTCGCGGATCATTAATGATTTTAGTTGTAAATCATATGTGATTCATAACTGTCAATTGCTCCTCCAGATCAGTTGTGAATCACATGTGATCCACAACTGCCAATCACATGTGATTCATAACTGTCAATTGCTCCTCACGTTCTCTTAAATTGATGCGCTCCTCGTTTGAACCCGCCTCTCTCTCTCTCTATATATATATATATAGAGGGAGGATAATTTGAAACCCTCTCAAAGGTTGAAACCCTTGAAACCCACTTCATCACCATTGATCTAAAAATTTGACGGTTGAGATCAAGTGAGAGATAATACACGATCCACTAACCTTAATTTTAGGGGATTATTTGTTTGATCTCAACCGTCAAATTTTTAGATCAATGGTGATGAAGTGGGTTTCAAGGGTTTCAACCTTTGAGAGGGTTTCAAATTATCCTCCCTCTATATATATATATATGGAGTTTCAAATACAAACCCTTAAAAAAGTATATACCATACAAATCAATCTAAAACGTCTATCTAATCTAATGGATATATGGTTCCAAAAATATATTAATTATTTCCTGATCTAAAACGTTAATCATAATGAATGGACTATGATCATCTGCTATAAATAATCTGTTAGGTCATCAAAGATTTGAAGATGACTTGCTCTCCTTATATACTTTGAAAAACATCTTTTATACTTAGAGAAATTTTAGATGGTTCTTTGTAATAGCTTAGTCATACTGTCAAAGTTCGGTGAAGTCAAAGATCAACCGAAATCAAGAAGAAGTATATCTACCAATGCGGGTTGAAGATGAACTTCTCAACCCAAACTAAGTTGTCTCACCGATTGTCTCCATGAAAATCGCTGAGATCCCAAACAAGAGATTTCCCCCTTTATCTCCTTGCCAAGAAGATCTTCATCATAAGAGGTAAGTTTGGCTACCCCACTGATTGTCCCCATGAAAATCGGTGGGATCCTCAAATAGGAGGATCCTCCCTTGTGTCTTTGCTAAAAGGTCTTCTCTTCAAAGATAGAATGTCTGGGTATGGAAGAAAAAGGTTCTTTTGTCCTTTTTCTCATTCTTAGATATTGTCACCATCAAACCTTTCTAGCATTATAGGAAAAGACACATCAACTTTTGAGAGTCAAACCTATCCTTCAAATGACAAAGTGACAAGTGTCTCATGCGTCACATACTCATGGCACTATATAAAGATGAAGACTTCTCCATGCAAATAACTTACAACTCTTGAAGATTACTCTGTGCTCAAGACACTCTACTCCTTTCTCTCGTTGAACTTTATAGCTTTCAATCTTTGTGTTTTAGAAATTGTTTAGTTTTCAGTATTACTTTGTGAAGATTGTTAGAATAGATTTTATCTGTTCTTTCCGCAACAATCTAATTGTTCTATGTGTTCTATGTGTAATTCTTGATTTGAATATTTTCAATAAAAGAATTAAATTAAAGTGAAAAATTGTGTATTGTATTCAACCCCCCCTTCTACAATACCTGTTCTTGTTCTTATTAGCCATCTGGGACTAGCATAAACTTTTTTCATTTCCATAACTATCTCATTTGAATAATTTGTATGAAATGTATTTAAAACTCCCCATACACACATGTGTAAACGCGCGCGCACACACACACACACACATATAACTTCCATAAGTTATGTTTAATTTTACAACAGTAAAGAGCATCGATTATATTAAATTTGGTTGAAAGTCCGGCGCTCTTAAACCTACAAATATTTTCGAAGTTGTGATTGGGTGTAAATAAGTATCCAATTTCGACAATTAACACTTATAGTTCGTTCTTAGAAAATAAAAAATAAAAAAGTCAAATGGACACATTTAACCCGTCGGTTCTAAGTGAAACTATCAGTTCTGAAGTTGTTGAGTAGGGGTGCTCACGGGTTGTTAAAGGCATTTCGACACATCAACCCAATGTTGGCGGTTTGAAAAAATTTCAACCCAACTCGTTCGGGTTTTGTTTATACAAGGTAAAATCCAAATTAGAAACATAAAAATAAAGGAAACATGTTTTTAAAATACAACCGATAATTCAGACAATATTTAGATACTACATATAAAAATGTCTAAACCAAATATGATCAAATAACTTGACGTCTCCAATTTGCATATTTCATAAATCTTAAGCATATCGTCATCAACTGTTTTTTCTCAATTTGCATATATATATATATATATATATATATTCAATATCTTATCCATCTCTATATAACTCTTTCTCTCTCTCTCACACACATATATTGGGTTTATCGGGTGTTAATGCCAAAAATCGTCCAAAAGAACAACTTAAGGTTGATGTGGACTTTTAACAACTAAAGAAACGCATCTCAAGACCAAGCAACACAATCGCAAGGAAAAATAAACAAGACAAGAGATTTGGTGACGCGAAAAACCCCAAAACGAGGGAAAAAACCGCGGACGACCTGTAAGGGTCAACGGTGCACTATAGTTCGCCAAACAGGGGCGAAAGTCCTTTTGTAACAGGTGCTTTGTGTACAACGGATTACAATTGAATGTAAAAATAGACTTAGTCGTAGGTAAATGACGTGTGTCGTGTTTTAATCGTGCGAAAAAGTATGCTGTCGTGCGGTTCGAACTGCTGTCGTGTGAAGTTGCTTCAGCGATATGTGTTCGAATGCTCTGTAAATCATTGTATTTCCGGTGTGTATTTGCTTAGAAAGTAGATGGAGCAGATGTAGATGAGATTGAATCAGATTAACTCAGATAGCTTTTTCGGTTGCAACACAGACCTTTATATAGCTTTCACGGTCATTAAAGGTGTCTTTATGGTTTGCTTCGTAACCGCTGTCGGGCTTTAAATGCCATTGATGACTTGTCCGTTACTGGCCGTTTGCACCATGAATGCTTGTAGACCTGCATTAATGAACAAAAGAAACATGTGTTTGACTGTTAACGGTTAGTATAATCGTACGACCGTCATAAGTCTCATACGTCGGTCGTACGGAACGTACGACCAGCATAAAAACGTACGACCGATTATGCGCCTGTAAATAACCTGTAAGACCTTATCTTAATACAAGAGTGGTCTTATGGAAATGTTATCTGAGTTTTCTAGCGTCGGTCGTGAGGTGTGATTTTTTACCCAAACAGTTTGCCCCTAAAATTTGAATTTTAGGCGTGAAATTCGAATTTTAAACCTGATGAAGTGTTTCGACACGTGTCGCATGGGGAGAGGGTCTGGTCGAATTCCAACCGTCTTTGTTCGATTCGGATTGGAGGAGATGGTAAGGTCGTGACGTCACGACGGCGTGTCAGAGGTGAAAGGACGTTTAGAGGACAGGTGTCGTCCATCGACATGATGCATGCGAAAAGGCGATGACAGGTGTCGACCATCCAGAGGGTCGACCTGACACGATCTTTGCCATAAATAGCGCGATTCAAGGAATCGTTTCCTTTTTACGCTCACTTGTTTTTTTAGAAAAGATCTCAGAGAGATTTGCTTACCATTATTACGTGCATTTTCGAGCGTTTATAAATTTAGAAGAAACTTTTTTCGTATTCTTCAAGTCTTAGGGAAAAATGTCGATCGAACCAGCGAGCACTATTGAGGGTCAGGAGAGTTTAGTGGCTTTTAGGACTTTGTCCGGCATCCCTGACGCTGTTCAGATATACTCTTCGAGTCAGTTTCGACCGGCAGATTGTCCGAATGGACATTTTGTCCTATATGAATATCCGTTTAAGGCGGGTTTTAAGTTGCCATTTTCCCCGTTAGTTAGGGATCTTTTGGGAAAGTATCGGCTTTCGCCTGCCCAAATGATGCCTCAGTTCTGGCGAATAGTCCGTGTGATCGATAGGATCACTGGCGAGTGGACGAATCCGTTGACGGTGGAGGACCTTCTGGCATCCCATGTAGCTAAGGTGGACAACTACCACCGATATAGTTTGTTCTCTAAGTTTAAGAAAGCTCAGGTCTTGGTGTTGAACACCCAAGTAAACGACTGTGGTTGGAAGGCTCGGTATGTCTTTGGAAAGACTCAGTCACTCGAGCTTTTGCAGGAGGACACGACATGGGTTACCGCTGGGTGGAACACCTATAATAAGCCTTTCACTTGTCGTGTATTGTTATCTTTACTTTTTGAATCGTGCGTCTTTAGCTAATCGGGTGCTTCTTTTTCAGCTATCGCGTTCCCTGAGGTTAGCGCTTCCAAGGAGACGTTGGCGAAGATCGAGAGATCCCAGATGTATAATCCGGACGATAGATCTTTCGCCGTCCAGCGTAGTCTCAGGGATGAGGGTTCGGACGACGAGGTCGGCGAGCTGACAGGGATGGAGATCCCTGAAAGAGAAGAAGAAGCAGAAGAGGAGGAATAAGAGACGACAGGTAATTTGTCGTACGTTCTTCTTAACATGTCGCCTATTCATTTATACGACT
The DNA here is from genome assembly GCA_033807775.1 of Saussurea involucrata. Taxonomy (NCBI): domain Eukaryota; kingdom Viridiplantae; phylum Streptophyta; class Magnoliopsida; order Asterales; family Asteraceae; genus Saussurea; species Saussurea involucrata. The sequence continues at coordinate 28,365,372 of CM066315.1, read as the reverse complement.
ATCGTGTCTCTGCTTTTTGTAGGTGGTTCGGGCGTCGTGCTCACCCCTGATGTGCAGAAGAAGAAGGCTCAACTATCGTTGGCTCGCAAGGCCAAGGAGTTGAAGAGAAAATCTCCCCCACCCCCGTTGTCGGGGATAAAAAAATCTAGGACGGTTCTCTGGAGGGAACCGTCGTCGAAGGGTGGTGCCTCGTCCGGGGTCTCCACCGCCGAGAAGTCGAAGACGCCACTGAGAGTCATCGACGCGACTCCGGTGAGTGTAGCCCCTCCCCTACTTGAAGAGGTCGGCCCTTCTCCCTCGTCGGTCGACAAGGGAAAAGCAAGAGGACGGAGGAGTCCAGTAATGTTATGACGGTGAACTTTTCACTGCCGTCAAACTTCATGGCCGGGGAAGAGATGGATAGCAATAAGATCTTCCCCGATCTGGAGAAATTCCTCTTGCCGTCCTTCAAGGAGCGGCTGCAGGGCATCACGATCGACAATATGGGATCGCACGTCGCAGGATTGACCTTCAAGGTACGTACGATCCATTTGTATTACTTACTTTTGTAGTTTTGTTTTCCTAACGTTTATATTTTCATGCGATGCAGGCGTTTTAAACTCCCCTTTGCCTGTATGCCCACATGGATAAAATCCGTAGGGTTACTCCTGTTGCTATGGAGAAAATGCACAAGGCACAAGAGGAAGTCTGTGTGGCGAGGGATCAGGAGAAGTTGGCGATGGAAAGGGTCGAGTGCTATTCCACGAAGCTAGCCAAAGTCCAGGACTTTTGCGCGGCGTCGTTGAGCGCGAAGGAAGACCTTCAGCGTCTTATAAAGGAGACCCTTAAGAAGTCTACTACGACTGAGGCAGAGTTACGAGCGACTAAGGGTTCCTTGGTCGAGAGCGAAAAACAGGTCGAGGACCTTAAGTCACTCGTCGAGGCGAAGGAAGAGAAGGTCGCATCCTTAAAGGAGAGTCTCCAATCGTTTGAGGCTCTAACCCGTCTGAGGGTTCGAGCGGCGATCATGCGTCGCCATTTGCGGGGGCTAGACACACCCTATGGCCGGAGCCGAAAAGGAGGTCAAGACCTTCTTATAGCTGGACGGGGACGAGGATGAACTCGACCACGAATACCAACACGAAGAAGAAGACCCGACAGACGCAGCGATCGACGTAGCTGGCGACGAGAAGGTCGCTGAGGACCCTCCTCTGCCTTGACTTTCCGGGGCGACTATAATCGGCCGTGCCCTTTACTTGTACATTTTCGATTGTATAAATACAAGTGGTATTTTGTTATACTTTCATCGTATTCTTTACTTTGTTGCCAATGAACAAAATAAGATGACTTAATGAATTAGCGTAATTAGCCATAAAACGTACATAAAGCTTTATGACTGAGATTTTGAGATAATCGGGCGTCTGAGGCCGAAGAAAATGTTCTACGTGTGGAATTTAAGTCATAAGACTTATGTCCCCAATACTTAGTTTAAAAAGTACCTGTGATGGTCATAAGACCTATATGATGAATCATAAGATTCCTTTTTGTAAGTCTCAGAGACTTTTGTTCCTCACGAAGAAGATCGTAAGACTTTTATTTAAATCATAGGGATTTTTGGTTTCCCATAAGGCAAACCGCAAAACATGTGTCTTAATTGTCATTGGACTTGTGTTTTGAGTCGTAGAGACTCCACTTGAAGAATGATTTTGGAAGTAATCGGGCAATTAAGCCGAACATACATTCCAAATCAAAGAGTTTAAGTCATAAGACTTCGTATTTATGACTTAACTTTGAATGTGTCTGTTGTGATCGTAAGATCTATGTGCTGAATCGTAAGATTCAGTTTTCGAGTCATGAATTATGGGTCATGACTTTGTCTTCTCACGATGTAGATCATAAGACTGACGTTCGTGCGATCCTGCGAACCTGAAATACAAGATCCAGGGGTGGTCGTTGGTTTGACCAATGACCCTCCGATGCTTAAGTCAGTAATCGTTTGTCGAAATAAATCGAAAGCAAAAAGGAATTAAAATGTACTGTAATCCAGCTACGTGGGGTTGCAGTCGTAGATTCGACACTACGACCTTCGGACGTACGATCATTTGTGGATCGTTGTCGTATATGATCTCGGAAGGAATCCCAAATCTGTATAGAATGTTAGTCTAGATAGAAGAGATGGCCTTTTAGTCCCGAATCTGAGAGTAGGCGTCTGCTTCTGTTCGTTCAAAGGAATAATTTGAAAAAGACTAACAGGAAAATTTCTTGCCCTAGAGGCAGGATGTCCATTCCCTACCTTATGAAGGGTCGTGGAATTAAGGACGTAAGTAAAACTCTTTAGAAGTTTGGTATGTCGTACCTGATGACGTTTATCGTTCCGTCGTGGGGTCCGATTGCCCTCGAGTCGTGAGTTATGTCTATGCCCATGATTGGTAGTTGAAAACTGTAGTGTCGTATGGGGTACAACATTCTGCCCCCCTTGTGGTGACTGTAAGACGATACCCTAGATTTGCCTTTCTGGCATAAGGATAGATTAGATCATATCGTGTACAATCGCCACAATGTTGGTTTCATTTATGAGGTTTCATTGTTGCTTTATAGCAATCACGTGCGGTCTTTTGCTTGCTTTTTATTTCTTGCACTCCCCATGGCGTCGGGAATTTGATCGTCTGGTGGTAGGTGAGGGGACCGCTTTCATGTCGTGGGTCCAGGGTCGACCAAGTATAACGTTATATGCTGATGAACAGTCAATAACGTTAAATCTTGTTTGCTTGTTGACCCCTTTAACATACACCAGGAGGATGAGCTCTCCCAAAGTGGTGGTAGAATCGCCATTGAATCCTATCAGAGTCGTCGATCGACGGGTGATCTCTGATTTATCGATTCCCATAGCTTTGATAGTGCTTAGGAAAATGATGTTGGTCGAACTGCCCCCATCGACCAGTACTCTTTTGGTCGAGCAGTTGCCAATAGCGAGCTGGATGATCAGGCCATCGTGATGCTTTTGCCAACTGTCTTGGAGGTCGTCTTGATCGAACGTTATCGACATCGCCTCCGGCTCCAACTCTTGCTTTGGTCGGGACGACCTGGGAATAGGATATTCTCCCGACGATTGACTGGCGTACCGCTTGGCTGCCGAGTAAGTTAAACCACATACGCCTGATCCACCCGTCACACAATTGACGACTTTTTCATGGACGGGAGATGTCGGTCTTACGTTATCGACTGGCGTAGATTCTTTATTGATCAAGCCTTGCAGATGACCCTTGGGGACGATCCAGGCTAACTCCTTCTATAAAGCAAGGCAGTTATCCGTCGTGTGACCATGGTCACTATGGAAGTCGCACCATTTGGTTATATCCTTTTTGTCATCATCTTTATCACTCTTCTTAGGCCACCGGACAGGTGACTGAACGTTTCTGAGAGCGTCGACCAACTCTTTCATCGTTTCCTTGAATCCATAAGAAGAAATCTTAGGATATTGGGAGAATCGAGGCGTAGTATTCTTCTTGTCGAACCGAACGTTCGATATTTGACGCGACGGCTCTGACTTGATGCTCGGCTTGGATTTGAAATCTGGATTCTTGATCCCGAGCGATTTTTTGTCAGTGGAATGCTTACGACGGAAGACTAAGTCGTCTTCGACCCTCATGTAGGCCAAAGTCCTAGCTCGTACGTCTTCAAAATTCTTTGGAGGATATTTTGTAAGATCGACGTACAATCCTGTAGTATTGTCGTCAAGACCACGCTTGTAGGCCTCGATGGCAGTCTTGACGTCTCAATTTTGAATGTTGATCATTTCAGCGTTGAAGCGATTGAAATAACTACGGATGGATTCTCCGGATTTTTGGATGACGTAGTACAGGTCGCTGGTCTGCTTCTCCATCTTGCGACTACTGGAGAACTGTTGCGAGAACTGTTGCGAGAACTGGTTGACCAATTCTGCGAAGTTGCTAATGGACTTGGGTTTGAGGTTGATCAACCACTGGAGAGCAGGACCTGTAAGAGTCGCCCCGAAGCTTTTGCACATGCACGCCTCTTGATATTGTTGTGGGATTGATATCGTCCACATCAATTGTTTGTATTGTGCAATATGCTCTGTCGGATCAGTTATTCCTGAATACTTTGGAGTGAAAGCAGAAATATTGTATTTCTTCAGGACATCGACAGTCGCTATCGTGTCAACGAAAGGCGACGCTTGAAATCCTGTGCGGGGTTCGACGTCGACGGGGACGGCGGCGCTTGGTAACTTGTAAAGTAGCGAAAACATTTTCTCGTTCTGATCTTCCAATAACCTAAGTCATTGGGCGACGGGGTCATTAGGATCGGACTTTACACCGGTTGGAGGGTTAACCCCTGAATTCGTGGCCGTCGGCGTACCGTTTCCGTACGAAGAACCATTGGCATCCCCATTAAGAGGAACGAAATGTTGCGGCACACCATTATGCAAAGGTGGCAGCCTCAAATATTGAGGGGGATACTGCCCTTGGTGAGGATTGCCGATAAATGGCCCCGAACCTTGATTTTTGGCGAATGGCCCTGGACCTGGATTGTTGGCGAATGGCCCTGGACCTGTCTGGAATTGGGGCCTCATGATAGGTGCACCCATAGGTCGGGGACCATTCTGAGGTCCAAAGGAATTACCCATCGTCGGATTCCTCAGAGAAGCTATTTCCGCGGCTGCTTTCTGATTCTGCTCATGCAGGGCTCGAATCTGATTTTGAGCCGCATTCAATTCTGACTGGAGTTGAATCATGGGATCTTGATAATTTGCCATTTACCTGAAAATAACAAAAACTTTACAAGATCGTTAGAGCGATATATGCGTTGGTTTGAGATTTTCTTTAGATGGGGTTCCACGGATGTCGTCAAACTGTTAATGCCAAAAATCGCCCAAAATAACAACTTAAGGTTGATGTAGACTTTTAACAACTAAAGAAACGTATCTCAAGACCAAGCAACACAATCGCAAGGAAAAATAAACAAGACAAGAGATTTGGTGACGCGGAAAACCCCAAAACGAGGGGAAAAACCGCGGTCGACCTATAAGGGTCGACGGTGCACTATAGTTCGCCAAATAGGGGCGAAAGTCCTTTTGTAACAGGTGCTTTGTGTATAACGGATTACAATTGAATGTAAAAATAGACTTAGTCGTAGGTAAATGACGTGTGTTCGTGTGTTAATCGTGCGAAAAAGTATGATGTCGTGCGGTTCGAACTGCTGTCGTGTGAAGTTGCTTCAGCGATATGCGTTCGAATGATATTGAATCAGATTAACTCAGATAGCTTTTTCGGTTGCAACGCAGGCCTTTATATAGCTTCCGCTGGTCATTAAAGGTGTCTTTATGGCGCGCTTCGTAACCGCTGTCAGGCTTTAAATGCCATTGATGACTTGTCCGTTACTGGACGTTTGCACCATGAATGCTTGTAGACCTGCATTAATGAACAAAAGAAACGGGTGTTTGATTTTAACGGTTAGTATAATCGTACGACCGTCATAAGTCTCATACGTCGGTCGTACGTAACGTACGACCAGCATAAAAACGTACGACCGAGTATGCGCCTGTAAATAACCTGTAAGACCTTATCTTAATACAAGAGTGGTCTTATGGAAATGTTATCTGAGTTTTCTAGCGTCGGTCGTGAGGTGTGATTTTTTACCCAAACATCGGGTTGGATAGGGTTCAAATTATTGTAACCCGATATCAACCCAATACACACGGTTTGAAGATTTTACATCTCGATTGCACATCGGGTTGCTTCGGGTTGGGTTATTTCACGTCGGGTTGGGTTGGGTTGATCGAGTTGGTCGGGTTTTTGAGCACACCTATTGTTGAGGGAAACATAGATAAAACCGTGGAATGAAATAAACAAGGGAAATTAATTGAAATAATCATTTTTCACTTGTGGTTTAACCTCTTAGCCACATTGTCTCCAAGTTTGCCAAAATAGCATCAGGCCCACAAATGAATATGACCAATTTAAAGAAAATTATATTGCGTACCTAAGTCAAATTTTCTATTTTAAGAAAAATCGATCAGATTTTTTTTTGGGTGTTTTTGAGCTAGGTCCGCATAAAAATTATAGACCTGGTGCTATTTTGATGAAGAAATAATATGGTTAAGAGGTTAAACCACATGTCTAAAATGGTTATTTCAATTAATTTCCCAATAATAAAGGCAACAACATATATGTATTATTTCCTTATTTTCTCATAATAGTTCCAAGAAAGAAAAACTAAAGTCTTAATATAATTTAGATACAATTAATATTCTTTTATAAAAAGTACAAATTGAAAAACATGCTTATATATTATAGGATTTATAAATTAAACTTATTCACTATTAGTTTAAGCATGCAATAATATTCAAATACAATACATAGGGTGTCTATTATTGCCATCTTGACTTTCAATAGACAAGTGTCACCAATACAAGTTACAAATGCAACTATTTGTACACATGGGGCAGATGCTTTCTCATGATAAGGATATTGGTCGACATACTATAGTTGAAAATATATTTTCGATTGGCACTGGATGCACTTATATGGTTGCACTTAATTGAGGATACTTATCAATCTTGTTCTTACAAAATGACCCTCAAGCAGTGGGCTGGATTGTCAAGTCATATATCACTTCTTATGACTTAACATAAGACGAATCTGCCATGTCTAATCCAATCAAGTAAATCACTTATTATAGAGAAAATGAAGCTTATACTTACCCATAAGATGGGCCCCATCAAATGTCTAGTCAGTTGTATTCCTACATTAACTTGTATATATAACAAAAAACAAAATAAAGTTGAATCCTCTTGTTGAATTTTTGACATATCTAAAATTATATTTAAGACCAGTTTTTCAACAAAGTATACAACTATGTGGCAATCAAGTCAAGTAAATAAACACATGCATACATCACAGTCCAATGTGTATGTAATTTCTATTTGAAAGTATATAATATTTATATATTACAAATATTCATACATATTCCTCACATTTAGTGAGGTTTGGAATCTTGTCTTAAAGGCAAGACTCTATCGATAATTCATGTACTGCTGAGCTAATAACCATTTGGTCAATGTGTATGCAACTTCCTGGTGCCAAAGTATAGTAAGTAAACAAAAAAGCAATTAAAATAAAACATTGCATTAGTTAAAAGTATTTATCTTCTTGAACCTACTGAACTCTAAGGGGCATTTGGTTCGCATAATCTTTTTGTATGAAATGGAATCTGTTAAATGAATTTGACTTTGAAGGAATTGGAATGAAATGTTATCAGGTTTGACCACCTGTTTGGTTGACAAACATTGGAATGGAATCTGTCTGTTTGGTTCACATAATGTAGTTTTGGAATTTGAATGAAATATTATTAAATGACCAAAATACCATTTTTGAAAAATTTGAAGCCGAAATCCAACTATTGTGATTCAAATCGTTGGTGACCAGCGGTGGTTCAGATCGGTGGTCGCGGTGGTGGTTCAAATCAGTGGTGGTGGTCGTCAGTGGAGGTTCAAAACGGTTATGGTCAGCGCTGGTTCAGAACAGTGGTGGCCGACAGTGGTTCAGATCGGTGGTGGTCAGCGGTAGTTTAGGTCGACAGTGGTTCAGCTCGATGGTGGTCGGCGGTGGTAGTCGCTGGTGGTTCAGAACGATGGTGGCCGATGGTGGCTCATATCCATGGTGGCCAACAATGGTTCATATTGGTGGTGGTCGGTGGTGATCGACAGAGGTTCATATGGGTCTAGGTATATCAAGTAGGGAAGATGAGGATAGTTTTGTCTTTTGAGAAAATATGATGAGATGGAATTGAATTCCTTCTCAATTGTGATGGAATGACCAAATTCATGAATGGTAGAATGTGTGGAATTCAATTCCATTCCATAGGTAAACCAAATGCCTGAATGGAATTTGGACTTTGGTCAACGGAAGTGATCATTCTAATTTCTTCAGATTACGTCGGAATCCTGCGAACCAAACGTCCCCTACGATGTTACTAACAGTAACATCCCCTTCGAGGATTCATTGTGTTTGATGAGATTAGTCCCACCTTCCTGATGGTACAAGGATCGACTCCAAATAATGCACTATAGCCTACAACTTTGAACTTATAAGGAGTTGACACAAATCTCTTTTTCTATCCATATGAGAGAGTTGTTAAAACATCCAAAGACCATGATCATCACTATTCTCAAAGATGTTTCATATTGGTATTATCAGTATAAAATTTTAAAAACCATAAGAAAAATTATAAAAAACAACATAAATAATGAAATAACTTTTAACAATGGCCTAATGGTCTCCACCATTTCGGGATCAAAGTAAAGTTCGTCATGGGCCAACTCGTCCACAAATAAATAGTGTGAAGAATGATGATCGCATGTATACGACATTAATATGAAATAACAAATTATAGAACTAAATTTTGTCATCTAAATCATGATTTTTGTCACGCTTCTTACACCATTAGTTGGGTTTTATATCATAGGACAAACTTGGATAACTCTTTTTAATATTTAAAAGGAAAAAAAAAAGTACAAATAAATGTATGGTATACAAGGTACAAGTGAGGTGGTATATTGATTTTGCCAAATTATCCCACGTATTTTAGAGTTGTTAATTTACTTTGGTTTTAATTAATTGTTTTTGTTCCAAAATGATATATTATATTGAATATGTTTAATTATGTAGTCAATAATTACTCGTTGAAAATGTCTTGCTAAGCTTACAAGTTATAGCAAATAATGGGTCAAAGTAATCATATCTTATTGAAACGTAAATATTATTGAAATTTACATTCTGTTTATACGTTAATTTGCTTTAGTGATGGATTTTAAAGATTTATTTTTGATAGTAGTATCACAAAATAATCAGTGTATTAAAAAATTTAAAAAATAATTTTAAATTTTTTATATGGACTTCATTTTGATTATTTTGGATTAATTAAAATTTAAGTTGTTACAAATTAATACAAGAGTTAGTCGTAAATTAACAAATTAATTCTAAAAGCTAAAAATTAACCCTAATTAACTTTAAACAAATAACTCTAAAATTTACAAAGTTAGGGTCAAATACACACACAATAACATTAAAGAGTGAGTTAACATGTTATTATAATAATAATATATTACGTTAGTATAAACAAATTAATTCTAATCAAACAAACTCTAATAATAAATTTGTGTTCACATTAAATTTTATTAAAAAAGGTTCGGCAATATTATTCATGCTAAAGTTTGTTAGAAAAATTCAAGAAAAAAAGGTAAATGTGTATTTAATAGAGATTATGTAACACCCTAAAAATTAGGATGCTGAAATTGGACCTGCGGACGTCCGCGATGTGCGGAAGTCTGCGGGTCATCCGCGGAAGCAACAAAGAAAAAAAATGGGAATTCGGATCAGGTTGAGTCGGACGTCCGCGATGCATCTGATGAGATATTTTGGTTTCCTTTTAAGACTTCTCCCTCTCTCATTCCTCATTTCATCCTCAACCCTAAATCAGTTTCTCTTTCTCTAAAACCGATCTCTCTCTCTAGAAACCCTAAATCCCTTCTCTTCTTCTTCATCTTCTCCACTCAAACTAAACCCACTTCCACCATCGTTGAAGATGTGGAAGCTTGAAGCTTTTGGAGAGTCTAGGAGCTTTCTTTTGAAGGATTCAAGTGGTGAAGGTAATCTCTCCCTACCCAAAAGTTAGATTGTTATTGTTTTTACTTTCTCTTCCATATTGGGGTATTTTGGGTGATTTTGGTGATGTTTGGTTAATGTAATCTTCTATTTTTTCCACCTATGAAATTAGGGTTTTGGTATAAGTTGAGATCTTGAAGTAAAATGGTTGGGGAATGATTCTTTATGTTTGGATATGAATGTTTATGGTTGGAAAATTATGGATCTAGGTTTTTGGAGAATTTGGCTTGAAGATGCAAGTTTCTTCAAAGGAACTTACGTTTGAGGAAAATCTAGATTTAGCCTAAATCTAGCAAGGTGAGTTCAAGTTGATTTGTGAAAACTTTGTACATGCCAAAAATGTTATTTTTTCAAGTATTTGTGTGTTTTACTTGAAATTATCAATTGTTGAGTTATTTGATGAGTTTAACTCTTTTGAAGTATTTAACTTCATAAATGTTGTAAAACACTCATATTTGGGATTTTTGGATATTTTGATGTGTTGAGATCATAAATATGTCCTTAAAATATTTATTGCTCAAAATGAAGTTTATTTGATGGTTTAATCATATTGGTGAAATTGATTTTATAAACCATTTGGGAAAATGCACAATTTAGTGTCAAGAGTCATTTTGAGAATTATAAGGATATGAGTCCTTTTGGGAAAACCCTTTTTGTTTAACCCGTGTCGAGTTTTGGGTTAATAATGATTTTGTGGTACTTGTTTACCTAAATGATATTTAAATGCATTTTATGCTATGATGACTGTTATTTATGGGTCTAATGAATTTTGAGCACTTTGCTCGGTTTTGACTTTGAGAAAGTCTTGGGGACATTTTGTCCGGTTTTGATGACTCAATGTGGGGTCTTAATTATGGTTTTCATTTATTGCGTCTTATCGCATATCATTGCACATTATTGATATTTACATGCCCGGGTGCATTAGTCATTCCAAGATGGGCATATTATTAAAGACTGTGTTGCATTGGATCCATAGACACGTAAGTCAGTCTTTATTTGATGGTCTACTGGGTGTTGCGGGATTTGACCGACCCCATGTTTGATGACCTTTACCTTCAAGGGTACACTAGGAGGGCTGAGTCCGGTTGAGCTATCAGGTTGATTGACGGACGTTTATGGCCTTCGTCATGTCGGGGCAATGCCATGGTTGTAACTCCGCTTGTGCCGAGCCTTTGGTGGTATTTTTATTGATACTTCACTAAGGTCAGTTGTCTCTTTGGGTGTGACTTGTAAGGCGTCGTATGGGACACTTGGGCTTTTATGCAGTGAAGTGTCGTACGATTAACATTGTATGAGTGGCGTACTTTTGTGTTCATCCACTCTCAATGGATACGGGTCTCCCCCGTCGTTGGCCAACCTTACTTGGGATTTTATAATGTCCATGTTTTATTATTGTTGGTCTTATACGATTGACTGCTATTTGATGACTTTAATATTGGATTCCCCTCCATGTGTATTAAAGTTTAAATGAGGCAGGTCATTTCCATATTTATGGTATTTGGAACTTCATTACATTTTACGTTCGCGTGAGTTTTGGTTCGTATTATGTTTTCGATGATGTATTATATTTAAATGGATGGTTTTCCATGATTTATGGGTTGAGTATTCTGTCGTCAACCGTATTTGAAGGTTTTGCATAATATAGATTTATTCATGTGTTGAGTGAGTTGGATTGGAATTCATTTTGAAAACGCTTTATACCTTTTGAGAACTTTTCTCATAGATTTTGGTGTGTTGGAAAATGGGTCGTTTATATCCGTTTGTAAACTCTTTTGGAAATCATAATCTATGTCGCAAACTTTCATTTAAAGAATTATTTAAATCATGCTATAAACTCTTGAACTCACTAGGCGTTAGCCTAACCCTTTTTATTTGTCGGCATGTGCAACAGGTTCATGTTGGGAGTAGTTCTAGTGACACGTGTGAAAGGTTGTGTGCTAGAAATGTGCTCGAGAGGTTAATTGATTATGTGATGTCTTCCGCATTTACCCTTGGGAATATCACTTTGTGTTTGGGTTAAGTAATACCCGAAGTGGGTTTAGTCTTTGTAATAAGACTTGAATTATTTATTGTTGAAGTTGTTTATAGATGTTAATTTGAGGTATTTCACCTATTGAATTATAGGAAGAAATCCTATTATTTTGGATGTATTATCGAAATTTTATTTAGTTGTTCTTTTCCAATTCGAAGGTATTACAGATTACATATCGCATTTATCATACATATATTTTATAAACATCATAAATATGTTATTTTTATTTGTATTAACATTAAAAATAGAGTAAACTCTAATTTTAGTCCTCGTGGTTTACTGAAATCTTTGAAAGTGGGACCTAAGCTTTGATAACTCTAGAAATCGTCCTCGTGATTCTCGTTTTGCTTTGAAAATGGTCCTCCATCACTAACTCCGTTAACTTTCTCCGTTAAGGTGTGGCCATTTTAGTCCATTGTCTTTTATTTAATTTCCTAATAAAAAATTAGACATATTATTATTATTATTATATTTATATTATTATATACATAGCAACTTCTTCTCCCTGTAAGTCTGTAACCGTTTTCTTTCCATCCAAATATGTGTATGTACATAAAGAGACGGAGAAGGAAGTATCTCTTGACGGTGTAGTGGTTGGAGGACCGGTGGTGGTGGTGAGTGAGTTTCGGACGGCAGGAGGAAGCTGGTAGTGGTGGAGTGATGGAGTTCCTGCCGGCGGTTTCGAGGACTCTGGTGGTGGGTTTTTTGGTGTATGGATGGCTTGAGGAGAGGGGTGTTCAGAAAGCTTCACTGCGAGAAAGAGTTGGGAGATGGTGTAGGAGTTAGGATACAAATAAGTTATGTGTGTTGCAGGTGGGTGTTGGGGGGAGAAAGGGGGTGGGGGTCTCGCCGGGAATGAGAATTGCAAGATGATGGTGATTTAATTTGTAAGTTTATATATATCATCATATACATATTATATTAGAGGTAATTACAAAGTTGGCCCCTCTAATTTAAGGGTTGTTAAGAAATTTAAGAAAAGATGAAAAAAATAAAAGACAAATATACCCTTGATTTAACGGAAATTTTTGACGGAGTTAATGATGGAGGACCATTTTCAGAGCAAAATAAAAACCATGATGACGATTTATAGACTAACCAAAGTTTAGGTCCCACTTTCAAAGAAATCAGTAAACCACAAGGACCAAAAATAGAGTTTACTCTTAAAAATATAAATAATTTCAAAGATATTCAATATTAGACTTGTTTCAAATAATCGGCAAGGTCATTTTAACGGTGTTACTTGTATAAAAACACATTTTTTATGTACTTTAGCTAATTAATAATAAATATGATATACTAAAAAAAATCAAATAATTAAAAACATTAAAGTCTGAAGAATAAGAAAGGAAAGTTAGGGCCTGTTTGTTTTTGGCTTAATGAGCTTAATGACCTGTATGGCTTATTCGGTCAGCCATGCAGGGGTGTTTGGTAGTGGCTTAATGAAAAATAGAGTGGCTTAGCGAATAAGTTAGTAGATGTTCCCTTTATGTGGTCAGCCATGAGAATTCCAATTTTACCCCCATTAAGGGCCTGTTGCAGATCGAAGGTTTCAGGAAGGTTTCAAGGTTTCATGCTTCATGTTGATGCTGATCGCCTCACTGGGTTGAAGACCCCCATCGTTCCTTCCTCTTCGTTGCAGATCGAAGTTTCAGGGTTTCCTCCTCCTTGTTGCAGATCGAAGCTTTCACATCCAAACACACATAGAATCCAACAAAGATCACAGTGAAGAAGAACCCATATTTCAAAATCAAACTATATGGTAAAGAAAGATCAATCAAAGGGGGTGTAAAATAAAGAATCACAAGAGATGTGAACAAAATCGGCCAAGATTTTCTGGAATAATCCTTCAATCTGGATTTCTTGAATAATCTTTCAAGATTTTCTTGAAAGTTTGAAGGGTATTTGAAGAAGAAAAGAAGGTATGAATGTTGAAGATTTTGGTTCAAAATAGATGATTGCAGATCGAAGGTTTCTGGGTTACCATATAGTTTAATTTTGGGTTTGATTTTAGTTTAAGGATATTTTGTGTAGATATGCGTTTGCTGATTCATATTTTTCATGTTCTTGAATTTTTCCCTTTTATCAATTTGTGTTTAGATTCTGATTTTTGGAGATGCTTGCAATGGTGTCAAACCTGGTCTTCTCTTTTCAAGTTGATTTCTTCAAACATGGTGTTTAGAGATCAACAGTAAGTAGGATGTCAAATGGGATAAAGTGTTTGATAAAATGGTGAAAGAAATATGGGTTGTATTTAGGTTTAGTAAAAAAATAAAAATAAAAATATGTTTGATGAAGTTTTTTTATTTTAAAAATTGTTTAATTGATAATATTTATTGTTAAGAATAAACTAATTCAGCATATTTACCAAACAGTTATGTTAATCAGTGTTTAATACACAATGAGGGTAAAATAGTCATTTTTAATGTTCAGCTCGTTCGTTCATCACAACAAACAAACATCAAGATATCAGAATCCAGACAAACAGATATATCCAGACAGACATTTATATCCATACAGGACTTAATGAAAAACCAACCAAACAGCCCCTTACTCTAACTACCCTTCTCATTCCTCAAGTGGAAGGTTTATTTGTTAACTTTTCATATTAAGCCCCTAAAAGGTTTTTATATTTATGATATCACTGTGAAAAATCTTACAGTTCACCAAAAAAAACCCTTATAATTTAATATAAATAACTTAAAAAATTACAATTATGTCCAAAAATCTTAGAGTATCTCCAACAACTTCTCTATAATTTCTCTAAAATAGAGAATGAAATTAAAAATCTCTAAAAAATATTTTTTCTAACTCCAACAGCTTCTCTATTTTAGAGAACCAATCATTATCTATATTATTAAAATATTCAATATATTTCTTTTTCATCTTTAAAATAATTTTTCTCTCATTTTTTGTGGGAAATCTTTAAATTAATATTTCTCTCCCATCTTTTTTATGGGAAAATATTAAAATAATATTTTTCTCTCATCTTTTTAGAGATATAGAGAATTCTCTATACTTGAAGTTTTTTCTCATGGTTCTATATTTTAGAAAATGTGATAGAAGCTGTTGAAGTATTTTAAAGAACAAAATGTTATTTTTTTATATTTTAGAGAAACTGTTAAAGATACTCTTATGACTTCATATAAATACCTTAAAAAATTACGATTATACCCAAAAAAAAATTATGGTTTCACGTGTCACCATTTCTCATAGCGTAGGTCCACCCCTGGTTTGCTTGTCAAATTTATTCATAATATGAAAATTTTATGGTAGAAAATAACTGATTATAAACACATACTATGTATTAATTACGTTATATGTTTGTAAGGAAGAAAAAATCTATAAAATTTGACAATACTAATTACTATGTGTATATAGAGGTGGGTTCAAACGAGGACAACACCTATTTAACAAAACACGAGGACGATTCTCAACCACTAATTAGAGATTTAAACAATTCCGATACTATAGGTGTAGCTTTCCACCCACGCGCGCCACATTCAATTCAATTGTGATTTTATATTTGAAATTTACACTTTTAACTCCTATACTTATTTACTAACTTTACTTTATACCCTTTACTTTTCTAATTTTAATTTTTACATTTAACACATATAATCGTTTATTAACTAAAATACGTTAAAAAATAAGTTTTAATTCTAACAAGTTACATCATTGTATTCGTCTCTTCGATACGTTCGAAATGAGCTCAATATTGAATATTTTTTGATTTATTTATTTTAATATATATCATATATACTACATAAAAATATTTTTAATATTTACAATTCATGAAAAATGTTCAAACGAGAATCGTAACAATTTAGGAAAACACGAGGAGCATTTTCAACCAACCATTTGATTTATTAAGGATATTAAATGGTAAGGGTGAATAATTGATTTTTTTTGCATTATTTAATTTCTTCGCTCTAATCATCCATCCGTATAATCAAATTTGGTGTTGATCGAAATTTCTTTCGCATTTACGCAATTAACAACTTTAAAATAGTTTGCTAAAAATTATCCTTTTATTTACAATTTCTTAGATTTTTTTAACTGTTTAAAATCGTCATTTTATATAAATTTTGATTGATATTTAGTTGACAAGAGGTGAGTTCGTATGAGAACGCTAACTATTTAAGAAAACAAGAGAAAAACCGCTATGTATAAAATCATATATGATTCATGTACAAAATCATATATGATTACGCGACTTTTCCCTCCACTTTAAGTCGCAACCAAAGTCGCGACTTAAAACAAAATCATATATGATTAATAACTAAGTGATATCAGATTGTAAAACAATATCATATATGATCACATATGATTTACTAAAACAAAATCACATATAATTAATAACTAAGTGATATCATATTGTAAAACAAGATATGATCACACATGATTTACTAAAACAAAATCACATATGATTAATAACTAAGTGATATCAGATTGTAAAACAAGATCATCTATGATCACATATGATTTACTAAAACAAAATCACATATGATTAATAATTAAATGATATCAGATTGTAAAACAAGATCATATATGATTAATAACTAGTGATATCAGATAACAATCTTATAGATCACATATGATTTACCAACTAAAATAAAATGACATATGATTAATAACTAAGTGATATCAGATTGTAAAACAAGATCATATATGATTAATAACTAGTGGTATCAGATAACAGTATTATAGATCACATATGATTTACTATTGTTTTCTAATCACATATGATTTGATAGGTTTTCCTAACAAACATTTTATCAAAACTATAAGGGTATGAATTGTAAATATTAAAAATATTTTTATGTACTATATATGATATATAATTAAATAATTAAATCAAAAAATATTCAATATTAGGCTCATTTCGAAGGTATCGAAGAGACGATTACAATGGTGTAACTTGTTAAAATTAAAAGGTATTTTTAACGTATTTTAGTTAATAAACGATTATATGTGTTAAATGTAAAATTAAAATTAGGAAAGTAAAAGGTATAAAGTAAAGTTAGTAAATAAGTATAGGGGTTGAAAGTATAAATTTCAAATTAAAAATCACAATTGAATGCGGCGCACGTGGGTGGAAAGCTACGCTTGTTTAAGTCCCTAATTAGTGGTTCAAAATGCTCCTCGTGTTTTCTTAAATTGATACAATTCTCGTTTGAACCTTCCTATATATATATATATATGTGTGTGTGTGTATTTGCAGCGGATTTGATAAATAGCTATCGTCATTTTAAGATGATAAATAGTACAGATCGAAAGTCCAAATAATGACCGATTTCATCAAAATCAATGATTAATATTGTCAAAATTTGAGAATATGAATAAATTTCGATCCAATGTTGAATTTAAATACATATTCGTTTTGTTTTGAAATAAAATAGAAAGAGAGGGATGAGGTGAAACAAAAGAAATTGTTTGAATAATGATTTCACATGGGGAGGGTTGTGATTACAACTCCACTGGCAAATATAATAATATAATTATATTAAATCAAATCAAATCAAAAATGGAAAATGGAAAATGGAAAATGAAAATCAAAAAATCAAAATCATGATGATAGTGGACAACTAGTGTTGGAATTCCTCTACAATTTGCATTCATAATAATAAAAATCAATTAAATTCACATGGTAATTTACAAAAGTGACCCCCCATCTATAATCAATTTTCCATTTCCCTTCTTTTCTCGGTTTTCATTTCTCTGCTGTGACTCCGATTCAAACCCCGGGACGACTCGGTGTTGCCATCTCCTTTACGCTGGTGAGTCAACTCAACTCAGTAACACTCCCACCACCACCCCCAACGAATTACATTTCGGGGTAATTCCGTAAAACATACAAGAAAAAAAGGGAAAAAGAATCAATAGACTTCTTGTCATCGATACCCACAAACTTTACCTTCGTGTATTGCGAGATGAAATTACTAAGAAGTCCTCGAACCGGCGTTACTCAGTTCTAATTACACATGATCGGACGAGTCAACTCGGGGTCAAAATCAAAGTCAATTCGTCTTGTTTTATTATTATTTTTGTTGTTGTTCCTTTTTTCAGGCTTATCGGAGGAGTGGTCGAGATTCCGGCCAGAAATCAAGGTTACTCCGGATGCCAACGTGGCAGTGTCTTTGAAACTCTTCAAGATTCACGAACCGGCTGGCTGCCGAGTCGGACCGGGACAAGAATCGGATTATCTCTTCAAATAAATACTCATCACAAGGAATCGCGAGTGGACCGGAGTTAGAAAACCCGAACTCCTCTTCCGCTTGCACTAGAAGCTTCTTGAACACCGGATGGTTCAGGTAAGTAGCCCGGACGACAAATCTCCGGCAATTAGAACCGACGCAGACGGCGACGTGGCCGGCGGGGACGTCGGAAGGTATACATTTGCGAGATGCCACTGCCGCTTTCTTCCTCCACCGTCGTAGCATTTGACGGAGGTGAACAATGTGGCGGATTTTGCTGCAACCTGACATTTTTGTGAAGTTGTTTGTTGTGGTTGTTTTTCAGTTGGTAGTACGGTTCTTGTGGAGAGAGAGAGAGACGGAGGAGAGAGAGGGGTGTAACGGTGGGAAGGAATGCTTTCTTTTATAAGAATTCAAGTACCGAAATGCCCCTGCTTTTCAATGTTATTACAAATGTTTGACGGCTGTATGCCTTTTCTTTATTATTTATTTTACCCTTTTTCCTTTTTATATTTATATTTCTATCTTTCTTTTTTACAAGTTTTGCTTTAATAAAGGGAAATTAATTAAAATACCCATAGTTTGACTTTGACTTGTAAAAATGCTCATATTCTTGATTTTTTTGCAAAAATACTCATTTTTCCGCGATGGGCCCTACGATCGTGGGTCAGTGCCCACATGTCCCCATGTTTGGCCAATATGTCCCACGGACCCCCAACTATGCCTGCGGTAACCACTTTGGCCCCTGTTCCGCGGTAGTAGTCCGCGATGGGGCAAAAAATTACATTTTTTGTTCTTTTTGCACGAATTTTTGCATGTTTTTACTGTTTTGCATGTTTTTACTGTTTTTTCCACAATTATTGTACTTGGAAGAACAAATTGTGGTTGAAATTCACTGGCTTGTTTCATCAATGTTGAATCATTGTACTTGGAAAACCAAATTGTGGTTGCAATTCATGTTGGTTGTTTCATCAATGTTGAATTATTGTACGTGGAATACCAATTTGTGGTTGCAATTCATCTTCCTCAATGACATTTCATCCATGAATATCAGTAAAATGCAATCCATAATTCACACCCATTCCATCCTTCTTTCTTGCTTTCTTTCTTCAGTATTTTGTTTTTGAGATACTACTGAAAAAATGAGTTCATCTGTTGCAAAAGCTAAGCTATTTTTTGGTTACGATGGTGAATGGGTGCAAGACAACAATGAGTGGAAGTTTGCTTATAAATCTAAGCATGGTGTAAAATTGCCAGTAAACTTTACTCATCAGAAGTTTGTTGCATACGCCATGCAAAAATGTGAAATCGACCCTTCTGCTATTTGCAAGTTAGTGTTCAAGAATGGCGATGAGTCATTTGTGGAGTTATCCAACGATGGGGATATCTATGGTTTTCTGCACTTTACAGCCGAATCAGAAAGACCTCCATTACTTTTTGTGTATGTCGATTCATCGGTGTGCGACGAAGACGATGACGAAGGTGATGACGACGGTGATGACGAAGACCTCCAAATGGAGGAGCCTGATTCTCAATTCCCGACGTCCTACGGCCCAATAGTTTATTTGGATCATGCATATGGTCTTAACGACTGTTATCCTGATTTTTTTCCGGAGACGCAACAACAACAACCACAAGAAGAAGAAGAAGAAGAAAAAGAAGACCAAGAAGGACGCTTTGCTGGAGTTGCTGATGACGAAACCCATGTTTTCACAATGGGTAATTCTGATATAGACATATCAGATACCGATAGTGATGAGGACGAAGAATATACCCCAAGTAATAAATCATTTAGTTAGTTAAATGACTTTTTTGATATGCCCCATATTCTTCCAAACCTGAATACCCATACACAAACCTACGAACCTACACCTTATAATCGCAGTTCAAGGATACAAGTAGGTCAAATATTTGATTCGAATGATGACTTGGCCACACAGGTCGGAATTAAGTTCATAGAAAAGGGTTTTGAAAGTTACACGTCGAGATCCGACAAAACCAGATACGAAGTTGTATGTGCGAGAGAAAATTGTAATTGGAGGCTGTACGCGAGGTCCGTGGGCGAGAAATGAGGGATGTTTGTCATTAGAAAGTTGCACGACGAACACACTTGTTCGAGGACGCAACTGAATCCCAACCACAAACAAGCCAACAAAAGGACTTTGGGTGCGATACTGAAAAGCAAATTTCTTGATGCTAGCAGGTCATTGCGTCCAAAGGACATCGTGAGCGATGTACACAAGCAGTACGGGATTACAATTGGTTACCACCAAGGCTGACGTGTGCGATGCAGGGCACTGCTAATGGTTAGAGGCAAGTTCGAGGAGTCGTATGAACGACTCCCTGGGTATTTATATAATTTGCAGCTGCAGAATCCAGGTACGGTCACCCAGATAAGGACCGATTCAAATTGACGGTTTGAGATGTGCTTCGTTGCCCTTGGACTCGCGGTACGTATTTTAACACGTCATATGTTTACACATTATAAACTATAACATTTACAAAGGGAAACCACCTACGTTTTTGCAGATCCGCACATTTGTGGCAAATCTGCGTCGTGTCCTGGTAATAGACGCTGCCCATTTAAAGGGCCCTTACTTGGGTATCATGTTCCTGGCGGTTGCCATGGACGGGAATAACTCTATCGTTCTCGTAGCTTTCGGAGTAGGCAAGTCCGAAACCGGGGATGAGTGGACTTGGTTTATGTCCATGTTGAGACAAGCTATCGGAGACCCGCAAAGGTTGGTGTTTATGTCCGACAGGGCTCCTTCCATAAGCGCCGCAATCTCTGCCATGTACCCAAACGCCCCTTACGCCTTATGTTGTCGACATTTGGAGATGAACGCCAAAGGCCAGGACAAACGTATTACCACCTACCACGATGTCTACTGGAAGGCATGCAAAGCATATACGGCTCAGAAGTTTGACCGGTACATGAATGTTCTACGAGTTAGTGCCACACAAGCAGCCAAAGTTATGGACTATGTTGGACCGGAGAGGAGTAGACGTTCAGTCAGTCAACTAAGTAAAACACAGGGCCCGTCGGAGCTTGTACCACATGGAACTATATCATATGATAGCGTTGATCTGAACATTGATTTCCTTTGATTGGGACGATACATATTGTATGTTTAGTGCTCTTGTTTTGATATATAACATGATTTTATCTACTTTATCGGCCTGTGTAATTTATCAAACATAACTTATGTACGTTGTATTTTAGTAAAATAAGGGACCGAAGTTGTAATTTAACAAACAAAAGAGACCTAAGTTGTGTTAGAGCAAAGACATGGACCAAAAATAGCCAACATGAAGTAAAAACATGTAAAAACTAGAGGGACCAAAAATATAATTTTTTAGCCCAAAACTAGAGGGGCCAAATTTGTAAAAAGTGTGACAAAAACAGTAAAAACATGCAAACAACACTTTAAAAATCTCAACTACATAAAATGATAACCTAAAAACTAGAGATACCAAAAATATATTTTTTTCCCTAAACTAGAGGGGCCAAATGTGTAACATTCGGCCTGCCGCGGGGCCATCGCAGGCTCATCCGCGGGCCACGTGAGCATAAGTCCGCGATCGCAGATCCCTCCGCAGAAAAAATGGGTATTTTTACAAAACTACTGAAAATATGAGTATTTTAGCAAGTCAAAGTCAAACTTTAGATATTTTAATTAAATTCCCTTTAATAAACTATGTATATTTTTTCAAAATTTAATATTAAAAAAACGTTACTGCATGACGTTTGAAAATTACTTTAGAAATGTTCTTAAAAAATTATACAACAGAATAAGTAGACTTGGAGAAATTGTTTTGTATTTTTTGGTGACTTATATGTAACTAATAGGGTCTTTACGGGATGGAATGATCAAGTTGGAGATATTTTATCAATTTAATCTAATTTTTACGGTTTGAAAATTTCAACCTAGCCTAAACAAATGTGTAATCTAACCCAACCAGACTCGTTCGGGTTGGTCAGGTTGTGTTTAAACAAACTAAAAACAACATTCAAAATCCAAAACAATTCGGATTTTGCTGCAACCTGACATTTTTGTGAAGTTGTTTGTTGTGGTTGTTTTTCAGTTGGTAGTACGGTTCTTGTGAAGAGAGAGAGAGAGACGGAGGAGAGAGAAGGGTGTAACGGTGGGAAGGAATGCTTTCTTTTATAAGAATCCAAGTACCGAAATGCCCCTGCTTTTCAATGTTACTAGTGCTAAAACTGCGCGTTGCACGGTAGCGTGACTAACTTGGTAGTAATATAAATATTATCTATATAATACATTTTAATTGTTAAATATGATAATCGACAAACATTATACAAATTATTTGTAGAAATCATTAGATTTTAATTGGTGGAATTTTAATATATTTAAATATATATATACATACATACATGTATGATAGGTTTTTTCCTATTAATGGTAGAAATGAAATTGGCCTAATTTATGCATTGTTTGTATAATTGATGATATTCTATGAATTTTTTTCTTTTTGGAGTTGAAAGAGAATGATACATCTGTCGATTTAATTATATTTTTTATATCATCACAAAAAATTAAAGTATTTTATAGAAATATTAATGTTTTATTGTTTAAATGATAGGTGTTCTAATAATATAAGTGTATATTGTCCATTAAGCTTATTAAATAATTATTCACAATTTATTCATCATATGGATTGGATTGGTATTAGTTTGGATACGGGAAGATCGATCCAGTCGTAAGTACATTCGATTAAATACGTTCCTTTGATACATTCATATTCTTGATATGTTTAACGATCTTCACAACTTATTTAGACAATATATCATTTATTTTTTATTTTCTTTGTGACATTTTCTACCAAAAAGAAATATGTTAAATACTCATAACAACATATAACTTAACAATAAACATAAGTCCATGCCTTATGTAATGAGAGAAAGTGTGAGAGAAAAGTTGTTTGACAACAAACCAAACAATGAGGTAGTCTACTAAAAAATGAAGAAGGCAAATGGATAGTTAATTGACATAAAGAAGGAAAAACAAATAGTTAAATAACATAAATTTTAATGTGCATGTAAAAGTATTAAAAACCCCCATACCTTTAATGAAAATATCATTTACATAGGAAGACATAAAAGTCATATAATAAAAAACAATATCCAATTGTTTTATTAACAATGTGATGAATCTTATGAAAAAAATTAAAATTAGAATTAGGGTAATAATAAATGATGATTACGAAACAAACAAAATTGATTTTTAATTGAGATTGAAGTTATTGTAGATCGAATGACTCACATTTAATAATATACGCATATATTGTCCATGAAGCTTAATGGATAATTGGTCATGTTTTATTTATGAAATAGATTGGATGGGTATTAGTTTGGATACGGAAAACTGTATCCATTCGTAAGTACATTCGATCTAATAAGTACCTTAGATACCTTCGTGTTTTTGATATGTTCAACGATCTTCACGACCTATTTAGACAATATCTCATTAGTTTTCTTTTGTTTGTGACACCTTCTACAAAAATAGAAACAAAAACAACATATAAAATACACAACACCGTATAACTTAGCAATACACATAAATCCATACCTTAGATAATGAGAGAAAGTGTGAGAGAAAAATTGTTTGACAACAAACCAAAACATTAGGTAGTCAACTAAAAAAATGAAGAAAGAAATAAATAAGGAAAAATGAATAATTAATTAACATAAAGAAAGGGAAAATGAATAGTTATTTATCATAAAGAAGAGAAAATGAATAGTTACATAACATAAATTTCAATTGCATGTAAAAGTACTAAAAACCACATGTCTTTAGTGAAAATATCATTTACACATGAGGACATAAAAGTCTTTAACATAATAAATATTTTTAAAAATCAAAAAATTGAGAAAATTTAGAAGGCTCATTCTAAGCTTTAGGAGATGCCACCTCAACACATGTGGTTTTTGTTTTAATATATATTGATTGATTACAAATGTTTGATGGCTATATGCCTTTTCTTTAGGGAAATTAATTAAAATGCCAAAAGTTTGACCAACACTTACCAAAATGCCACAAAAATTTCGCGGTTTACCAAAATGCCCTAATGGCCGGCGATGGAGCCCGCGATCGCGGGATAGGGCTGACGTGGCACGACCTTTGGCCAAAAGTGCCCCGTGGAGCCCCTCAACTTTGGCCGCGGTGCACATTTGGCCCCTGCCCGCGATCGCAGCCCGCGATGGACCAAAATTTTACAGTTTTGGCCCCTGAAAATTTACACTTTTGGTCCCTAAATCTTGCATGCTTTTACTATTTTTTTCCACAATTATTTTACTTTGAAGACCAATTTGTGGTTGAAATTCATTTGCATGTTTTCATCAATGTTAAATCAGTGTTTTTGGAATACCAGTTTGTGGATGAAATGAGAGATTGGTTGTCATCAATGTTGGTTGTTTCATTGATAAATAGATGTAAAATGCAATCCATAATCCACACACCGATTTCATACTTCTTTCTTGATTTCTTTCTGCAATATTTTGTGTTTGAGATACTACTGAAAAAATGAGTTCATCTGTTGCAAAAGCTAAGCTATATTTCTGTTTTGATGGTGAATGGGAGCAAGATAACAATGAGTGGAATTTTGCTTATAAATCTAAGCATGGTGTAAAAGTGCCAGTAAACTATACTTATCAGAAATTTCTTGCATACGCCATGCAAAAATGTGGAATCAACCCTTCTTCTGTTTGCAAGTTAGTGTTTAAAAATGGCGATAGGTCATTTGTGGATTTATCCAACGATGGGGATATCTCTACTTTTCTGCACTTTGCAGTCGATTCAGAAAGGCCCCCATTACTTTTTGTGTATCCCGACGAAAACGACGAAGACGGTGACGACGACGCTGACGACGAAGACCTCCAAATAGAGCAGTCTGATTCTCAATTTCAGGCGTCCGACACCCCAACGGTTCATTTAGATCATTCATATGGTCTTAACGACTGTATTCCGGAGACGCAACAACAACAACCACCACAACCACACGAAGGGCGTACTGCTGGAGTTGCTGATGACGAAACCCACGTTTTCAGAACGGGCAATTCTTAAATAGACAGATCAGACACCGATAGTGATGATCACGAAGAGTATACCCCTAGTAGAAAATCATGTAGTCAGATAAATGACTTTTTTGATATGCCCCCTATTCTTCCAGACTCCCATACCCAGACACAAACCTATGAACCTACACCTTATATTCGCAGTGAAATGTTACATGTAGGTCAGATATTCGAGTCGAAGGATCTCTTGGCAAGTCATGTCAGACTTAAGTTCTTGGAAGAGGGTTTCGAAAGGCGCACGTCGAAATCTGACAAAACTAGATACATAGTTGAATGTGCCAGAAAAAACTGTGACTGGAGGATGTACGCGATTGACACGAGTGGCAAAGAAGGGGCGTTCATGATTAGAAAGTTGCACGACGTACACACTTGTACGAGGACGCAACTGAATCCCCACCACAAACAAGCCGGCAAAAAGACTTTGGGTGCGATACTGAAAAACAAATTTCTTGATGTTAGTAGGTCATTGCGTCCAAAGGACATTGTCCACGATGTTCACCAGCAGTTCGGCGTCACGATTGATTACCACCAAGCTTGGCGTGCGCGATGCCATGCACTATTTATGGTGAGAGGCACGTTCGAGGAGTCGTATGAACGACTCCCGACATATTTATATAATTTGCAGCTGCAGAACCCTGGTACTGTCACGCAGCTACGGACCGATTCACGTCGACGGTTTGAGAAGTGCTTCGTGGCCCTTGGACCCGCGGTACGTATTTTAACACGTCATATGTTTACACATTATAAACTATAACATTTACAAAGGAAAACCACCTATGTTTTTGCAGATCCGCACATTTGTGGCAAATCTACGTCGTGTCCTGATAATAGACGCAACCCATTTAAAGGGCCGTTACTTGGGTATGATGTTCCTGGCGGTTGCCATGGACGGGGATAACTCCATCGTTCCAGTAGCTTTCGGCGTAGGCAAGTCCGAAACCGGGGACGAGTGGACTTGGTTTATGTCCATGTTGAGACAAGCTATCGGAGACCCGCAAGGGTTGGTGTTTATGTCTGACAGGGCTCCTTCCATAAGCGCCGCAATCTCTGCCATCTACCCAAACGCCCCTCACGCCATATGCTGTCGACATTTGGAGATGAACGCCAAATCCAAGGACAAACGTATTACGACCAACAAGGATGTCTATTGGGCGGCATGCAGAGCATATACGGATCGGGAGTTTAACAAGTACATGAATATGCTACGATATAGTGCCAACGAAGCAGCCAAAGTCTTTGACGAAGCTGGACCGGAGAGGTGGTCCGCGGCCCATTTTCCTGGACAACAGTATGACATTCTGACCTCGAATAGTGCAGAGTCTGTGAATGCACTCTCCCGTTTTGCGCGTAGATGTCCGATTGTTAATCTTATGGACTACTTTCGGGCCTTTCAACAAGAGTGGTACCAAATTCGACGCCTAAAAGGAGCTGAGATGCAAAATGCACTCACACCAACGGCGGAGAAGATCGTTCAGTACAGGGCGCGTCGTGCGGCGACATGGCCGGTAAGAGAAATCGGGTATGGGAAGTACGAGGTACATGATGACTATCTTGACGCGATTGTGAATATGGAAGACCACCTTTGTTCGTGTCGCGAATGGGATAAATCTGGGTTACCGTGCGGCCATGCCATCGCTGCAACAAGATATATGGGTCGTACAGATTGCAGCGACTTGGCTGTACCTTTCTTCACGTCCGAATATTACCGGAAAACATACGTGGAGGTAATAAACCCAGCTGGACCCTCTGCAGCATGGGTGTATCCACCCGACCTGCTTCCGCCATGCTATCCACCTTTAATGGATAAGAACAGAGCCGGGAGACCGAGAAAGAACGACCGGCGTCCATCACGTGGTGAAAGTTCGATACAACGAAGATGTACTCGGTGCCAATGCGTAGGACACACTCGTGGAGAGTGTCCAAATCCCGCCCCTTCAACCGTGCCAAGGAGACATTCAGTCAGTCACACCCCGGGCCCGTCACAGCTTGAACCATATGGAACAAACACATATGATACTGTTGATCTAAACGCTGATTTGTAAAAGATATATATATATATATATATATATATATATATATATTCATATTATATATACACACATACATATGCTTCTAAATGAACATTGATAACACAGCTAGTTTGTAAATGATATATATATTCATATTATATATACACACATACATATGCTTTTAAATGAACATTGATAACACAGCTAGTTTGTAAATGATATATATTCATATTATATATATACACACATACATATGCTTCTAAATGAACATTGATAACACAGCTAGTTTGTAAATGATATATATTCATATTATATATACACACATACATATGCTTTTAAATGAACATTGATAACACAGCTAGTTTGTAAATGATATATATATTCATATTATATATACACACATACATATGCTTTTAAATGAAAATTGATAACACAACTAGTTTGTAAATGATATATATATATTCATATTATATATACACACATACATATGCTTTTAAATGAACATTGATAACACAGCTAGTTTGTATTCCATCCAACATGCTCTTCATCTTCAATCTTTCTGACCCTTCTTCAACGGCTTCTGCTTTTGCAACCACGTATGGCCATTGTGTACCACAACCCGGACACACTTTAGCAAATGAGTTGAGGTAACCTCTGACTTGACCTTACATGAGGTAAAAAAACAACAAAAAAATACAAACAACAACACAGTAAAAAAATACAAAACAACTAAAACAACCACCACCTACTTAAAAATTGATTTAGTTTCATCAATCCAAGCTTGCTTCTCGTTTACCTTCGCTTGAATAATTGCGAAGTCTTGCAGAATATGGTGAATTGCTTCTTGTTCTCGACGAACACGAGCCTCCCGAGCTTTTATATCCCCTTTCATCCTTTTGATCTCCCTGTCTTCCTCTTCGATCTTTCTCAAATGGACTGCCTTCTTGTCCATCATTTTTTTCCACTCTTCTGTTAGTTCATCTATCTCCTTTTCCTTTTTTGCTATGACGACCTCGATTTGAGGTGGCATTTTTTCAGGAGTAGACTTAGGGTTTGATGACGATGCCATTTGTGGATGAAATGAGAGAAGAGAAATCAAGAGAGAAAGCAATTCAAAGAAAGAAAGCAAGAGAGAAATCAAGAAAGAAAGCAAGAACAAGTGTGAATTGTGAATTGCATATTACTGATATTTATGGATGAAATCTCAAACATGCCAGTGAATTTGAACCACAAATCGGTCTTCAAAGTACAATAATTGTGGAAAAAAACAGTAAAAACATGCAAGATTCAGGGACCAAAAGTGTAAATTTTCAGGGGCCAAAACTGTAAAATTTTGGTCCATCGCGGGCTGCGATCGCAGACAGGGGCCAAATGTGCACCGCGGCCAAAGTTGAGGGGCTCCGCGGGGCACTTTTGGCCAAAGGTCGTGCCACGTCAGCCCTATCCCGCGATCGCGGGCTTCATCGCGGGCCATTAGGGCATTTTGGTAAACCGCGAAATTTTTGTGGCATTTTGGTAAGTTGATGTTTGACTTTTGGCATTTTAATTAATTTCCCTTTTCTTTATTATTTATTTTACCCTTTTTCCTTTTTATATTTATATTTCTATCTTTCTTTTTAAAAGAGCTCTGCTTTAATAAACTATGTATATTTTTTCAAAATTTAATATTAAAAAAACCTTACTGCATGACGTTTGAAAATTACTTGAGAATTGTTCTTCAGAGATTATATAACAGAACAAGTATATTTGAGAAATTCTTTTGTATGTTTTGGTATGGTATTTTATGGGTTGGGTTGATTAAAGATGGACGTGATTCATCGATCTAATTTAAAATTGGCGGTTTGAAAATTCTTAACGCAACTCAAACAAATGAGCAACCCAACTCAATCTAACCCGTTTGAGTTGGTTAGTTGCGTTTAAACAAAGTAAAAGCAACATTGAACACATAAATAAGGAAAATTTTCCATTAAAATATGATCAATCATCCAAAAGAATATACAAATCCATCAATATTCAGGTATTACTTAATTTTTCAATAATGTCTTCTAATGAGTTCTATTGCTTGTTATTGTCGAACTGTTTTTTGGTAACTTATATATACATATTAGAAAGAAATACAAATAATTTTAAAGAAGTCGTCAAAACGCTTATCGGTGTATCAAGTTGGTCGGGTTACTTTGGGCATAACTCAATATCAACCCAATAGATTCGGGTTATCCTAATTTTGTATCGATTATTTGTCAAGTTACCTTGGGTTGATTTTTTCGGATTAGGTTGGTTGGTTTACACCCCTGGTAACTATGACATCGAATGGATGGTGTTATATCGATTCTGTATCTGTCATAATAGGGTCAATTGATATATAAAAAATGTTAAAACTAAGTTATTATGTCACGAGGAAATAAGTAGATATGCGATCATTTATCAAAAATAGGAATGCATTGATACGCTTTTACGATATTTGTTTGATGAAACCTTATCTTCTGCTTTTTGATATATATATATATATATATATATATATATATATTATGCCTTCAAAATGATCACATTTACTGAAAGTGATATCTTTCTTGAAAGTTTGTCATTTCGTATTATTAAGAAACATTATTTCAATGATAATATTGCCCATGTATGTATGGTTACTGCGACCCCTTTCTATAACACAACAAATTACAATGTTTTTAAAGATTATTGCACGATTAACAAATAGTTGGTCGGATAGTACACTAGGGGTACGGACCATGTATGGGCACCAAGGTACCAAGTTTAGACAACCTATAGAATGTTAGGAATGATACATATATTTTGGGGAAAAGCTCTATTAACGACGACGAATCATTCGGTACTAAAAACAATGCATGACAATTGACAAGCACTAGGTTAGAAGGGAAATTACGTAGGATTTAAGATAGAAAGTCAAATCAATTGTCGGTCTCTCAATTAATATAAGTTATAATGAGAAGTGTAAGAATCGATCTCCACCATTAGATCAATCATAATTCAAGATCAACACTAATAAGATGTAACATATCAATTCCCGTGAGAAACGCAATTTTTAGGTGAGATGAGATTAAAAATGATAAAGGATGTTGATCTCTTATTACGTTTCTCAACTTATTCATTTTTTTCATACGATCCTTCGTCATAAGGTAAATACGTGATCTGAATACATCTGCTTGAAAATACTAATTCAGCTCATATAAGTGTCTGACATATTTTAAAATAAGAAATGGATTTGATGTCTTCCTAGACTTTCTTTTTCCTTTTCGTTCGTGGTGCTAACTATGATGTATATTTAGATGCATATTAATACAATTAACTTGTGTAGTTGTGTATGATGGGTCCATGAATTTCTAAAAACATGTTCAATATACGGTTATAAAACATATGTAAGCAACAGTAAAGGTATACGAAAGGTCGAGGCCTGTGTTTGACGCAGTCCCCTTAAAACAGATTCACCATGTGGTGTCTGTTTCCAGGGTACAACGGCCGGACAGAGACGATTGCCTGAGAGGAAACCGAGTTCGCACTTGTTAGCTGATAGAGTATCTGATGAGAGGGAGTTACTGTTGTATCTCAAATGAGCTCCATTCTCTCATTTATATAGTAGATAAACGAGTCTGAACTTTTCGGTCGACCTTGGCGCTGCATTCGTGTCCGCTGGACGCGGCCATGCACACAAGTTCAGTTGTCCGGTCCTCAACCGGACCAGAATTCGCACCCACTATGTATTTCCACAAAAGTAGACATAAACACACAGATTTCAAACATCATGAGCACAACAAGTGAAAGTTCATATCAAAATATATAGTCCATGCATCGAAAATAATTAAACATTTAGATAACAATTTAAACATAGACATTAGATATAGAATTTGTTTCTCATCACATACATTAGGCTATCGTTAAACATTCTGCCAAACATAGACGCTTCCTAAGCAAGGAGGTTAGTCATCATCTCGAATAAGTATAGAGGTGTTTTTCACAATGTATACTAGCCATCATAATAATTGGTTTCTATATCACAGACGATATCGTGTCATTACCATAAGCATCCCAACACATGATGCACAAGTATATATCAAAACATCTCGTACATTTCATAGAACTTGATGATTAAACTCACACATTGAGCTCACATTCATAACCCACAACATAAAATATAGCTTAAATGTAAAAGGTTGAAAATCATATGTGAATCATTGATAAACTTCGAACATCAATTTAAAGATACATATGCTAACATGGGTTTGTTTACCTACATTTTTTTACCCTTTATTACATATAAAAATGTGTATGTAAACCTACGTTTCCTTTTACCAATAATTTATAGAAAAAATCACAATTTTGACCTACTTAAAACCAAAATGAAGACATGTTTGTCTCACATAAATTCTGTAATAACCGAGACCAAATTTCTAGAGTTTCAAGTCTTGGGGAAGAATTTATCAATGCTGAAAGTTGAGGGACTATTCTGTTATTAAGGGATAGAGTTTTATGATCAAATGATTGGCACAAAACCCTAGGGGAAAACATTTCTTGGTGTTGGCGGCTATAGTAAAGAGAAGGCAGAGAGAAGGGATTTTGGAGCTCAAGTGCAAGATTGAAGGAAGAGCCTCAAATCATCAAATTGGAAGGGGAAATAGAGTGGAGTGTGTTTCTGCAAGTGATTCCAGCAGGTAATCCCTAAACTAAAATCTTTTGCTGTTGTTTTGATGATTATTGGGTTATTTGAGGGTTCTTTCTTGGTAAAGTTGTTTGAGGCCTAAAAAGAAGATTAAAACACCTTAAATCGTGTGTAATTAGTAAAGCTTTGTGGGAAATGGTTTTAGAACGATTATGTGGTTAATTATCGCATTATTGTTCCGTCTGTGGAGCGTATTTAGAGATTTCGGATTCTGAACTCGTTCCAGCCGTGTCCGGAAAGCTTCAGGTTATGAAGGTTTCCGGGTGGGTGTCCGGTAGACATAATTGTCCGGTAAGCATGAGTGTCCGGAAAGCATAATTTTCCCGGTAAGTAGAAAGTATTCGGAAAGAAGAGTCATCCGGAAAGTAGAGTCATCCGGACAGTAGGGTTATCCGGAAAGTAGAAATATCCGAAAAGTATTGGCGTCCAGTAAGTTAGAATCCGGACAGTGGGCTAGTCAGCTTATTTGTTTTATCCTTTCACTCCGGTAGATCGATTGGAAGTGCGGATCAGAGTAAGAAAGGAAAGTAAGCGTATCAGGTGAGTTTTCTAACTAAAATACGTGACTTTTAACGTGTTTTCTAAAGAAAGTACATGATGAGAAATGCCATGTTCTACTCTTATGTTTTTAAATTGCATGAAAGTTTATTTACAGTTTTATATGAGATGTATGCATACATTGTGATAGCCGTAAATCGGCTAAGTCGGGGGGGGGGGGGGGGGGGGGGGGAGGTTCCGTTTATGCCATGGGAAGTGTGACCCAGTAAGGCAGTGTGATACTGACTCGTTGTCACTCTTGAGTGACTTCAGGGTGCCATTTACGGGAGTAGATTATATCCGTGAAAGATTTTAAATGTTCAGTTATGTGAAAGTTTATTATTGGAAGTTTTGTATATGAAAGTTAAAATACGTTTTTAAATGATTTTGAGAATTGTCAGGAGGGACTCACTAGACCTCATGATCTAACCCTCGTGTTTTTCCAAATTAAATCCTTTTCAGGTAAGCAGGTAGTGAAAGGCTCTGACAGATAAGCAGGGCAGTTAGTGGATAGATGTTGTAGAGACAGTGACACTATTACTTTTAACTCTAGCATTTCTCAGTTGTGTAATAGGTTGTTTCCGCCAACCTGAATTTTGAGACTTATGTAAGAAATTTTGGGACCCGTTTTTGGGATGTTTCATTTTATATGAATTGCATGCTTTATTTTAGTTTAGGTTGTTACAATTGGTATCAGAGCCATAGTTTAAGGGATTTAGGTGACCGGACGGGCCTAGACTTAAACTTTGGGAGTAGAAATTGTTTGGGCAAAAAATCACGTCGTACGACCACGACTAGAGCAGGTAAGACGCACGCTATAATCCAAATCTTGTATTAAGATAAGGTCTCGACAAGAACCCAGAAAACATCCGTCGTCTCCCGTAAAAGGTAACGAGTACGTCTCCCATGACGCACGACCATAGTATCGCCCGTCCCGTACGACCATCGCGTAAGATCATTGTACCTTCGACCAAAGCTAACGTTAACCTTGACTGTTACGTTTGTTAAGTGTTTAATGCAGGAGTCAAAGTCATTAAAGAGCAACGGATATAACCGACGCAACCATCAACAATCGATAGCCATAACGGACGAAGATCATCATGGATAATCACTCCGGCGACCGTTTCCAGCCGTTGTAGCCGTTGATTGAATCATTAATGAAGTTAATTAATGACGCGAAGGCTATAAAAGACAAGCTAAAGCTTCATTTCAAGGGACATCAGTTAACATCGAATATACATCAGCGAACATCACCAAACAGCAGAGAAAATCATCCAAACTCATAGCAAAGAACATTCAAACTCTGGAGATCAAGTACTGAAATCCAGAACCCTACTGCGAACTCAAGAACACTCGAGGGAAAGCTCAAGTATCGCTCTCGACGCACGACAAACATCCCTCGACCAGAAGTTCACACTTTGTATTCACACACGACAAACACCTATTTTTACATTCAAACACTTGTACTTTACATTTCGAAGTATTTCCTTCATTTGTATTGTAATCATCGTACGATCGACGCCAGTAGCAAGGACGTCGCCCCTGATTGGCGACCATAGTGCAGCGACGACATCCCTTGTCGTCCGCAGGTTTTTTCCTTGTTTGAGGTTTTTCCTGCGTCATCAAATCCCTTGTCTCGTTTATTTTTTCCCTCATCGCACGTCTCGTCGAAAGATCCTTTCTTTAGTTGATTAAGTCCACATCGACCTTAAGTTGTCCCTTTGGTGCGATTTTTGGCATTAACAGTTTGGCGCCATCCGTGGGACCTCATCTAGAGAAAATCCTCGACGAACGTGCACCCTACTAATAGTTTCTTAGAGTTTCTTCTATTTTCTGTTGCAGGAAAATGGCAGCCTCTGGAAATCCGCAGCAAGCTGTTGCTCAAATGTATCAGGAGCTCGAAGTCGCCAGGAATCAGCCCAATGCAATGGCAGAGCAGAATCGCAGAACAGCTGAGGAGATCGCGCGGTTAAGAAATCCTCTTGGGCCTCAAAATGGCCCTAGACCGTTCGTGCAGAACCCAATTCCAAGACCGTTCAACCAGAATGGCCATAGACCATTTGTCCCGAATCCTGGTTCATCCGCGCAGAATCAACATCCATGCCCATTCATGCTGAATTAACAGCCAGGGCCGTTCAACTCAAATCCTCAATTTGGGACAGTTCCTCCTCAGCACATAAGGCCACCACCCATGAATAATGGGTCTCAGCCATTACAAGGGTCGTAGCCTTTCCAGCAGGGGTCACAACCATTTCAGCAGCCATTTCAGAATGGACCTCAAGGTGGATCTCAGCCATTCCACGGTGGATCGCAGCCTTTCCAGCAGGGACCACAATCGTTTCAGAACGGACCGCAGCAATTCCAATATGGGTCGCAGCCATATTCTGTTCCTTTCAACGGGGACACCAATGATTCGTCGCATGGTAATGGCACTAGTCCATGGACCAATCCCTCGACAGGGGCAAATCCTGATCTTAACGATCCCGTCGCCCAGCGTTTGAAGATGTTGGAAGACCAAAATGAGCGCCTCCTGTCCTTGCTCTCCAAGTTGCCTGGGGCAGCCGTGCCTATCGACGTCGAGCCTCGCTCGGGATATCAGGCGTCGCCTTTCATCGACGAGATTGCCACCGTCAAGGTCCTAAAGAAGTATAACATTCCTGCCTTCACTCCCAAATATTCTGGTGTGACTGATCCGACTGAGCATGTCGCGCAGTATAAACAGCTCATGTGGACGATCTCGATCCCATTTATGTACCAGGAAGTATGCATGTGTAAGAGTTTCGGAGCAACTCTCACTGGTCCAGCTCTCCAATGGTTAATCAATCTCAAACCCAAGTCTATCGGGTCGTTTGCTGAGTTGGTTAATCAGTTCTCCCAGCAATTCGCCAGCAGTCGTAAGATGGAGAAGCAGACCAGCGACCTATATTACGTCGTGCAGAAAGCTAATGAGTCTATTCGAAGTTATTTTAATAGATTCAATGCCGAAATGATCAGCATTCGCAATTACGACGTAAAAACCGCGATCGAAGCCTATAAGCGTGGTCTGGACGATAGTTCAGGTTTATACACCGACCTGACCAAATATCCCCCGGAGAATTTCGAAGACGTCCGAGCTCGAACCTTAGCATATACGAGGGTCGAAGACGATGCAGGCTTTCGTCGCAAGCATACTGACGACAAGAAGTCGCTAGGCGTCAGAAAGCCATAGTTCAAGACAAAGGCTGTTTCTAGAGTAGAGCCAGCGCGCCAAATTTCAAATGTTCATTTCAAGACGAAAGCAGAGGCCAAGACCGCGACTAAGTTCACTCAGTACCCCAAGATATCCTCTTACGGATTCAAAGGATGTACAAAGGACCTAGTCGAAGCTCTGAGAAGTTCCCAAGCTACCATTCGATGGCCAAAGAAGTCCGACCTGGACGATGCTAAGAAAGACAAATCAAAGTGGTGCGACTTCCATGCCGATCATGGTCATGCGACAGACGACTGTATCGCATTGAAGAAGGAACTAGCATATCATTTCCCGAAAGGAAATCTCAAGGACATCATCGATGATGTCGCTGTTCTAGCTGATGGCCATCAACCGCCGACTCCCAAGCATGCAAAAGTTATTAATTAAAATTCCCTACGCCATGTGGAATCCAAGAGATCAAAAGAGAAAATAAACTAAAGTCGTAAGATCAAGCTCTCGACAGGTTCGTTTTTCTATCCCTAAATTAACAATATCTTTTCCACAGGGATAAATCTACCATGGTGCCTCGTCGCACGACAACATAGTCGACCGCAGGACAATATTTCTCCGTGTCATTCTGTCATTTAAAACTTATCTTTTCCCTACGAAAAGGATACGGTAATAAATAACAGGGGGCAAATAGAGAGAGTCTGAAATGGTACGTTCTCTAACTCTTTCTCATACGATTTTTCCTCACAAAACGTTTACTGACTTAAGCATCGGAGGGTCGTTGGCTAGCCAACGACCAACCCCCGACATCGACATCGTTTTATCGCAGAATCGCACGACAGATTTTCGCAGAATCGCATGACAATAGTCATTAAGTCTACTTTATGACTTTAATATCGCAAGGTCGAACGACATCGACGATCAGGTCTCTAACTTAATCATTCCTCCACAGGGGCATACGCCACAAGCTCACTGTACGATCTGGTCGTACGATCACAGAGTCTAAACGACTTTACCCCTAAGTGTCTTAGCTTTTATACCCTGAATGGATGCTTTAATCGCATGTTTTTATATTTGTTTTACGTTCTTATCATCGTATTGCAATATATGCCTCAGTCGCATGATTTCCTGTGTGTCCTATGTTCAAATTCATAATTAAACAATGGTCGGATAAAGCATAAACAAAAGTTGCGTTCATTATATAAGCCATCAAGTACATAATCAACCACTAACGGTCGAGCAGCACGAACGAACAAATACATTTTAAGGTTATGGAGGAGCATCGGTCACGACCTTGTCCGATACCCCATCCTGAAAACCCTCGCTAGCCGTATCCTCTTCGACCTCCTTCTGGTCATCCAAGTCGAGATCTCTCTCAGTCCCGACTCTTTCATAAAAGAGACGCAGCTCATCTGGCGCTTAAGCCAAAGGATCCTTGCCCTGCAGGCGACGTCGCATAATTGCTGCACGCGCAGTAAGTCGAGCATAAGAAAAGAAAGACTTATTTTCGTCTTTCAACTCATCAGACTCCTTCTACAAATTTATCACCTTAGCCTTGATTCCCTCGACTTCCTTCCTCTTCGCGGTTACGGATTCCTTCATCCTCTCCAGCTCCTCTCTCTAGTCGCGCATCAAAGTCAGGGACTCCTTCAAACGTGAGTTTATCTCGTCTCTTGTATGACTGAGGGCATCCAATTCGTCTGGAGCATGGTCAAGGCGCACCGACATCGCTTTTTCATGCTCCAAAGCAGCTTTCTCTTTAGCTAACGCTGCATCTTCATCTTTGGTAACAGAAGCCGTTGAAACCTCTATATTCATCGTTTCGGCATGTAATGCCAGGGAAGCTTGGAACGCCTGAAGAATCATAATATGAGCAGCATTAGTAAACAACGACAACGACAACGACAAATGACAAGTCTTGAAAGAAAGGCTTACCAAGAATAAGAGTCTAGCTGTATGGAACTCTTTCTTCTCGAAAGAAAACCCGTCAAAACGCTCCCTGAAAGACGGAAGCAAATATTTTTCTAAATGGGGGAACAACTTCGTCTCGTCCAAGACATTGTCGTCCAGAAAACCCGACGGCAACGTAAAGTTGACCGTCGTTTCCCCCAAAGGTCCCTTCTGCGCGCCTTTGCCCCTGTCGGCCGATGAAGGGCCGGATAGGACGACGGGAGACATCGTCGCCAGTTGCGCAGTATCCACAGATTTCGCGCCGGTCGCAACCGACGCCTTCGCCTTCCTGGACAAGGCAACCCTCGATGGGTTACCCGTCTTCAAAGACGGTTCCCTCAGAACGGACACCTTTGTCCTCTTTAAGAGGCCTGACCCGGCTGTCGGGACCTCTTTTCTCTTTAGGACTCCCGACCCAGTTGTCGAAACATCCTTCTCCCTCGCCTCGCGAGCTACTTCAACTTGGGCCATCTTCCTAGCAACAGAAGACGTTGCCTGTGCTTGAGATTCACCTGTACGGAAAAAGAAAGAAGTTAGACGATTCAGAACAGAGAAAGATCAGGTCAAGAGAAAAGAAGACAAAAGGATACTTACCAATTATCTCTACCTCTGGTTCTTCACTCTTCTCCTCCTCCTCAGTCTTCTCAGAATCCTCCTCTTCTTTTTTCTCCTCTCGACCCAGCCTCACTCTATCGCTCAAGAAAACGGTGTCATCATCATCGTCTATCAAATGACGCGTGACATACGACCGGTCTTCGGTACTAAATTCCAAGAACTTTCGACCTTAGCCCGAGAAGCATCATCCGGATTTACCTTCTCGAAATCAATATCTACGCAAAAAAAGAAGATCAGTCGAAGAAACAATCGAGCAACAGAATAACATGAAAACATACAGTCAAAGGCTCACCCGTCATATTCCAACCCTCCCTAAT
The DNA here is from genome assembly GCA_033807775.1 of Saussurea involucrata. Lineage (NCBI taxonomy): Eukaryota > Viridiplantae > Streptophyta > Magnoliopsida > Asterales > Asteraceae > Saussurea > Saussurea involucrata. Next base: position 28,327,092 of record CM066315.1, on the reverse strand, counting down.
CCAGTCACTATCAGTGTCCAGCGTCGACGCCCGTACGAGTACATACCTCTTCTTCCATCCACGGTCGTTGACCTCAGTATTCAAAACCAGGGTACGATCACCCTTGAACCTTGAAAACAAGCTATAACGACGGTATTGGTCATTCTTGACCTTATACGCCGTCAGAAGGTCCCTCACGTTCATCGGTGGATTCCAGTTGGAGGTAAGTCATTCGATGATCAAGATAACTCGCCAGAACTAGGGCATCAGTTGCCCCGGCGAAAGATCAAATTCACACATGAATTCTTTGACTAAAGGCGAATATGGCCAGTGAAAGCCTATTTTGAACGGATATTTGTATATAATAATGTACCCCTCGGGGCACATTTCCGGTCGAACATTGCCAACCTTGCTCACGGTAATCCCCTTGGGAATCCTCGCTAGACTTCTAAAGTCGTCGAGATCTTCTTCGTTTTTAATGGTGCTTCTAGGCTCTATCGACATTGCCAGCCCCGTTAAATTGATTTGCACTTCTGAGAGGCCCCAAATATCCCAGTTTTTTCTAGGCTTTCTAGCAACAGACTTACGACGCATACGCAAACTGGAAGGTCGTATCTTATATGATCTCAGGAAAACTCAAATTAGGTCAAAAATCCTTGCAAGTTCTAATCGAACGGAAATCGCCAAGAAAAGATCCATCGTAATCTTTATTTATGCAGTCGATCGCATCAAGTCGAATCCCTGGATAACCGCCGCGCATCCCCGTCTTTTCGTATGACCACAGGGATCGTCGACACCTGTCCTCGATAGCTGGTAAGCATCATCGTGTGTCAGTATGACGTCACGACCTCGTTCCCTTTTTAACTTCCCGTTCAGTTAGAAACGGGTCAGTCCAGCTCCAAGGCGAATGAGGTAATTTCTAACTCTTGTCTTATTTCCTACACGTCTGATTGACAAAATTTAAAAATTAAATTTGACATTCAATTTTCAAATTTTGGGGGCAAACTGTTTGGGCAAAAAATCACGTCGTACGACCACGACTAGAGCAGGTAAGACGCACGCTATAATCCAAATCTTGTATTAAGATAAGGTCTCGACAAGAACCCAGAAAACATCTGTCGTCTCCCGTAAAAGGTAAGTCGTACGTCTCCCATGACGCACGACCATAGTATCGCCCGTCCCGTACGACCATCGCGTAAGATCATTGTACCTTCGACCAAAGCTAACGTTAACCTTGACTGTTACGTTTGTTAAGTGTTTAATGCAGGATTCAAAGTTATTAAAGAGCAACGGATATAACCGACGCAACCATCAACAATCGATAGCCGTAACGGACGAAGATCATCATGGATAATCACTCCGGCGACCGTTTCCAGCCGTTGTAGCCGTTGATTGAATCATTAATGAAGTTAATTAATGACGCGAAGGCTATAAAAGACAAGCTAAAGCTTCATTTCAAGGGACATCAGTTAACATCGAATATACATCAGCGAACATCACCAAACAGCAGAGAAAATCATCCAAACTCATAGCAAAGAACATTCAAACTCTGGAGATCAAGTACTGAAAGCCAGAACCCTACTGCGAACTCAAGAACACTCGAGGGAAAGCTCAAGTATCGCTCTCGACGCACGATAAACAGCCCTCGACCAGAAGTTCACACTTTGTATTCACACACGACAAACACCTGTTTTTACATTCAAACACTTGTACTTTACATTTCGAAGTATTTCCTTCATTTGTATAGTAATCATCGTACGATCGACGCCAGTAGCAAGGACGTCGCCCCTGATTGGCGACCATAGTGCATCGACGACGTCCCTTGCCGTTGTTAATGCCAAAAATTGCACCAAAGGGACAACTTAAGGTCGATGTGGACTTAATCAACTAAAGAAAGGATCTTTCGACGAGACGTGCAACGAGGGAAAAAATAAACGAGACAAGGAATTTGATGACTCAGGAAAAACCTCAAACGAGGAAAAAACCTGCGGACGACAAGGGATGTCGTCGCTGCACTATGGTCGCCAATCAGGGGCGACGTCCTTGGTACTGGCATTGGTTGTACGATGATTATAATACAAATGAAGGAAAATACTTCAAAATGTAAAGTACAAGTGTTTAAATGTGAAAACAGGTGTTTGTCGTGTGTGAATACAAAGTGTAAACGTCTGGTCGAGGACTGATGTCGTGCGTCGAAACTGATTCTTGAGCTTTTCCTTCGAGTGTTCTTGAGTTCGCTGTAAGATTCTGGCTTTCAGTACTTAATCTCCAGAGGTTGAATGTTCTTTGCTTAGATGATTTTCTCTGCTGGGTAGTGCTGTTCGCTGGAGTGTATTGGATGTTAACCGATGTCCCTTGAAATGAGGCTTTAGCTTGTCTTTTATAGTCTTCGTATCATTAATTAGCTCCATTAATGATTCAATCAACGGCTACAACGGTTGCAAACGGTCGCCGAAGTGATTATCCATGATGATCTTCGTCCGTTACGGCTATCGATCGTTGATGGTTGCGTCGGTTATATCCGTTGCTCTTTAATGACTTTGACTCATGCATTAAACACTTAACAAACGTAACAGTAAAGGTTAACGTTAGCTTTGGTCGAAGGTACAATGATCTTACGCGATGGTCGCACGGAACGGGCGATACTATGGTCGAGCGTCATGGGGGACGTACGACTTACCTTTTACGGGCGACGACAGATGTTTTATGGGTTCTTGTCGAGACCTTATCTTAACACAAGATTTAGTTCACAATTGTGCATCTTACCTGTCCTTGTCATGGTCGTACGACGTGATTTTTTGCCCAAACAGTTTGCCCCCAAAATTTGAAAATTGAATGTCAAATTTAAGTTTTAAATTTTGTCCATCAGACGCATAGGAAATAAGATAAGAGTTAGAAATTACCTCAATCGCCTTGGAGCTAGACTGGTTCGTTTCTAACTGAACGAGAAGTTGAAAAGGAAACGAGGTCGTGACGTCATACTGACACACGATGATGCTTACCAGCTGTCAAGGACAGGTGGCGACGATTCCTGCGGTCATACAGAAGGACGGGGGCGCGCAACGGTTATCCAGGGATTCGACCTGACATGATCGACTGCATAAAGATTACGACGAATCCTTTCTTTTCCTACGCTGAGTTTATTTTGGAAAGAAATTCCGCTTTGCTCTTCTTGCCATTCTTCTTCCGAATCCCTTTGATTTAGCGGAGATTATTTGGGATTTAGGGCGTTTATATAACGCATTGCTTCTTTCTTTCAGCTTTCACTGCCTTCTTTCCCCTGGTAAGAAATGTCGACCGACCCAGAGAGTTCCATCATTAGCCAAGAAGATTTAGACGACTTTAGGCGTCTAGCGAATATTCCTTTAGAAGTTGAGCTAACAAGTCCGAGGACTGTTCGTCCTAAGGATTGCCCCGAGGGGTATTTCGTGATATACGAATATCCTTTCGAGATTGGCTTCGAATGGCCATTTTCGACTTTGACTAAGAATTTGATGTGATGCTTTGGTTTGTCGCCGGGGCAGTTGATGCCTCAACTCTGGCGGGTTCTTTTGGTTATTGAGCGTTTGTCTGCGGATTGGGACCCCCTATGTCTTTGAATGATTTCTTGGCAGCGTACCAAGTTAAGGGAGATAAGCGTGGGCGTTATAGCCCGTATTCCAGATATAAAGGCGATCGTGCCTTAGTTTTGAATACTGGAGTGAACGATCGGGGGTGGGGGTCCAGGTATGTGTTCATACGTGTTGATTCGCTGGACGCCGCCAGCAAGTGGATCCGTCCCGACTGGAATATGGGAGGTATGCTCTTTTTTGATTTTCATCGTAGTATGGTTTTTCTAACTTTTTTATTTATTCTTCTCCTTTTGTTGTCTTCAGATATAAAGTTTGGCGTTCCGCACCCGAATGAAGGTTCTCGTGCCAAGATTGACATATTCCTTAGTTACAGCGTCGAGGACCGATCTTTCACCACGTGGCAACTGGCGACCGAGGACGAGGACATGGTGGTGGACGCTGTGGAGGAGGAAGAAGGAGAAGGTGAAGAGGAAAGTGGACGACAGGAGTCGACAGGTGGGTGTATTATGGTTTCCTGTCTTTTACCATTTATTTCTTATTCCTGTCTGACGCTTCACATTTTTCCTGATTAGTGCCAACTGAAAGGAAATCAGTTTCTAGGTCGAGAGGGAAGCAAATCATGCGTGCCCTTCGAGGAGGAGATGTCTCGACAGCTGGGTCGAGCCAGAAGAGAACCAGGAGTACGGTCCTGAGGGAACCGTCGTCGAGGGTTGATGACTCGTCGAAAGTTGTTCTGCCTAAGAAGGCGAAGGCGTCATCTAGCCGTCCTGGCGTGATGGACGCGACACCAGCAAGTTCTGCGCCTCCGGCGACGGTGACAAAACCGGTGTCTCAAGTGTCGATCCCAACACTTGCCGACAGGGGCGAGGGATCGTCGGTCGAAGTTATGACGGTCAATTTTACATTGCCGTCTAACTTTATGGCGGATGGTGTCCTAGACGGGACGGCGTCGTTCCCTCATTTGGGGAAGTATTTGCTCCCGTCTTTCGAGGAGCATTTTCACGGAGTTCCGGCCGGAGAGATGAGATCTCGAGTTGCCAGTCTGGCGTTCACGGTGAGTGTCAATCTTTCATGACTTGTGTAATCTTTGTCGAATGTTCTTGAATGCACGTTTTATTTTTCTCAGACATTCCAGTCTTCCTTGGCGTTACATGCTGAGACGTCAAGAGTTGAAGATCTGGTGGCATCTACTCTTGAGAGGGAAGCTGCAGTGTTGGAGAGGGAGAGAGCGGCTTTAGATAGGGAGAAGTTGGCCATGGCGCGTGCCGATGAGCTGGTTGTCCAACTTTTCGATGCTCAATATGAATTGCAAGAGATTCGTGCGGTAGGAGTGGCAGATGGAGGCCCTCAGGTCGGGACTTCGAGTGGGGATACGACCAATGTTCCTCCTGTCGTCTAGAATTTTTTTCTTTCCTTGTTTGTTTTTGCCAATTGACCTATCGGGGGTTGAGTATGTATACAGTGGTTTATGAATATATATCTTTTGCTTATGCTTTATTCGAATCACGTTTGATTATAAAGTCGTTTCATAAGATACATATGAAATCATGCGACTAAGGCATTCATTGTAATACGATGACAAGAACGTAAAACAAATATAAAAACACGCGATTAAAGCATTTTCTAAGTTAATATACTTAGGGGTAAAATCGTTTAGACTCTGCGATCGTACGACCGGATCGTACAGTGAGTTTGTATCGTGTGCCCCTGTGGAGAAATAATCAAGTTAGAGACCTGATCGTTTATGTCGTTCGACCTTGCGATATTAAAGTCATACAGTAGACTTAATGATTACTGTCGTGCGACTCTGCGATAACCTGTCGTGCGATTCTGCAATAAAACGATGTCGGGGGTTGGTCGTTGGCTCACCAACGACCCTCCGATGCTTAAGTCAGTAAACGTTGTGTGAGAAAAAATCGTATGAGAAAGAGCTAGAAAAAGCTAGAGAACGTACCATTTCAGACTCTCTCTATTTGCCCCCTGTCATTTATTACCGTATCCTTTTTGGGAGGAAAAGATAGGTTTTAAATGACAGAATGTCACGGAGAAATATTGTCATGCGGTCGACTATGTTGTCGTGCGACGAGGCACCATAGTAGATTTATCCCTGTGGAAAAGATATTAATTTAGGGATAGAAGAAATAAACCTGTCGAGAGCCTGATCTTGTGACTTTAGTTTATTTTCGCGGCTTCAAGGTAGACTTGTAGCACTCACGAGCGACTTTTGGCTCACTCTTGATCTCCTGGATTCCCCATGGCGTCGAGAATTTCAACATTTGATGATACGTCGAAGGAATAGCTTTCATATCATGGATCCACGGTCGCCCTAAGATGATGTTATAGGCCGATGCACAATCGATGACATTGAACTTGGTCTGCTTGTTGACTCCTCCGGCGTAGACGGGCAAAATTATCTCTCCAAAGGTGCTCGTCGCTTCTCCATTGAAACCGACCAAAGTCGTCGAACGTCGGGTGATTTCCGAGCGATCGATTCCCATGGCTTTGATGGTGTTGAGAATAATAACATTTGCTGAGCTGCCCCCGTCGATCAAGACTCGACGCGTTAGGCAGTTACCGACTGTGAGCTGAATGATTAGCCCGTCATGATGCTTCTGATACGAGTCGCCCAGGTCGACGTGGTCGAACACAATCTTCATAGCTTCTAGCTCCAAATCTCCTTTGGGTCTAGACGAGCGAGGAATAGGCCGATCATCGGGCGCCTGACTGGCATGACGCTTGGCCGCTGAATACGTCAGACCACACACATCTGAACCACCGGTGATGCAATTGACGACTTTCGCGTGCTCGGGGATCGACGGTCGATGTCCGTTAGCTGAAATAGCGACATCGTCGATGATATCTTTGAGATTTCCATTCGGAAAATGGTATGCTAGTTCCTTCTTCAATGCGATACAGTCGTCTGTCGCATGACCATGATCGGCATGGAAGTCGCACCACTTTGATTTATCCTTCTTAGCATCGTCCAGGTCGGACTTCTTTGGCCATCAAATGGTAGCTTGGGAACTTTTCAGAGCTTCGACTAGGTCCTTTGCAGATCCTTTGAATCCGTAAGAGGATATCTTGGGGTACTGAGTGAACTTAGCCGCGGTCTTGGCCTCTGCTTTCATCTTGAAACGAACATTTGAAATTTGGCGCGCTGGCTCTATCATGGAAACAGCCTTTGTCTTGAACTCTGGCTTTCTGACGCCTAGTGACTTCTTGTCGTCAGTGTGCTTGCGACGAAAGGCTGCATCGTCTTCGACCCTCATATATGCTAAGGTCCGAGCTCGGACGTCTTTGAAATTCTCCGGGGGTTATTTGGTCAGGTCGGTGTATAAACCCGAATTATCGTCCAGACCACGCTTATAGGCTTCGATTGCGGTTTTTACGTCGCAATTGCGGATGCTGATCATTTCGGCATTAAATCTATTAAAATAACTTCGAATAGACTCATTAGCTTTCTACACGATGTAATATAGGTCGCTAGTCTGCTTCTCCATCTTACGACTGCTGGCGAATTGCTGGGAGAATTGATTAACCAACTTAGCAAACGACCCGATGGATTTGGGTTTGAGATTGATTAACCATTGGAGAGCTGGACCAGTGAGAGTTGCTCCAAAACTCTTACACATGCATACTTCCTGGTACATAAATGGGATCGAGATCGTCCACATGAGCTGCTTATATTGCGCGACGTGCTCAGTCGGATCGGTCACACCCGAATACTTGGGAGTGAAGGCAGGAATGTTATACTTCTTTGGGACCTCGACGGTGGCGATCTCGTCAATGAAGGGCGACGCTAGATACCCCGAGCGAGGCTCGGCGTCAACAGGCACGGCTGCCCCGGGCAACTTAGCGAGCAAGGATAGGACACGCTCATTTTGGTCTTCTAACATCTTCAAACGCTGAGCGACGGGATCGTTTAGATCGGGATTTGCCCCTGGGCTAGTGCCATTACCATGCGACGAACCATTGGTGTCCCCGTTGAACGGGACGAAATATGGCTGCGGCCCATAGTGGAATTGTTGCGGTCCATTTTGAAACGGCTGCGATCCTTGCTGGAAAGGCTGCGATCCACCTTGAGGTCCATTCTGAAATGGCTGCTGAAATGGTTGCGACCCTTGCTGGAAAGGCTGCGACCCTTGTAATGGCTGAAACCCATTATTCATGGGTGGTGGCCTTATGTGCTGAGGAGGAACTGTCCCAAACTGAGGATTTGAGTTGAACGGCCCTGGCTGTTGATTCTGCATGAACGGGCCTGGATGCTGATTCTGCGCGGATGAACTTGGATTCGGGACAAATGGTCTAGGGCCATTTTGAGGCCCAAGAGGATTTCTTAACCGCACGATCTCCTCAGCTGCTCTGCGATTCTGTTCTACCATTTTCCTGCAACAGAAAATAGAAGAAACTCCAAGAAACTATTAGTAGGGTGCACGTTCGTCGAGGATTTTCTCTAGATTAGGTCCCACGGATGGCGCCAAACTATTAATGCCAAAAATCGCACCAAAGGGACAACTTAAGGTCGATGTGGACTTAATCAACTAAAGAAATGATCTTTCGACGAGACGTGCAACGAGGGAAAAAATAAACGAGACAAGGAATTTGATGACGCAGGAAAAACCTCAAACGAGGAAAAAACCTGCAGACGACAAGGGATGTCGTCACTGCATTATGGTCGCCAATCAGGGGTGACGTTCTTGGTACTGGCGTCGGTTGTACGATGATTACAATACAAATGAAGGAAATACTTCGAAATGTAAAGTACAAGTGTTTAAATGTGAAAACAGGTGTTTGTCGTGTATGAATACAAAGTGTAAACTTCTGGTTGAGGGCTGATGTCGTGCGTCGAAACTGATTCTTGAAATTTTCCTTCGAGTGTTCTTGAGTTCCCTGTAAGATTCTGGCTTTCAGTACTTAATCTCCAGAGGTTGAATGTTCTTTGCTTAGATGATTTTCTCTGCTGGGTAGTGCTGTTCGCTGGAGTGTATTAGATGTTAACCGATGTCCCTTGAAATGAGGCTTTAGCTTGTCTTTTATAGTCTTCGTATCATTAATTAGCTCCATTAATGATTCAATCAACGGCTACAACGGTTGGAAACAGTCGCCGGAGTGATTATCCATGATGATCTTCGTCCGTTACGGCTATCGATCGTTGATGGTTGCGTCGGTTATATCCGTTGCTCTTTAATGACTTTGACTCCTGCATTAAACACTTAACAAACGTAACAGTCAAGGTTAACGTTAGCTTTGGTCGAAGGTACAATGATCTTACGCGATGGTCGCACGGAATGGGCGATACTTTGGTCGAGCGTCATGGGGGACGTACGACTTACCTTTTACGGGCGACGACGGATGTTTTATGGGTTCTTGTCGAGACCTTATCTTAACACAAGATTTAGTTCACAATCGTGCGTCTTACCTGTCCTGGTCGTGGTCGTACGACGTGATTTTTTGCCCAAACAGTCGTCCGCAGGTTTTTTCCTCGTTTGAGGTTTTTCCTGCGTCATCAAATCCCTTGTCTCGTTTATTTTTTCCCTCATCGCACGTCTCGTCGAAAGATTCTTTCTTTAGTTGATTAAGTTCACATCGACCTTAAGTTGTCCCTTTGGTGCGATTTTTGGCATTAACAGAAATCACAACTGAGAAACAGGAAATGTGTTAGGAGAACACTAATGTAGGAATAGGACTAATAGGGTACCGAGGACGGTCATGTAAGGTAAGATTGGGGTTACACCTGGCCAGTGTAATTGTGAACTTACAAGTACATGTATGTGCTTAAATTGCCTTATTATTCCATTGCAGTAGTATTAAATAAGTTTAATTGTTGTGTATCAGTTATCAAGAATGCCTGCAAGAGTCTTGAGAAATAGGTTAATGCCTATCGTGGAGGAAGTATCAAATGATGACACTACGCCACATGAAGAGGCGGTGCGAATCGAGGGATTAGCGGAGGATGGACCAGTGGATCCTCCAAGAGCGGCGGCCACTCGTGGAGGAGGTAGAGGCCGCGGAAGGGGAAGAGGAACGATACCGAGAAAGGCCGTTACCGAGGTGGGGGCAGCAACCACTAAGGGCAAGGGTAAGAAAAAGAAAGCGCCTGTTAGGCGCAATTCAAGGAGTGTTGAGGAACCAGAAGCACAAGCAATATCCGAAAAGGAGAGTTTAGCGCCTGTAAAGAAAACAAAAGCTAAGAAAGGACGTCATACTGACGCCGCACCGGCTTTTGTAACCGAAGAGAAGTTCACAACAGAAATGGATAAACTACAAAAGACTTTCCAAGCGGTGTTAGACAACCAGCATAAGACTACGTCTGAGGGAGGAACCAAGAGTGGTACTGAGAAGAAGACCGAGGAAGACAGTCCACCACGGACTGAGATAGGAAACAATTCGGTAACAACTCCGATTGTTGTTAATGAACCAAAGACAGTGAAAGGGTGCTCGTTTAAGACCTTCGCTTCGTGCAAACCTCCAACGTTCAACGGGGAGCGCAATCCCGTTCTAGCTTGAAATGGGTTCGGGAAATGGAGTTGGCATTTGATACTAGCTGTTAATGCCAAAAATCGCACCAAAGGGACAACTTAAGGTCGATGTGGACTTAAACAACTAAAGAAAGAATCTTTCGACGAGACGTGCGACGAAGATAAAAATAAAGAAACAAAGGATTTGATGACGCAGGAAAAAAACCTGCGGACCACAAACGGGTTCTCTTTCGAGAAGATAGAGTTCCATGCAACTGGACTCTTATTCTTGGTAAGTCTTTCTTTCAAGACTTGTCTCTTGTCGTTGTCGTTGTCGTTGTTTACTAATGTCGCTCATATTATGATTCTTCAGGCGTTCCAAGCTTCCCTGGCATTGCAGGCCAAAACGACGATTGTAGAGGTTTCAACGGCTTCTGTTGCCAAGGATGGAGATGCAGCGTTAGCTAAAGAGAAAGCTGCTTTGGAGCATGAAAAAGCGATGTCGGTGCGCCTTGACCATGCTCTGGACGAATTGGATGCCCTCGGTCATACAAGAGACGAGATAAACTCGTGTTTGAAGGAGTCCCTGACTTTGATGCGCGAGCAGAGAGAGGAGCTGGAGGGGATGAAGGAATCCGTAACTGCGGAGAGGAAGGAAGTCAAGGGAATCAAGGCTAAGGTGATAAATTTGAAGAAGGAGTCTGATGAGTTGAAGGAAGAAAATAAGTCTTTCTTTTCTTATGCTCGACTTACTGCGCGTACGGCAGTTATGCGACGTCACCTGCAGAGCAAGGATCCTTTGGCTTCAGCGTCAGATGAGCTGTGTCTCTTTTATGAGAGAGTCGGGACCGAGAGAGATCTCGACTTGGATGACGAGAAGGAGGTCGAAGAGGAGGTGGCTAGCGAGGGTTTTCAGGATGAGGTATCGGACAAGGTTGTGATCGATGCTCCTCCACAACCTTAGAAAAAATGTATTTGTTTGTTTGTGCTGCTCGACCGTTAGTGGTCGATTATGTACTCAATGGTTTATATAATGAACGCAACTTTTGTTTGAACTTTATTCTTTATCCAAACCATGTTTAATTATGAACTTGAACATAGGACACATAGGAAATCATGCGACTGAGGCATACATTGTAATACGACGAGTAAAACAAATATGTGAACACGCGATTAAAGCATTTTCTAAGTTAAGAGACTTAGGGGTAAAATCGTTTAGACTTTGCGATCGTACGATTAGATCGTATAATGAGTTTGTATCGTATGCCCCTATGGAGGGATGATCAAGTCACAGACCTGATCATGTATGTCGTGCGACCCTGCGAATTTAAAGTCATATAGTAGACTTAGTGATTATTGTCGTGCGATCCTGCGATAAAATGATGTCGGGGGTTGGTCGTTGGCTAACCAACGACCCTCCGATGCTTAAGTCAGTTTTGTGAGAAAAAATCGTATGAAAAAGAGTTAGAGAACGTACCATTTCAGACTCTCTCTATTTGCCCCCTGTCATTTATTACTTTATTCTTTTTGGGAGGAAAAGATAGGTTTTAAATGACAGAATGACACGGAGAAATATTGTCCTGCGTTGACTATGTTGTCGTGCGACCGGGCACCATAGTAGACTTATCTCTGTGAAAAAGATATTAATTTAGGGATAGAGGAACGAACCTGCCGAGAGCCTGATCTTGTGACTTTGGTTTATTTTCGTGGCTTCAAGGTAGACTTGTAGTACTCACGAGCGACTTTTGGCTCACTCTTAATCTCCTGGATTCCCCATGGCGTAGAGAATTTCAACATCTGATGATACGTCGAGGGAACGGCTTTCATATCATGGATCCATGGTCGTCCTAAGATGATGTTATAGGCCGACGCACAATCGATGACACTGAACTTGGTCTGCTTGTTGACTCCTCCGGCGTAGACGGGCAAGATTATCTCTCCGAAGGTGCTCGTCGCTTCTCCATTGAAACCGACCAAGGTCTTCGAACGTCGGGTGATTTCTGAGCGATCGATTCCCATGGCTTTGATGGTGTTGAGAAAAATGACATTTGCTGAGCTGCCCCCGTCGATCAAGACTCGACGTGTTAGACAGTTACCGACTGTGAGCTGAATGATCAACCCGTCGTGATGCTTCTGATACGAGTCACCCAGGTCGACGTGGTCGAACACAATCTTCATAGCTTCTAGCTCCAAATCTCCTTTGGGTCTAGACGAGCGAGATTTCCTTTCGGAAAATGATGTGCTAGTTCCTTCTTCAATGCGATACAGTCGTCTGTCGTATGACCATGATCGGCATGGAAGTCGCACCACTTTGATTTGTCTTTCTTAGCATCGTCCAGGTCGGACTTCTTTGGCCATCGAATGGTCGCTTGGGAACTTTTCAGAGCTTCGACTAGGTCCTTAGCGGTCCCTTTGAATTCGTAAGAGGATATCTTGGGGTACTGAGTGAACTTAGTCGCGGTCTTGGCTTCTGCTTTCGTCTTGAAACGAACATTTGAAATTTGGCGCGCGGGCTCTATTCTGGAAACAACCTTTGTCTTGAACTCTGGCTTTCTGACGCCTAACGACTTCTTGTTGTCAGTGTGCTTGCGACGAAAGGCGGCGTCATCTTCGACCCTCATATATGCTAAGGTTCGAGCTCGGACGTCTTCGAAGGTCTCTGGGGGATACTTGGTCAGATCGATATATAGACCTGAACTATCGTCTAGACCACGCTTATAAGCTTCGATCGCAGTTTTGATGTCACAATTGCGTATACTGATCATTTCGGAATTGAATCTATTGAAATACCTTCGAATAGACTCATTGGTCTTCTGCACGACATATTACAGATCACTAGTCTGCTTTTCCATCTTACGACTGCTGGTGAATTACCAGGAGAATTGGTTGACCAATTCGGCGAACGACCCGATAGATTTGGGTTTGAGATTGATCAACCACTGGAGAGCTGGACCAGTGAGAGTCGCCCCGAAACTATTGCACATGCATACTTCCTGGTACATGTGTGGAATCGAGATCGTCCACATGAGCTGCTTATACTGCGCGACATGCTCGGTTGGATCGGTCACACCCGAATACTTGGGAGTGAAGGCAGGAATGTTATACTTTTTTGGGACCTCGACGGTGGCGATCTCGTCGATGAAGGGCGACGCCTGATACCCCGAGCGAGGCTCGACGTCGACAGGCACAGCTGCCCCAGGCAACTTGGCGAGCAAGGACAGGACGCGCTCATTTTGGTCTTCTAACATCTTCAAACGCTGGGCAACGGGATCGTTAAGATCAGGATTTGCCCCTGGAGAGGGATTGGTCCCTGGACTAGTGCCATTACCATGCGACGAACCATTGGTGTCCCCGTTGAATGGAACAAAATATGGCTGCGACCCATAGTGGAATTGCTGCGGTCCATTCTGAAACGATTGTGGTCCATGCTGAAATGGCTGCGATCTCTGCTGGAAAGATTGCGATCCTTGCTGGAAAGGTTGCGGACCACTTTGGAACGGCTGGGAAAATGGCTGGGATCCATTCTGAAACGGCTGGGCGCCACCTTGCAATGGTTGGGATCCATTGTTAAGGGTGGTGGTCGGATGTGCTGAGGGAGAATCTGCCCAGACTGGGGATTCGGAATGAACGGACCCGACTGCTGATTCTGCATGAATGGACCTGGATGCTGATTCTGTGCGGACGGGCCTGGTTCCGGACCTGGATTCTGGATGAATGGTCTAGGACCATTCTGGGGTCCAAAAGGATTCCTTAGCCGTGTGATCTCTTCAGCTGCTCTGCGATTCTGCTCTGCCATTGCATAGAGTTGATTCCTGGCAACCTCGAGCTCCTGATACATCTGAGCGACGGCTTGCTGCGGATTTCCAGGGGCTGCCATTTTCCTGCAACAGAAAATAGAAGAAACTCCAAGAAACTATTAGTAGAATGCACGTTCGTCGAGGATTTTCTCTAGATGTAGTCCCACGGATGGCACCAAACTGTTAATGCCAAAAATCGCACCAAAGGGACAACTTAAGGTCGATGTGGACTTAAACAACTAAAGAAAGAATCATTCGACGAGACGTGCGACGAAGATAAAAATAAAGAAACAAGGGATTTGATGACGCAGGAAAAACCTCAAACGAGGAAAAAACCTGCGGACGATAGTGGGTGTCGTCGCTATACTATGGTCGCCAATCAGGGGCGATGTCCTTGGATACTGGTGTCGATCGTACAACGATTACAATACAAATGAAGAAAATGCTTCAAAATGTAAAGTACAAGTGTTTGAACGTAAAAACAGGTGTTTGTCGTGTACAAAACAAAGTGTGAACTGCTGGTCGAGGGCTGTTGTCGTGCGTCGAGAGCGATACTTAGAATAATGGTTCTTCACTTCAAGTGTTCTTGAATATTGCTTCGGTTGTTAATCGCCGGATATTCGATGTCCTGAAATGTTGATTGAGCTTGATATTTATAGTCTTCGCGTCCTTAGCTTCATCCATAAATGCTCCTTTAATGGCCTTAACAGTTGGAAACGGTTGCCGGAGTAATGATCTTCGTCCGTTACGGTCGCCGACTGTTTAATGATTGCGTCGGTTATAGTCGTTGCTCCTTAATGACTTTTACTCCTACATTAAACACTTAACAAACGGTCATGGTGAACGTTAGCTTTGGTTGAGGTCGCACGTCCTTATATAATAGTCGTGCGGATCGGGCGACGCTATGGTCGAGCGTCGTAAGGAACTCTCGACTTACCTTTTATGAGGGACGACGATGGTGTTCTGGGTCTTTGTCGAGACCTTATCTTAATACAAGATATAGTTCCTAATCATACATCTTACCTGTTCTGGTCGCGGTCGAGCGACGTGATTTTTTGCCCAAACACTAGCAAGTGCACCGAGGAAGATAAGGTACTTTTGCAATGTCAATGATGAAGTCTGAGGCTATTTACTAGTGGGATGTTGAGACCGGAGGTAGGGGATCGGAGGTAGCAAAGAGCACATCGTGGGAATCATTTGTTAAGAGGTTCCGAGCACAGTTTTGTCCTTTGGCGGCAATTAAGAAGTTGGAGGAGGAGTTTCTGGGGTTAGAGCAAGGATCACTGTCAGTTCAAGAATACACGTCTAAGTTTATCGAGAAGGCCCGGTTTGCTGAGTTGTACGTGCCTACTGAGGAAAGGCGGATAGAGAGGTACATTTATGGGCTAAAGAGCAGTATAAGGGAGTTAGTGCAGGTGAAAGATCCGACCACTTTCCAGGCTGCGGTAGATACTGCAGAACTTACTGAAAAAGAAAAGAACAGACAGATAGCTGAGAGAGTCGGGGACAAGAGAAAGTGGGAAGGACCTAACAGAGACGGGAAAAGGTCAAGTGCGCCCAGACCCGAGCTGCGGGTGGAGCCTAGATCGGGGGAGAAGCCTTGTGGTAAGTGCAATCGAATGCACAAGGGGGAGTGTTTGGCTGATAAAGACGGATGTTACAAGTGAGGAAAATTAGGGCATATGGCTCGGGATTGTCGCAGTTCAAGATCGTGTTTTCAGTGTGGATCGCCAGACCATGTCAAGTGGGACTGCCCACAGTTGAAGAAGGGTTATGCTGGGGGTGAAGGCGGTGGTAGCGGAGGAAAGAATGGAGAGAGAAAGGTGGAGCCGGCTCGCACGAGGGCGAGGGCTTTCCACATGTCTGCTGAGGAGGCGGTGAACACGCCTGATTTAGTAACAGGTACCTTTCCTATAGACTCGACTTTTGCTAAAGTATTGTTTGATTCGGCGGGCCAATCGTTCGTTTGTGTCGCCCAATTTTGTTTGAAAATTACAAGTGAAACCCAAGAGGTTGAACTTTGGGTTTGAGGTAGAAGTAGTAGATGATAGTCGGGTCTGGGTGAATGAGGTCTATGAGGGATGTAGCATAGACGTGGATGGTCACTTGTTTCCTTTGAGGTTGCATCCGATGAGGATGGGAGAATTTGATGTAGTCCTAGGAATAGACTGGTTAGCGGAGAATGATGCTAGTATAGTATGTAATAAGAAGTTAATTCGGATCGCCTTACCCGATAAGAAAGAAGTGGTAATTTACGGGGATCAGCGGAATAGGAAGTCGTGTTTGATATCGATGATGAAAGCTAGGCGATGTTTGGGGAAGGGATGTCTGGGGTATTTAGCTTATGTGCTAGATGCTAAGAAGGAGAAGAAGAGTATAGAGGATGTACCTGTAGTGAGCGGGTATCCGGAGGTGTTTCCGGATGATTTGACGAGTCTGCCTCCAGATCGTCAAGTAGAGTTCAGTTAAGAACTGATGCATGGGGCGTCACCGATTGCGCGTGTGCCCTATCGGTTGGCACCGGCAGAGAAGAGGGAGATGATCACTCAGTTACAAGAATTGCTCGACAAAGGTTTTATTCGTCCGAGCTCATCACCTTGGGGAGCCCCGGTACTTTTTGTTAAGAAGAAGGACGGATCTATGCGGATGTGCATAGATTACCGTGAGCTCAACAAGGTGACCGTGAAGAACAAGTACCCACTTCCGAGAATCGATGATCTCTTTGACCAGTTACAAGGTGTGAGTTATTTCTTGAAGATAGACTTGAGATCGGGTTATCATCAATTGAAGGTGAGAGAAGAGGATGTGCCTAAAACGGCTTTCCGTACGAGATATGGGCATTATGAGTTCTTAGTCATGCCCTTCGGGTTGACTAATGCGCCGACGGTGTTCATGGATCGGATGAACAGAGTGTGTAGCTCGTTGTTGGATAAATGCGTGATCGTCTTCATTGACGATATCTTTATTTATTCTCGTACCCGAGAGGATCACGAGAGACACCTTCGAGCAACACTAGATTTTCTAAAGCGTGAGAAGTTATTTGCGAAGTTTTCAAAATGCGAGTTTTGGTTGCGAGAAGTGCAGTTTTTAGGCCACGTGGTGTCGGCGAACGGCATCAAAGTAGATCCCGCTAAGATCGAAGCCATCAAAGATTGGGAGGCGCCAAGAACTCCATCGGAGGTGAGAAGCTTTCTCGGATTAACGGGTTATTACCGGAAGTTTATTCAAGACTTCTCTCGAATAGATTCACCACTGACCTCTTTGACAAAGAAAAATGTCAAGTTCAGTTGGACTGAAGCGCAAGAATCTGCGTTTGAGAAGTTGAAGGAAAGTTTGAGCAGTGCTCTGGTTTTGTCGTTACCTGATGGAACAGAGGGTTTTGTAATATACAGTGACGCGTCTAAGCTTGGGCTGGGGTGTGTGTTGATGCAGAATGGGAAGGTGATTGCCTACGCTTCCCGACAGTTGAAAGATAACGAGAAGAACTACCCTACCCATGACATGGAATTAGAAGCGGTGGTGTTCGCTTTAAAGATTTGGCGACATTATTTATATGGAGTAAAGTGTCAGATTTACACTGATCACAAAAGTCTGAAGCAACTGTTTAATCAGAAAGAACTAAATATGAGGCAGAGGAGATGGATGGAACTGTTGAATGATTATGACTGCGAGATTCTTTACCACCCGGGTAAAGCTAATGTGGTGGCCGACGCGTTGAGTCGGAAAGAACGGGGAGAACAAACCAAAGTCGTGGCTTTCAGAGTCGAGGCAACCTCGAATCTCCTTGAGAAAATTAAGAAGTTTTAGGAGGAAGCATTACTAGAAGAGAACGTGAAAAGTGAAAGAGTCGTCGGAGTTACATCACTGTTCGGAGTCAACAGTGGTGGGTTGAAGTGTATGAAAGACCAGGTGTGGGTTCCCAAGTTGGGTAACTTAAGAGTAAGAATTTTTGAAGAAGCGCATAAGTCGCGGTATTCCATGCATCCGGGAACGAATAAGATGTATCGAGATTTGAGACAGTTTTACTGGTGGCCAGGGATGAAGAAGGATATCGCTCATCTGGTGGAGCGATGTGTGACGTGTTTGAAGGTTAAGGCAGAACATCAGCGACCGTACGGAGAACTTCAGTCTACAGAAATTCCAGTGTGGAAATGGGATAATATCAGCATGGATTTCATTACGAAGTTACCAAGGACACCGAAGGGTAATGATACGATTTGGGTGATTGTGGATATTCTCACCAAGTCCGCGCATTTCATACCTATTAAGGAGTCGGATTCATTGGAGAAGTTAGCCCGATTGTACATTAATGAGATATTGTCTAGGCATGGAGTGCCGCGATCCATCATGTCGGACCGTGATAGTCGGTTCACGTAAGCATTTTGGAGGAGTTTGCAAAGGGAGTTTGGTTCGCAATTGAAGCTAAGCACGACTTACCATCCTCAAACGGATGGTCAGAGTGAGAGAACCATTCAAACATTAGAAAATATGCTTCGGGCGTGCGTTATCGATTTCAAGGGGTCGTGGGAGGTGCATTTACCGTTGATAGAATTCTCCTACCATAATAGTTACCACGCAAGCATCCAAGCGGCACCATTTGAAGCTTTGTATGGACGAAAGTGCCGTACGCCGCTGTGTTGGAACGAAGTAGGAGAAAGACAGTTGGCAGGTCCAGAAATTGTGCAACTGACGGCGGATAAGATTGAAGTAATCCGTGAAAGGATGAGGATCGCGCAAGATCGACAGAGGAAGTATGCGAATAGAAGAAGAAAGCCTATCGAATTTCAAGTGGGAGACAAAGTAATGCTCAAGGTCTCGCCTTGGAAAGGAGTAGTGCGTTTCGGGAAGAAGGGAAAGCTGAGGCCAAGGTATGTTGGGCCTTTTGTTATCATCGAACGAGTTGGCGCGGTAGCTTACAAGCTAAAATTGCCAGAGGAGTTAAGTAGGATTCACCCGACATTTCATGTGTCAAACCTGAAGAAATGTTTGGCCGAGACTGATGTGGCTATTCCGATAGAAGATGTCAGTATTGACGAGAATTTGATGTACGAAGAAGAACCAATAGAGATTATGGACAGTAAGGTCCGGAAAACAAGGAATAGAGAAGTTCGCTTGGTTAAAGTTCAGTGGAGGTATCATAAGGGGCGAGAGGCAACGTGGGAAGTAGAATCAGATATGATGTCCAGATACCCTCACCTTTTTGTAAATGGAATTCTGGGGACGGAATTCTTTTGAGGGGGGAGTGTTGTAATAACCGAGACCAAGTTTCTAGAGTTTCAAGTCTTGGGGAAGAATTTATCAATGCTGTAAGTTGAGGGACTATTCTGTTATTAAGGGATAGAGTTTTATGACCAAATGATTGGCACAAAACCCTAGGGGAAAACATTTCTTGGTGTTGGCGGCTATAGTAAAGAGAAGGCGGAGAGAAGGGATTTTGGAGCTCAAGTGCAAGATTGAAGGAAGAACCTCAAATCATCAAATTGGAAGGGGAAATAGAGTGGAGTGTGTTTCTGCAAGTGATTCTAGCAGGTAATCCCTAAACTAAAATCTTTTGCTGTTGTTTTGATGATTATTGGGTTATTTGAGGGTTCTTTCTTGGTAAAGTTGTTTGAGGCCTAAAAAGAAGATTAAAACACCTTAAATCGTGTGCAAT
Organism: Saussurea involucrata; assembly: GCA_033807775.1. NCBI lineage: Eukaryota > Viridiplantae > Streptophyta > Magnoliopsida > Asterales > Asteraceae > Saussurea > Saussurea involucrata. The sequence continues at coordinate 28,307,633 of CM066315.1, read as the reverse complement.
TAGTAAAGCTTTGTGGGAAATGGTTTTAGAACGTTTATGTGGTTAATTATCGCATTATTGTTCCGTCTGTGTAGCGTATTTAGAGATTTCGGATTCTGAACTCGTTCCAGCCGTGTCCGGAAAGCTTCAGGTTATGAAGGTTTCCGGGTGGGTGTCCGGTAGACATAATTATCCGGTAAGCATGAGTGTCCGAAAAGCATAATTTTCTCGGTAAGTAGAAAGTATTCGGAAAGAAGAGTCATCCGGAAAGTAGAGTCATCCGGAAAGTAGAGTCATCCGGACAGTAGGGTTATCCGGAAAGTAGAAATGTCCGGAAAGTATTGGCTTCCAGTAAGTTAGAATCCGGACAGTGGGCTAGTCAGCTTATAAGTTTTATCCTTTCACTCAGGTAGATCGACTGGAAGTGCGGATCAGAGTAGGAAAGGAAAGTAAGCGTATCAGGCGAGTTTTCTAACTAAAATACGTGACTTTTAACGTGTTTTCTAAAGAAAGTACATGATGAGAAATGCCATGTTCTACTCTTATGTTTTTAAATTGCATAAAATTTTATTTACAGTTTTATATGAGATGTATGCATACATTGTGATAGACGTAAATCGGCTAAGTCGGGGGGGGGGGGGGGGGGGGGTTCCGCCAGTATTCACGCCGGGGGGAGATTCCGTTTTGTACGAGCAATTTTTCTCAATTCTCCTTTCTGTTTCCGACCTAGGGTTACTAACTGGATTTATCACTCCAGTATCAGTTCCTGTTCGCCGCAGCTCCGAACTTTGATCGTTCAATGCCTTCATAAACATTTCGGTTTGTTGAGCCATTGCGTTAGTCATCATTCTGGTCATATTTTCCATCATTCGAATTTCCATAGTTGCTTCTGGTGTTTCTTGACCGGCGGCACTGGTACCCGCTCTATGTACCTGATTGTGCGCTCCTCCAATGGAAAGAAACCCTGGCGGTGTCTCCTAAATTCCGCCAATTCCAAATTGCCTTTCTCTTGTCAAATCCAACTCGGTCCTATCCATTTCGCGGATAGGAGACAATGGCGGCGTATTCACCATCGTTCTGATTCAATTCAAAAAGGATAACCATAAGAAATGGTTACACAAATACTGACATAAGAAACGTACTTTACCGATCATTAGTCACTGTAACAATTTAGAAACAAGCATGCTTGCGTAGCAATATATTCATAATAACAGTAGCTAATTGGAATTGTGAACATATTATACATGAGAATCCTCATTACCATTGTCACAGTACTAATTTCAAGTATTTCCGTCGACTCTAAGACTATCCCGTCTTAGTACTTCTACCCAAATCTCACAAGTCATAACTTAATTCATTTCAGCTTAAGTCTAAGTACCTCCTCAGCATACTTAGTTCACTTAAACTAATGCTCTGATACCATATTGTAACACTCTAAAAACAAGGTTAATTTAAACCTTAAATTATAATAAAATTTAAACATAACTTTCTAAGCTTTATACATAAATGGAGAATTAATTACGCGGATCGTCAATACAAAATAGGATTCTTCAAATAACCTATCAATCTAGTCATGTCACTGAAATTAGATTAACTAGGTTATCTAAACAGACTATGAAAACCCCGATGATCAAAACTTCTCCACTAGTCCAAAAGCTCTCATCCCACATCCCGCTTACTTTCCCGAGCTAGTACCTGGTAAGAAAAACATTATTTGAAACGATTAGGCTAACGCCTAGTGAGAACATTCAGTTTCAAAATAATATTTATAAAATCAATTGTAAACAAGTTATAACAAACCTGGTTACTCTTTTCTTACCGTTCACATAACCATCCTTTGATGACGGTTAACCAAATCCCATGATTATGATCTGATCCTAAATCAGTCATTTCTCATAAAACAGAGCCACACTACAAATCCTTACAGATTCTAGATTAATGCTCTTTATTAGAAAGGAAGAAGATTATAATCACTCTTATCAATCCCTTGTTCTTCCTTAGAAATTAGGAATTCCGAATAAAGCTACGTCTATTCCTTAATTTCTCAAACTCTAGGCCTATGGATCCAAATTACCTAAACATACAGGTATTTATTTAAATATAAATTCCTCATAACAACCGTATAAGCAAATATTATATTTATACCTCATGAATTTCCTTATAACAATCGTATAAGCGAATATTTATAACACACAGACTTCTTATAGCAATTGTATAAGCAATTCTCTTTTACCAATCTTTTCCAAATATAATTATTAAATTTCCCAAAATCATCTATACAAGATAATCAATTTATCTTATAAAAATCATTCATCACAAGCAGTTCATTTATAAAAGATACCTTACCATACTTTAAATCATTTATAAAACATTTATACAAGGTAAGGTAAGAATGAACTCACCTGGTAAGAAGTCACGCTACTTTTTCTTAAAGTCATAGGAACTTCTGTCTTCAATTCCACAATTAACTGTAATACCCAATATACAAATATACTGGTATTAATCTACTGTTTATGATAATAAAAGATCAAAACTCTAAAATCCTTATCTTTATCGCAACTAACTTAATTGTGACAGCTTCCTATCGCAAGCACAGTAATTGTCGCAAGTAACTGTTGCGACACTACTCTCTTATCGCAATTCACAGTATCTATCGCAACCAACTCTTGCGATATTACCTTTTATCGCAACCAACAGCTGCGATACTCCACATTTATCACAATCAACCACTGCGATACTTTTCCCTATTGCAACTAACTGTTGCGATAAGCTTCTCATCGCAACTCACCATTGCGATACCTATGAGTTTATCGCAACCCTAGGGCTTGCGATACTTATGAATATCTTCAAAAAATCATATCTGTCTCAACCTACTGTTTTCACTTTTAACCCAGAAATTCATACTTTTAGGTTATGTTTGTTTCTATAAACTTGCAGATATCTTTCACATTACTAGTCTAACATATCCATTAACTAATATTCTCCAAAACATCTAAGAATCATCAAAACCCATTTTGAACTCATAAAAGTTTAAGAATACCAAATTCATATTTCAACTATGCATGCTTCTACGAATTGCAAACATGTTAAAGATTATTATCATAACACTATCCTCAGTCCAGTTTCCATAAATCACACAAATCACCAAAACCCATATTTATCATAATCATCAAATTTATCATAACCCATTTCTAAATATCCATAACACTTGATACATGTAAGAAGGATAAGTTAAATCAGGGACATACCTTCTTGATCCTCACAGTTTACACTTAAATCCAGCTGCAATTTCTCCAATTCCTGGTTTCTTCCTTCTTCCTTTCTTTCTATTGTTCTAACTCTCTTTCTCGTTCTCTCTGTGTATGAACCGAAACACCCACACAACTTTGCCAATACTTCCAAAAATGAAAGACACTCATCTCAACTTTTGATAAGGTGTTGACACCTCATCAAACAATTTCCCAAATAACCCCCATACTTCCTTTGATTTCCAAAACATACCCTCAAACTTCCAATTTAAAATTACAACTTACCCCTTACTTATAATTCCCCAAGATAAATTACATAACTTAATTGGGGATAAATTCTAAAATTATAAACACAACTTATCAATTAAATATACACAATTTATTTAATAAATTCAAACATTATCTTTTACTAAACATTTTGGATGTTACAATACTCCCCAACTTGAAAATGATTTCGTCCCCGAAATCAAAGTGATGTAAACAAATGAGGATAACTTTCATGTCTTCCTCCGACTCTAAAGTCACATTAGCACCCCTATGGTGTTTCCATTGAACTTTCAACATCGTCATCTCTTTACCACTACGTAGCTTTCTAACTGATCTATCTAAAATTGCTTCTGGTTCTTCCACGCATCGACTCCTTTCATCTACTCTTACATCCGTAAGTGGAATCACATCATTTTCTTCGGCTAAACATTTCCGAAGGTAACAGACATGAAAAGTGTTGTGAATTCCTTCCAATTCAGGTGGAAGATCCAACTTGTAGGCTTGCAATCCAATTCTCTCAGTAATGGTGAAAGGACCTAGAAAACGAGGGCTTAACTTTCCACGTTTTCCAAATCTTATCACTCCTTTCCATGGAGATACTTTAAGCATTACCCGCTCCCCAACTTGAAATTCTTTCGATCTTCTCTTCGGATCAGCATAACTCTTTTGTCTATCTTGAGCTTCTTTCATATGCTGTCGAATTTCTTTCACTTTATCGGCCGTTTGTTGTACCAGTTCCGGACCAGCAAACTGCTTCTCTCCTGCTTCTAACCAACACACAGGTTTTCTACATTTCCTACCATACAAGGCTTCAAAAGGCGCTCTTCCGATACTAGAATGATAACTGTTATTATACGCAAATTCTACTAGCGGTAGATGCGTATCCCAGTTACCTCCAAAATATAAAACACACGATCTGAGCATATCTTCTAAAGTTTGAATGGTTCTTTCACTTTGCCCGTCAGTTTGAGGATGGTAAGCAGTGCTCAAATTAACTTTCGTACTCAATTCTTCTTGTAGTGATCGCCAAAACCGCGAGGTAAACCGACTATCACGATCCGAAACGATAGACACCGGTATACCATGTCTTGACACTACTTCATCTAAATACAGCTTAGCCAATTTATCGATTGGTGACGCTTCTTTCATAGCCAGGAAATGAGCACTCTTAGTCAATCGATCCACGATAACCCAAATTGTGTCGTTACCCTTTTGTGTCTTTGGTAACTTCGTCACAAAGTCCATGGTTATCTTTTCCCACTTCCATTCTGGAATCTCCAATGATTGGAAACTTCCGTATGGTTTCTGATGTTCTGCTTTTACCAACGAACATGTTCTACACGTTTCTACCTTTTGAGCCACGTCTACTTTCATGGCTGGCCACCAGTAGTGTAACTTCAAATCTCTATACATCTTTGTACTCCCCGGGTGTATGGAATACTTAGATTTATGAGCATCTTCGAGAATCAACTCTCGATTTCCTCCAACTTTTGGCACCCAAACTCGTCCTTGAAATAATTTAATTCCCCGGCCATCTTCCGCTAGTTGAAGGTGTTGCTTGCTCATAACTTCATCTTTCAAGTTCTTTTCCATCAATGCTTCCAATTGTGCTTCTTTTATCTTTTCAATCAAAGTTGACGCGACATCAATTCTAGCATTGATTGATTTCAAATACCCACTATACTCTTTTCTACTTAAAGCATCGGCTACGACATTTGCTTTACCCGGATGGTAATGCAATTCACAATCATATTCTTTAAGTAACTCTAACCAGCGTCGTTGTCGCATGTTCAACTCTTTTTGATCAAAAATATGTTGCAAGCTTTTATGATCAGTATAAAGAGTACACCTCGTACCATACAAATAATGCCGCCATAGCTTCAAAGCAAACACGACCACTGCTAACTCTAAATCATGGGTAGGATAGTTCTTTTCATGCTCCTTAAGCTGTCTTGAGGCATAGGCGATCACTTTGCCTCGTTGCATCAGTACACATCCTAAACCCATATTTGATGCATCACTATAAACAACCAAATCCTCTATTCCTTCTGGTAAGGCCAGGATTGGAGCTTCACACAACTTTTGACGTAAAGTTCTGAAAGCCAATTCTTACCTCTCCGTCCAAACAAACTTCTCATTCTTTCTGGTCAATAAAGTCAAAGCTGATGCAATCTTCGAGAAATCCTTTATGAATCTTCTATAATAACCTGCTAAACCCAAGAAACTTCTTATTTCAGATGCACTTCTAGGTGTCTCCCAATTCGTCATTGCTTCAATCTTTGTTGGGTCTACTTTAACTCCTTTCGAAGTAATTAGATGACCTAAAAATTGCACCTCCTTCAACCAAAATTCACACTTTGAAAACTTCGCGTATAGCTTCTCCCTTCTCAATACTTCTAAGACTTTACGAAGATGCTGTTCATGATCTTCTTCAGTCTTCGAATAGACAAGTATGTCATCAATAAACACAATGACAAACTTGTCCAAAAATGGTCGACATACTCTGTTCATCAGATCCATGAACACAGCAGGAGCATTCGTCAACCCGAATGGCATTACAAGAAACTCATAATGTCCATATCTTGTCCTAAACGCTGTTTTCGAAATATCTTCGTCTCTTACTCGTACTTGGTGGTATCCTGATCTTAAATCTATCTTTGAAAAGCACCCCGCACCTTGGAGTTGATCAAATAAATCATCAATCCTCGGAAGCGGATACTTGTTCTTAATGGTCACTTTATTCAACTCCCGATAATCAATACACATTCTCATGGTACCATCTTTCTTCTTAACAAACAAGACCGGAGCTCCCCAAGGTGAAGAACTCGGTCTTACAAAACCCTTATCTAATAACTCCTGAAGCTGAGTCATCATCTCTTTCATCTCGGAAGGCGCTAAACGATACGGTGCTCGCGCAATCGGTGCCGATCCAGGAATAATGTCGATGCGAAACTCTACCTGCCTTTCGGTTGGTAGACCTGGGAGGTCATCCAGAAATACGTCTGGAAAGTCACGTACCACTTTAATGTCTCCCACTTGTTTCTTTTCCAACCTAGCATCCACGACATATGCTAAATAGGATAAACATCCTTTCGACAAACATTTACGGGCCTTTAGAACAGAAATTACCGGAACTTCCCCTTTTTGCTTTTCCCCAAAGATAAGCACGTCATCCTCGCCAGCTATTGGAATCCGGATTAATTTCTTTGCGCAAAGTATTTCTGCTTGATTGACCGTCAGCCAATCCATACCTACTATCACATCAAATTCTCCAATTTCCATCAACAACAAGTCGATAGGAAATTTTACTTCATCTAACTGAATAGAACAACCTTCAAGTCTTTCGCGGACTAAGGCTTGACCCTCATTAGCTACATCAACTACCAAAGCATCCTCCAAAGTAGTAACAGGCGTAGGTAACTTATCAAAGAATGACTTGAACACAAATGACATATTTGCACCACAGTCAAATAAAACACGCGCAGGAATATAATTAATAAGGAATATACCCGAGATGACATCTTTGATTCCTTAGCCTCATCAGTAGTCATCTGAAATTCTCGATCTGATGGCTTTGGAATATTTGGTTTCTTATTCTGATCTCCACTCTTCTTCAGTTTTGGGCAGTCGCGATGAAAGTGACCCGGTTGTTTACATTCATAACATGTTGATCCCTGAACGGGACAGTTGTTTGCCATATGCCCACTTTTCCCACACTTAAAACATTCTGATGTTACCCCTCGACACGGCCCAAAATGCCTGCTCTTACACTTCGGACACCAATTCGGCTCCCGGCGTGATTCATAAGAAGTACCTTTACCCGCTGCTCTTGATTTCTGAAAAGATTTTGACCGACCTTCCCATTTCCACTTTTCGCCCACATGAGTCTTTTCCTCATTATCCTTAGCATATACCTCTTCCATTACCTTCGCTTCCTCTATTGTTTCCCTTAGTGTTGAAGCCTTTGCATTACGTACGCGAGACATCATATCTGCTGGCAAGCCTTTCAGATATGCCTTAATCTTTTCTTTTTCATTTGGGGCTACGTGCCCCACCAAATTTAGCTTCTCCATAAAAACTTCTGTGTACTTCCTCACCGACATATCACCTTTCTTGAGAGTACGAAATTTTTCTTCGATTCTATCCATTTCATTTTCGTTACAGTATTCCTCCAAAACTTTCTTCTTGAATGACTCCCAAGTCTTAGCTTTCAAGACTGGAGCCGCAATTGTTGCTGTCACTACATTCCACCATGTCAGTGCGTTTCCTTTTAACATGTGAGAAGCAAATCTAACCTTTGACTTGTCGTCACAGTCACAAGCACGAAATACTTGTTCCATTTCTCGCAACCAATTCATACAGGCTACCGGATTATCTGTTCCTTTAAACTCCGGTGGCTTACAGCTGAGAAACGTTTTGTACGGGAAATTTTTCTCAATTCTCCTTTCTGTTTCCGACCTAGGGTTACTAACTGGATTTATCACTCCAGTATCAGTTCCTGTTCGCCACAGCTCCGAACTTCGATCGTTCAATGCCTTCATAAACATTTCGGTTTGTTGAGCCATTGCGTTAGTCATCATTCTGGTCATATTTTCCATCATTCGAATTTCCATAGTAGCTTCTGGCGTTTCTTGACCGGCGGCACTGGTACCCGCTCTATGTACCTGATTGTGCGCTCCTCCAATGGAAAGAAACCCTGGCGGTGTCTCCTGAATTCTGCCAATTCCAAATTGCCTTTCTCTTGTCAAATCCAACTCGGTTCTATCCATTTCGCGAATAGGAGACAATGGCGGCGTATTCACCATCGTTCTGATTCAATTCAAAAAGGATAACCATAAGAAATGGTTACACAAATACTGACATAAGAAACGTACTTTACCGATCATTAGTCACTGTAACAATTTAGAAACAAGCATGCTTGCGTAGCAATATATTCATAATAACAGTAGCTAATTGGAATTGTGAACATATTATACATGAGAATCCTCGTTACCATTGTCACAGTACTAATTCCAAGTATTTCTGTCGACTCTAAGACTATCCCGTCTTAGTACTTCTACCCAAATCTCACAAGTCATAACTTAATTCATTTCAGCTTAAGTCTAAGTACCTCCTCAGCATACTTAGTTCACTTAAACTAATGCTCTGATACCATATTGTAACACTCTAAAAACAGGGTTAATTTAAACCTTAAATTATAATAAAATTTAAACATAACTTTCTAAGCTTTATACATAAATGGAGAATTAATTACGCGGATCGTCAATACAAAATAGGATTCTTCAAATAACCTATCAATCTAGTCATGTCACTGAAATTAGATTAACTAGGTTATCTAAACAGACTATTAAAACCCCGATGATCAAAACTTCTCCACTAGTCCAAAAGCTCTCATCCCACATCCCGCTTACTTTCCCGAGCTAGTACCTGGTAAGAAAACATTATTTGAAACGATTAGGCTAACGCCTAGTGAGAACATTCAGTTTTAAAATAATATTTATAAAATCAATTGTAAACAAGTTATAACAAACCTGGTTACTCTTTTCTTACCGTTCACATAACCATCCTTTGATTACGGTTAACCAAATCCCATGCTTATGATCTGATCCTAAATCAGTCATTTCTCATAAAACAGAGCCACACTACAAATCCTTACAGATTCTAGATTAATGCTCTTTATTAGAAAGGAAGGAGATTATAATCACTCTTATCAGTCCCTTGTTCTTCCTTAGAAATTAGGAATTCCGAATAAAGCTACGTCTATTCCTTAATTTCTCAAACTCTAGGCCTATGGGTCCAAATTACCTAAACATACAGGTATTTATTTAAATATAAATTCCTCATAACAACCGTATAAACAAATATTATATTTATACCTCATGAATTTCCTTATAACAATCGTATAAGCGAATATTTATAACACACGGACTTCTTATAGCAATTGTATAAGCAATTCTCTTTTACCAATCTTTTCCAAATATAATTATTAAATTACCCAAAATCATCTATACAAGATAATCAATTTATCTTATAAAAATCATTCATCACAAGCAATTTATTTATAAAAGATACCTTACCATACTTTAAATCATTTATAAAACATTTATACAAGGTAAGGTAAGAATGAACTCACCTGGTAAGAAGTCACGCTACTTTTTCTTAAAGTCGTAGGAACTTCTGTCTTCAATTCCACAATTAACTGTAATACCCAATATACAAATATACTGGTATTAATCTACTGTTTATGATAATAAAATATCAAAACTCTAAAATCCTTATCTTTATCGCAACTAACTTAATTGTGACAGCTTCCTATCGCAAGCACAGTAATTGTCGCAAGTAACTGTTGCGACACTACCCTCTTATCGCAATTCACAGTATCTATCGCAACCAACTCTTGCGATATTACCTTTTATCGCAACCAACAGCTGCGATACTCCACATTATTCGCAATCAACCACGGCGATACTTTTCCCTATCGCAACTAACTGTTGCGATAAGCTTCTCATCGCAACTCACCATTGCGATACCTATGAGTTTATCGCAACCCAAGGGCTTGCGATACTTATGAATATCTTCAAAAACTCATATCTGTCTCAACCTACTTTTTTCACTTTTAACCCATAAATTCATACTTTTAGGTTATGTTTGTTTCTATAAACTTGCAGATATGTTTCACATTACTATTCTAACATATCCATTAACTTAGATTCTCCAAAACATCTAAGAATCATCAAAACCCATTTTGAACTCATAAAAGTTTAAGAATACCAAATTCATATTTCAACTATGCATGCTTCTACGAATTGCAAACATGTTAAAGATTATTATCATAACACTATCCTCAGTCCAGTTTCCATAAATCACACAAATCACCAAAACCCATATTTATCATAATCATCAAATTTATCATAACCCATTTCTAAATATCCATAACACTTGATACATGTAAGAAGGATAAGTTAAATCAGGGACATACCTTCTTGATCCTCACAGTTTACACTTAAATCCAGCTGCAATTTCTCCAATTCCTGGTTTCTTCCTTCTTCCTTTCTTTCTATTGTTCTAACTCTCTTTCTCGTTCTCTCTGTGTATGAACCGAAACACCCACACAACTTTGCCAATACTTCCAAAAATGAAAGACACTCATCTCAGCTTTTGATAAGGTGTTGACACCTCATCAAACAATTTCCCAAATAACCCCCATACTTCCTTTGATTTCCAAAACATACCCTCAAACTTCCAATTTAAAATTACAACTTACCCCTTACTTATAATTCCCCAAGATAAATTACATAACTTAATTGGGGATAAATTCTAAAATTATAAACACAACTTATCAATTAAATATACACAATTTATTTAATAAATTCAAACATTATCTTTTACTAAAAATTTGGGATGTTACAGTCCCAGCTATAAAGTAGCAAAGATAACAAGTCTTGTAGAAGGGGGAGGGGGGGGGGGGGGGGGGGGGGTTGAATACATGACACGAAAAGTTTCACTTAAATTAATTCTTTATTGATTTGAAATCAAGAATTACACATAGAAAACTTTTGATTGTTGCGGAAGAGAACATATAAAATTCGTTCAAACAATCTTACACATAGAGAACAAAAGAACTATTGAATAACACTTAGATAATTAATAAAACTTCTTTTGGATAGAGAGAGAGAGAGAGAAATGTTTCTGCCGTTGGAGCACTTAGAAGCTTGAGACCTTGTGAACTGATAATCTTGCAATGGAGGAGTTGCTTCTCTTCATATAGTGTCATATGCACTAAATGCATGGGACACATGTCAAGCAAGGATAGGAGAGCAGATGTTTTGTAAGGTACCTTTTGTCTTGGAGTGTTGACTTGTAGGAGGTTGAGGTGAATCTATCCTAAGAAGGATGAGAAAAACAAACAACCTTTTTCTGATCTCCAGATAGCGTCTCCATCATTGCAACATATTGCAAATATACTTTTGCAGAAAAAGTACAAATGTATGTGCCGATGGAATTCCCACCAAATTATCAAAGATAAAATTGGTGGAGAGATATGAAGAACATATCGGCACCCTCATGGCCGATGGTGATCTTCCATATCGGCAGGGGCAACTTGATTTTTGGCTGAGAAGTCCATCTTCAATCCGCTTTGACAGATGCACTTCTTCTTTGTTTTTTGGCTGATCTTCGACTTCACCGAATATTTTATATACAACCAAGCTGCTATAAAGAACCTAAAATATTCTAAGTATGGGATGTGTAAAAATGAAAGACCAGGAGGTCATCTTCAAATCTTAAGTGATCCAACAATCTCCCCCTATTTGAGGATGACATCCATACTTAAGAAATAAAGGAGTAAACCTAATATTTCATTTTCACCTTGTTTACTCTTTTTTGGGTTCCTTTCACATAGGCTTTTGTCGCCCAACATTTTTTTTGAATACTTTTGTGTTCCTCCACTCTCAATGGATACCGGTCTCCCCGTTGTCGACCAACATTACTTTGAATATTAAAATGTCATTGCTTTATTATCGTTGGTCTTGTGTGCTTGACTACAAATGATGACTTTAATATTGGAATTCTCTCCACGTATATTAAAGTTTGAATGAAGCATGTCATTTCCATATTTTGGTATTTGGATTTCATGTCATTTTATGTTCGCGTGAGTATTGGGTTTAGTACCATGTTTTCGGTGACGTATTATATTTACATGGATTGTTCTTCCATGATTTATGGGTTGAGTATTATGCCTCATCCATGTTTGAATGTTTTGAATAATATAGGTTTATTCACGTTTTGAGTGAGTTTGGATCGGAATTCATTTTGGAAAACACTATATACATTTTGGAACTTTCGTCATAGAAATTGTGTGCATTGGAAAATGAGTTGTTTACATTTTTTTTTATCATAAACCCTTTTGGAAATCATGATTTAAATTGCAATCCTTCACTTAACAATCTGATTGTGAGATCCCACATCGGCTAGGAGGGGGAACGAAATCCTCTTTATAAGGGTGGATGGATACCTTCCTTGCATGAGGCCTTTTGCCTGTCACTAGGTGCGGTCTGGGTGCGTCCCGCGTATGCCTGTGCGGGCAGAAACAAAACCGTGAGCGGTACCGGTATGCTGTTATGCTGAGGGTATGCGCAAAGCGGACAATATCATGTACGGTGGGCTGGGGATGTTACAGAATGGTATCAGAGCCGGTCACCGGGTCGATGTGTCAGCGAGGACGCTGATCCTACATGGTTGGGTGGATTGTGAGATCCCACATCAGCTAGGAGGGGAACGAAATCCTCCTTATAAGGGTGGATGGATACCTTCCTTGCATGAGGCCTTTTGCCTGTCACAGGGTGCGATCTGGGTGCGTCCCGCGTATGCCTGTGCGGGCAGGAACAAAACCGTGAGCGGTACCGGTATGCTGTTATGCAGAGGGTATGCGCAAAACGGACAATATCGTGTACGGTGGGCTGGGGATGTTACAGAATGGTATCAGAGCCGGTCACCGAGTCGATGTGTCTGCGAGGACGCTGATCCCACATGGTTGGGTGGATTGTGAGATCCCACATCGGCTAGGAGGGGGAACGAAATCCTCCTTATAAGGGTGGATGGATACCTTCCTTGCATGAGGCCTTTTGCCTGTCACTGGGTGCGGTCTGGGTGCGTTCCGCGTATGCCTGTGCGGACAGGAACAAAACCGTGAGCGGTACCGGTATGCTGTTATGCAGAGGGTATGCGCAAAGCGGACAATATCGTGTACGGTGGGCTGGGGATGTTACATATGTGAACCCATGTAATTCACATATGAACTCATTTTAACTATATCACATATGAACCTTTGTGATTCATATATGAGGTTATGAACTAGTTAACTGATTCACATATGGACTAATAAACTGTAGATTCATATATGAATCAGTTAAACTAATTAACTGATTCACATATGAACCTTTGTGATTCATATATGAAGTAATTATCTAACTCACATATGAACTAGTTAATTGTAGGTTCATATGTGAATCGGTTGAACTAATTAACAAATTCACATGTGAACCTTTGTGATTCACATATGAACTAATTAAGTGATTATGATATGAACTAATTAACCGATTCAGATATGAACGTATAGTTCATATGTGAGCTCACATATGAACGTATAGTTCATATGTGTCGTCCCGTGTATTTTACGAAACTACCCCTCTATCTTGTGCAGACCACACGAAGAGTTATCCGCTGCTTCTCAGTCAAAGCCGCAAAGGTTGACCGAATGAATGGCTAGGATTACTTCTCAATTTCTCACACACTTAGCATTTCTCAATTGAACCTCTCCCTATGTATATATATTGTCCCCTTCTTTTGGTAACCATCCCATTGGTACTAACTGTGTTAACCAACCACAATCGTAGATGCATCAGATCAATGACTATGATTAGTAATTTATTTTCATAATTGATTTGGTAAGTCATACACGCTTTGCACTTTGTGCATATGCACATAGGGGTTTTTCAAAACAAAATAATCATAAACATGACAAGTGCTATCCACGGTAACTGGGTTCCCGAAATAATTAATTTGTGCATGAACAAATTCAAATAAAATAACTATCAAATTTAAAATAGAGAAAAATATGAAAACAATACATGGAGGGAATCTTGAATTTGTACATACATGAACAAACTCAAAACATACATTAAACATAGTTAGATGGATATGCAATTTGTGTATTTGTGCATATGTGCATTTGTGTGTATATGTGCATGTGTGCATATGTGCACATGTGCATTTGTGTGTAAACAAACAGTTGTGTTTCAGTGATTCTTCTTGATGAAAAAAAGTCGTATGTATCTTCTTTATGAAAAAAATGATAGGTTTGTATTTTAGATAGAATAAGACCAAGATTGATAAGATAAATACCAATATTAAAATTATATTTGTTGGGAACTGAAAATAAGCTAAGTATGGATAGTGCTGCTAGTCCATGATTTCTACTGCTAAGTCTACATTAATACTGCCAGAAGAAAGTTAATACTGCTGGGCAAGATTACTACTGCGTATACACGGTTAGTACTGCTAGACCAAATTACTACTGCAAGACATGGTTAGTACTGCTAGACCAAATTACTACTGCAAGACATGGTTAGTACTGCTGAGCTGAGATACTACTGCTAGAAGACTGTGAAGGTTAATACTGCTGACTTGATAAGTTTGGTATGCGATACTTTTGGAGACAAAGAAGGAATTGATCAAGATATGTTTAACGAAGATTCAAAAGATCAATTTACTTTTGATGGTTATCTTGTAATTACTTTTGTATAAATAGTATTGATAGATAGCTATTAGAATATAGATGATAGACGAGTTAATATACGTGTGAAATAGAATTCGATATTGATTAAAGAGAGAATTAACCTCAAGGTGTAAGAACCCTATTTCTAGAGAAGTAGAAGTCGTCTTGTTGAGCCTGTTCAACAAGATTGAGGTTTGGTTGTTAATATTGTGATTCAAAACAGTGAATACAAAATTGTGAATTTTCTGTTACATTGTTCTTGATTGTGAGAATTAAAGTTCTTTTCCGCAGATTCTTTAATTCTGAATTCTAAGTGTTTATTGTCTTGTTAAGATTCGATCCTGACAAGTGGTATCAGAGCTTGTGTTTCTTAGAATTCTACAATCATTATGGAAAATTCTATTGAATCAAACAGTACTTTTGATTGGAGTGATCAAGCAGAAGAGGCAATCCAGAATCATGCACTCATGGCAGAAGTCTCAGATATTCCTACGGAGGTAAAATCTAATCTCTGTTCTCAAGCTTGCATTGATGCTGTTAAAAGATATAGGGATCACAATCAGGGTATGTGTGATAACCTTAAGAGGCTAGAGAAAGATGTGAAAGATTATGTTAGGATTGTAGAAAGGTTTGAGGAACAGATTAGAGCTTTTCAAGCTAATGAACTTCAACACTCCTATGATACTAACTATTGGAAGTGGGAGAAGAATGAGTATGAGATTAAGCTGAAAGTGTCTGGGGAGGAGAATGAGAAATTAAAAGAAGAGCTTAAGAAGGTTAAACTTGATGTTGAAAAGTTTACCTGTGCTTCTAAAACCATGGATACCATCATTAAGGCTCAAATCCATGACAAGATGAAAGTAGGGATAGGGTACAATGCCACACCTCCACCCTACAATAACAACTACATACCTCCTAAGTCTGATTTGTTAGAGACCAAGGATAGGAAGGATCCTGAATTAAAGATTAATATAGATCCTTGTGAAGAAGAAGTAGTAGTTAAGGATAAAACAGAGAAGGAAGAATCTAAGAAGAATAAGAGTGTTAGTAGTAAGGTTCCCTTAGACAATGAAATTGTGACCAATAAGAAAGATGGAGATCCTTGGGGAAAGAACAATGAGATAAAAAGGACTGAAACAGAAGAGGGAGTTAAGAACAATGGGATGAAAAGGACAGAAACAGAAAAGGGAGTCCATTACACACAGACCACAGTTGTGGCTCCCAATACCTGTAAACATTGTTCTTGTAAGAAATCTCAAGAGCTTAAGCCCCAAAAACATGATAACAAAAGGGGTAATCAAAGAAATTGGAATAACCAGTGGGCTATGAGACAAGGAGTTGATCTGAACAGAATTAACAGGCCAAAACCTTGTTTCATCTGTGGTAAGCTAAATCATTTAGCCAAACACTGTTATTTCAATCCTGTTAACCAAAGGTTTAATGCTCAAAGATCTTTTCAAAAACCTGGTGGTTACAGAAAGAATGGTGGCTATAAAAAGTCTGTGAGGAAAGTTGTGGCAAAGAAACAAGTTAAAACCAAAAGCCACATGAAAAAGGCAGAAACAGAAAGTGTTAGAGTATGGATGCCTAAAGGTACTAATGATAATACTGCCAACTCAGTTAGTACTGCTAACAATGTTAGTACTGCAGGAAGCAATAATGTTGCTAGCAGTGTTAGTACCGCTAACACAGTTAGTACCTCTTCAACAATTAATACTGCTTCTAGTGTTAGTACTGCTAAGTTAGTTAATACTGCTGAGAAGGCTAGTACTTCTGGAAGCAGTGTTAGTGCTGCTAACACTGTTAATGCCTCCTTAAAAGATAATACTGCTAACAATGTTAGTGATGCTAACAAAGTTAGTACTTCTGCATCAGTTAGTACTGCTTCTAGACCTATCATCAAAACAAAGTACTCAAGCACTGATGTTCCTCACTTTGACAAGCTCATCAAAACAGAATGTAAGTATTTTGATGATCAAGGGAGACCCAAGACCACTATGGCTTGGGTCCCTAACAAAAACTAACTGTTTTATCTAATGTGCAGGGCAATCAACAGCTTAAGGGGAGAAGCATTTGGCATGTTGACAGTGGTTGCTCTAGGCACATGACAGGTAACATAGCCTGCCTTCAATATTTCAAGAGGATTGATGGAGGGCATGTTACTACTGCCAGTGCATAGTTACTACTGCTTGTGCATGGTTACTACTGCCTGTATCTTTAGTTAATACTACTGCTAGTCTGAGTTAATACTGCTTGTGTAAGTTAATACCTCCTTTGTAGTTAATACTGCCCTGTGATTACTACTGCTCTGCAGTTACTACTGCTTTGGGGTAGTTAATACTGCTTTGAGTGGTTAATACTGCTTTTGTTAATTCTAGGGTTAATACTGCGTATAAATACCCTGTAAGCCCGCCTTCGCTCATAACGTCTCTTTGAACTCAATTCTCTCTCACTCTCTTTCTAACCTATTCTCCCAAGAATTTCTGTGTTTGCTCAAGGATTTTCAGATACAATGGCTCAAAGAGAGTTTGTTGATGAACACAATGAGATTGCAATGCTTCAGAAGCCGAAGCAATCTGCAGGATTCCATGAAATTGTCGATTTTCTCAAGTCTTCGCATATCTCCTGTGCACTAACAGTGGCTCCCAAGATATTCATTAAACATCAAAAACAATTTTGGGATAATGCTACTGTGGTGACAGAAAACGGGCAAACGGAGATTCGAACCAGGGTTTGTGATAAACCCTTGACAGTAACAGAGGAGATTATTCGCATTCATCTTCAGTTGAATGATGCTTCAGGTATATCTTCTATTCCTAATGAAGAACTCTTTTCTACCATACAAAGAATGGGGTATGAAGGCTCTATTGGTATTTTCAAAATTTTCAAGTCAAAATTCTTTTCCCAATGGAGATTTCTTGTTCATACCCTCATGCACTGCATCTCAAAGAAAACAACTGGATGGAGTGAGTTCAGCAGTACCACTGCTTATGCTCTGGTATGTTTGGCCACTTCCAGAAAGTTCAATTTCTCCCAAATGATTTTATCTGATCTTGTGTCAAACTTGGAATCCAAAAAGAGCTTTTACATGTATCCAAGGTTTGTGCAAGAAGTTATTAACAAGGAATTGATGGACTTACCTCAGTTTACTGAGGTATATGTACCCAAACCCCCTAAAGGGAAGGTTTTCTCAAATATGAGAAGAATTCCTAGGGACTCGGAAGGAGTTGACACACCATTGTTCTCTACAATGATGGTTGTGTCCCACCCCTCTGAAGGTATGGCATCAGGATCAAGGCCCTCATTAGATCATCCCACTGATGGCCAAATCCTACCTTCACTCACTATAAATATCCCTCAGCACATACTTCAAAAGCCCACTCCTGTTTTATCCAACAAGTTTCAAAGAAGAAAGGTGCACAAGGTTCCTTCCCTTGATGTACCTACTCAGAGCCCTAAGCCTTTAAGCCCTCAGTTGGAGCATTCTCCAATTAAGAATATCAACAGGGAAACCACAGGGGTGTCTCCCAACCCCAAGAAGGTGCTCTCTAAGGAGAAGGATGAGCATATGGGTGCTAAGGCTGCCACTACTTCTGCTAGCACAGAGAAGGACAGTGGTAACATAAATAAGACCTTCCCCATGGCAACTCTAAATGAGAAATCATTAGGAGGACCCAGTTGCCAAGAAACCAAGGGGGCAGTTAGTGCTTCTGCTAGGCAGAAGGCTTCTGCTAAAACTTCCAAGGATCCCTTAAAGAAGGTAAAAACTTCTAAAAAGGGTGAGGATAGACATAACAAAGAGGAATTGATGGCTACTTCCAGTGATCCTTTAAAGAAGGTAAACACTTCTAAACAAGGTGAGGATAGATATAACTATGATGAATTGATGGAAACCATTGGAAATGTCAACTTGGATGTTATGGCACAGAAGAAGGAGATTGAGCAACTGAAGACTGTGGTCACCTACCAACAGTCTCAAATTGAGAAGCTCAAGAAGATGGTCACCAAATTGTTGCACAGAAAGAAAAAGGCAAGATTTGTGCTGAGAAGAAGAATTCCAACTGATGATGCTCCCAAAAAGGGGGAGTCAGAGTCAGAATCAGAAGCAGAACTGAATATGAAGGGTCTACAAGTTGAGGGGGAGACAGTTCAGATGGAGACTGAGATGGAAATTGATAATGCACAGTTTAAGGGGGAGTCCAGTACACAGAATAAGGGGGAGACAGAAAAGGTGGAAGAGCTTGTTAAAGAAGCAGAAACTGTAAAGGCAGCAGTAACTGAAGTTCCAAAAGAAGCAGTAACTGAAGTTGAAGCAGAAACTGTTAATGCTGCTGACTCTAAGCAAGCAGCAGAAACAGTTAATGCTGCTCAATCTACAAAGAAAGCAGTAACAGAAACAAAAGCTGAAACAGTAACAGAGAAGCTTACAGTAGAAGAAGTGGAGGTTGCAGAGGCTTTAATCAAAGCCAAACATGATACACCTCCAACTGCCAAGAAACAGGAAGAAACTAAGGATGCAAAGATGGTTTTCAGCAGAAAGAGAACAAAGTCTGTGACTACTAAAAAGAAGTTTGTAAAGAAGCAAAGGGTAGAACCTGTTGAGAAACCAGTGGTAGAAGAGAAAGAAAAGGAAGAAGTTGCCAAGGATGAAGGACAAGGAGATAGTAAGACAGGTCAATCCAGTAATGCACAATCACTTAGCAATGAACAATGTGACTTGTACATCACTATGGTTGATACTGAACCAATCAAAGTGACTCCATTAGATTCAAAACCTCCTGAAATCAGTCACTGGGATACTTTGATAGATGAGAGAAAGGAGTATATCAGACTCAAGAGAGCTGATGGGCAGTTTGAAGTCTACAGAACATGGGGACAATTTATAAGAAGATGCTCAAGATCTGACTTGGAAGAGATGTTCAAAGTAGGCATGCAGATCTATGGTAACATGTTGACAGAAAGAGGTATGTCTATCACAAAGATGGTGTTAGAATACCTATGCCTAATGTTCAGACCAGAAGTAGTTCAGCACATAACAGCAAGACCTTTTCAAGCAGTAACCCACTGGATGCTCTATGAAAATTGTGGAGTGTATGTTATATCAATTGACAACACATATCAGGAGTATTATCTGGTGGATGAAATCTACAAACACTGCATGAAAAGACTGAAAGGGATGTTACATGTAAAATTGGTCTGCAACAAAGACTCTGCTATGGGAAGATTCTTGGTAAGAAGGATTGTAAATCAGAGTCTAGGTTTAAGTCCTGATCTATGCTTATATGATGACTAAGTTTTGGTAGCATCATTTGAAGAACTTGACTTCTTTTCCTAAAAGTCAAGTTAGGGGGAGATTGTTGGTAACTGAAAATAAGCTAAGTATGGATAGTGCTGCTAGTCCATGATTTCTACTGCTAAGTCTACATTAATACTGCCAGAAGAAAGTTAATACTGCTGGGCAAGATTACTACTGCGTATACACGGTTAGTACTGCTAGACCAAATTACTACTGCAAGACATGGTTAGTACTGCTAGACCAAATTACTACTGCAAGACATGGTTAGTACTGCTGAGCTGAGATACTACTGCTAGAAGACTGTGAAGGTTAATACTGCTGACTTGATAAGTTTGGTATGCGATACTTTTGGAGACAAAGAAGGAATTGATCAAGATATGTTTAACGAAGATTCAAAAGATCAATTTACTTTTGATAGTTATCTTGTAATTACTTTTGTATAAATAGTATTGATAGATAGCTATTAGAATATAGATGATAGACGAGTTAATATACGTGTGAAATAGAATTCGATATTGATTAAAGAGAGAATTAACCTCAAGGTGTAAGAACCCTATTTCTAGAGAAGTAGAAGTCTTCTTGTTGAGCCTGTTCAACAAGATTGAGGTTTGGTTGTTAATATTGTGATTCAAAACAGTGAATACAAAATTGTGAATTTTCTGTTACATTGTTCTTGATTGTGAGAATTAAAGTTCTTTTCCGCAGATTCTTTAATTCTGAATTCTAAGTGTTTATTGTCTTGTTAAGATTCGATCCTGACAATATTGATAATAAAAATATAAACATAGATAATGTAAATAAAATAACTACCAAATTTAAAAGTGAGAAATTTAAGGGAACAATAAATTGATGGAATCTTGTTAATTCAGGCGTGAAAAGCAAATTCCAAAAATGCCCCATTTGAGAAGTCACGCATGTAAAACAACCTCAAGATAAATTGAATTATGATTGGTTGAAATTTGGTTAACATGGTTAGTACCAATGTGGTGGTTAGCAAATGAATGAGTGTAACACCCTAAAAATCAGGGCCAATTTTAACATTAAAGTTTAACAAGGTTAATCATAATATCATCCAAACTTTTATACATAAGCAGAGAATTAACTATGAGGGTTCATATATACACATTTCGAATTCTCAAAATAACCTATTAATCTAATCCTGTCAACTATGATTAGATTAAATTGGTTATCTAGGCAATTCATCAAAAGCATCCTCGCATAAGCTAACTTCTCCACTTAGCACCAAAAGTTGAATACCAAAAGCACCCGTCCCACTTCCCGTTACCTCCCCGAGCTCGTACCTGGTAAGAAAGTTTAATTTGAAACGATTAGGCTTACGCCTAGTGAGAACATCCAATTTCAAATTAAAACTTTAACATCTTTGGAAACTCAGATATTCAAAGCGTATAAACAAACCTGGTTTGCCACCATTCTTACCGTACTCATACTCATCTCACAATGACGGGAGCATACCCGATCCCATGAGTATGACTAACGTTCAGAAAGTCATATCATCACATTCAAGAGCCTACTACGAATCATTACAGATTCTAGATCATCGCTCATATCTAAGAAATTACAAGTTACTTTATGCCTATTTCTTGAAGTGGAAATAGAGATTACAATTTACTTTATGCATATCTCTTACCTTCCCATAGAAATCAGGAATTACAATTTACTTTATGCCTATTCCTCGATTTCTACACTACGAAATGGGAATTACAATTTACTTTATGCCTATTCCTCATTTCCACGTAAACGGGAATTACAATTTACTTTATGCCTATTCCTTATTTCACATCACTTTACGAAATGGGAATTACAATTTACTTTATGCATATTCCACATTTCAGGTCAACGAGAATTACAAATTACTTTATGCCTATTCCACGTTACAAATACTACCAGTGCCTATGGATCCATTACACTTTACTAGCGTATATGAATAACAACATATCACGCCCCATCTCGTATCATATTCTCAACTCTAAGAATATTAGATAACCTATCGTATCCTCATCCTCAATTGTTCCCCCTTCAGCGACTTAGCACGGGAACTATATACTTAACCTGATAATGCATCCGGAAACTATATCCAGAAAAGTATTCCGAACTCAAAGTCCGGAACTATCCGGAACCGGAACCCAATTGAAACCATATCCAACCCAATTCCGGATCCACCCAATTCCGGATCCACTCAATTCCGGATTACGTTCGATTCCGGATTCATTCCGAATCGTCCAATTCTGGATTCCCAACTTAAATTCCGGATCCGTATTCGATTTCCGGAACCCATACCGGATCCACTCAAATCCGGAACTATACTCCGGAACCTCGATACCGAGTATTCGATTGCACACCAAATTTGCTCTAAAATCTCATCTAAATTCAGTTTGTTGGTCGATTTCGTTTCAATACATATATACCAAATCATTCAGACAGTTTGCTACAAAATATCTTATTCGATTTCAACTGATAACATTTTAGATGAAGAGATGAACTCACCTGTATGAAGCTTTTAACCCATAAATCAAAATCCTTCTTTTCTCTGATTCAACAACCTTATGAAAGGTGATTCAAGCTTGTAGTTACCAAACTGATTTAGAAAATACAGAAGATGATTTCAACCCTTACCTTCTGGAAATCAGTTCTTGATTTTTCTTCTTCTTTCTCTCTGCTATAGACCGACTCTAGAACAGCTTAATTGAGATAATTTCTCAATTCAGGTTACCCATTCCATAAGTATACTCAACTTACAAGAAATAACTAAACAGACCTTCAAGTTCTAATTTTCAATATCAACTTTAAACTTTGGACAAAATACAGATTCAACCCTGGAGTTTACATTTACATTTAGTCCACAAACTTAGACTAAAATACAAATAGACCCCATTTATATTAAATAGAATATAATGGAAATTTGAGGTGTTACAATGAGACTCTCTCTCTCTCTCTCTCTATATATATATATATATATATATATATATAAGGAGATCACTTCCTTTTCATTCTCATCACAAATTGAGCCGGTCAATTGAGGTATTTGGGAATGTGCTTTGAGAGAAAAACCGAAGATGAAGAAGAAAAGAGTTACGGTTTAAGAATTTTGAAGTGATTTTGACATTTTCTTAAGGTATGTATTCTTATTTTTAAGCCATCTTCTAGTTCTATGGTAGAATTTGTGAATGGGTTTAAGTTTTAAAGTGTTTTTATGAAGTAAAACTTCTGGGCTAAATTAGAGTTGGGTTTAAGCTATTTAGTGTTTTTTGGGTAAGTTTTAAAGTTAGATATGTTTAAATTCGTTTTAAAAAAGCGTTTTTATGTTTAGTGTTTTGGCACAATTATGTGCGATAAGTTGGATTCTTGTGCGATAAGTGAGTTTATGCACAAAGCTTGTGTGATAAACTAGGTTCATCACACAAGATTTCTGCGATAAGTGTGTTCATCGCACAAAGCATGTGCGATAAAAGTGTTCATTGTTCAAGGCATGTGCGAGAAGTGGGTTCATCGCACAAAGAGGTGTGCGATAGTTGAGTGTATTCAACCTAAGTTGTTGTCATTTAGGGTATATCGGGTACTGTTTAGAGTCAATAAGCTATTGTAGAAGTTCCATCTACTAGTTGGTAATTGTATATGTTTAATTCAGACCTTGTAGTCCGGTTGTGAAGGTCTTTAACCATTTTCGAACTGGAATACATATATTTTCAAATGATGGAAGTTAATATTGGCAATATTATGAATTGTGTGGGATTGTGAATGGTTGTTTATGTTATGTATTGCACTATCGCAATGTGCTAGAACGCTAGTATCACTATCGCGATGTGCTAGAACGCCAACTACACTTATCGCGCTGAGCTAGAACACCAGCCTCACTATCGCGCTGTGCTAGAACGCCAGTTCCACTACTATCGCGTTGTGATAGAACGCCAATTACACTACTATCGCGTTGTGATAGAATGCCAATTACACTTATCGCGTTGCGCTAGAACGCCAACATCACTAACGCGCTGTGCTATAATGGCAGTTCCACTACTATAAAAGTAAGGTTGGCGCTTTAAGGCGCGGAGTGAGATATTGTTCTATAAGGCACAAAGTGAAAAATATTGTTTTGTGCTTCTGGCACGGTGTGGAGAGTGACAAACCCAAATACATTGATATATGATTTATATCATCGATTCTTATAATATCATGTACAATCTGATAGATATTATCTCACTAGACCAACTAGTGTGTGGCACCGCGCGTTGCGCGGTGATGGAATTTAAAACGTAACTTAGTTAATATGTAACCTAGTTAAATTTAAAACGTAATTTTTTAATTCATCCTCCTAAAGATTTACCATCGGCCAATCAAATAGGATTTGTCTATAAAATAGAAATTACTAAATGTTTCTAAATCATGTAAAGCTAATATATAATACTTAGCCTTGAGAAATGTTCAAAACTTATTTTATTGTCTTTATTGTTCACATTCATTTCCTATTACAAAATATATGCTAAGAAATTGATAATATTTTCAAAGGTGGATCCAATAAATAAATAAAACGTAATTTTTAATTGATTCTCCTAGTAATGTTACCATCGGCCATTTTTTTCAAATAAGATTCATCTATCCAATAAAAATTACTTATTTTTTTAGAAACATCAAATAGATAGATTTTCCATTCATGTAAATTCAATATATAATTCCATTTTTTAAAATGACATTAGAATTTCTTTTTCTGCAATGCACACTTAGCCTTGAATATTATTGAAAGTTATTGGTTGAATATTCTATCTTCATTTCAATAAAAAGTATTTAGGAAAACAAAAAATAAGATTGTTTATGTAACACCCTAAAACAGGGCTAATTTAAACCTTTAAAACTCCACAAGTTATGATCATAAAACTTCAAACTTATATAACAAGAGGATCATCAGTAAGGTTTCTATATACAACAAACGTCTAATTCAAATAACCTATTAATCTAATCATACATCATAATCAGATTAACTAGGTTATCTAATCATCTGTCCCAAAATATCCAAAAGAACAACTAGATCCTCTGTCATCTCCAAGTTTGATTCCTTCAAAAGTTCTCGTCTCTCATCCCCGCTTACTTCCCGGAGTTTGTACCTGGTAAGAAGATTCAACTTGAAACATTAGGCTTTCGCCTAGTGAGAATATTCAAATCAAATTAAAATTTAACAATCAAAATCTCGACAGATAAATCAAACCTGTTCTCACCCATCTTACCGTACACGTGCTTAATCTCAACAACGGAAACCTACCCCAAACTCAAAACTATGACTAACCTTCAGTAAGTCATATTATCACAAACCAGAGCCAACTACGAATCAATCCCAGATTCTAGATCTATGCTCTAACATAATAAATCGCAATTACACATGCTTATTTATTAGAAAGGAAGTAGGGATTACAATTACTCATGTCAATCTCTATTCTTCCTTAGAAATCAGGAATTACGATTACTCACATCAATCCCATGATTTCTCAATAATGTAAAATAGGAATTACGATTACTCACATCAATTCCATATTTAACATACACTCAGGAATTATGATTACTCACATCAATTCCTTAATTCATATAAATGGGAATTACGATTACTCACATCAATTCCATATTTAACATATATACTGGAATTACGATTACTCACGTCAATTCCACATTCAACATACACACAATGGAATTACGATTACTCACGTCAATTCCATGTGTTCATATAAACTAGTGCCTATGGATCCATTACACTCTATCATAAGTATATACAATATTATATACTATATCCCGTAACATATTCTATATACATCTATAAAAATATTAATCTCGACACCTCGACTTCTCAACTATCCCCTCTTTGCTATTTAGCACGGGGATCAATATCTCAAATGTAAACCACATGATCGGACTCATATAAGTCTTTACAATTTATCATATCATGGCTTTCATATCAAATTCTAAGTTATAATCATATAACAAATAACATATAAATATCAGATTGCATTCCACATAAAAGCCTCAAACTGCTACTGAAAGTCCACAAAAATCGCACGCCACTGTAGCGAAAAGCTACAATTTTCGCAAGCCAAAGCTGCGAATTTCTTAATTCTCTCAAGCCAAAGCTGCGAATTTCTTAATTCTCGCAAGCCAAAGCTGCGATTTTCTTAATTCTCGCAAGCCAAAGCTGCGAATTTCTTAATTCTCGCAACCCACTGTTGCGAGTTTCTCCAAAATTCGCAAGCCACTCTTGCGATTTTCTCTAAAACTTGCAAGCCACTCTTGCGATTTTCTCTAAAACTCGCAAGCACTGTTCATCGTCTTCTTCATTTATCCAGTTCACAAATACTTCTAAATAAGCCTACTATTTATCAATTAAGTCATACTAAAGCATTCAGACACATATTTAACCATCTATTTCAACTTTAATGGTTTAAATTTTAAAGAGATATGAGTAAACTCACCTTAATAAGAATCTGAACACTTTTTCTTCCTTTACAGCAGCTAAATCGAACAGCTTAATGAAGTCTGAACACTGTTGCTTCACGTACAAAGGCTAAATCAAACAGCAGAACCCCAAAATCAGTTTCTTCCTTCTTATTTCTTTTTCTCTCGATATCTCTATCTTTTCTCTGTTTCTCGACTTCTTACTGATTTCTCAGTAAACATTCACAAAGGAAAACTTAATTAAGCCAACAATTTGACACCTCATCCTTTTTAAAACAGATAAGTCATAACTCATTTCCCAAACACACCTCCTACTTAAAGAAATGACATAATAAACCCTTAAGTTAATATCTCCAATTAACTTTACTTTAACCAAATTACAAACTTAACCCTTATGATTAATATTATTCACAAAATAAATCAACGAAAATTCGGGATGTTACAGTTTATATCACAACACAATACAATTTGTTGATCTTTTATTACATAAAAGAGGTTATATAATTCTTCATACATCAATTTTTCAACAACCATTACAAAATATATTCTACTTGGTTTTCTAGCTTACATAAATTATGAAACATCACATCTTAAAATTACAATTTGGAAACCAAAAGTTTCACACAATAAACATCATATTGAGTATTGACAAAATTCAAGAATCAAAATACTCCAGTCTTCATATTGTCTCCTCCAAAAACTTCAACTTACACTGATTTAAGAAAACCAATCGAAAAAAAGGAATCTAAGGAGCCGCTTGAGTTGACAATAAAATCAACTGGAAACCATTAAGCAACCTAAGATAACCCATAAAATTTCATACATAAACAAACACAAAAACTACCAAAAATATTGAAAAAACAAACAAACTGATATATATTGTGTTAACACACACGGAGCAAGTAAAGAAAACTCGAAAGATACCTGTACTATAACCTTAGAAAGTTGGACAATAACTTGGTGGGATAAGAATTGCAAACATCTTATATCTCAAGAATTATTAACATGCTTCAATTGACGTCAATAATTATGAATTTGTTTTATATGCAAGATGGAGAGAGGAAACATTCAAGTTATACCTTGAAATTTTACCGAAGACCTTTGAACTTCTTCAATTTTTCTCTTCGTATAATTGCATTATTATCAAAAGAGTAAAAGAGAATGTAAACCCAAAGGAAGTTGACATTTGAAAGGACATGTTGGGTTATAAATAGATATTGGCAAATAGCTAAGGAAATAATAAAAAGAAAATACCATAAACTAAGAAAAATAAAATAAAAGGATTGATTCTCATGTTTAGAGGCTTTCGTTAGACAAATTTGACAAAAAATGATTTATAATCATTATATATATATCTATATATTATTTTCATCAAGGATTCATATGCAACTTTATCTAAAAAAATGTTTCTTTTAATTTCAAGGAGAACATGTTGTATAGAAATTAAACAAAAGACGAAATACTTTACTTACATCAACAAAACTCATACCATGATTTGTCTTCTGGATGATGTCCCAAATCAACAAAATTGCGAATCGACTCACAAAGTTATAACCAAATAAAAAAGTAGAATTGAGAGATTAACAGAGTGATTATTATAGAGGTGTACAATGAGGAGAAGATGAAAAAGTTACAACTAAATAGAGAGGAATAATTGAGAGATTAAAAGAGCAATTATTATAGAGTAGATGAATAGGTTGGAGTATCATAAAATTACCAAAAAAAATACTACTCATAATAAAACTTACAAATATAAAGACTAAAAAGCATTTATCAAATTAAGCAATTAAAAAAACTTATAAACAGTTCTACTATAACAATATCACCTGTGTTTGAGTTTTACTTATATATATATATAATGATTTATAATCTTATAAATTTAATTAAAAAGTTGTTGGATTTATTAAATTAAAAAATGTAAGAGAAATATAAATTATATTTGATAATGTATTTGTGTTGTGTAAATAAAAATACTATATAATAATAAAAAGATTAGAGGTTAGATGAAAAGTTAAAATCATTTATTGAGAAGATTTTTATTTTAAAAAAATTCAAAATTATAAGAAATTAAAAAAGGTGAATGGAGTTTTCTCATTATGCTACCATTATAAACAATTCTACTATAACAATGTCACGTGTGTTTGAGTTTTACTTATATATATATATATATATATATATATAATGATTTATAATCTTATAAATTTAATTTAAAAGTTGTTGGATTTATTAAATTAAAAAATGTAAGAAAAATATAAATTATATTTGATAATGTATTTATGTTGTGTAAATAAAAATACTATATAATAATAAAAAAATTAGAGGTTAGATGAAAAGTTAAAATCATTTATTGAAGGTTAGATGAAAAGTTAAAATAATTTAATGAGAAGATTTTTATTT
The DNA here is from genome assembly GCA_033807775.1 of Saussurea involucrata. Taxonomy (NCBI): domain Eukaryota; kingdom Viridiplantae; phylum Streptophyta; class Magnoliopsida; order Asterales; family Asteraceae; genus Saussurea; species Saussurea involucrata. The sequence continues at coordinate 28,278,724 of CM066315.1, read as the reverse complement.
AAAAAAATTCAAAATTATGAGAAATTAGGAAAAGGTGAATAGAGTTTTCTTATTGTGCCACCTAAGCAACCATAGATTTTGCTTTTAGATATATATATAGATGGTCTAACCCTCATTGTTTTTCAAAATGTATTCCAGGGAAGGTGTGAGTGGAGGATATTATGAATTGTGTGGGATTGTGAATGGTTGTTTATGTTATGTATTGCACTATTGCGATGTGCTAGAACGCTAGCATCACTATCGCGATGTGCTAGAACGCCAACTCCACTTATCACGCTGCGCTAGAACATCAACATCACTATCGCGTTGTGCTAAAACGCGAGTTCCACTACTATCACGTTGTGATAGAACGCCAATTACACTTATTGCGCTGCGCGAGAACGCCAACATTACTATCGCACTGTGCTAGAACGCCAGTTCCACTACTATAAAAGTAAGGTTGGTGCTTTAAGGCACGGAGTGAGATGTTGTTCTATAAGGCACAAAGTGAAAAATATTGTTTGTGCTTCTGGCACGGTGTGGAGAGTGACAAACCCAAATACATTGATATATGATTTATATCATCGATTCTTATAATATCATGTACAATCTGATGGATATTATCTCACTAGACCAATTGGTCTAACCCCCATTGTTTTTCAAATATGTATTCCAGGGAAGGCGTGAGTGGAGGATAAGGGTAAAGGGAAAATGTGACTATGTGAATGTGACTATGTGTTTTGGATATGCTTTACGTGTATTCAGAAGATGTTAACTGATGTTATCTACTAAGATGAACTTTGTGCTTTTGATAATTTTTGTAGAAATAGTGTAGAGATTTTGTAATAATAGACTTGTATCTAGTATGATGTAAAATAAAAAGTTTGTACTGGGTTTTGATATACTATTGTATAGTTTTGGAATCAAGGAGGCTTAATGTGAAGACCATATGTGGTTTGTTGTAACATATACATGTTATTTGTTATATGACAGAGTGAGTTGTTACAATTATATTATGAAATATTTGTAATTGACTATTTTTCAAGATGTTTTTTTGGTCATTTTATATGCTTATAAGCAAGTTTTGTCAAACATATTTTGTTTATCAGCTAGCTTATTAGTCATAAGCTACCTTATGAGCTAATTTGCCAAACATAGCCTAAACCAACATTAATATTAACATTTAACCAAAATCTTACATCTAACGATCGATTTCTAGTTAAATGTTTATGCACATTATCTCCTTCACTACTAAACAAAAGGGTTTGTCCGCCATAAAAAGGGTTTCTGACGGATTTGCCTGTCTGAAAACTGGTCACCGGAAAAACAATTTCCGGCTGCCAGAAATCCACCAATAATCTTTTTTTAGATTTTTGATTTCCTTGACTTAAGTAATCAAGTTATTAATTAAGATTAAGTTTCCGACGGATAATCCACCAGTAATGTAGTTACATTTTTAGAAAATGTATTTTAATATTAAATTTTTTATTAAATTACCCGAAATATAAGAAAATAAATAACTATTTTTTCAGTGGACTAATTTAAAAATATACATAATTACCAACGGATAAATTTGTCACTAATCCGCCAATAGTTTTGGATTTACTGTTAAAAAAAATTAAAAACTGCTATTCATTTTATTCAGATTTTTCTCTAATACAACGCATAATAAATAAATTACTCTAATTATAACCATGGTAGATGTAATATTTACAAATCCGATGGTTGAGATCAACAATATATTTGTAAAAATGTCATATTTTCTTTATCTCTTTTGAAGAATATGAAAAATTATTTTCGAGAACACAAATGAAAAAATATTTCTTTTCTTACTTTTCCCTCCTTTATTTCCATCAATTTCATTTCTTTTCTTTTCTTATCGCTCCAGATTAGAGAACACGACATAAGGCGGCGTGTTGTGTATTGATTATAACAAGAGTGAATTACGTTGGTTGTTTTGTTTTGATTATAATGAAATGGTTAATATCAATGCAAAATGAATGCTTTTTATCCACAAAATCACCTAGTGAAAATTTCCGTGGATGATTACTAGGGGTGTTTACGCTGCAGTTTGGGGCCAAATCACAAACCGCACTGCTCATGCGGTTTGAGCATTTTCCCAAATCGTAAATTGTACTGTAACAACCCACACCAAACGAACATGCCAAAAGCTACCTCTTTAATTCAAAACGCAAAAAATAGCTCAGCATAGTCACACTATCAAGATTACAAAACTGGGTTCGCGGAAATAACCCTAACTACAGCTGAGAACATAACTAAAAAATAAAAAGGGAAAGTCTTCTAAGCCTTTTATACGCAAGCTCTAACTCACGTCTTGCCATTTCCTCTAAACGAGCTCTCGGCTATCTGCTTACCTGAAAAGGGTTTTAGTTTGAAAAGCGAGGGTTAGACCATGAGGTCTAGTGAGTTCCCTCAATAACGTTCCACGATACAATTCAGCATAAATCGCAAATGGTTTATAAGAGAGAATTGTAAACATCACACCTTTATAAATTAAGCACACACAACGGCGCATACCGATGGCCCACGCTCTGGTCACACACACTCGTGACAGCGTGTTAGGGCACTGTAACGTCCCAAAACTTGTCATGCATTAAATCATAGACACTGAGCGTTTTACATTACAAAATTTAACTTGTTCAATACGTCAATAAATGAGCTTAACAAAATGACAGCGGAAGTCTACAAAATCCACAACCGAGCTCTAACTATATCATTAGTCTAAGTCTTGGAGTCGCTTTAATCTCCAAGTATGCCATGCCTCTCCTATTTCTTCCCCGAGGAACTCGCGGAACGCTTACCTGAAAATGGTTTAGTTTTGAAAATACGAGGGTTATACCAAAAGGTCTAGTGAATTCCCTCCGTAAAACAACAGGTATAAAACCACCCGAAATCATTTTAGAATAATTCATGAACTATCACACATATGGTACTGCACTGTATAGGGAATCACATAAACATCCGCGATCGGGGCCCAAGCAGACTCCCCTTTCGCCCTCTCGTATCGGGGCCCAGGCAGACTCCCCGATACCCGACTAGGAGGGAACAAATTCCAACCTACCGTCTCATCATACGCATCCAAGGGATCATCGGATCCCGAGGCTCTCCGATTCCACATTGCAGACCGACATCACATAACATGCATATACATTTCATAGGCATGAAAACATAATCTTTAAAATTACTGCTATCTCATTTCATCATATCAAGCTTTCATTCGACATAAAAGTATGTGCGTAAGAAACATGCATTTCAGTTGTAAACATTTCGTGCGCTTTAAGAACCATAATCAGTAAAGAAAACGTTTAATATTTTAAGCCGTAAAAAGAGTTTAGGGAACTCACCTTAATTGACGTATAATGTACTTCCTAAACACCTTCAAGCTACACCCACAGAACACCTAAGGCAATATATCCACATCAGATAAATAGCTCAGCCCTACTGTCCGGATACCCCTTCCCGGACACAACACTTTTCCGGATACAACACATTTCCGGACACTAGACATATCCGGGTACAACACTTTTCCGGACACTAGACTTATCCGGACACGACACTTTTCCGGACACTAGACTTATCCGGACACAACACTTTTCCGGACACTAGACTTATCCGGGCAAAACTACCCGGACACTAAGCTTATCCGGAGACTTCAGCTACCCGGATACTAAGAAACACCCGGACATCCTCACGGGGCACTTACCCGGACACCTACAACATATCCGAACACCACCGAACACTGGTGTCCGGAAAACACTGTTGTTCGAATTTTAACAAGTCCAAAACTGATTTATACTCCGATTTTACCATTAAGTCGATTAGATATCTACAAGGGTTAACCCACCAACCTCAAATACTCATTTAATCCATTTATAAACTTCTAAATCGGTTTAACAAGACAAAAACCCTTAAAACCCATTTAGAAGGAAAAGAGGTGAAAACTCAAAGAATCATTACAACAAATCCCAAGAATCCAAAACCAGTAGAGATCGAACACAAGAATAAATGAGGAATAAGGGTTACCTTACTGATTTATTCTTTGATTCCTCTATCATTCTTCACCCTCTTGATTTCTTCCCAAAAACCTCCTTCTTCTCCCTTTTCTCTCTTAATCGCCAACCTCACACCAACAATACTGATTTTAGGGAATGGAGGCTGCCCTAGAAGTTTGTGCATTTATATACCTTCATCAAATGACAGAAATGGCCCCTTAACTTAACTTTCGTTTCTTATATTTTGACCACCAAACTCCAAGACTCACTAGGATTTTGGGTCGTTACAACACTCCCCCTTAAAAGAATTCCGTCTCCGGAATTCCTCATTGGAAGAGCTGCGGGTACATCGACCTCATTTCCGATTCCAATTCCCACGTAGCCTCTGGGCCCTTGTGGTGCCGCCATTGTACCTTTACCAGTTTAGTCTCTTTGTTCCGTGACTTTCTCACCTTAAAGTCTGTGATGGCTTCGGGTTCTTCCACGAAATCTAACTTTTCGTCCACTTTAATGTCATTTAACGGAACCATTTTAGTCACGTCGGCTAGGCATTTTCTTAGATTAGACACGTGAAACGCATTATGGATGCTGCGCAGTTCGTCCGGTAGGTCCAACCTATACGCCACTTCCCCGATCCGCTCCGTGATCTCGAATGGTCCGATGTAACGTGGGCTTAGCTTCCCCCGTTTCCCAAATCGTACCACTCCCTTCCACGGGGACACCTTTAACAGTACAAAATCTCCGACCTGGAATTCTATGTCTTTTCGTCTTTTATCCGCATAACTCTTTTGGCGGTCGCGAGCGACCTTTAGCCTTTCACGTACTTGGACTATCTTGTCCGAAGTCAGCTGTACCAATTCTGGTCCGGCTAACTGCCTTTCACCCACCTCGCTGCAACACAACGGTGTCCGACATTTTCTACCATAGAGTGCCTCAAACGGCGCGGCCTTGATGCTCGAATGGTAGTTGTTATTATAAGCAAACTCGATCAGCGGTAAGTGCTTTTCCCATGAGCCTTGGAAATCCAAAGCACACGCTCTTAACATGTCTTCTAACGTCTGGATCGTTCACTCACTCTGACCGTCGGTCTGAGGATGATAAGCGGTAATCATCTTGATCTGCGAACCCATTTCTCTTTGGAAGCTCTTCCAAAACGTAGAGGTAAATTTGCTATCGCGGTCTGATACAATTGACGAGGGTACCCCATGGCGGGTTACGATCTCATCGATGTACAACCTTGCTAACTGCTCCAATGAGTAAGACTCTCGTATAGGTAGGAAGTGCGCCGACTTCGTGAGTCGATCCACGACCACCTAAATCGCGTCATAACCCTTTGGAGTTCTAGGAAAATGGGTCACGAAGTCCATCGTGATCTGGTCCCACTTCCACATCGGTATCTCTAACGACTGGAGCTTCCCGTACGGTCTTTGATGTTCGATCTTTACACGTGAACACGTCATACAGGTCTCTACCAAGTGAGCCACGTCTTTCTTCAATCCGGGCCACCAGTAGTCTCGTCGTAGGTCTCCGTACATCTTGTTAGTTCCGGGGTGGATAGTGTACTTCGATTTGTGAGCTTCTTCGAGAATCAGCTTTCGGAGCTCTCCGAGTTTCGGAACCCAGATTCTCCCATTCAGACATTTCACCCCTCGACTATCTTCTACTAACATGGATGTTTGCCCTACCATTCTCTCCTTCTTAAGATTTTCAGTTTCGAGCGCTTCAACCTGACATTTCTTTATTTCAGCTAACAGATTGAATGTGACCTCGGCCCTCATGGCCACAATCCTGGGGGTTTCACTTCGTTCCTTGCGGCTCAAAGCGTCCGCCACCACGTTCGCCTTCCCCGGATGGTATTCGATCTTACAGTCGTAGTCGGTCAACAATTCAATCCATCTCCTTTGGGGCATATTCAACTCTTTTTGATCAAAGAGATGAAATAAACTCTTGTGGTCCGTGAAGATCTGACACTTCGTCCCATACAGGTAATGTCGCCAAATCTTTAGGGCAAAAACCACTGCCGCCAATTCTAAATCATGCGTAGGATAACGAGCCTCGTGATCCTTTAACTGCCGAGAGGCATAAGCGATCACCTTACCTCGTTGCATGAGTACGCAACCCAATCCAAGCTTCGAGGCATCGCTGAAAACCACAAAATTGTCCGAACCATCCGGTAGTGACAACACCGGAGCGCTGCTCAACATATCCTTAAGCCTTTGAAATGCTTCCTCTTGCTTCTCCGACCAAATGAACATGGCATTCTTCTTCGTTAAAGAGGTCAGTGGCGTGGCAATACGCGAAAAGTCTTTGATGAACTTCCGGTAGTACCCCGCCAGCCCGAGGAAACTTCGAACTTCAGACGGATTCTTAGGTTGCTCCCAGTCTCGGATGGCTTCAATCTTAGCCGGAACAACCATGATCCCCTTCTCAGACACCACGTGCACGAGGAACTGCACTTCCCTCAGCCAAAACTCGCACTTGGAAAACTTCGCATACAACTTCTCTTGCTTCAATAGCTCGAGAATTGTACGAAGGTGGCTTTCGTGCTCCCCATCCGATCTTGAAAATATCAGGATGTCATCTATGAACACTATCACGAACTGATCCAAATAAGGTTGGCATACCCTATTCATTAAGTCCATGAATGCTGCCGGGGCGTTGGTTAGCCCGAACGGCATCACCAGGAATTCGTAGTGTCCATACCTGGTCCGAAATGCAGTCTTCGGCACATCCTCCTCCCTCACCTTGAGTTGATGATATCCTGACCTCAGATCAATCTAGGAGAAGTAACTGGCTCCTTGAAACTGATCAAACAGGTCGTCGATTCTCGGGATCGGATACATATTCTTGATCGTGACCTTGTGAGTTCTCGGTAGTCTATGCACATTCGCATAGTACCGTCCTTCTTCTTCACGAAGAGCACAGGTGCTCCCCACGGAGACGTACTCGGTCTAACGAACCCCTTGTCTAATAACTCCTGCAATTGAGTCATCATTTCCTTCATTTCGGACGGCGCCAATCTAAACGGTGCACGGGCAATCGGTACAACTCCGGGCATCAAATCGATTCTGAACTCGATCTGGCGATCTGGGGGTAGACTGGTCAAGTCGTCCGGAAATACTTCAGGGTACTCATTTACTACCCGCACATCGCCCACCCCACGCTTCTCTTTCTTGGCATCCAACACATACGCCAAGTATCCCCTACACCCCTTCTTCAAGCACTTAGTAGCCCTAATCATAGAGATCAGGCTATTCTTTCTATTACGGCGGTCCCCATAAATCACTATGGGATCCCCATCCGGCGATTGAATCCTGATCCGCTTTCTGTTGCAAACGATGTTCGTATCATTCGCGGCTAACCAGTCCATACCTAACACCACATCGAACTCTCCCATTGCCATGGGATATAATTCCATAGGTATCAATCTTCCTTCTATATCTATGACACAATCCTCTATCACCTCCTTAACATACACCAAACCATCGTTGGCAGTTTCCACTTCTAGAGCTCTCTCTAAACGTCTAGGCCTCACCCCCAAACATTTCATAAATTCATACGATACAAAAAAGCGGTTTGCTCCTGAATCAAATAACACCTTGGCACATAGAGAGTTCACTAGAAACGTACCTGCCACCACATCTGGAGTTTCCTCCGCCTCCTCCGTAGTCATGCGGAAAGCACGTCTCTTCGGACGCGTCGGCTCTGCTCCTTTATCACCGCCCTTTCCTCCCTGACGTTCCCCATACTGAGTTGATCCTCCCTTCTTTAACTGCGGACAATCATACTTGGTGTGACCAATAGCTCCACATTGAAAACATGATTTCCCTTTGGGGCAATCCCTTGACATGTGACTAGGCAAGCCGCACCGGTAGCATGAGTTTGAACCTGCCATGCAATCACCCCGGTGCACTTTGTTGCATTTCGTACACGGTTTCCCCACGGTATCCCTGTTTGCACGGTTATCTGGTCGGAACACCTTCCCCTTCCTGGAGTCATTACCCGGCCCATCCCATTTACGCTTGTCGCCACCCTTTTTTTTGGAAAGGGTTCCTGGGCCTTCGGCAAAATAAATAATAAGCGTCCCAATACTCGAACCTAGGTACACAGAAAACCACCACCAACATATCTCAAGCTTTCCAGTGCGCTACCATGCACTTTTTTGTCGCCACCCTTTTCAGAAGTCTGACGGTTCTTTTCCATCTCAATCAGCTCGGCCGTATTGATGGCCGCCTGAAAGGTAGTGGGGTTTCTCGTCAGAACTAGCTCCCGAATGTTACTTCTCAGACCATGGATGAAGTGGTTCACCTTTCGCCCTTCCGTTGGTACATACAAGTCAGCAAAACGAGACTTCTCAATAAACTTATAAGTGTACTCCCGTACCTTCATTCCTCCTTGTTCTAAACCCAGAAACCCTTCTTCCAGCTTTTTCACTGCCGCGAGTGGGCAGAACTGCTCTTTTAACCTGTCAACAAATGATTCCCACAACATTCCTTTTGCCATCGCAGAACCCTTTCCCCCAGTTTCGACTTCCCACCAATAAACTGCATCAGACTTCAACATGGACAAGGCAAACATCACCCTGTCCCCATCAGCACATTTGCACGTATCAAAAACCAGCTCCATCTCCTTCACCCACTACATTGCCAAAACCGGGTCACACTCGCCATTGAACGTAGGGGGTTTGCATGAGGCAAAGACCTTGAAGTTACAACCCTTAGCTGCTGACTCATTCACCACCAAGGATAAAGCTTTCGAGTGGTTCCCAGTACCAGTCTCTACCGGGCTTGACAAATCTGCACTCTCCTTGTTCTCAGTCGGCTCTTTGCTTACCGAAACTGACTCATTCTGTTTAGTAAGAAGAGTCTGCAAAGTTTCTTGAATCTTACCCAACTCACCAGCCAAATTTTCTCGAGTGACAAATGTGGAACCCCGGCCTCGACCACGTCCCCTCGTCGGGTTCCCTCTTCTTACGGTAGCAGAACTTTCTTGAACAGAGTCCTCTTGATTGACAGGAATTTCCACACTCCTTGTCCTTCCACGGCCTCTTCCACGGCCTCTTCCGCGATTATCTGGTCCGTTCTCTAGGACCTCTTCCTCCTGATTCCTTGGTACAGCAGGTACAGACTTACTCCTTAAATTTCTCCCAGCCATTCGCGAATACTGAAAGAAAGCAATAATTAACCTTTGCTAGACATGACATCACAAAATGCTATATAAGGTAATGTAAGCACGCGTATGTACCTGTAAATTCACAATTGCACTGGCCAGGTGCAATCCCAAACTCACCTTACACGTTTGTCCTTGGCACCTTATTCTTAAACGCAATTATAGTGATCGTTCCTAGAGGCAATCCTATGTCTCGGCTGTGTTCTTCGTCTTACAATTTAAGTTTAGGCCCTAAAGGCAACCTAAATCCCTTAAACTAAGGCTCTGATACCACTTGTAACGTCCCAAAACTTGTCATGCATTAAATCATAGACACTGAGCGTTTTACATTACAAAATTTAACTTGTTCAATACGTCAATAAATGAGCTTAACAAAATGACAGCGGAAGTCTACAATGCAAAAGGCGGCGTGTTGTGTATTGATTATAACTAGAGTGAATTACGTTGGTTGTTTTGTTTTGATTATAATGAAATGGTTAATATCAATGCAAAATGAATGCTTTTTATCCACAAAATCACCTAGTGAAAATTTCCGTGGATGATTACTAAGGGTGTTTACGCTGCAGTTTGGGGCCAAATCACAAACCGCACTGCTCATGCGGTTTGAGCATTTTCCCAAATCGTAAACTGTACTGTAACAACCCACACCAAACGAACATGCCAAAAGCTACCTCTTTAATTCAAAACGCAAAAAATAGCTCATCATAGTCACACTATCAAGATTACAAAACTGGGTTCGCGGAAATAACCCTAACTACAGCTGAGAACATAACTAAAAAATAAAAAGGGAAAGTCTTCTAATCCTTTTATACGCAAGCTCTAACTCACGTCTTGCCATTTCCTCTAAACGAGCTCTCAGCTACCTGCTTACCTGAAAAGGGTTTTAGTTTGAAAAGCGAGGGTTAGACCATGAGGTCTAGTGAGTTCCCTCAATAACGTTCCACGATACAATTCAGCATAAATCGCAAATGGTTTATAAGAGAGAATTGTAAACATCACACCTTTATAAATTAAGCACACACAACGGCGCATACCGATGGCCCACGCTCTGGTCACACACACTCGTGACAGCGTGTTAGGGCACTGTAACGTCCCAAAACTTGTCATGCATTAAATCATAGACACTGAGCGTTTTACATTACAAAATTTAACTTGTTCAATACGTCAATAAATGAGCTTAACAAAATGACAGCGGAAGTCTACAAAATCCACAACCGATCTCTAACTATATCATTAGTCTAAGTCTTGGAGTCGCTCTAATCTCCAAGTATGCCACGCCTCTCCTATTTCTTCCCCTAGGAACTCGCGGAACGCTTACCTGAAAATGGTTTAGTTTTGAAAATGCGAGGGTTAGACCAAAAGGTCTAGCGAATTCCCTCCGTAAAACAACAGGTATAAACCACCCGAAATCATTTTAGAATAATTCATGAACTATCACACATATGGGACTGCACTGTATAGGGAATCACATAAACATCCGCGATCGGGGCCCAAGCAGACTCCCCTTTCGCCCTCTCGTATCGGGGCCCAGGCAGACTCCCCGATACCCGACTAGGAGGGAAACAAATTCCAACCTACCGTGTCATCATACGCATCCAAGGGATCATCGGATCCCGAGGCTCTCCGATTCCACATTGCAGACCGACATCACATAACATGCATATACATTTCATAGGCATGAAAACATAATCTTTAAAATTACTGCTATCTCATTTCATCATATCAAGCTTTCATTCGACATAAAAGTATGTGCGTAAGAAACATGCATTTCAGTTGTAAACATTTCGTGCGCTTTAAGAACCATAATCAGTAAAGAAAGCGTTTAATATTTTAAGCCGTAAAAAGAGTTTAGGGAACTCACCTTAATTGACGTATAATGTACTTCCTAAACACCTTCAAGCTACACCCACAGAACACCTAAGGCAATATATCCACATCAGATAAATAGCTCAGCCCTACTGTCCGGATACCCCTTCCCGGACACAACACTTTTTCGGATACAACACATTTCCGGACACTAGACATATCCGGGTACAACACTTTTCCGGACACTAGACTTATCCGGACACGACACTTTTCCGGACACTAGACTTATCCGGGCAAAACTACCCGGACACTAAGCTTATCCGGAGACTTCAGCTACCCGGATACTAAGAAACACCCGGACATCCTCACGGGGCACTTACCCGGACACCTGCAACATATCCGGACACCACCGAACACTGGTGTCCGGAAAACACTGCTGTTCGAATTTTAACAAGTCCAAAACTGATTTATACTCCGATTTTACCATTAAGTCGATTAGATATCTACAAGGGTTCATCCACCAACCTCAAATACTCATTTAATCCATTTATAAACTTCTAAATCGGTTTAACAAGACAAAAACCCTTAAAACCCATTTAGAAGGAAAAGAGGTGAAAACTCAAAGAATCACTACAACAAATCCCAAGAATCCAAAACCAGTAGAGATCGAACACAAGAATAAACGAGGAATAAGGGTTACCTTACTGATTTCTTCTTTGATTCCTCTATGATTCTTCACCCTCTTGATTTCTTCCCAAAAACCTCCTTCTTCTCCCTTTTCTCTCTTAATCGCCAACCTCACACCAACAATACTGATTTTAGGGAATGGAGGCTGCCCTAGAAGTTTGTGCATTTATATACCTTCATCAAATGACAGAAATGGCCCCTTAACTTAACTTTCGTTTCTTATATTTTGACCACCAAACTCCAAGACTCACTAGGATTTTGGGTCGTTACAGGCACACACCCGCCCGTAATGATTTATATGAAACAAATTCATATATATCAATATCACACGTTATGGGACACACCCCCCATCTTCACACCATAAGCCATCGTATGACCGCCCTCGAGTAATCACATCTTTGTAAATCACACCATAAACATGCTTAATAACATCAAGTAAAACATACAGTTTTAAACGAGGATATGCATACATAAACACACTTGATAAAAGTCTTTGGTTAGAAGTACTCACCTGACGTCCACGCTAAGAGTTCTTATGCGAAACTGCTATCCTCTATCCGCACCTACATTTGCACCCAACACACAAGAGTGAATTAATCACCCAACAACCAAGAGGCCCTCGAGACACTCCCTAACAAAAGCTACTGCCAACAAAAGTCCCGGACACCGACATATCCGGATTCCGGATACCACCTTCCGGGCTCCTCCTGATTTCAACCTTTTTCGGATTCACACAATCCGGACTCTTCCGAATTCCGACACAATCCGGATATCTTCTGAATTCCGGTGCATTCCGGATCCTACTCCGGATTCCTCGACCTTTCCGGAAAACCTCTTCCGGACTCCCAGATATTTCCGAATAAAGCGACTTCCGGACTACTGGGGTTTTATCGATCGATCCCATTCCAGTTACCTTAACACAACATAACTCGATGCTAGGTGCTATTCCATAAAAGCAAGGAGATAACATTTCTAAATGATTAACAACTAAACCCTCGACTTCCCAAACCGATTGGGTTGGGACAAAACACTCTGCATTCTCACATTCATATGAAGAGACACCATCCACAACTATGGAAGCACACATTTCAAGAGAGGATGATTACCTTGAAGAAGAAGATACTTCACACACTGAAATCTCGAATGCCTTGATTTCTCGATGATCCTTGCAATAGGTCTCCAATCCTTGCACACACACCAATCGCACCCTAGCCGCACACAGTGGTTTTTGATGAAATTAGGGTAAATAGGGTTTTACTCTTATTTGTACCCATCACACATGAACACTAAACTTTAGCTTATCACACTTTGACTACTGAACTTCATTTTATTTCTTACACCCTAAACTGGGTTATTACATGTACCGACAGCAGGTGCAGTGTGGTTTATGCGATTTGTCCCAATCACACTTTATGCCTACATTCAAAAAATTATAAGTTTAAAAATGCATTTAAAATTAACGATTAAGTGATTGTATTCCGATTCTGAAATGCATATTGCAAATTGCATAACTAAAAACAGTCTAAGGGCCTGTTTGTTTACCTCTTAATAGTTCCATTAAGAGGCAACCTCTGAATCGTTTAGAGGTGAATCTTGTTTGGCAAAAAAAAGTCTGCCTCTTAATAGTTCCAAAACCCTCTTAATGATTTAGCATCTTGGGTCACCCTTAACCATTCAGCACCCTGATTTCATTCTAAACAAATACCAAACAACCATATTTCATTTTGCACTATATCATAAAAGTCTCTTAACCATTTTGACCACTTAATCATTCTGCATTAAACCATTCAGCAACTGCCAAACAACCCCTAAGGAAAAAAATCAAACTACAGTTAATTTATCAAAGTCCAAAAATATAACATTACATAAATACTAAATTATATATATATATATATATAATATGTCATATAAATGTAAAAAATTATAAATACAAAAAAATGTGGTGCGGTGCGATTTGAACCGTTGGTTAATAACTCAAAACAGCAAACCGCACCTCATAGTGTGGTTTGGTAAAAAGGCAAATCATAAACCGTACCACGAAAGTTCTAAACCGCGTTTAGTTTGAACCGCTGGTTAATAACTCAAAACCGCAAACTGCACCTCATAGTGTGGTTTGGTAAACATGCAAATCATAAACCGTACCACGAAAGTTCTGAACCGCATTTTGTGTTGCGGTGTGGACGGTTTGGATGAACATCCCTAGTCATTACCGAATGATCACCCACAAATACTAATGGTTTTGGATAAAATCTTTGGGTAATCTGTCATTGATTTTAATTTCGCTTCAAAAATTATCCACCAATATTTGTGACGATTTTATGATGAATTACCCATTTAACGATGATTTTATCGGGAAACTTTAATAGGTAAAAGTCTTCTATTTAGTAGTGCATATGTTTTTTATAACCATAAAAATTTATTCATTAAAAAATTGTTTTTAAGTAATTTCAAAGATTTATTCGGTTTCAACAAAGTACAATAATTTATCTGTTAAAAAAATATCATGGACTAACTCATTTAAAAATATGAAAATCATTTGGGATATTTTTTGGACTTTTTTCTTATTTTTAAAGAATATATATATATATACATATTTATATACATGTATATGTATTCGCAAAATCTGAAAATCAAATAAAAGATGTGTATCAAGTTGAAATCGAACCACGGGTATAGTTTATGAGATGGTGCTATAAGTTCCAAACCCACCACATGTATATTTTGGTAAAAATAAACCTATAAAATATAACAAATAGAATATATATATATATATATATAGGGTCAGGTTCAGGGGAAAACCTTAAATATCTGGAAAACTAGAAAATCACAAAAATACGGAGAAAAAAGTATATCAATATGGATGTCAAATTAACGAGAAAAATATGATCGTTTATTTGGTGCAATTTATTTGCTTCGAATTTTGTTCATTTTTCGTATTTTTTCGAATAAAAAACAAGGGGGTGAGGTTTTTTAATTTAATTAATATTGTTGTAACCGCCCGTCTATTCACATCCATCAGATCATCTAATCCAACGGTTAATAAAGTGTTTTTTAGTTTTTCATTTATTTGAGGTTTTCCCTTGAACCTCCATCCATATATATATATATATAAATGTATATAAATATAATATCATTTCCTATATGGGTAGTTGGACCAATACATGATGCTTTTGTTTTAGGTCTTCCAGGTTTATAATAAGGTTTTGAATCCTACTATTTTGTATTCCTTCTTTTCTGACCATAACCCAGCCCATGTGAAGGATGACCCCATCTTTTGCCTTCCTTCCCTACAAATCATATTATACAACCCCCTCCATATTATACTTTCTATCCAATCAAATTTCAGAAAAGATTGATTAATTAACTATATTATATATATATATATATATATATAAATAATTCTATCAACCCAAGATCTCGACATGTGGCATTGAATGACCTTCAATTCTAGCTAGCTAACATTTAGAATATTTGTTTTGAATCATTTTGGAGATCATTGTTTGAATACCATCCAAGATATTTTTGGTACAATTCAAACCCTTTTATGCATTTGATCCTAAAAGTGGAAGGCTAATTATGCTAAAGATTAATATGGTATAATGGAATTTGTGACGTCTTGACCACACAAATACGTTTAAAAATGTAACGTTTGATTGTTATTTAATACATTATCGTTTTTCTTATTGTTTCACTGCCAGCCTATATCAACGTGTCGTTTTTTTCTTAAGCAAAAGCAAAATATGCCACATGACGTGATCATCATATTCTTCGGCATCAAAACCGAACGATGCATCAAGTTACTTAGCTAGTCAAATTCATCACGCCATTTCAGGAATCTTCATAGTCTCTTTTTCTACATCTTGAAATTCTTAAAAACATCATCATGTTCGTATGTCTTTCAAATAACGATGTTTAGGCAAAACCATCCAACGAGAGTGATATATCTCATTTATTACAAAAGGAAACTTAGGAAATTTGAGCTAGCTAGGCTTGAAGTGGAACATCCTAGCTATTTGTTACAAGAATGACCATAAAAACCAACTAAAACAAACATACGAGTAGATCGTGTATGTGAACAAGCATATGCATGGTAACCACCACACCATAAGAAAATATAATCAAATGGGGGAGAAGAAAGATTCAAAAAAGCATATTTAATAAGAAAAACAAAATGATACATTAAAGATAAATCTCAACATAAATTTCGCTAAATATTCCAAATTAAAGGCTCAAGACATTTTATTACCACAAAGAATGGCCATGTTCATAAAAACATGAATTAAGATCAACTTGTCATAAAATCTCAACAATTTCCTCATGCGATCTTATAGATGGTAAGAAAGATGAATTAAAAGGCGATCGACGAGAGATAGTTGACAAGTTTGAATAACTCATGCACAGGTGTTTGTATGTCAAAGTCTACAAAAAGAACATGGTAATGTATGAGTTAAAGAGTGCGCTGCATCAATAAGTTATGTCATGTGCTTAGTACTTGAGTGTTGCACAACAAACAGGCTATTTGACGTTGGTGAAACGATCACTTGAAATCATTTTAAGTTTAATGCCGTCGATCGATCATCCAAATAATAAACTTACGATCCAGAAATTAGTTTTCAATGCTAATAATGTTACTTGATACTTAATTTGTTAAGATGTTATGCGACCATCAAAACGAGGTGCGTATCATTTGTTGGAACATCATTTAATTCCTTGACTGATATATACAGAAGTTGTATTTTAATTTGTTCTCCTGCTTTTAATTACATTCCATGATCTTCCATGCATGTTAACTTTATATTTTAGTACATCTTGTGGACATGTTATGAATAGTATGAATGTTGATTCTATGCATATATATTTTTTGGGAGAGATTTGACATCTAATCTGATATAAGAAGGAGCAAAGTAATTACAATATCTTTGTTTTAAGTATAAGTTTTGTCTTGACCATTTGCAATTAATATAGCTTTTAGAAGACTCTATCTTCAAGGTAAATGATATATTGAACTTTGATTAACAAATGATCTTCTTTTTGCTCCATCGAGAATGATTCACAAAGTTACTAGCTGCATATTCAAGTTAATCAACATAATTTAATTCTTCAAGTGTTCACACTGTAATGATATCGGTTTTATAAGATGTTAAATATGTTAAAATATGCTAATATATGATCAAGCTATTGTACGTCTTATGTAAAAATATTACAATAAATTGATAGGACATTTCTAACAAGCTTTTTAGAACATTTTTGAAATAAAACGTCATGTTAGTCATTTTATATGATTAGTTGGAAACGTGTTATAAAAACATGTCATAATAAAAAGATGTATTCAAATGATATTTTTTAAACGTGTTGTGTAAAAAAAACGACTATTTCCTATTAACATATTGCATCACTTTAATTTACATACGATGCACGAGCGTAAGGCCTTCATTATAAACGTGATAACTATAAACCATCTATTAGCTAGAACATTTAGACTTATTTAATGTTCAATAAAACTGATTTTATTATATTGTTAAAACTTAAATGGCCATCTAAGTATGAAGACATGCATGGTAAAGGGTAATAGCAAGAGTTGAAACCTTAAATATTACTTTTGGGTATGTTTTGGGTGACTCTGGAAATTGTCATGAAGTCGTATGTACAAGTTGGGAAACTTACGGTACAATGAAAGCGACTTAAGTGATAAGACCATGAGTACCCGTACTCAATGAACCCAATGAACCCACTTGCCACCTCAGCGACACATCAGCTTTTCTCTTTCCTACCCTCCTTACCCAAAAGTGGAGTACAAGTACCCAATGCTACCCGATACCCCTAAAAACATTAAAAAAAAGTAAAACAACATTGTGTAGTGCTCGGGTTCCCCGGGTTCATGAACCCACTCCTACCCGCTAAACCCTACCCGCTCCCTACCCGATTAACCCCGTAGCGCCAACCCGATGCTACCCTCCCCTACCCGCATGCCACCTCAGCTGAACCCGGCCATGATACCCGCTCCGCTACGGATGGCGTAAGGAATGATTTGTGATAAACTTAGAAAATATTGTGCTATTTAATTGTAATTATCCAGCCGTTATTTAGAGGATCTTGTTTATATTTATCCCTTGTAAACTTTTCTATATATACAATGGTTTACCAATCACCCAAGTCATGGTGATTGACAGTTTATCATATTTAATTGTAATTGTAATTATTGTGCTATCTATATATATTATAAAGCTGAATCATGAGCAGATGACGTGGCATCATCACAAACGTGAATCCCATTTTTTCTTTTTTCTCAATTTACGCCATTATTTTAGCTTTTTTCAACAATTTTGGTTTAAACTCCAGACTCTTCGTCTCCCAAATCTCCTGTTTAACTCCAGACCTTTCATCTGCTCTCTTTCCACATGATTTCTTTCGGATAACTTATACATAGGAGAAGCAGTCTGAGGTCTCGAAATATCACTACAAAAACGGATTTTTTCCAAGCGTTGCCAAAATGTTGTATCATTTTTTTCTGGCAGACTGTCAAATTCTTCATCTCTTTTCTTTTAGGGCTTGTAGAATTTCAATGGATCAATGGAGCCGTCCAAACCGTTACCTCGAACATTTCTCACTAGATGGTCAACATAGATTGCAAATTTTAAATTATTATGCTATGGTATGTCACCCTTATCTATAGCCATATATTCTTTTCATTTTTCTTTCACAATTTTGGGTTGCATTATGTTTTCAATAACTTTAACATATGTTGTTTAGCCTTTGACTAACTGGATGCCTGGGTAGAGTAGGGGTATTCCATCTGGAATGAAGCAGGAAGAAAAGTCTTTAAGGGCCTTTTTATCCTTGAATTTCAGGTATTTTTTTCTTATATATTATGCGTTAAGTTGGATCATGAGCGTATTGTGATTTTAGATCAATGATGTGTTGGATATTTTTTGTTTGTGCCAATTCTTTAGTGTACCTCTAAACCTAATATCTTCAAATCATCAATGAATTTGCAAGGAAGAATGTAAACCTATGAGAAGCAACAAAAAGTTTTGAACTCTTTTAGAACCCTTTTAGCTTCGAATTTGAGGTAATTTATATTCAGTTTCATTTTGTGTTTTTAGTTGGATCATGAATCAGGTACTGTGATTTTGGATCAATTATTTGTCGGATGGTTTTGTTTTTGCTGATAATTTAACAACCCATTAGTCTACTTATAGTCTTAATTTTATCAAATCATTAGTGAATGTGTGTGTGTGTTTGGAAAAGGGTGAAGATACATCTTTAGTGATAAATAAGTTGTCTAATAAGTACTTATTCCCAGGTGTGAATCTCTAATCTTTCGGTTTTTCTCCGTGTCATATTACATTCATGTTCAACTCATATGACCATTTGGATTGATTCTGCAAATGGAGCATATAATTTTATGGTTACTGGTTTTATCGTGAAACTCATCACTTCCATCACAGCGCACAACATGCTCAATAGAACGAGGTTAATATTTGATGACAAATACAAAGTAGGTTTTTGGCGGTAATAATATAGATGTGCAGGATTGCACAACCATTGAAATTGTTTCTACTCACTCAATGGATATGGAAATACATTGCTGTAGTAACTGTGTCCAAAGTGGAAGAGTTTTAAAGTCTTGTTACAAAATGTTTTAATTATGAAAGTTGAGGGGTCAATTGTTAAAATTGGGATAAGGTATAAAATGGCACAAAACCCTAGGAGAGTCATTTTTCTCCTGAATTTGTTTGTGGTTGACGGCTGTGTTTTGAGAGAGGAAGGAAAGAAGGGTTTTGGAGCTCTTGTGGGATTTGGAGAGAAAGAGTCATCTAGATTGGAAATCAAAGAAAAGGGGTGTGTTGGGGATTCGTTTTCAACAAAGAATCCATCAGGTAATTTCCTTTCTCTATCTTTCAGCTGTGGAATTTTTGATTAAAGATTGAATACCTATGTGGGTTTTTGTTAAAGTTGGGTTTGAAGCTTAATGAGAGAAATGAGGCATTTTACTTGTTATTGTTGCTAAGATCTCAGTAATTGTTGAGTTTAGTGACCGTGATGTAGTTGTTAATCTTCATCTGGGGGATTTTGGCCGTTTCTGGGATTTATCGGACTAAGTAAGGGACAGGTCGACGTCCGGATACCTTCCTGGACGTCCGGACACCCCGATCAGTTGAAGGTTTCCGGGTAAGTATCTGTTGCGTGTGGGTGTCCGGATAGGTGTGTTGTCCGGATAGGTGTGTTGTCCGGATAGGTGTGTTGTCCGGATAGAGGTGTTGTCCGGATAGGTGTGTTGTCTGGATAGGTGTTGTCCGAATAGAGGTGTTGTCCGGATAGGGGTGTTGTCCGGATAAGTGTGCTGTCCGGAATAGAGTGTCGTCCGGGGAGTTGAGATGATCAGCTTATGAGTTTATCCTTTCGCCAGGTAGATCGTTTGGAAGTGCACACCAGAACAAGAAAGGAACGTAAGCGTAACAGGTGAGTTTTTCTAACCAAAGCTTGATGGTACTTGTTCATTTACTTGTACAGGTGTGTTTACTTAATGTATGTGCATATATATTACTTATGCATGATGTGAGCTGTATGGGGGGGGTGTCCCATACGATATGGTGTGATACTTATAGGGGATGTCCCATATGTGATGTTATGACGATTATGGGGGGTGTGTCCCATATGTGATGGCATGACGATCATGGGGGGTGAGTCCCATATGTCGTAGTATGATGCCTATGGGGGGTGTGTCCCATATGTTATTTGCCAAACCTTACATTGATTTATGCTTCGCAAAGTTTTAAATGATAAATGTGGTGTGATTGTAACTGAGGGATCTCACTAGACCTTGTGGTCTAACCCTCGCATTTTCAAAACTGAAACCCTTTTCAGGTAAGCAGGTTAAGAGCAGTGCCTCTAGTGGTGAAGAGAAGGCGTGAGAGCGGGCATGGCTTGGCATTAGTGGACTTCCTTTACATTTTGCTATTAGAAACTCTCAGTTGTAATTAGGGTTGTTCCGCGAACCCAAAGTTTTGAATTTTGATGGTGTGAACCTTGGGCCAAGTTTTGGCAATTTAATATTATATGTCTTGTTTTGGAATGGGTTGTTACAAATGGTATCAGAGCCATAGTTTAAGGGATTTAGGTGACCGGATGGGCCTAAACTTAAACTGTAGGAGTACAACTGAGAATGTAGGAAGGCCTAGGAAGACCTCACTGGGGAGTGTGAATAATAGGGTGGTGAGAACTATCATGTAAGGTAAGTTCGGGATTGCACCTGGCCAGTGTAATTGTGAATTTACAGGTGCATGACGGTGATCGTTCTTGCCTTGTTATTTTGGGACGGTCGTTAATCTGTTTTGTGTGTAAAGTTTAATCTTGTCATTTTGGCAACGGCTTAGTGTGTTGTGCAGATTATTCTTGGCGTGATTGATGATACTATCTAGAAGAAGCCTCGTTTGAATGTTTGGTATGAGTGTCCGTGGGAAGTAGAACCTTTAGGGTTCTTAAGAGAAATAAGTGTTTGGAGGTGAACTCCAATTCTTTAATGAGTCTTTATTCTGGGAGATTCCCAGTGCCGGTAAATTGAAATCTTGAGAGTTTCAGTTCAAGGATCGGATAGTGGAGAAGTGCTTTCTTACTCTCTAGTTAGTGGAGGAGTGACAAGAGTGGTTGAAAAGTGATAGATGTAGGGATTGGTAACATTGGTGTCGGTTAACCAATTTGGGACCGAGGTGAAGCCGTTTATTTTACAAATTAATAGTCAGGTGGTGACTGTGAGGTTGGAGCATCCAAGTGTGTGGGGAAGTATCGGTACCGAAGGTTGTTTCAAATGTAAGGAACCTGATGGTGTAGTGGGAAGTAGGGTGTCGGCGTTGATTTGTTGTAACTACAAAAAGGTTAACCCTGCTTGAGCGAATAGCCTTCAATGTAAAGCGAGTCGTGCATTACGTTTTCAAACCGGTTACGTAGGTCCCCATGACAAAATGTGTGAGTGTGTGCGTGTGCCTTGTAAACTTCTGATTTTGAAAATGAGTTGGCATGTGCAAGTGTGTGCTGGAAGGAAAAGATAAATTTGTTTACATGGTGTAATAAATTTCGAACTCAGAGGAATAGTGAGTTACTTCACTTTTTTTGCGAGTGAGTTAAACCTTGTTGTAAAAAAAAAATCGTAACAATATTAGATCGCATGGTTTTATGGATGAAAACGATATGAACATGTGGTTGGCATATCAGCAAGTGTGAGAGTCGGTCGACTATCCCAGTATGGGTGATATTGCTGTTTTTTTTTTTAATTTTTGCACAAGGAGAGTTTCAGTGAATGCACTTTCAAATGATGAACAAGGTTGCGTGTGAGCGATCTTTGAGATCGGTGTGTGTGGTGGTAACTTATGGGAGTGTCGTGGCATGCATATCAAAACCTTGTTTTGTGGGATATTTTGAGTGTGTAAAACAATTTAAATCATTGTGTTGTCATGCATGAAGGCTAGGAACTCGCTAGGTAGTAAGGGGTATCGTGCCTAAGAATGTGCGAAGTTCCGGTAGTGGGAAAATGTGGTCGAGTCGTCGATGGTTGAATTGTGATCTTAGTGTTACAGTATAGGGAGGACAGTGCCTACCTGTAGTCTCGGTCTTTGACTGTGGAAATGCTTGTGTGACGGTAGTCCTTGCTCTTTTCGGTAAGTAGGCATAAGACTGACGGCGAGGGGTGTGCCCCGGGTGATTTCGAAGTAGGCAAAATACTTTGAAAGGTAACGTTGTGGTATGTGAATGAGTCGGTATCGGCGTAGAGCCGGAGTTGAGGAGAAGTTGTATTTAGGCTAAGTGCCAAAATTTGGTGTGGAAGTTAACGACGAGTGTTGAGTCGTTGTCGGGAGATTTGAGAGTTGAAAGACTAGCCCTGGTGTGATTTTTGTTTGTCGTGTGTGTGCGCGGAGATAAGAGGTCGGTTGGGATACATGTGTATCTGCCTATAGGGTGGACCGCCTTTTGGTGAGTATCCTGAAGGTGGAGATGTGTTAGTTGGATAAGTGATTCTTCCTTTGTGACTGTTATGTCAATTGCGAACGAGGTAGTTTGCCCAACTCATGTGGGACACGTAGACTATGTTGGTTTGCAAGGATGTGTCTTATAGTTTGATTTATTTGAGCGTGCCTCAAGTGGACCCGAAGAGTCGGTCGGGAATAAGGACTCGATCGAGTGTAGTAGACGGTCATAATTTGTGATTCACCTAGATGGGAGAAAGACAAGGTTGTGAGTCTTTCTGAACCTAAATTTTATGCAAATGTGACGGAGTTATTATATAACTGTGTGCTTCTCAGCTGCATTTATTTCAAAGCGATGATTAAGTGTGGTGTGGTTGTTATCTATTCGCGTGTTTCCAACTGCTTAAGTATGAAGCTATGAACAAGTGTGTGGTAGAATGCATGCATTAATTATGCATTGTGCTCTGGCGTTGTCGAGAAAATGGGGGGTGTGTCCCATATTAATTATATATATATTTGTTTCATATATAGCGAGTGTGCTCTTTGGCGCTGTCGCGGTGTGTGTAACTATAGCGTGTGCCAGTAGCAGGAGTTAGAAGGTGATTGTCATTTTTAAAAGTATGCTTATTTAAATGTGTAGTTTCATATAAATTGCATATGACTTGGTGTGATGTATATGGGGGGGGGGGTGTCCCATATGGATTATTCGAACGAACTTGGTCTATTCCCGAGGGCGGGTGTGTGTGCCCTAGATCCGGCCACAAGTGTGTAGTGATCAGGCAGAAATTCCCATTATTTGTGTAAGGGTGATGAATTGCAAAACTAGCTATTGCATATTGTTTCGTATACTCTTTTATATAAATGTTGTGTTTGTTGTGAAGAAAGCGTGGCCTGGTGTGTGCAAATGATCGTGACGATCGAACCTCTGGTGTGTGGGGGTTATGTGGATAAGTTGGTGGTAACTTATATCTAGTGAGCATGCGAAGCATGGTGGGGATGAATTGTTGTGAGGTTAAGTGGTGGGCTAGTGTTGATGGGGGATGAGCATAGGTGGAGGTCTTTGCTCGGGGTTGCTCTTAAGACGTTCAGAGATGAC
This sequence comes from Saussurea involucrata, assembly GCA_033807775.1. Lineage (NCBI taxonomy): Eukaryota > Viridiplantae > Streptophyta > Magnoliopsida > Asterales > Asteraceae > Saussurea > Saussurea involucrata. The sequence goes on along the minus strand of CM066315.1, from coordinate 28,255,013 downwards.
CAGATTATGCGTGGAGTTGCATGGATGTCTAAGTGGTGTGTGGTATTGTTACCGAAAATAAAAGAATGGGGTGACGATGAGCGACTAGATAAGAAGAAAATTGTGTACTCTTGAGTTGATTGATGAGTGGGTTTGCCTTGTATCGTTGTAATAATTGTGAAAATGTTGGATTGATTAGTCCATGATATCTTGTAGTAGATATGAAATCTCTGAGAATGTTGAACTAATCCTTGTGTGTAAGGGAATGCAAAGGAGTGGGTTAATATCGTTTGAGGAACGAGAAGTGTGTGGTCGCTTCGAAAGTAGCGTGGAGGTCTGGTTTGACTTGGTCGAATTTCTCGTATGAGATGTGGTGAAACTGTGGGATTAGACATAGTAACCGTTGAAATTGTGTGTATGGAGTGGTCAACGTTGAAGGAGAAATGTCCCATGTTAGCCTGAGGTAATTGGGGGCGGTAGTATGGAATAAGAGAGTAAGTGTAAAGTAAAAAGTGTGACAAGTGGCTCGGAAAGAGGGAAACAATGTTTCAGAACGTCACCATTGAGTGCATGAACTCTAGTGAGAGTATGAGAAAGGGGATTTGTGTGTACGTGAGTAGTTTAAGCGTGGAGGAAAACTAGCTTATGTGATTGATCAAGAGTGTGTATCTTCTAGTGAGTTATTCTTTGGAAATGTGTTTTTGAGAAGGAAGTGGAAGAAAGTAGTGGAATGTAGTGCTCGGATGAAGGACCATGGGATTGGACTTGATAGTAGTATGGGGGTGACGTTGTAGTAAAAGTGTGGGAATTGATTGTTATCAACGGGTTGTGGTCGGCACATTTAATGCAAGAAGGTGTTATCTGCCTTAGATGTATTTTGTGTTAGAAAAGTGATTGTAGGGTTGTGTATAGTCTGGGGAGGAAAAATCTTAACTGCGGGATTAAGGTGATAGTCAAGGTTGATCCGGTGATCGGTTGGCGAATTGAGCCTCGTTGTTTTATAAGGGTTTCGGGATGTGTGGCGTTAACTTCGGTAGAAGGCGTTCTTTTAAGGAGGTAAAATTTTGTGTGAAACCCTTAGTGTGACGCGTTTTAAAATCATGAGACTAGATGTGTGAATGATTTTGAGTGAGACCGGAGGTCGTGTGGTTGACCACCAATAGGTCATGCATTTCGTGAGAAGTTAAGCGTGGCTCGAGACCGCCACAGGGTGTAAGCAGAAGGAAGAGTTTGATCGAATGCCGTGTGGGAGACAGTGCAATACTTATGGTTAGGCATGAAAAGACGTTGTGCGTTGGAGAGAAAGGAGAAACAAGACCCAGTTATGATGGGCCGTTCGCTAGCATTGAGCTTGTGGGAGAAGTGGCGTTCAAGTTGGAGTTGTCTGACGGGCTCTGGGGAGTTCATTCGATCTCTCATGTGTCAAACCTGAAGAAATGTTTGGCCGAGGCTGATGTGGCTATTCCGTTGGAAGATGTCTGTATAGACGAAATTGAGGTACGAAGAAGAACCAATAGAAATTGTGGACAGTAAGATTCGGAAAACAAGGAATAAGGAGGTCAGACTGGATAAAGTCCAGTGGAGATATCACAAGGGACAAGAGGCGACGTGGGAATTGGAATCAGATATGATGTCCAAGTACCCTCACCTCTTGGAGAATGGAATTCCGGGGACGGAATTCTTTTGAGGGGGGAGTGTTGTAGTAACTGTGTCCAACGTGGAAGAGTTTTAAAGTCTTGTTACAAAATGTTTTAATTATGGAAGTTGAGGGGTCAATTGTTAAAATTGGGATAAGGTATAAAATGGCACAAAACCCTAGGAGAGTCATTTTTCTCCTGAATTTGTTTGTGGTTGACGGCTGTGTTTTGAGAGAGGAAGGAAAGAAGGGTTTTGGAGCTCTTGTGGGATTTGGAGAGAAAGAGTCATCAAGATTGGAAATCAAAGAAAAGGGGTGTGTTGGGGATTCGTTTTCAACAAAGAATCCATCAGGTAATTTCCTTTCTCTATCTTTCAGCTGTGGAATTTTTGATTAAAGATTGAATACCTATGTGGGTTTTTGTTAAAGTTGGGTTTGAAGCTTAATGAGAGAAATGAGGCATTTTACTTGTTATTGTTGCTAAGATCTCAGTAATTGTTGAGTTTAGTGACCGTGATGTAGTTGTTAATCTTAATCTGGGGGATTTCGGCCGTTTCTGGGATTTATCGGACTAAGTAAGGGACAGGTCGACGTCCGGATACCTTCCTGGACGTCCGGACACCCCGATCAGTTGAAGGTTTCCGGGTAAGTATCTGTTGCGTGTGGGTGTCCGGATAGGTGTGTTGTCCGGATAGGTGTGTTGTCCGGATAGGTGTTGTCCGGATAGAGGTGTTGTCCGGATAGGTGTGTTGTCCGGATAGGTGTTGTCCGAATAGAGGTGTTGTCCGGATAGGTGTGTTGTCCGGATAGGGGTGTTGTCCGGATAAGTGTGCTGTCCGGAATAGAGTGTCGTCCGGGGAGTTGAGATGATCAGCTTATGAGTTTATCCTTTCGCCAGGTAGATCGTTTGGAAGTGCACACCAGAACAAGAAAGGAACGTAAGCGTAACAGGTGAGTTTTTCTAACCAAAGCTTGATGGTACTTGTTCATTTACTTGTACAGGTGTGTTTACTTAATGTATGTGCATATATATTACTTATGCATGATGTGAGCTGTATGGGGGGTGTGTCCTATACGATATGGTGTGATACTTATGGGGGGTGTCCCATATGTGATGTTATGACGATTATGGGGGTGTGTCCCATATGTGATGGCATGACGATCATGGGGGGGGTGTCCCATATGTCGTAGTATGATGCCTATGGGGGGGGGGGGTGTCCCATATGTTATTTGCCAAACCTTACATTGATTTATGTTTCGCAAAGTTTTAAATGATAAATGTGGTGTGATTGTAACTGAGGGATCTCACTAGACCTTGTGGTCTAACCCTCGCATTTTCAAAACTGAAACCCTTTTCAGGTAAGCAGGTTAAGAGCAGTGCCTCTAGTGGTGAAGAGAAGGCGTGAGAGCGGGCATGGCTTGGCATTAGTGGACTTCCTTTACATTTTGCTATTAGAAACTCTCAGTTGTAATTAGGGTTGTTCCGCGAACCCAAAGTTTTGAATTTTGATGGTGTGAACCTTGGGCCAAGTTTTGGCAATTTAATATTATATGTCTTGTTTTGGAATGGGTTGTTACAATTGCCAACCTAATCATTGCAGATAGTAATGGTAGACGTATGCTTTTGATAAGAACCAACATATAAGGTTAAGCAGTACAACTAAAAAATGATCATTTGAGACCACAACATATTACGTTTTAGTGGTATCATGGACATTTCCTATAACTTTTCCACATCCTGATGGCAACGGAAACAATATTAATGAATGGTTATTTAGGATGCTAAGGGGATGTTTACCAAACGCTTACATGGTAAGTGCTTACGGGGTCAATTACCTTAGCAGATGTACATGAGAATGACCTAGAATCTTACCTGGTAAGAGCGTTGGCAAGGACCAAGAATCTTACCCTTTTACACATTCAATTTCATGCATTTCTGTCGTATGTTTACACATTTCCATAACGTCATACTCTCGTGTGGTATGAAAGAGATAACACCAAAAGACAAATGGAAAACAATAGTTGTGATTGGAATTGAAGTTTGTTTGATACGAACTGTGGCATCCAGTTACTTTTATGAATAATTATGTGTCATGTAACCTTCAACCAAAAGAAGATTTTAAGCAGTGAAATCCCAATTAGAAAACATAAAATGAATAACTCCTCTAGGGTTCTGGGACATGGATGATGTCCTTCCATGCTCTGCTATATAAGGTTAATTCATTTGTATGTTTTAATTGCACCTAATGTATACAAAAAGTCAGCAAAGCAGTTTTTAAAGCCAACAAATAACAAAGTTAATGAAACAGAAACACAAAAATAAAATAAATTGATCCATACTACACTGCAAGATGAAACTACACAGCTGACAGCTTGCAAGTGAGTCTTTCATAATCTGTTTATTTAATTATAGTTGCCAATAATTGATGGTGGTGATGATTTACTTCCTAAGACTATCAATCAAAAGAGGATGCACTTCCATTTGATATTTAGAACTCACCCCAGGGGTGGAAGTTTAGGTACATAAAGCTACTAACCCTTTTTCCAACTGCAAATTTCTATTACCATATCAAAGCAATTGAAAAAGACTTGAAGCAACACAATAGCTGTTACGAAATTTGTGGGTCTCCTTTTGAAACTCATTCGATCTCTATTTTATCTCAATTTAGGTCGTGGTTTTCTATGTTATACAATTTCCTTCGACTTATATATATCTACGTCAACAAGCGTGTTTAGATTATTTTAACCACCAACAAGGATACTTTTTAACTGTTTTTCTAACTATTATATTTATGTCGTTTCAGGTACAAGGGTTGTTATAACGTATCAGAGTCAGGTTCGTTAAATTTGTAACTTTACTATGCTTTTCTAAAGTTAGGGCTATATTTATCCTTCTACTTTTGGTTAAACTCTACATATAACCTTTATGTGCTTGTGCTTTGATTGGAACATATCAAATTTGGCGGATATACATAAATGCACACCGTCAACGGTTAGTTCGATGCACAAATGCACTAACGAAGTATTTTATTCAGGCATCATCGTAGCAGTTCTAACTCATGGTATTATAATGTTCGTAGTGTTTATATGTGAAAAGACTTGACTTATGTTTTCCTCGATTCGTCTTAGCAAATATTTCAGGGAAGACTACTACGATAAAAGCAAGAGAAACCCCATCCGCTGCTTGATCTTTTTTGCCACCATGTTGCCAAGTTACCCACCATTAGAACGTTATTAATGTCGCCGATTCAATCATGTGATCTTAGGGGACGTTTACCTAATCACTTACTCGGGTAAGTGCTTACCGGTAAATTTCAAGACTATCACTTACTTCCCGGTAAGATTTTAGTCCACCAAAATGGTATTGTATGCAACAATTTAGCCGTTAAGCGCTTACCGTGGTAAGAGTCGTCGCACTCACTTACCGGGTAAGACTCTCGGTCCTTGCTTTCGACTCTCGATCCTTGCTTCCGCTCTTACCGGGTAAGATTCTTGGTCTTTGTTATATTCATCCGGTAAACTAATGTGACTTGGTAAACACTTATCCGGATAAGCGTTTTGTAAACGACCCCTTAGTTAAAGCTATGTGTAACACCCCATATTTCAACTCTTGTGGTATTAGTGCAGAAATAAGAAATTCTGGGGCTCTTTTGAGAAAAACTCAAAATTTTGTGGCTGAGTTGTGAAAAAGAAAAGCTAGCTAAGTTAAAACTCTCCTAAAACCCTATTTGGTCCTCATTTGTCGGCTGGAGAGTTCAAGAAGGGAGAAGGAGCTCAAGAAATCCACAATGGAAGGTTTGGAGAAGGTGGTTCAATGAGGGATTGAAGGAATTTGCTACCAAGGTATACCTTCATCTTCATCTCTTGGATTTGTCTTGGAAATGGAGTTTAGATGTATGATTCTTATTGATTTCTCTTCTTCTTCAAGTATTTTGAGACAAAACCAATTGGAAGGGTGTGTTGGATGATTCCCTTGAGGAGTTTGTGAACTCTTGGTGTTATTCCACCTTTCCAATGGAGGTTCTTAAGTTGATTCATTTTAGAAAGGATTTGTGTTTTCAAAAGAGTAGTTCATGATGGTTGATTGAGGAATTGATTGATTTAAGTAATGAGGATTGTTTCCTTAACGTATAAATAGTTTTAGAGTTTGTTTTGGGAAGTTATCAATCGATTGGAATCATTTTTGGAGGAGTTAAGTGGGTTTTCGAGCTGACCCTGGGATGCAGAACTGAGAATGCTCGACCAGAGAGTTACGCGGCTTTTCACGCGGTTTGCAAACCGCGTAGCAAACCGCGTAGGTCTCTGTTGGGAAATTCTCGTTTCTGCTTCGTTGGTCGTTCGGGCTTGGATTCGAGGCGTGGTTTAGGGGTTTGTCTTAAGACACTATGGGGAATGTTTTAGAGTATAATTGGGGAGTCTAATACTTCCTTTGTTAACCCCAATTCAGGTGATCGTTTGGTGTTTAAGTGAGCTCCGATTAGAGTGTCGTATAGCCGAATACCAGGTGAGTTCCCTTATGCATTAATTCTATCTTTTAAAATGAATTGTGAAGAATTGATATGACTGAAAATGAGTTTACTTGATCATCATGAATTTATGTCTTCTCATGCATGAAAAGTGTTATCTTACAAGTGGAAGGAGGATTATCCTCGAGTAAGTTTTAAAACATGTTTTAATGTTTATGCCTGTGGTAGAGTCGGGTTGCACAGTGGAGGACCCCCGAGTTGCCGTGCCTGGCTTTGTTAGGTGTCGAGTTGCCGTGCCTGGCTTTGTAAGGTGTCGAGTTTCCATGCCTGGCTTTGTAAGGTGTTGAGTTGCCGTGCCTGGCTTTGTAAGGTGTTGAGTTGCCGTGCCTGGCTTTGTAAGGTGTTATTGGTCCATGCCACTGTGTACACCCATGTTTGAGCTCAAACTTGTTACGTGATGTTTGCAAGGAAACGTGTTTTCTTAAAATGTTTTGTGGTCGCGTTTTTAGGAGGGAATTCACTAGACCTTATGGTCTAACCCTCGCTTTCAAAACTTAAAAACCATTTTCAGGAAAGGGAGGCTTAGGTGCTTCGTTCAAAGGGAAAGAGAAGGCTTAAGGCGGATGTGCGAGAATAGAGACCGTCATGACCCAGCTGTTGTTAGTTTAAACATCTCGGTTGTAATCGTTTGGGAACTTTAAGCTTTGAGTATGTTATCAAGTATTGTGATGTAAATTGGGACCCTTATGGGCTTTTTGGACTTATATTCCATGTTAAGTGTTTTGGGTTGTTACACTATGACCTAACAAAATATTATTAGTTTTATTTTTTCTCAATTATTGCAGTTGTTATTCTTTTTGTGGAGAGATGGAGAAGAACAACAAATGGAAATTGGGAGGTATGTGGTGGTGCTTTGTTTTGGATTTTTTTGACCAACATTTTATGCACTATTTTTATATAGATTGTTGGAGTTTTGTGATTCCTTTGACGGTTGCCATTTTGCAATTTTAGTGGGGTATTTTCCAAATTTGACTCTTTAATTCATCGTAATTTTAACCTTTTTATTTATGCATTATCGTTTCGCTTTTCACTAATGATATATTGGAACTCTCTTTACTTTTACAATAACAAAAACTATATTTAAGTTTTATCTTTGGTTAAAAATAATTTTAATATTTCAGTTTAATTGCATAATAAATCACAATATAATTTACGATGAATTTGGGTGTTCTGGAAAATTTAATACGATGTCTTATGAAATTTACTTAAACATTCAAAACAAATTTCAACTATATATCAGATTACTCGAATAGTCAAAACAAATTTCAACTATATATCAGATAAGTTCGTTGTTCACAAATACAATTCTACCATAATTGTTGTTGTACCTTAAATAATTATTGTTATACCTTAAACATTTCTTACTTGACAGAAACTTTTTGATGTACTTCACCAATAGTATGTTACAAATACCGCGCGTAGCGCGGTAAGATTACCTAGTTTAATTGTAATTATCCAGCCCTTATTTAGAGGATCTTGTTTATAGAAAATATTGTGTTATTTAATTGTAATTATCCAACCCTTATTTAGAGGATCTTGTTTATATTTATCCCTTGTAAACTTTATCATATGGTATCAGCCTAACTATCACCACCGAAACCTCTCTTTCTCTCAAATGGAGACTTCTTCCTCAGTCGATAATGTCTCTATTTCCACCCTCATTCATATGTTAACCATCAAGTTAACCTCTTCCAATTATCTGTTATGGAAGAACCAAGTTGTCCATGTCCTTGCCAGCCATGATTTGCTAGGTTTTGTTGATGGCACTTCTTCTCCCCCACAACCCTGACCGACAACAATGGCAAGAAAACACCAAATCCTGATTATGCCGTTTGGTATGCAAAAGATCAACGCATTCTCAGCCTGCTTCTTTCCTCTCTGACTGAAGAATCTATGTCCAAAGTGCTTGGCGCATCCTAGGCATGGTAAATTGCCCCGACCCGCCCCGAAACCCGGTCCACCCGCCCCGACCGGGGCCGGGGATTCCCCGCCAAACCGGGTACCGGGGCCGGGGATTCCCCATTTCAGAAAACAGGGGCCGGGATGCCCATCCCCCGACCCGCCCCGAACCCGGTATATATATATTAAAAAAATGTATATTTTTATTATATATATATATATATATTAAAAAATTTTATATATTTTATTAGTTATTAAGGGTTTAGGGGGGTTGACCGGGGCCGGGGGAGGGTGTCACAAACCGGGGCGGGGCCGGGGCCGGGGGAGGGTATTACAAACCGGGGCCGGGGATGGGGGTCCCCGCCCCATACCCGCCCCGTTGCCATGCCTAGCGCATCCTCTGCGCGGGCTGTATGGCTTGGTCTCGAAGCGGCTTTCAGCCATAGTTCGGAATCTCGAACCCATCAATTGCGTGAGCAATTACATTCCCTTACCAAAGGAACTCTCTCTGTTGCCGAATACGGTCGCAAATTCAAGCTGCTGTGTGATCAACTTGCTGTGATTGGCAGACCAGTTGACGAATATGACAAAACGCATTGGTTCCTTCGAGGACTTGGTCCTCAATTCAGTAGCTTCTCCAACGTTCGGATGTCGTTGGTTCCAAAGCCTCTATTCCGGGATCTTATTCACCAAGCTCAAAGCTTCGAGTTGTTCCAACAGTCTCTCACGCCTCTTTCTCCCACACAAGTTGCCTTCACTGCCACTCCATCACATGGTGGCGGTCGTGGTTACTCCTCAAGTGGCGGTGGTCGTAGCCACTCATACCGTGGTCGTGGGCGTCGCCAATATAATCCAAAGTGTCAACTATGTGGTGTAGAAGGCCACTTTGCAGATCGATGCCAAAAACGATTTGTGAAATCATATTTTTGCAACACAGGTATGCCGTCCGCCAACTTAGCACAAGCATTTAGTGCTAAGTGCAACCTCTCTTTGGAACCAACGTCTGATTGGTTTCTTGATACCGGTGCTTTTGCTCATATGACGCCCGATACCTCGCAACTTGATGTTTTGAGCCTTTTTCGGGCACTGATAACGTTATTGTCGGTAATGGTGCCTCTCTCCCTATTTCTCATACTGGTAATTTTCACTTATCTAATAACATTAACCTCTTGGATGTCTTGGTGGTGCCTTATATTACTAAGAACTTACTTTCTATTAGTAAACTTACGTTCGATTATCCGGTTGATGTTCTCTTCTCCTATAACTTATTCTTTATTCAGAATCGGGCAACAAAGGAAGTGCTGGCTCACGATAAATGTGATAATGGTCTCTATATCTTGGAAAAAGGTCATCCGGCTTTGCTTGCTACTCTTCGTTCTCAAGTTTTGAAGGCGTCTTTTGAATTATGGCACTCTCGTTTAGGGCATGTTCATTCCAATAATATTAGTTTATTAAATAAATTGGGACGTTTATATGTTACATCTTTGTTGCCAAAACCACAAATTTGTTCTTCTTGTCAATTAGCAAAAAGCAAACGTTGTTCTCTTCCATTGAATGCGAAGCGTTCTAGTGCTTTGTTACACTTAATTCATTGTGATTTATGGGGACCAGCTCATGTTTGATGGTTTTCGTTATTACGTTATATTTATGGATGACTTTTCTTGCTTCACTTGGTTATATCCTTTACGTGCAAAGTCAGAATTTTATGACGTCTTGGTGCAATTTCATGCTTTTGTCTCCAACCAATTTTCTTCATCAATAAAAGTGTTTCAATATGATGGGGGTACAGAGTTTACTAATGGTCGTGTTAAAGATTTCTTTGCTCGAAATGGTATTCATCATCGCCTCTCTTGTCCTTATACTCCGGAACAAAATGGGCGAGCTGAGCGCAAACATCGCCATATTACCGATACCGGGCTTTCTATGATGTTTCAAGCTCACATCCCATCACATTTCTGGTCGGATGCCTTTTCTACTGTTGTTTACATTATTAATCGCTTACCCACAACTTTGTTGAACAATAGGTCACCGTTTGAGCTCGTCTACAACACAATTCCCAATTATGCCATGTTCAAGACATTTGGGTGTCGTGTTTACCCTTACTTGCGAGATTACGCATCCACCAAACTTGCACCTAGGAGCAAACCGTGCGTTTTCATGGGTTATAGCGGTATTCACAAAGGTTTTCGGTGCTATGATCCTGTTACTTCTCGTGTTTTTATTACAAGGCATGCTCAATTTGATGAGCACCTCTTTCCATACTTCGGTAACTCGCTCACGTCATCCTCTACGGACTTGGATGTGTCCCTTTTCTTTGAACCCGTGTGCTTGGTTCAACATCATGCGCCCCCTGCTTCTTTGCCAAAGCATACGGATAACATAGTCGCTACCGATCCATGTCGTATATGTAATCATGACAACCCATCTCCAGCGCCCATTACTTCTCCGGCAGCTAGCAACACCGCTTTTAGCAGCCCGTCCCCTGCTGCCATTCCCGATGCTAGATCACCTATTGATCATTCGGCAGCCCCAACACAACCAATTGATATCTCTTATGAGACGCAACATCCCGTCCCTTCATCTAATGCACCACCACTAGCAACTCACCCGATGACAACACGTGCTAAAGCTGGTATTTTCAAGCCTCGACATGTTGCCAACTTTGCCTCTACTAAGTTACTTTTGGCCCTTACTGCTGTCCGTGAGCCAAAAGGATTTAAATTCGCGTCTAAATATCCAGAGTGGATTGCTGCCATGAATGAGGAAATTGAAGCCCTTCGTACCAACAAAACATGGGAACTCGTTCCACGCCCTCCTCAAGCTAACGTAGTTGGGTCCAAATGGGTTTTTCGGACCAAATTTCACTCGGATGGCACTATTGATCGCCCTAAGGCCCGTCTCGTTGCCCAAGGTTTTTCTAAACTTCCAGGATTTGACTTCTCTCACACCTTCAGTCCAGTGGTCAAAGCAGCAACGGTTCGCATCATTCTTTCCATTGTCGTTCAAAGAAATTGGCATCTTCACCAGTTAGACGTGAAAAATGCGTTCCTTCATGGAGTTTTAACGGAAACGGTCTTCATGGACCAGCCACCTGGCTTCATCGATCCTCGTTTTCCGCATCATGTTTGTCGCCTAAAAAAGGCTTTGTATGGACTAAAACAAGCCCCCCGTGCGTGGTTTCAACGGTTCAGTACTTTTCTTCTTAGCATGGGGTTTCACTGCAGTCGTGCGGATCCATCGTTGTTTCATTATCATTGCAACTCCTCCACTATCTATCTTCTTGTGTATGTTGATGACATCATACTTACCGGAAATGACGCGTCTTTGATTAGTCGTTTCATCTCTCGAGCACACAAGGAATTTGCTATCAAAGATCTCGGTCGCCTAAATTATTTTCTTGGTCTGGAGGTCACCCATACCGACAATGGTATTTTTTTTGGGTCAAACAAAGTATGCCACTAATATTCTTTCTCGAGCTAATCTCTTGAACTGTAAACCTATTGCTACTCCTTTAGTTGCTGGAGAGTCCTTGACGAAAGACGGCCATGTGTTTCATAATCCTACACTCTACCGTTCCCTTGTCGGTGCCCTACAATATCTGACTATCACACGTCCCGACTTATCCTATGCCATGAATCACGTCAGTCAATATCTTCAATCACCTACCGACGATCATTTTCTTGCCGTCAAACGTATTCTACGGTATGTTAAAGGGACAATACATTTTGGCGTCCATTTCACTCGAAAGGATGACTCCACGCTTATTGGCTACTCGGACGCTGATTGGGGACGGTGTGATGGCACACGTCGCTCCACGTATGGTTACGCCATCTTCTTAGGTGGAAACTTAGTTTCATGGAGTGCTAAAAAGCAGCACACTGTGTCACGCTCCAGCTGCGAATTTGAGTATCGGGCCCTAGCAAATTCCGCCGCTGAGCTTATTTGGGTTACCCACTTACTTCGAGAGATTCGGGCTTTACCTCTGAATCCCCCGCTTCTCCTCTGTGATAATACAGGTGCTTTATTTCTTAGCTAAAATCCAATTGCACATAAGCGGACCAAACACATTGATATCGACTACCATTTTGTTCGGGAGCTTGTTTTGGTCGGCAAAATTCATACACAGTTTGTTCCTTCTCATCTTCAGCTAGCGAACATCTTCACCAAGAGTTTGGCACGCCCTACTTTTGAATTCTTGCGATCCAAGCTACGCGTTGGCATTAATCCCACACTTTGCTTGGGGGGGGGGGGTGATAAGGAATGATTTGTGATAAACTTAGAAAATATTGTGCTATTTAATTGTAATTATCCAGCCCTTACTTAAAGGATCTTGTTTATATTTATCCCTTGTAAAGTTTCCTATATATACAATGGTTTTTCAATCACCCAAGTCATGGTGATTGACAGTTTATCATATTAAGAACTTACATAGTCGATCCGGATGGTGTGATTTTTGGGCTACATTCTAAGCGTGTACCTTGATTTGGAAGGACTATAAGTACAACATGCACGCAACTTGTGAAGTCGTGTACATGTCGACTACAAACATCTGGCAAATTTAATGTGATTTATTGGCCATATTCTACGTACTTCATCCTTTGCTTCTTCTTCATAGATGCTTTTTAGAAAGTGAGATATATCATTTTGTTTATGTGTAATGTAAATGTGATGTTACTTTTATATTCCTCATATGAGCAATAATATACAAACTAATAGTGTAGTTAGGACAAAGAGTTAGTTGGTTGTTAGGAGGTTGTTAAGAGTTAGTTATGCTGATGTCAGCAAGCCTTCCTTTGTGTAGAAATAGATCTCTTCCTTTGTGTATAAATAGATCTCTGTATCTCTCTTTTCTAATCATCTAATACAATACTGAAATTCTCTCTGCTCTCATTCTTTCTCTCTCTAACTTTTCTGTGCTTTATTCTCTTTATGGTATCAGAGCTGTTGCTCTCGTCATTCTGCGGCAAACACAATTCCAGATCTCAAATCCTTTTCTTGCTTTCTTTACTACATCAATCGGTGAAAATGTAACAGAGTCTGATTTGGTGCTGCAAACTCTTCTCGGTTTGAATACAAGTTATAATACATTTGTTCTAAATATGGAAAACTCAGAAGTTCAACCAAGTTTCTCACAACTTCGGTCACGATTACTTCTGTACGAACAGAGAGTGAATCATCAACAATCGGAGACGGTAATTGTATCTGCCATGGCTTCTCTCAAAGTAGGAGATTCTCTTCCGAACAATAGCTTGAAAGAGCCTCAAAACAACGTTTCTTGTCAAATCTGTCGAAAACATGGGCATTTTCCTTATAAATGTTACTATCCCTATTCTTCAGACAATAATCAAGGAAGAGGAATTGGAGAAAGATGGAATGATGGTATTCGAATCCGTGGAGCAAGAGGAAACAATCGATTTTCTGGTGGTGGTCGATTTAGAGGAAATCGTTTTGGGAACAGGAACGTTGTTGGAAGTCGCTATGCAGCTAACCCTAATTTTCAACCTAATTTTCAATCTGGTTCTAATTCTCAGTTTGGACCGTCTGGATATTTTGTTGGAACCGAATCTGGACTAACTTTTGCTCCAAATGACCCAAATCTACATCAATCATACTATGGGCCTGAGAATAGTAATAGTCGAAATTGGTTGAATTATAACAGCCCAAGTTATGGGCCACATGCTTTTGGACAACAGTTTGGATCTAATAATACTAATTTTGGGCCTAGAAATATGAGTGGTAATTTTTCTCAAGCCTATTCAGCTGAGTTTGGTCCTGAGCATTTTGCTAAATGGTCTAAACAACATGGTACGTCTGCAAATCTCATGTTTTCTGATACGTGTGCCATGGTTGATTCTTGGATCCCTGATTCGGGTGCTACCACACATATGACTTCTAATCCAAATCTTGTGCAAGGTGTTGTTGCTTATACCGGGCCTGAAAGAATGGTTGTAAGTAATGGACAATCTCTTCGCATCTCACATATTGGTCATGCATTCATTTTTCTTCCTAAATGTCGTCTTGTGCTTAAATCTATTCTAATTGTAATGGAGCTTACTCGAAATTTGTCATCTCTTTGTCAATTAGTGGCAGATAATCCTTTAACTGTCAAATTCTCATGTTTTTGTTTTTTTATACAGACTCCAATGGGAATTTTACTCCACCACATTCCGCATAGAGATAGGAGTCTCTATTCTCTCACAGTTGCAATGTCTATCCCTTCAGATTTATGGCATACTCGTCTCGGTCACCCATCCGACTATGTGCTTCAAAAACTTTGTATTTCGTATGATTCAAATAAAGTGAATAAAGATTGTAGTGTTTGTAGCATGTCTAAAAGCACTAGATTACCGTTTTCTGTTCATAATTCTCGAAGTAAATCTCCTTTGCATATAATACATTCGGATATTTGGGGACCTTTTCTCGTTGTTTCTCGTACCGGGCTTCGTTATTTCATTACTTTTATAGATGACTATAGTCGTTTCACGTGGTTGTATCCGTTATCTAATCGTTCTCAAACTTATGATTCATTTTGTCATTTTAAAGCTCAAGTTGAAAATTTATTTTTAACAAAGATCAAACAGTTTCAATGTGATGGGGCTCCTGAATTAACAAAAGGACATTTACGTAAATATCTTGACGAGTCCGGAATTTCTCTCCGAATTTCATGTCCATATACTCCACAACAAAATGGAGTAGCCGAACGTAAAAATCGATATTTGTCTGAAATAGCTCAAGCTTTATTAATTCATTATTCTTTACCAAAATCCTTTTGGTATGATGCTTATGCTACTGCAACATTTCTAATTAATTGTTTACCATCTAAAAATTTGTCTTACATGTCTCCATTTGAGCTCTTATTCAATCAACCACCAGATTATGGTTTGTTGCGTACATTTGGATGTCTATGTTATCTGTTCCTTGGTTCCACTCGTCAAGATAAACTCTCTCCAAAGTTTGTGCCTTGTATTTTTCTCGGGTATGCTCCTCATCACAAAGGATATCTTTGCTTTGATGCTCGTTTATCTACTACATATACATCAAGACATGTTCGGTTTCATGAATCTGTTTTTCCATCCATAGATGTCGAATCTTCATCTACTCCATCCATGGTTATATTACCATCCTTTTCAAATCAGTCAAATTCCATGCATGAAACATTCACAAATTTTTCTTCTCACATGTCTCCTACTTCGAGTTCTCCTCCTTCGTCTCCGACTCTAAACATTCCATCGAATCTTCCTTCTCATCCTATGGTCACTCGTACTCGTGACCATACTCGTCATCCTAAACAATTTCCTGATTGTGTTGTTTATCATGCTCAAACTCAGTTTGTTCCAAATTATGAACCTCAAACTTTTTCCCAAGCACAAGAATGGCCTGTATGGTGGGATTCTATGAGGGAAGAAATGTCTGCACTCCACTCTAACAGAACCTGGGTATTAGTAGCACCTCCTTCTGGTGCAAGTATTGTGGGATGTAAATGGGTGTACAAAATCAAGCGACACCCGGATGGCTCCATTAGTCGCTACAAGGCCCGTTTGGTAGCTAAGGGTTTTCTTTAAACCGAAGGTATTGATTATACCAAAACTTTTAGTCTTGTTGTTAAGCCCACAATGGTTCGGTTGGTTTTATCGGTTGCGTATTCTCGAGGATGGGATATAAGGCAAGTTGATGTGAATAATGACTTTCTACATGGAGATCTTACGGAGACAGTTTATATGGCCCAACCGCAAGGTTTTGTTGATACTACTCGACCCAATCATGTGTGCTTACTCAAGAAATCACTTTACGGCTGGAAGCAAGCACCTCGTGCGTGGTTTGCAAAGTTATCTCATACGCTACTTACCTTGGATTTAAAGAGTGTGTCTCCGATACATCTCTGTTTGTTTATTCCATATCTGATATTCTTACCTATGTCTTGGTATATGTAGATGATGTGATTATTACAGGCAATTCTTCTGTGTTTGTTTCCGATTTGATTAAACAGTTGAATGCTAAATTTGCCTTAAAAGATTTGGGTCAACTTAGTTATTTCTTGGGAGTACAAGCCGAGTTCTCTAGTAAGGCTCTACATTTGTCTCAAGAAAGGTATCTACTTGATTTGTTGAAGAAAACTTGGTTAAGCGATTGTAAGCCGATATCATCTCCCGTCTCACCCGGTAGACAATTATCGAGATTTTCTGGAGTTCCTCTTTCAGATCCAGTTTTATATCGTAGTACTGTTGGTGCTTTACAGTATCTTGCGATTACTCAGCCAGAAGTTGTTTATGCAGTCAGTAAAGTTTCTCAATTCTTACAAAACCGACTCATCGACATTGGGAAGCCGTTAAAAGAATTTGACGGTATCTATGAGATACAAGTTCACATGGGCTATTATTTAAAAAATCCTCTTCTTTTGAAATGCATGCTTATGCTGATTCCGATTGGGCAGGGTGTCCGGATGATAGACGATCAACTAGTGGTATTGTGTTTTTCTTGGACCCAGTTTGATTAGTTGGAGCTCAAAGAAACAACATATTGTGGCTCGATCGAGTATAGAGGTTGAATATCGAGCATTAGCCCTTGCATCTACTGAATTATGTTGGTTTCGATCATTGATGACGGAGTTACAATTACGGCTTGATTGTGTACCCACGATGTGGTGTGAATTGTGATAATGTTGGAGCAATTTACTTGGCTATGAATCCAGTTTTTCATCAACGAACAAAACATATGGAGATTGATTTTCATTTCATCCGAGACATGATAATTGCCAATCAGTTACGTATTCGACATGTTCCAACGGTCGTCCAAATTGCTGACATCTTAACCAAGGGTCTAACTGCAACTCGTTTTTCTACACTCAAGTCCAAGCTTCACATCGTTCCACGTGTTTCGCTTGCGGGGGGATGATAGTGTAGTTAGGACAAAAAGAAAGTTGGTTGTTAAGAGTTACTTATGCTGATATCAGCAAGCCTTCCTTTGTGTATAAATAGATCTCTGTATCTCTCTATTCTAATCATCTAATACAATACTGAAATTCTCTTTGCTCTCATTATTTCTCTCTCTAACTTTTATGTGCTTTATTCTCTTTACAAACCTTGATTCATATCGTTTCTTACTATGGATCATGTACACTAGTTACACCGATAATGAACAATGTAAATCATTGTATCATTGTATTTCGTTATTGATTGTTGGAGGTTTTTACATCATTTTGTATACAAGCCTTTACTTCAAGTTGTAATAAACGAGTTTTTCACCTCAAAATAAGCTAATAATTTAATTATTTAGTAAATAAATGATGATAAGAGATTCGGCCAATCCCTAAACAATATATAAGAGTAATTAATACGATAAACCGAAATGTGGGTTTTGTAAATTTAGAGGATCTCCAACAGCTATGCTAAAATAGAAAAAAGTGAGATTTTAACATAGCTGTTGGAGATGCTCTAAAAATCTATAAATTTAGAGAAATCTCTAAGGCTATGTTTGGCAAACTAACTGATAACCTAGCTGGTAGCTCATAAGCTAGCTGTTGACTCATAAACTAGCTAGTAGCTGATAAGCTAGCTGGTAGCTGATAAGCTAGCTGATGAAAAAGTCACGTTTGGCAAAACTAGCTTATAAACATGTAAAATGACCAAAAAAGACATCATTTAAAAATTAATATTTATTAATAATAATAGTTAGTAAATAATAATAAGGGGCAATATTGGAATATTCACAAAAAACTACTAAAACGCTACTCCAAGTAGCGTTTTAAAAAGTTAGCTTATGGTCATCCAAACATATACACAAAAAAAAAGCTAGTTTTTTTTTTGCCAAACAATGCCTAAATAGATGGTTTTCTCCCAAAATTAATCATTACCCTCAAAAAGCAAAAAAAAATTATATATTGAATATTTTAATAATATAATTAAATAAATTGAATATTTTAATAAGATAATTAATACTAGAGTTGCTAAAATAGCATAGCTGTTGGAGTTAGATGCAAACTTTTTTTAGAGATTTTAAATGTTTTTATTCTATTTTAGAAAAAAATTAGCATAACTGTTGGAGATGTTCTTAGAACAAGTCAAGTTCGGCAACCTAGCTAACTGGATTATTACTCAAATAATTAATGGATCTCGTTAGTCGTTGACATATAAATTACCAACCCTTCTCCTACGATGGTTTTCTCTTTTCCGTGATAATACTTGAAGTTTAGACCAATGCTTTTTTCCTTTTTCTCGATGAGGGTCATTATTAAATTTTACATCACTTCTATACTACATAAAAATGGTGTAATTTTTCTTTAATCGTTAACACACATTTTCACATCAAGAAGTGATATTTTAAGTGTACATTTTTACACAACTTTAATTATATAAACTTTTAATAATATTATTATAATTCTTGATTTTACAAATTATACCTATACTTTTTTTCAACGACTTGATGAAATATCAATTTAAAAAAACAACATAATGAAATACAAAGTCACAAGTTCAATTATTTTATGCACTACTAAAATTTTAAAACTTCCGACCACTATTACCGACGGATTACGTCCGTCGGTGATAGCAACGGAACACCGACGCACTACGTTACCGGCGGATTCTTGACATTAGCGACAACCAATGTTCTAAAAAACTCGCCGCACAACCGTCAAGGCGCGGCATGACACCAAGGCTTGTGTCTCACGCCACTTTAAGCTTGTGGCACGCCATGGCCTAACGCGCAGTTTTGGTAATGCGATATTTGATTTTTATTTACGTTTATAATGTCTTATTTGCAAAAAAATTAATATAATCTAATTTAACTTGTTTTTTATTATTGACTCATTGAGTAACACTACAAAACATATGTTTATATATATATATATATATATATGAATTCGAAATTTGACGTCATAAGTCACGCCTAGAAAACGTCATGGCTTCGTCGTGGCTCCTAAGGCTTGAGGTTTGGCCTCGCCGCCACGCCACGCCTCACGCCATTTAGAACCTTGTCGACAACATACTAATTCTGTCGGCGATCCGTCGATAAAGATAGAAGTTTCTGACAAATAACCGGCGGATAGCGTAATATTTTAATTTTGATTTATTTTTTAAATAAAATCTGTCGGTGAACCGTAGGAAAATCATATATATATATATATATATAAAATCCGTAGGTAATCCGTCATAAATCACCGACGATTTCCGACGGTTGTCAGTATTCCGTCGGTAATCCTTCAGTAAAACCGGGGTCATCACTATTTTGTATGAGCTCGTGACTGTCGCTTGGTCGTCGGTGCCATTGGTGAAAATTCAAAATTTCCGACCACTATTCCGTCAGAACTACTAGAAACTTCAATATTTCCAACCACTTTCGTCGGTGATTAGCGACATACTAATTCCGTCGGTGATCCGTCGGTAAAGATAGAAGTTTCCAACAGATAATCGACGGACGGCGTAATATTTTAATTTTGATTTATTTTTAAAACAAAGTCCGTCGGTGATCCGTCAAAAAATAATATACATATATATATTTAAAAAAATAAAATTCGTAAGTAATCCGTCACAAATCACCGACGGAGCCGTCACTATTCCGTCGGTAACGTCTTCCGTAGGTAAAACCGGGCCGTCACTATTCCATCTGAACTCGTGACTGTCGGTTGGTCGTTGGTAATCTGTGCCGTCGGTGATCCGTCGCTAAATTCCGTTGGAGAATCGTCAGAAAACATATTGCCAACCAAATAACTTCCGATGGATTACCGACGGTATAATCTGTCGGAAATCCAAGTTTGTTTGGTAGTGATCATATACCACAAACATTTCCTTAAATAACAAAAGTTACATTATAAAACAAACCATTTAGCCATTATAATTACTATATTTTTTATCACAAGTAATCCATATAATTTATAATAAAAATAGTTAAAATCTAAAACCTATTAAAATATTAATACATTTTAGTTTTAATACACAAATTTTAAAACTTGAAGGACCAACTTCTTATAGAAAATAGGGAGAATGGTGTGAATAAAAGTGTTGCATCAAATACTTTTGAATAAAAATAAGACCGTAACTTATTATTGCTTTATTGACGAAATGTGTTTTTTTTAGAAATTTATACATTATAAGAAACTACATTTTTACCGGAGGAAAGTATCATGGCAAAAGTTTTGAAAGTTGGCGGCAAAAGTTCTAAACTTTTTGTCGTCGGACTTTTTCGTAGGCAATTTTTTGGTATAAAGCTAGTCGTTACAAGGATTTTTGCCGGCCAACAACAGGGTCGTCGATAAAGAATTCTTTGCCGACGAACAATAGTTGTCGGTAAAAACTGAAGTCGTTGGCAAAAACCTCTCTCAAGGAATCGTATAAAACTTTTTTCCCGACGAGCAAATGCTTTTGCCGGCGTAATCTTTTTTGTCGTGAAAAGTTTATTATGTAGTGTTTTGTTCTATCGGTAGAACTTAGAGATTATTTTGTTTAAAATTTTTATTAATTAATTTCATAGATGTTAGTGTTTAATTATGATTGTACCAAGTAGATGGACCTATTATGTAATAGTGTCATAGTTATCCCTAGGTATATATTGTTTGCTTATTTCCTCTTTGGGAATTAGGTCATCTTCCACACATAGTAGCCACACACACAAGTTCTTGTATTGCATTCTTCATTGTGAGCTACTTGATCCTTATTGAATATAGAGATGGCTTCCTTTATTGTTTGTATTGATTGATTACTTGTTCTGGGATCACAATTGGTATCAGAGCTTGTATATCACATTGATCAGATTAGGATTGTTAGGGTTTTTGCAAAAGTTGAGTGTTCTTCATATTTTTCATCTTTTCGGTTGATTTTAGCCATTAGAGTTCTTCTAATGGATTAGAATTGATCAAGGGTTGTTAGTAGACTATTCCTGAGTGTTTTTATCCCGCAAAATCACTAGGTTTGTAGCTCAGATTGTGCATTTACCCATTTTCGGAATTTTGTATTTCTGCACCCTGTTTTGCATCGAATAACCACTTTCTGTTTGTTATTGGACAAAACACGAAGCATTAAAGTTGCCCAGATTAGTGTCACGAACCAACGTACCAAATTTCAGCCTTTTCCGATTAGTTTTAAAGATTCGACTCAAGAACACCTTGAATCTTCATAACTATCGCAACCCTCGAAAGTTTATAACTATCGCAAGTGAATAGTACCATATCGCAAGAGTCACTTGCGACAAGAGTTTAATCGCAATCATCCCAGTTTGAACAGTAACTTATCGCAACCCTCTGTTGCGATAAGACCCCTTTTCCTTATTGCGACAAGTTTGTTATTGCGACAAGTTCCTTATTGCGACAAGTTCCTTATTGCGACAAGTTTGTTATTGCGACAAGTTCCTTATTGCGACAAGTTTTCTTATTGCGACAAGTTTCTTTATTGCGACAAGATTCTTATTGCGACAAGACTTTGGTTGTGATAACAGTGTGTTGCGATATTCGTTTGTTGCGACTTCATTTGTTTGCGACAAGCATTGGGCTGCGACAAGGTGTGGCTGCGACAAGACAGAGTTGTTGAGACAAAAGATTGTGTAATCAGTATTTCCTAATCAGATCAGAAAGATATTAAAAGATCAACAACAAGTAATCCAAACATGACTGCCAGAGATATTTTGACCATATGTTCAAAAGATAAACCGCTAGTTCTATTCCCTAAAGATTTTAAGATATGGAAAGATATATTTCTTGACTATGTGGAACGACAAGATAATGGTGCTCTAATTTATGACTCCTTAATGAACGGGATACAACCTGATGTTTTTCGAACAGAACCGGATGGAAATGTAATAAAACTTAATCCCAGAGATTACACGAGTAATGAGCTGATAAGACACAAAGCAGATAAAGCGGCTAGGTCATTGGTTATGCAAGCCTTAACCAATAACATTTATCAGAAGGTTGACAGTTTGAGTGAAACCGGGAAAGGAATGTTTGATGAGATGTTCAAGTTGTATCAAGGTTCAGAAGTGGAAACCCAAATGAAAGTTTCGAATGTCATCAACAAATATGAGAATTTCAGGCAGAAAGATGGTGAGAATCTAGACGATGCATATGATCGGTTCACAACCATCTTAACCGTGCTTCAGCCCGAATGGAAGAACTATGCTCATAGAATGAAACAGAGTTCTAAGCTGGATGTTCTTCCGCTACAGCAGATGTTTGAAACATTAAAGCAAGATGAGGATGATGCTGATCTGAAAAAGAAGAAGTTGATGAAAAAGGAGAATAAGGGTAAGAAGGAGAAGAAGACAGAGGTGTCTGAGAAAAAAGAAGAGGAGGATGAGTTTAAGAGTGAACCAATAGCCTTGATGTCAAGAAAGTATGCTGAAAAAGGTAAGAGTATTCAGAAAGAGGATTATGGGATAGATCAGGATGATTTGGATGAGGTCGAAAGCTTAAGGCAAGCAATGATACTTCTATCCAAGGCCTTTCAGCACAGATTTGTAAAAACTCCTGGATCAAACAACCAACGTTACTCATCTGGTTCTAAAAACTTTGAGCACAAGAATCGGATTGAGTCAAAGAAACAGTTTGATGATAAAAAGGAAGATGGTAGAAGGTCAGAGGTGAAGAAGTTTGGTGAAAGAAAGGATGAAGAACAAAAGTGTTATAATTGTGGTAAGTCCGACCATTTCTCCAAAAAGTGCTGGAAACCGAAGGTAAGGGATTCCGACTACTACAAGAAGAAAGCGCTGTTGGCAGAGCAAAAGGAGTCTGGAATAGCACTGCTGGTGGAGGAAGAGTACTAGTTGGACCAAACTGATGATGAATGAGAAGAGGAGACGACTGCTTTAGCAAAGATGTGCTTGATGAGCAAGGATGGTGAGGATTCAGAGGCTGATGCGGCGCTGAGACAAATGAGGTAGATTCCTGCACTATTAATCACTATGTTAATCAGTTTAAAGTCTTCCAACTAAAACTAGATGACTTAAATGAGAAACTCAAAAACGCGCATAAAATAATAGAATCTTAAAAAAAGGAAATCACTGACCATAACAAGTTAAATGATGAGTTGAAAAAGGAACGAGTTGAGATCGAAAAATCTCAAACTTATTTCCGGAACAGAATGGATGAAATGGAAGAAAAAGTAAAAGTTTCTGAAGATAGGAAGATTGAGCTTGAAAAATTGTTGCAATATTATAAAGATATTAACAACGAATTGACCGAAAAGGCAAATGATCTAGAAGCGAAGCTGTACAAACTTGGTCAATCTGAACAAACCATTTTCCTAAACACTCCATTCGAAATGGGGATTGGGATACGACAATCCTCATTACTTGGAAAATTCTTTGAAAAAGGCACCATGTCTTTACAAGTTTAAATGGCTTCCCCTTCCGTCCTTGAAACCTAAATACAGAATCAATTGGCTTAATGAGGAAGAACATGGGGTCGAGGAAGAGATTAAGAGAAAGACGACTGTGACAATGCAACTTCCTTTTGTCTACGAAAATGAAAATAGGAAGGCACTGATTTGGAATTGGAAACAAACCTTGTCTAATGATTATTTTCAAAGCTGTGTTGTTGAGCCACCAAAGGAAATTGTATTAAAACCCGTTTTTGAAGGAAAAACATATTACCCTCCTTTGGTACTCGAACAAAAGGTTGTCGATCTTGAGTTGAATATTAAAAGCAAAATTGAGGAAATCAGAAATGATGATCAACTTGTTTTTGATATTGAAAAGGAAGTTATGTTAACTGTTTTGATAAATAGCAAAAGAGATAAGTCTGAAAAGGTTGTTTCTGAATCGTCAACAAAAAGCTTTGAAGAAAATAAATCTCTTGAACTTAGATGCTTGAATCTTTCAAAACAAGTCTCTGATTTTCAGAAAATGTTATTTCTTGAAAAAGATCAAATAGAGAAAGAAAGAGAGAGATTTAAATTCGAAAGAAAATCTCTTGAATCTGAAAGTGTTATATTTTCAAAGAAAATATCTGATTTAGAAAACATTTTGATCAAAGAGAGAAAAGATTTTGAGACTAATAGAGAGTACTATCATAATGAAATCTCAAGACTTATGGGACAATTGACAGCTCTATCCACTGAAGCTATGACAGAGTTTGCGAGCAAACTTTCCTCTGATTCAGATGCTTCCTCATGCAAAGCCTTAATGGGCAATACTCTTTTCAGAAGCATGACTGTGGATGACTTTGATGATTTTGGTCCTATTGATCTAGAGAAACAACCTGTTAATGAAAATTCTTATGATATCTTCCACACCTCTTCTTCCGATGACAATAAGGTTGATTGTGTTATTGACATTCCTTGTGATGGGAAGGGTAAGAATGCAAAAGATAAGGTTGTTCAAATCAACTTTAATACTAAACTTCCGGATCACTCTGAATTTTTGATCAAGGAAGAAGAACCTAAGAAGAATTTCTTCGAAGGGGGATCTTCTACAACCGTTGAGAAAAAGAAAAAGAAAAAGAAGAAAAATAAGCGCAAATCTAAATCTTCTCAAGCTCAAAATTCCTACGCTTACGATTCTTATTTGATGCCGTTTCAGATCGTTATTTAAGAAACGACACGCGGTTAGAGTGGAGAATAAAGGAGTCCACACAGGATGTGGCCCAACGAATATCATCTAATGTCGCTTTTCATTCCAAGAAATACACTTTTGTTTCTACTGTTAGTAATCGTGTTGCTTCCAACAAACAAAAACTTGTTATTCCTTACAAGATTTCTTCAATGCAACAACTGATTAATTTAGCACTTGATCAAATTTGTTGTTCTTCATGTGGTGTAGATAATTTTATCTGCAAGTCTGATTATTCTTCATGGTTTGGTTATAATTTCTATGGTTCTAATCATTTTTACACAAATAGATATTATAACCACAACACTTCAAAGAAACATGCAAACCCAAAATCTGTTAATTCTCCTAACACAAAAGGACCCAATTGGCAATGGATACCTAAAACTGTTTGAATTCCATTTTGCAGCTCCGTCATGTGTGGTATTTGGATTCTGGTTGCTCATAAGACATGACAGGTAGAAAGGAGCTGTTGAGCAACTTTGTTGTAACATCCCAAAAATTACAAGGAATTTTAAAATTTTAAAATAATGCATTTCATTATAGTCAAACCATGAATTAATAAATCCCATTACAAATAAAACTAAACGTCGTTAATTTAAACCGTCAAATAAAATTCATAATGCGGAAAGATTATAAAATTAAATCCCCATTTAAAAAGTTAAACTTAAACAGCCTTCGCCTTGCGCCCGTGTGTACCGTCATGCTCGACTGCTACTCGCACCTGAAAACATAAGATATTGGGAAGGGGTAAGCACGAAGCTTAGTGAATTCTACCACCTACGCAGGTAGCAATCACACATATATCGCCCCTACTTGCAAGTAGGCAAACAACACCGCAATTACAAGTATAGAAACAAATCAAGGTTTAAACATATAATCACATACCTCGGTCCCACCGAGCCCTCGGTCTCCCCGAGTTCACATTAAATGATATCCATACTGGCTCAGTCCCACCGAGCCCTCGGTCTCCCCGAGTTCACATTAAATGATATCCATACTAGCTCAGTCCCACCGAGCCCTCGATCCCACCGAGCCCTCGATCCCACCGAGCCCCTCAGTCCCACCGAGGTGTACACAAACACATTCATTTCACATATTATAATAATTTACAACTAGTTATCACACCACAACTAGTTCACGTAAGCATACGATAACACGCCAACTAAACACAACATATATGTAACTCCTACTCTACGCAGTGAGAGAACTCACCTTAATGAAACGCAAGTATCCGCAACCGCAACACAAGCCGGCCAACTTCACTCACCTTTTCCCACCTAATTACTTGTTAACAAAAGTCAAAGTGAAGCCCCAACCCAAAACCACGACTACTAAATTATAAATTACATAATCCAGCTTTTACTCTAAAAACACAGGTCTGTTCGGGACCTGTTTAACCCCTTATAAACTGATAAATCCAGAAATATTATTCCATAATCACAAATTCCCATGTCTTAGGGTTCCAGGGACATATCGCACGCGCTCTAACGATTTTTCTACAATTTAATATGGATTTTACAAAACCGACTTGCAGAACAGCGAAAAACAGGACCTTTCAGTACAAAACGGCAATTTGACACTAGCTATGGTCCGAACTGGTTTTTCCATAAAACATATGAAACTTACTATACTCATAATGGAAGATTTTGGCACTGATTTCACCCCAATACGATGTTTCTAGAATATGTTATGGCTTTTACAAAACAGAGGCAGAAACTATGAATTTCACATGAAATGACAACTATTGATAATTAACCCATTAAGTCACGACTTAATCCAAACAGACCCGAAAAGCCTAAAAGCTTACTGGAGAAAGGTCATACTAGGCTGGACAACCACCGAGCACCACCCACTTCCGCCTCCGGCAGCGGTGGTGGTTGGCGGCGGTGATGATGGTTACGGTAACCCTTCCGGCGAGACCTCCCAACTCACCCACTTCCGACTCATTCGCAAAACGCACCCGTACACACCCGCACATACCCGCACCCCCCTGCCGCCATCACAGCGGCGTGCAGTGGCGGCCCCATCGCCGGCAGCCGTGGCTGCGGCGGTGGTGGTGGCGGTTTACGGCAGTTTTTAGGCAAACAACGATAACAACGAGAAAAACGAACCTACCTCGCGCGACTCCTTCTTCTCCCCGATTCCGGCAGCCACGACGGCTACCCTCTCCTCTTTCCGGCGTCTCTCTCTCTCTCCGGCGAACTCTCTCTCTCTTCGCGCCTCTCTCACTCTCGGCTCTCTCTCTCTCTCTTCGCACCTCTCTCACTCTCGGCTCTCTCTCTTTTCCGGCCGAACACCACAAGGGGAGGGGATGACTTAGGGTTTCCTTTCTTTCTCCTATCCTTCCTTGCTATTCACAACAAAGACACACACAAACAACATGGGTCACGGTTTGGGATTGCATGGGCCGAAATACCAAGTTTTGGCCCTTTAGCAATTTTTGGTCCCTCAACTAATTCCTTCTCGCAATCTAACCACGTTTTGACATATTTGACTATAAGGTCCAATTCGTCTAACCCCGTTATGGAAACCACGATAAATAAAACTTTAAAAAGAAAAGAATTAAAACAAAGAAATTACATACCGGGATACGGGCTTTACAACTCTCCCCCACTTGGATTAGACTTCGTCCTCGAAGTCTAGACCGGCGAATAACTCGGAATGGTTCTCGCGCATCTCCGCTTCGGGTTCCCACGTCCACTCGAACCCCTTCGGTGCGGCCACTGGACCTTCCTCAACTAGAATCTAAATTTCTCACCCCGTCTAGAAATTCTCGAATACCTTTCTTACTAACAAAACTCCTTCAAGGACACTGAAATTATGATCGGAAGAACACTCCCACAACTGGATTCATTCCTAGTCAAACGACTTCGGTTGCCTCCCAACCTTAGATGTTCCATACATCCCGATTCAACTTTCAAGCTCTAACCATTCTAAAGGTGCTCACCAATATACCCTACAGGATACTCGAATCCGATCATTCCTACCATTACTGCCGATTACTTCCACGAGTTCTATAGACTCCCAAAATTTATTTCACACGGATCATCAAACCAGTAAACTTATAATCACCCACGAAGGTCATTCCACCATAACCATTCATCACAATTAAGCATCTCAGGGTTACTACTACCATCACCATAATTATTTTAAAATCGGCTACAAATCTCCGATTACACTAAGGGTGTTTGGCCTCAAACCCAAAAGTCGACACCTAAATATACTACTTACTTCAAAAAGGTTACTGCGCATTTATGCTCTTAATTACAAAGAGCATCATTCCCTTAACCGACACTATTCGGTCTACACTAACAACACGTGTGGAATACCCAATCTTCCACCGTCTACTTATCCTCCACGCTCGCTCTAGGAAACCTAGCTACACCGTATCAAGATACACCTTAACGCCTACCTCCCAGGTACGTCTCAAGGCCCGGCATATCGGAACTACCTCTCAGGCAAGTGCCCAAGACTATATCCTCTTAGCGCCTACTGGAAAGTCAAGGTCATAACACATGATTCCCGGGGTCTCACCCCGAGATACCCAACCGACCGTTACCAACGACTGACTGACATGACCAAGGATCCAATGCAAACAGTCTACCAACAACATGCCTATACCGGAATGACTCACTCATCCAAACACGTAAATACTCAAAATGACACATAACACTTAAAAGCGCCTTTCCCAAATGGTTTACAAAATCATTTACAAAATATTTTCAACGTCAAGATTTTTCACTTCAAAAAGACCGTATGCAATAAAACTACTATTACCAGGTCGGTAGTTACGCAAAAAATGGACACGCTCGTCTCACATAGTAAAATCATGTTGAAAATCATTCCATTGCCGTTCAGTTTACTTACAAAATCCAAAAGATATGGAACGAAGTTTACCAATCAAAATTTGTGCGCGTCAGTTATTTATACAAAACAAGGAAACGATTTATTGACACTAAAACATTTAGCTGACTAAAAAGCGCACCAAACAACTCATGATAAAAATGCTACCAAAAATATTCTCCCAAAATTCTACAACACAATCCATATAATGATTGGAAACGCAAGAATTAGATAATGCAATTTTATTTTCAAAATCAAACTTTGTGCATGACTTAGTCGGCATTCTACGTCTCGACTCGTACTACTCCAAATCTCTCCGGCCCACTATCGTCATCCGGACATTTAAACCTCTAAGGGCAAGTTGGAATTCACGTCAAATTATCTTACGGCTTTTCCTTAAAACAAAGTCGGCTCAAAAGCCTATAATTCTAGCTCAATCGTCAATCTTGACCCGAAACGGTCTACTTAAAACAAATATTACATCAGCAACCTCAACCACAAGTGGACAGCCTAGCCGTCCTATACTACGGCCCAAACGCTCACTACAAGTGTGAGGCACGAACTAATGGGTAGTCCCGCTATCAAACATCACTACAGCAGACACCGAGTTAACTAAGAACGCACTTAATCTCACAGCTTAAGCAAAAAGAAACTACATACAATAATCAATAACAGAACACAAGTGGTGAAATATACCTGTCACCACTTTAGGCGTAGCCTGTGCCTCCTCTACCGTTAGCTGGTGAACTCTGCTTCGAGTCGCTTCCGTCCCCGGCTGACCCGTTCGACCATCAGTAATACGCAATGGATCATTCGCAGGCGCCCTCTGTGCCCCACTCCCGTCTACTACCCTCGCACTAGGACAGTTGGCCTTCACATGGCCCGTCTTCTTGCAGTTAAAGCAGACCATCATCGGCATCTTACACTCCCAGCTGAAATGGCCGGACTGCCCACATTTGAAACATTTATCAGCCCTCTGCCCACTAGTATCCCTGGGCTTAAACCCACTGCTCCTTGGACCCGCGCGCGAATCTGTGAATTTCGACTTCTTTGGCACCGCAGAGATTGGTGTCACCGCCTGCGCCGCCTTCCTCTTCTTCGCTTGGGTCTCCAACTCAAGTTCCCTCCTCCGGGCCGCGTCCATCATCGCAGATAATAAAGCATACTGTGCCGTGCTCACGAATTCCCTAATCTCGGTACGCAACATGTCCTTGTACCGGGACATCTTCATATCTTCCGAGGCGGCATACTGGGGGCAAAACAATGCCATCTCGGTGAACTTACGATTCATCTCCTTCACCGTCTCTGTTGTTTGCGTGAGCTCCAGGAACTCCTTAGCAATCCGCTCCATCTCTACCGGAGGTACATATTCTGCGCTAAAACGAACGACGAACTCCTCCCAAGTCAATGTAGTGCGCTCGGCAAGCGTCAACGTTGTAGCACACCAATCCTTCGCTCCGCCACGAAGTAAGTTCACTGCAAAATGAACCTTCAGATTGTCCGGGCAGCCACTGGTCAGAAAAGCACTCTCCATATCGGATATCCATCGCATACTGATGATCGGGTTCGGGTCTCCCTTGAACTCAGGCGGAGAACAGGCGGAGAGATCCCGATACTGGAACTCTCGGGTACGGGGCTGTCCCCCTGTAGGCGGTGGAATCGCTGCAATTCGCTCCTCCATCAGAACCACCACCTCATCTCAGATGGCAGTGATAATCTCGGGAATCGCCTCCCCGATCGCGTATGCTACCTCGGTAGCAATCATTTCTCTAATCTGCTCCTCGGTGATCCCGGCCTCAGCCCGCGGTTCAGCTGCGTTGTTTCTTCTAGTGATGGCCATTCTAGGAAAAAGAAATTACAACGAGTTATTAGCACATAATAACTCACCCTACCACGCTCACGCTCGACTCCTTGGATTCCTCGCGACTTTCCCCGACTCGAACATTTATCATGTGCTTCCGGTAGTAGGAGCTCTACTACTACCATCTACACCTATCACTGTCCGCTCCGAGTCCCATCCCGAGTACCCAAGTAGTTGCTCGCCCAAACAAAAACCATACACGTATGCCTATACTGACGCATGTACACACTCTTCCTAGCTCCCTAGGAATAATCATAATACCCCACTACCCTTGCTAGGGCGGAACCCCCACTAACCCTGACGAGTCGCCTCGTAAACGCACAGTCGTATACAGTGGAAACCAGATAGACATTCGAATATAAGATTCTATCCTACAACGGTTGGACTCAAACAAGAGCTGCGCAATAGAACTAAATCCAACATTCTAAGGCTATTCGGTTCCTACTGCATACAACCTATAGTGCATTCACTTAACAACCTATCATAGCTAGCATAAGTTCCTATTAGCAAGTAACAACCATATAGTACAGTGTAAACCACATAAGCAGTCTAGCATGCATACCCTATGATCTAGAAAGCAATAAATACACTAAGTATTGTACCTTCCCACTTAGCGTCGGCTGACTGTACACACTGCGCCCTCGATCACCGTTTCCCAAACGGGTTTTCCTTTATCCTTTACCCTAAAAGATTTTAGTAAAAGGATTTTAAAATTTCATAGCCGCAACTTGAAACCAAACACACCGAGATGTGTTTGATTCACTCAAGCTGTGCTCTGATACCAAGTTGTAACATCCCAAAAATTACAAGGAATTTTAAAATTTTAAAATAATGCATTTCATTATAGTCAAACCATGAATTAATAAATCCCATTACAAATAAAACTAAACGTCGTTAATTTAAACCGTCAAATAAAATTCATGCAGCGGAAAGATTATAAAATTAAATCCCCATTTAAAAAGTTAAACTTAAACAGCCTTCGCCTTGCGCCCGTGTGTACCGTCATGCTCGACTGCTACTCGCACCTGAAAACATAAGATATTGGGAAGGGGTAAGCACGAAGCTTAGTGAATTCTACCACCTACGCAGGTAGCAATCACACATATATCGCCCCTACTCGCAAGTAGGCAAACAACACCGCAATTACAAGTATAGAAACAAATCAAGGTTTAAACATATAATCACATACCTCGGTCCCACCGAGCCCTCGGTCTCCCCGAGTTCACATTAAATGATATCCATACTGGCTCAGTCTCACCGAGCCCTCGGTCTCCCCGAGTTCACATTAAATGATATCCATACTAGCTCAGTCCCACCGAGCCCTCGATCCCACCGAGCCCCTCAGTCCCACCGAGGTGTACACAAACACATTCATTTCACATATTATAATAATTTACAACTAGTTATCACACCACAACTAGTTCACGTAAGCATACGATAACACGCCAACTAAACACAACATATATGTAACTCCTACTCTACGCAGTGAGAGAACTCACCTTAATGCAACGCAAGTATCCGCAATCGCAACACAACCCGGCCAAATTCACTCACCTTTTCCCACCTAATTACGTGTTAACAAAAGTCAAAGTGAAGCCCCAACCCAAAACCACGACTACTAAATTATAAATTACATAATCCAGTTTTTACTCTAAAAACACAGGTCTGTTCGGGACCTGTTTAACCCCTTATAAACTGATAAATCCAGAAATATTATTCCATAATCACAAAGTCCCATGTCTTAGGGTTCCAGGGACATATCGCACGCGCTCTAACGATTTTTCTACAATTTAATATGGATTTTACAAAACCGACTTGCAGAACAGCGAAAAACAGGACCTTTCAGTACAAAACGGCAATTTGACACTAGCGAAAAACAGGACCTTTAAGTCATTAGGAATATCTCATCAATATTCTGCGGCTAGAACACCTCAGCAGAATGGAGTCGTTGAAAGACGGAACCGCACACTTGTTGAAGCCGCCAGAACGTTGTTGTCTTATGCTGATCTACCTCTGTTTCTGTGGGCTGAAGCTGTATCGACGACATGCTATACACAAAACCGTTCTATTATCCATCGACGGTTTGGTAAAACTCCATATGAACTGATTAATAATAGAAAACCTGTAATACACTACTTTCGTATTTTTGGATGCAGGTGTGTTGTGCTGAACGATAAGGACAACTTGAACAAATTCAGTCCTAAGGGTATTGAGGGCGTCTTTATTGGATACTCGCTCACGTCAAAAGCATACAGAGTCTATCTCAAGTCTTCCAGAACTGTGAAAGAAAGCATAAACGTCAGATTCGACGAAACTGAAGACATGGCTTCTGTGCAAAACAGTACAGAACCCGCAATATCTGGAATTCTAGCGTCTGGACAAATCCGTCCAATGATGACTAGATCTTCAAACAAGAATCAATCTTCCACTTTAAACTCTAAACCTAATGATCTTGATTTATTGTTTGAATATTTTTATGATGGTTATTTTGGTAGTGATAAACCTTCTTCATCTATCAATAACAGGAGTAATGTTGCTACACCACCAGCTAATGCTACAATGTCAGGGCCTTCACCGGTATTGACTACTCTTACAACTGGTGCAACAACTCCTACATCGTCTTCAAGTGGCACACATATGGCATCTCCACAAGCAATACAACGTGAATCTACAAATGATGCTTCTTCGTCGGGTACAACTTCTAACGTCAATGATGATGATTCTGCTAACATACCTGAGTCATCTTCTGAAACAGATCCGGAGGCAGTTCCTGTTGACTCCTCTATTAATGAACCTGCCCCACAACCGGAACCTACCTTGACAATAGAGTTGAATTTTGATAAAGATCCTACCTTAGTGGATCCCAATGAAGATGTTGTATCTTTCCTCTCACACTCTACAAAGTGGACTAGAAGTCACCCCATTGAACAAGTCATTGGTGACGTCTCCGAACCTGTAAAGACAAAATCTGCAACGGCTAACGAAGTCCTTTACGTGCTCTTTCTAAGTCAAGTTGAGCCTACAACAGTTCGAAAAGCCTTAGAAGATCCGGATTGGATCATTGCCATGCAAGATGAGCTGAATTCTTTTGAAGCATTGAACGTGTGGAGACTAGTTCCTAGACCCAAGGGTAAAACGGTAATTGGTACAAAGTGGGTCCTGAAGAATAAGAAAGATAAATATGGGATTGTTGTGAGAAACAAAGCACGCCTTGTAGCAAAAGGGTACAGGCAACAAGAGGGAATCGACTACGTTGAGACGTATGCACCGGTAGCTCGCTTAGAGGCAATCTGGATGTTTCTTTAATTTTTCGCTTTCAGAAACTTCACTGTCTATCAAATGGACGTGAAGACTGCTTTCTTGAACGGCATCTTGAAAGAAGAAGTATATGTTTCTCAACCGGAGGGCTTTGTGGATAAAGATAAACCAGATCACATCT
The DNA here is from genome assembly GCA_033807775.1 of Saussurea involucrata. Classification (NCBI taxonomy): domain Eukaryota; kingdom Viridiplantae; phylum Streptophyta; class Magnoliopsida; order Asterales; family Asteraceae; genus Saussurea; species Saussurea involucrata. Next base: position 28,221,297 of record CM066315.1, on the reverse strand, counting down.
ACATTCTTGACAAAGCTCTCTACGGTCTCAAGCAAGCCCCTCGAGCCTAGTACAAAATTTTATCTACCTACCTACTTGGTGCTGGCTTTCGGAAAGGTAAAATCGACACAACTCTCTTCACTCTGCATAAAAATGGTGAGATCCTTCTGGTACAGATTTACGTTGATGATATTATTTTTGGTTCAACTGACCCTGGATTATGTACTTGGTTTCGGGCATTATGATGACGAGATTTCAGATGAGTATGATGGGAGAGATTAACTTCTTTCTTGGATTACAAGTCAAGCAATTCTCAACAGGTATCTTCATCAACCAATCAAAGTATGTGTTTGACATCTTGAAGAAATTCAAGATGGAAAACTGTACCTCAATTGGTACACCTATGGCGCCTGGATCTAAAATTGGTCCAGATCCAGATGGTGTAGATGTAGATGTTAAGAATTACAGAGGGATGATAGGCTCTTTAATGTACCTTACTGCGAGTCATCCAGATATAATGTTTTCAACTTGTTTATGTGCAAGATTTCAGGCACAACCAAAGGAATCGCATCTTAGTGCTGTTAAAAGGATCTTTTGATATCTGAAAGAGACACCGTACCTTGGTTTGTGGTACCCAAAGGGAACGGGATTCGAACTCACTGCATATTCTGATGCGGATCATGGAGGCAGTATGCTAGACCGGAAGAGCACATCTGGTCATGTGCAGTTTTTGGGTGACAAACTGGTAAGTTGGTCTTCGAGGAAACAGAACTGTGTTTCAACATCAACTGCGGAGGCAGAATATGTTGCCGCGGCCAGTTGTTGTTCACAGGTTCTGTAGATGAAGACTCAACTGATGGACTACGGCTTCAAGTACGAGAAGATCCCCATCTACTGTGACAGCAAGAGTGCAATTGCCATATCAGCTAACCCGGTCCAGCATACAAAGACCAAACACATCGACATCAGGTATCATTTTATTAAAGATCATGTCGAAAAAGGTACGATTGAATTATACTTTGTCACAACTGAGTTTCAACTTGCCGATCTCTTCACAAAAGCCTTGGATGAAAAATGATTTAATTTCTTAGTATCCAAGCTCGGCATGTTGAACATGAAACTTTAATATTCTACATTGATCATATAATGGATGGAAATATGTGTAATTCAATCTAGTTATGTCTATCTAGATTGATACATTCAAATTTTCATCACATTCTATTCTCAATATAAGATATTTTATTTTCATGTCTTTGTTGTTTCATTGTTTATTCTTTTTGTCACTTTACATTCTTGTTATGATACTTGTGTCAGCATAAGGTATGTCCATAGTCTCAGGGGGAGCACAATATAAGATGTATGCACAAGAATAGGGGGAGTGTACATTCTATTCTCAATATAAGATATTTTATTTTCATGTCTTTGTTGTTTCATTGTTTATTCTTTTTGTCACTTTACATTCTTGTTATGATACTTGTGTCAGCATAAGGTATGTCCATAGTCTCAGGGGGAGCACAATATAAGATGTATGCACAAGAATAGGGGGAGTGTGCATATCTGACAAAGCTTGTAAGTATTGATTTCATGTGCTTGCTACTTGAAGACTACAAGGTATGTTCTCTAATTTTTTTTAACCACAAACTCTTAAATGATGAAAATCAATCTTTCAAACATACTGGCATCATTTAAGGGGGAGTGAAAATATTTCAAAAACCTTGAGTGCTTAATCAATTGGAAGTTGGACATCTTCCAATGTGATAAAATCTTTCAAAATTTTATCTGAAAAATGTCAAAGGGTCACTGTTATCGCAACCTTCTCTTGCGATAACATGGTGAACAGTGTTTTGTCTCAACCTTCTGTTGCGATGAAACCAAGTTTAATTCTTATCACAACCATGCATTGCGATAAGACGAGGGGAACAATATCTTGTCGCAACCCGTATGTTGCGATAAGATTGAAAGGTTATCGCAAGTTGTTCATTGCGACAACCTGACACGTGGCAGGTCAAAAGTCGGACCAATCATTCTTTGCCACGTGTCACTGAAATTCAAATTTCGTATAAATAGGAGTGTTTTCAGCTCTTGTCTCATCTCAAATACTCTTCTCTCTCTCTAAACTGCTACTGTGCCTTTCGATTTCCAAGACGTTTTTGCAATTTCTGTTCCGTTCATTCGATTCAGATCTACATCGAGGTAAACCCTTCAAAATCTCAGTCGATTTCATCCATTAAATCGTATGCTACAGTCAGTTTTAGGGTTTTAGGGTCGATTTCTTTCATATTCTGCTTAAATCCATGTGTAGTGTATGTATTTGTGTTTAGAAGTCATAGGTTTTCACTGTCGATGTCATTGCGAGCCTGGTAGTATAGTTTTTAACATCAAAATGTGCGAAAATCACAAATCTGGGCCTGAACACTTAGTTTTATTTCGGTGTTCATCTTTATCGCAACCAACGTATCTTCAAACCTTTATAACTATCGCAATGGTCTGTTATTCGTGTTTATCGCAACCTTGAGTTGCGACAAGATCTTATCGCAACCAATGCGTTGCAATAACCTCTTGTCACATACTTCACGTTGCGATAACCTATTGCTTGCGATATCAATCTGTTGTGCACTGCGATAAGCCCAACACTTAGGATATTTTTGAAAATTTATTCAAGGAAAATCTAATTTTGGCAATGTACTAAACTGGCAAGTGGTTCAGATGGCTCAACATGATGGGAACTCTTCGGATGAAAACACCATCATCCGTTCGCATCGTTCATCCCACCCGTCCGTCAATGCTCGTGGCCGAGATGAAGAAATTTACCCTAGGGGTTCTTTTCTGAGCTTTGAAGATAACAACCAGATCATAATAGAGATCATCCGTTCGCGGTTCCCTTTGACTACCAGATCATAATAGAGATCATCCGCGGCCATCCTCTACGAACTGCACTTACTAGAGTTGAACTTGTACCAGCCATATACCTTCAGCAGATCTGGGGTACACTTCAATTTCATCCGACTCATCGTTCACCACATTTCACGGCCAGAGTTGATCACTTTGACGCCAGAATCACTCTACGAGGCCTTCGCCGTGCACTTAACCTTCCATATTCAGAGAATTTTGAGGATCCGGTTCCCGAAGAACAACTATTCACGGATATCCGTGGTCTTGGATATCAAGCTCCCAACAACCAAGTTCTCACCGGTTCATCACAGTTCCGACGCACGCATCTTCCACGAGTATGGTACACACTATGCTCTATATTTAACCGACAAGACAAATCTACCTACCCTACGTATGTTTCATGCCTTCGCGTTCAATCGAAACATCGATTACGCAATCCTGCTTTGGAATGAACTTACCGAGCTAGTCGAGGACAAGGCACGCCCGAAGAAGAACAGAACTTTTGTACCTTATCATAGATTCTTCCAGATTCTGATTCATCAGATCATGGAAGATAATCAGGAGATTCCACACCGAGAGAATGCTCCATGTGGCCCAAGCCAGTACATGCATTACATTAAGATGCCCAAGCACGTGGATTTTGCTCACATCGCCGTCATCCGAGAAGACGTACTCGCATATGCTGACCAACAGTCCTGGGTAGTTAGGCAGTATAGGTTAGAAAACGCATTGGTGGTCCATCCAGAGCCGGAGGGACCTCCCCAAGATGCAAACCTACTAGGATGTGAGGGTCAGAATATCGAGGGGGTTCAAGAACACGAGGTTCTTGAACAAAGAGAGGTGAGGAGACCAAAAAGAAAGAGAGTCGGGAGAAGTAAACGGACTGTTGGCCATGCATCTTCTTCAAGACCAGCTCAACCACCACCTCGACCTCCTCCAGTTCAGATATTTGATGACGATGTCTCCTGGAACTCAGTCGATGCCGCTGCTGCATCATCTTCTGATGATGATGTAGCTTCATTCATACCATTTGAAGATGATGATGATGACTCCGACTATGACCCTGATGCCGACTTGATTCCAAGACACATGGGTCGGAGACCACGAGTCGTGAGTTCTGATGTTGATTCCACACGGAACATCGGACTCTCCGACACTGCTACTGACGTCGCGAGGCCTTCTAATCCAAATGAAGAGGTAGAAGTAGATGTGGAGAATGTAGTTAGCAGTGAGGAAAGAGGGAGAAAAGAATTGAGCGAAGCTGTGATAGAGTCGGACAAAGTTTTAACTTCCGACTCTCCCCAAACCGATCGAAGCCGGGTAACCACATTTTCTGCCAACGAGCGTTTGTCGCCGTTGCGCATTGAATCATCCATGGTGGACCCAACCATGCATAGCACAGCCCCACCAAGCCACTCATCGGTCTCTCAACAAACTGGTCTTTCATTTTCCATAGGGGAATTAGCACAAAGTCTATCGGCAACACAATCGGTGTTTGCTGGTATTGAAACAGGTAGGCTCCCGCCCCGGCCACCGACCTTCCTTCAACGCACATCGAGTCTAGGGCCTTTGGATGAACATCATTTCCTAGGACACGAATGATGGCACCCTACCAAGTTGAGAGCTTCTGTGCTCCAACCGGAACACCCCGAGTTAGGCCGCCATTCGTTGGTGCCTCGCGAGGACCGGGTGGAAGTCCTGTCACTGCTAACACCATGCCAGCGGTGAACACATGCCATATAGTTGCTACAACTACTACGTTAACCGAGAACCTAAGTGGCTCGGGTGTTAGATCCATGTTTCCTTCTTTGACTGTTCAGCAGGTGGCTCAAAATCTTGGTCCTTATCCGCACTACATCACTTTGGAGGTTCTACGAGCTTCACTTGCGTCTATTGACACCACATACAGGAAGGCACACCGACGAGTTGAGAAAAGTTGTTGGTGACCTATCTGCTGAAGTTAGAAGAGCAATCAAAGGAAAAGGCGTTGCAGAATCATCGTCAACTCCTCCGAATCAACCATCTCGCACTGAATCCGATCCACAAACACCACCACCAGTACCGTTACACCAAATCCCAACCGACCAGATCAAATCAAAGCTGTTAGCCCGACTTTTAGCCCAAGGCGATTCTAACACGACTGAAGAGGTAGACCTTGTTGGATTACTACGCCAACAAACCCAACCTCAAACCCAATCTCAACCTTCAACATCCACAAGCCCAGAATTTCAAACCTTAAACGACTCAATCAAAGAAATGACCAAAGCTGTAGTTGTCGGCTACCAAACCTTATCCTCCCGAATCACCGTCGTCGAACAGGCATGTGGTGTCCAAGCTCAAGCCTCAGACAACAGAAGACATGATGATCCGGATGATCATGATCTTCATGAGGGGGAGAAGAGAGCACGGGTCATAGAAATAAGCGGCCCAGATACGGGAAATGAAGTGGGTTCAGTCACTGAACGAGTAGAAACTGAAGGTGGAACGGCGACTGATGTGGTACAGGAACAAGATACGGAAATGGAAGTTCTAGCTGATGTCATAACCGGGATTGAAAAGCCTTCGGTTGTTGACAATAGAATGACGGACGAGCGGATGGCCGACAATATGATTATTGATATCATCTATATTGATTCAGAGGAAGAGCCTAAGCAGTTGAGCCACAAGATCAAAGAAGAAATGGTTGATGCTCTGGACGATGTTTTTGACACTACTAGGGTTCAGGATATGGAAATTGAATCTGAAGATGATGCTCTTCCACAGCCAGAAACAGCAGCTCTTGGTATAGGTACTTAAGCTCCACCTGCACCGGTAATTCATGATGGAAAGATCAGAGATCCAGTACTTGAGGCAGAACTCCGAATCTATCAAGAGGTTATTGATGTTGAGCCAAGGTACATGGCCACAGGAGAAAGGGTAAGCATCATGATTCCTTTCCAAGAAAGCTTAAGGAAAGATTTGTTCGTAAAAGACGTTCAGAGAATTAACTAGGAGAAAGTCTACGGGATAGAGGACTGGCCGTCACTGAAGAAGATCGAGTTTCTATATGTTATGGGCAATAAAGATAGAGAAACGAGTGCCGTTAGATCAGACAACATGATAATGAAACTGCTGAAGGTTGATTCTCAAAAGCTGGTAAATGTATTTTATCCTGAGTTCACCGTCTTGAGATCTGATGGTTCTGAAAGTGTGTTCTCTGAGGCTGACTTCAAGAGTCTGAAACTGGATGATCTTCTAAGCCTTTACAACCTCCTAACCACCCTCCCGGAGAAGAAAGTAGAACTGTCTGCCACATATCAAAGTGTTAAAAGATTCATGCGGAACATTCTAAAATTATCCTATCTTACAGACTTTCAGATGGCTCTTGAGGCTCACCAAGCAAATGTAAATCTGAGAGTACCAAACCGACGTTTGTCTGATATCCAAGGTATCCCAGCTTACACTGTACTGAAGAAGCCAGATCTTGGAGTTGTCTACCTCAATCAAGACTCAAAGAAGAGATTTATGAGAGTCATTGAAGTAAACAAGTTCAGCGATGGTACATTCAAGATGATTTTGATACATTTGGAGAGCAAGCTACGTCAGGATGAAAGTGGAGAAGTGAAGCTCAAAGATAAAGAAAAAGACCTGATCAACCAAGTGATTGAAGCCATCATCTGCCGGAAGGAGTACCGACACGCATTACAAAGATTCGAGATCATATTCGGTATTCGGAAGAAATATGTGACCCAGTAGACGTCTAAATCTTTTGCCTCTACATTGGTACAAATGGGGAGATTGTTAGTGCTTAATTATGATTGTACCAATTATAGGGACCTATTATGTAATAGTGTCATAGTTATCCCTAGGTATATATTGTTTGCTTATTTCCTCTTTGGGAATTAGGTCATCTTCCACACATAGTATCCACACACACAAGTTCCTGTATTGCATTCTTCATTGTGAGCTACTTGATCATTATTGAATATAGAGATGGCTTCCTTTATTGTTTGTATTGATTGATTACTTGTTCCGGGATCACAATAGAGTTTATAAAGCTTAAAAAACAGTACTACTTATTTGTAAACTTTAAGTTTAAGTGTTTAATTATACATCGCTAAACCATACCACTACCAAACGAAAGACTTTTACCTACAAACGTTTTCTTGAGAAATTTGTCACTAAAGGGTGATTCGTTACAAAACCGTCACAAAGTTGGTGTGTAAACTTTTTAGTGCTATATATTTTATTGTACCAAGTAGAGGGACTATTTATGTTTTTGTCTTAAACTTGTCTCAAGTATATATTGTTTGCTACCTTCCCTTTTGGAAATTAGGTCATTTCATACAACACACACTAGCCACACATAGTTATTGCATTCCAATCCATATTGTGAGCTTTTGTTGATCTTATTGAATATAGAGATGACTTCTTGTGTTATGATTGTTCATTGATTACTTGTTCTGGGATCACAAAACTTTTGATGGGTAATGCAAATCAATGATAGATTACCCAATGATTCTCTGGATAATCCATGAGTATTTTCTTGAAAAACATCGGATTCTATCGAACCATTGATATTTTTTAGGTGATATATGGGTAATCACCGACGGAAATTTCTCGAAGTGAATTTTGTGGGTAAAAGTTATTTGTTTTGTAATGTATATAATGCGTAACAACTTTTTGTTAAAACTGTTAACTTAATATCTTATAATATTGTAGAAATATTGAACATAATATTTTATAATATTGTAGAAATATCAAGGTTCTAAATGGCGTAAGGCGTGACGTGGCGGCGAGGCCAAGCCTCGAGCCTTAGGAGCCACGGCGAGGCCATGACGTTTATCAAGGCGTGACTTATGGAGGCAAATCTCTATATCGTATATAATACTATATATAAAAACATATGTTTTGTACTATTAATTGACGAGTCAATGATAATAAACAAGTTAAAATAGGTTATACATATTAAAAACTAGCAAATAAGACATTAAAACGTAAAGAAAAATCAAATATCGCGTTATAAAAGACCGCACGTTAGGCCATGGCGTGCCACATGCATAACGTGGCGTGAGACACAAGCCTTGAGCCACGGCGTGCCATGACGGTTGTCGCGACGAGCCTTTTAGAACAGTGAGAAATATTGATTGAGTGAATTAGAGTCAAAACACTTATTTGATTACTTGAAGATGATTTATATCAGATTTGAGACCAAACAACACAAAAACAAAACTTTAGATGATTAAAAGTGACATTGAAAATTAAACAAGTAATATAATAGTGTTGGTTAATAAGGACCACTATCACTATATATGTGTATATTGATATTGAGAAATAAACAAGTACATAATAGAGTTGGTTAATAAGGACCACAATATATATATATATATATATATATATGTGTGTATATATATATGTATATGTACATATATTTATGTATCAAAGGGTCCATGTCCATATTGGGGATAGTTTCAGAATTAGGGTGCATGCATCCCCAAAACATCACTTATGGATGGAACTTCATGCCCCACTTGCCAGGATTTAAGGATCATTGCAGTTTCTAGACATATATTGTTGAATGTTGAATGTTTCTACTCCAATTATATATTCAAATATATACACCAAATCTATATATATATATATATATATATATATATATAATTTACTCTCCTAATAAGTTAAAAACCATATATGTTGATGTCAAACAAAATAAATTATGTTGGATTATTGAGATCATAATTTAACTCTTTTTAGAATCATTTACTGTTATTCATGAATAAATCAACCACCAACTTAAATTTTCAGGTAAGCTAATTACCTTGATCAAATGAGGATATATTAGAGTTGAAATTGTTCATTTTCTTGCCGTAGTATCGATCTTTTGTTGTGTACAAAACGTCTAAATCTTCACAATTTTAACGGAAAATCGATTGCTTCTATAAACAATTAATACTTTGTTTATCATATATATTTTTAGGAATTTAATTAAAATACCCAAAGTTTGACTTTGACTTGCCAAAATACCCATTTTCTCGTTGAAATTACCGAAATACCCATTTTTCCCGCGATGGGACCCGCGATCGCGGGACCCACAACCACGTGGCACCATCTTTGGCCAAATCTCCCGCTATGCCCCCTCAAGATACCCCGCGGCTACCAAAATGCCCCTTGTCCCGCGATCGCGGGATTTAGCTGCCACGTGTATGGCTGGGGTTGAAACCCTAATTTTTTATAACTCTTCCCAACCCCCACCCTCCAATGTCGGCTATAAAGAGAGAGGGTGGGGGACCAACATCCGGCTAGTGAGATACCTAGACTTAAGCTGAGATGAATTAAATTATTATTCGTGAGATATGGGTAGAAGTACTAAGATGGGATAATCTTAGAGTCGATGAAAATATGTGAATTAAGAACTATGATGATAGTAACGAGGATTCTTATGTACACTATGTTCATAATTGCAATTACCTACTGGTATTATGAATATATTGTTACGTAAGCATACTTGTTTATAATTATTATAGTGATTAACCAACGTTAAAGTACATTTCCTTGTGTTTGGGTTATGAATAATCATTTCTTATGATTATTTGTTGTGCTATTAGAATACGATGGTTAATACACCAAATAGGTCTTCTACTTCTTTGGAGGGTCGTGTGGCAAATGAAATTATGGAAGGTCAACCTGAAAAAGGTGAAGTTAATGAAAATCCATCAAGGCTACCTAATTTGGGAGAGGAAGGAAGTCAAACTCATCGACCTAATATCAGTACTTCTGATTCGGTGACGACGGAATCTATTATGGAGTCTCGTATACTGGAAAACATGATGTTGTTCATGAATGCGGCACTGACTCAACAACAAGAGATGTTTATAAAAAATTTGATTGGCCGTATTGTCGAGTCACAAAGACCAGAGGTGAGTACTGGTACCGTAACTCCACCTGTTAATCCAGTATTGAATGCTAAGAATAGAATGAATGGAGTTTATGCTAGAAATAAAGCTGAAATAACCAGAGGTGAGTACTGGTACCGTAACTCCACCTGTTAATCCAATATTGAATGCTAAGAATAGAATGAATGGAGTTTATGCTAGAAATAAAGCTGAAATAACTCAAGTGGGGGAGAAAAGAAAATGGGAGGATCGGTCAGAATTTTCCCAGAAATCGGAAACTTTTTCGAAGAATCATCGTCTTGAGTTCCGTCGAGAACCCAATAGGATATCAAGGGAATGTTTTAAATGTGGAAAGAGTGGTCATCAAATAGAGAACTGTCCCATCCAAGGACCGACTTGCTATGAATGTAAGAAGCTTGGTCATTATCGGAGGGATTGCCCAAGGTTGAAAGATAAGAAACCCAACACCCCAACATCAACGGGTTGAATATTTCACATAATGATGGAAGACGCTAAGGAATGGACGGATGTAGTTATGATACAGTCCTTGTTAATTCTATACATGGATATATATTATGTGATTGTGGTGCTAACTTGTCTTTTGTATTTCAATCTGTAGTAAAAGTTAGTTATACCAGTTGTTATTTTGAAAGATGCTTTAAGGGTTAAAATTAAGATCAAGTTGTAGTTGGATAAAGATTTGATGATTGTACAGTTACCCCAAGGAGATCCGTAAAGTTTTAAGTTGGGGAGTGGGTAATGTTGAAGGATATAAGATTCAGAAAATGTGGAAAATTAAGTCCTTGTTCTTTCTGGACCTTTAACTGTGATTCAGTAGGTAAGACTTGAAATAGAAGGGACACACGACATATTTCATGTTGGTATGATGTGATTTCCCTTATTGAAGTAAGAGTGGATGAGAAGAGTCGTTGTGTGGAGGAACCGGAAACGATTTTAGAAAGATGGTTAAGAAATTACGACCTAAGAATGTAGTTATGCTAAAGGTATAATGGAAACATCATCGAGGTGCTAATGTGACGTTAGAGTCGGAAGAGGATATGAAGATTTGATATCCTCACTTGTTTACCTAACTTTGATTTCGAGGACGAAATCATTTTCAAGTTGGGGAGTATTGTAACATCTCGATTTTCTATATAAAGTGTTATGTTTGGTTTATTGATTAATTAAGTATAATTATTTGATAGATTAATTTTAGAATTTATCCCCGAATAAGTTTCGTTATTTGTTTTACGGAGTTATAAGTTTAGGGGTAAACTTTATTTTTAATTTATAAGTTGGAGGGTTAAAGTTGCCAATTGCTGAAAGTTTAGGGTTAGAATGGTGAAAGTGCATCACCACCACCGCCTCTATGTCTTAAATAGAAGAAAAGTGAAACACTTCTCCATTTTTTTCTTGTTTAGTATATGTGTGTGTGTATCGTACAAGAGAGAGATAGAGAGAACCGTAAAAGAAGAAGACAAAGGAAGAAAACAGATTATCAGCAGTAGATTGGAGGTTCAAGTGGTGAAATTAAAGGTATGGTTTTCACAATAATTCTTCCTAGCATGTTTATCTAGTTTTCTAATGGTTTAGAATTTGGGTTTTGATGATTTTATAAGATATGGAATATCAGGGTTTATGAATATGTTCTACTGGTAGTATTATGCATATCTGCAAATTTATAGATGCATGCATAGCTTAAAAGTATCAATTTGGACTTAATTACGTTTTCAGTTAGTTGAGACAAAAATGAACGCAGTTAGTTGCGATAAGGTTAATAGTTGTGATAAGTATGAATGTCGCAACCTTGGGTTGCGACAAGATAGTTGTATCGCAATAGTTGGTTGCGATAAAGTTGTATATCGCAACAGTTGGTTGCGATAAGTTGTATGTCGCAACAGTGAGTTGCGATAAGTGGGGATATCGCAAGTAGTAGGTTGCGACAAATGTTATCACAATTAGTGGGTTGCGATAAGTGTCGAGGATTTTGGTTATTTAGGATTTTAAGAGTCCTAATCAGTTAATTAATACCAGTACAATATCTATTTGGGTATTTCAGATCTTTGTGAAGTTGGAGACGGAAATTCTTACGACTTTGAGAAAGTAAAGTAATAGTGACGCTACTGCTATCAGGTGAGTTCATTCTTACCTTACCTTTTTATTACGTATTTAAATTACGGCAAGGTATATTTTTTATAAAGAGATATTTCCTGAATGAATTTTGGATGGACGATTATACGAGTTTTAACTATTTGTTTAAATGGGCAAATGAGTATATAAATTTATATTAAGGACCGTGAGTGATGATATTAATTGTTAGATTATTGTTACGAGAAACTGACATATTAAATATGATTTGCTCATATTTAATGATATGTAAGATCTATAAAGGAGATTTGCTCATACTAAATGATATGAGGAATCTATGTGGTATAAATATGATTTGTTCATACTGAATGCTATGAGGAATCTATATTAAGTAATAACCTGCACGGGTACGAATAAGTGTAATGGACCCATAGGCACTACTGTTTTGTAATCACGTGGAATAGGCGTGGCGCTAATCGTAATTCCCGTGATTAGGATAAATGTGGAATAGACCGGGCTCTAAAGGTAATTCCCATTTTGTGTTATGATGTAATAAACGTGGAATAGACCGGGCTCTTAATGGTAATTCCCGTTGGTTGAAATGAGGATTAGACCGGGCGCTTAATGGTAAATCCCATTTCGTTTTATTTTATGAACACATGGAATAGGCGTGGCGCTAATCGTAATTCCAGTGTCTGTGATAAACGTGGAATAGGCGTGGACTAATCGTAATTCCCGTTTAGGTGAAATGAGGAATAGGCGTGGATTAATCGTAATTCTTATTTCACATTGATGAGAAATCGTGGGATAGGCGTGGACTAATCGTAATTCCCGATTTCTAAGGAAGGAAAGAGATAGGCATGGCTTAATTATAATCTCTACTTCCTTTCCAAGAAATGGACATGTGTAATTGTGATTTCTTGGATATGAGCATTAATCTAGAATCCGTGGAGATTTGTAGTGGGCTCTGGAACATGATATCATGACTGACTTGGTGTCGGTCATATTCATGGAATCGGGTTTAATCCCGTCATCGTAAGATGTTGATACATATGGTAAGAAAAAGGTAAACCAGTTTTGTTATGCCTTGTTTACATTAATTCTAAAAGTATTATTTTGAAACCGAATGATCTCACTAGGCGTTAGCCTAATCGTTTCAAATTATATTTTCTTACCAGGTACTAGCTCCGGTAAATAAAGGGTTGTGGGACGAGTGCATTCGAATATATACTTTTGAAGGATAGTGGAGAAGTTAGCCTTAGTGATGACATTTTGGATTGCATTAATGTATATATGAATCCTTAAGGTTAATTCTCTATTTATATATAAAGTTTGGAAGATTTATGTTTAAATCTTGTTACAAATTGAGGTTTAATTTAGCCCTGATTTTTAGGGTGTTACACAGTATGCTTCCGAGACGGTCCTTACGGACGTCGAGGATTTGCGTTTGTTTAGCAGGTATCCGTGGGGTAGCCACATCTGGACATATACCTACAGACAGATGCACCGAGCCATCGCCAGACGCGCCGACATACATGCGAAGATGGATCTTTGTGGATTTACATACGCCTTCAAGGTTAGATAAGTAGTATATAACATAAACAATAATGCATACAGACTGTTTGGCTTTCCTTTTTACGTACTTGCTCTTCTTATGTAATTCCAGATATGGATCTTGGAGATGTTTCCCATCGTCCGTCAAAGTTTCACCATGCGCACCGACAGGTTAATTAGGGGAACCCGTTGGGACAGGGTTATTAACCTTAATAGTAACAATTGCATTGCGTTCTTCAGCCGGTCACGCACCGTAAGTTCTTTCACTATGTTTACAATGTTTCCTATGTTATTCCCTGTTATTAAGTTTTTGTGTTTTACCATATATTTAGCCGGCGTATGCGCCTCTCGAAAACCTTGTGGCTATGGATACCGAGAGGGACACGCATTGGTACAGAAACAGTGTGACATTTATCGATAGAGAGGAGGCACGACATCATGGGTCTAGTTCCTCATCTGACGAAGATGAGGAAGACGGCGCGAGGCCTCCTTCCGATCGATATCAGCCGCCCCTTCCGATCGATATCAGTCGCCCCCTTCCGATCGATATGAGGCGCCCCCTTCCTCCTCCCATCAAGATCCGACTTCCACCGAGCCATCTTATGGCACTTTACACCAGCTGTGGGACTACGTCAAGGGGCCTCTAGACACACGTGTTGTAGATCTGGAGGAATTCGTCAGACAATTTCGCTCTGTAAATGTTAGTGTTTAACTTAATTTGTCGGCCACGATCTTTTAGTTTGTATATTAATATTACATTCCATATTTGTTTTAGTTGTCGAGTACAACGCCGATCTCTGCTCCGTTCGGACAGGGGGCACCGGCGACGTTTGCCACCACATCATATCCATCATTCTCGGAGAGTGTAAGTCACACTGAATAACCAATGTAGTTATATATTCGTTCCTAAATTTTTAACTCTTATAATGATCAATGTCACGCAGGTCGGGATGTCAGGGCCAGGGGGTTACACAACCCAAATGCCGCCGTTTGGCACCACATCCTATTCGTCATTCCCGGAGAATGTAAGTCACATTGAATAACCAATGTAGTTATATATTCGTTCCTAAATTTTTAACTCTTATAATGATCAATGTCACGCAGGTCGGGATGTCGGGGCCAGTGGGTTACACAACGCAATTGTCGCTGTTTGGCACCACATCCTATTCGTCGACGGTGGAGAGTGTAAGTCACACTGAATGACCAATATAGTTATATTTTCGTTCCTAGGTTTGTAACTGTTAAAATGAAATATGTCATGCAGACTGGGATAACGACGGCAGGGGCTTATACACACCCAACGTCGACGTTCGGCACCTCATCATTCACGGACCTCCTTGACATACCGGCGATAGACTATTACAGGCCGGACATGTCGGGGCTGTCGTACGTCACATGTAACATCCTAAATTTTCAATAATATTATTTTAATAAGAATTGGGATCTAATTGTATTTTGGTTTAAAACCTCGAATTATGTGGTAATTTTATAATTCATTAAGGTTAAAATACAAGAGATGAAAGTTTGGTGTAAATTTTGGAAATAATGAAACTAGAGGGTGCTTTTGGTTATTTGCTGAAAGTGTGTATGGATAAAAGGTTAGAACTGAGAAATATCTCAGTACCTTGTTTGGAGTCAGCAAAGAACTTAGAGGAAAAAGGGAGAAAGAGAGAAAGAAGAGAAAGCAAGCCTTGTTCATCATTTTGGTAAGAAATTGATAGTGGTTTCTAATAAAAATCCGTGTAGTTATATGTTTGTAAAACGAACTGGATTGTGGAATAGGTTTTTGGAATCACAAACATCCGATTTGAGGAATCAGCTTGTGCAAGAAGTGGTTTTTGCAAGCAAAGGTGAGTTCGTTCGATTCTTTGTACAAATCAGTGTTTTTAAGTTATAGTAACCTTGGTATATTTGTATGAACTGACTGAGGATTGATTAGAATGAGTAGATTGAACTGATTTCATGTTTTAAATCGATTTGAGGACTTGTTGAACGGACAGTACGCAAAACCTTGAATGTCCCGGTAGTGGCAAGTCCCGGTACTTGAATGTCCCGGTAGTGGCAAGTCCCGGTACTTGAATGTCCCGGTAGTGGCAAGTCCCGATAGTGGCAAGTCCCGGTAGTTGGAAGTCCCGGTAGTGGAAGTCCCGGTAGTTGGAAGTCCCGGTAGTGGAAGTCCCGGTAGTTGGAAGTCCCGGTAGTGGCAAGTCCCGGTATGTTATATTATCAAGTCCCGGTATGCTATTTTAATTGGAGTCCCGGTATGCTATTTTATTTGGAGTCCCGGTATTGGAAATCCCGGTATTGGTTTCTGATTTTTTGTTGTTACGTATTGGAGTCATTTTAAAGCGAAATATAGGGGTATGGGTACTCGTTTTGAGTGTAAAATAGCATTTGAACACTTTGAACATGTTTTTATGTGCCAATTACAAACCCAAAGTCTTGTGATTGACGCCGGTTGTTCGGATGCTTTTAGCTATGGTTTTGAATAAGGACTGAATAAGGTATTCTTAGATTTGAGAATATGTTGTTAGTTTATTCACTTCACTCTAAAATTAGCCATTGAAATTGATATAGGTATGTCTTAAACTATGTCTAAATGCTTGGGTATGATTTAATTGAAAGATAGTAGGCTCAATAACTCGATTTTGTGAACTGGCTAAATGAAGAAGATGATGAATAGTGCTTGAGCAATTATCACTTTGTTATGAAACTGATTTTAACATGAGTTGTCGATAGTTGTAAGGACTTGTCATCATCAGTAATGAGTCCAAATAGATGACTATGAGTTATGCCATGATTGATCCCCGTGCTAAATTGCAAAGAGGGGATAGTTGAGAAGTCGAGATGTCGAGAGATTAATATTCTTCATAAATGTATATATAGAATATGTTTTGAGATAAATATATTGTATGTTATGCACATATAATATTAAGAGTTATAATACTTATGTATTGTGTTGCGGTTGCTAAAAATAGGCATCCGGTCATCGTAGAGCACCTGGGTACGGTCTAATGGGAACCGAGTACTCGCTATTTGACCAAGGGATGTAATTTCTAGCAAATGAGAGTACCTTGAATCATCGTGAGGGCCCCGGTTGTGTATCGCGATATATTAATCCCATTGGGGTCAGTGATTCTGAGGTGGTGAGGACGGGAAATGTGGAATAGGCAGATTTTGATTTGTAATTCCCATTTCGAATGGAAGATCGGAGATTTCCATTTTATAGGGAAGATCGGAGATTTCCCAGTTGTGAAAGGAAGATTTGAGATAGGCATAAAGTAATTTGTAATCTCTACTTCCGGATTAAGAAATAGGCAGGTTTTGACTTGTAATTTCTTGGATAAGAGTATTGACTTTGAATCTGGGATGATTTATGGTAAACTCTTGGTAGCAATATTATGGCTAGATGAATTAGTCATAATTATGGAAGTGGGGTAGATTTCCAGTAGTGAAAGGAGTTGTTGTACGGTAAGAAAAGGGGAATCAGGTTTGTTATAACTTGTTTACATTGATTTTACAAATGTTATCTTGGAAACGAATGTTCTCACTAGGCGTTGGCCTAATCATTTCAAATGATGTTTTCTTACCAGGTACCAGCTCGGGGAGGTAAAGGGTTGTGGGACGAGCGTTTTGATATAGCAGAGGTGGATGAATTTAACAAAGAAGAGATTCAGATGGATTGATAGATAACTTGATTAATCTGGTTGTAGTGACATAATTAGATTGATAGGTTATTTGAAGGATCTTGTAATGTGAATATACTCTTGATGGTTAATCCACTGCCTGTTTTTATAAGTTGAAGTAATTATTGTCATAACCTGTTATAACTTGAGGCTTAAATTGGCTCAGATTTTGGGGTGTTACAATATGGTATCAGAGCACTAGTTTAAGCGAACTAAGTATGCTGATGAGATACTTAGACTTAAGCTGATATGGAGTAGGTTATGATATGTGAGATATGGGTAGAAGTGTTAAGACGGGATAGTCTTAGAGTCAACGAAAATGCGTGAAATTAGTACTGTGACAATGGTAACGAGGATTCTCCTGTATGATATGTTCACAATTCCAATTAGCTACTGTTATTATGAATATATATTTACACGAGCATGCTTATTTCTGAATTATTACAGTGACTAACGATCGATAAGGTACGTTTTGTATGTGTGTACGTGCATAACCATTTCTTATGGTTATCCCTTTATGTTATAGTAGAATGATGGTGAATACGCCACCAAGGTCCTTTGAAGGACAGATCAGTATTGATTGGAGGTTGGAAGGATAACCTGGAATTAGCGGGACTCATGAAAGTCCGCCAAGGCAACCTTTAGTAGGTGGATTGATATGTGTGGAGATAGAGTATGAGATGATTGATCAAGATGGAAATGGTATGACATGGTGGAGTATGTGGATCGTGGAATGCCAGTATAGCAAATGTTATAAGGCCGAGAGGGCGACCATTGGTCGGAAGTAGAATGTCAATGATAAGTTACGTAAGTAAGACGATTGACCTCGTTTGAGTAAGTAGCATTCAATTGCGAGGAAAGTTTTTTGCCTGGTATTTTAGTGTGTGTTACGTGAGTTTTCATGATTTCAAACCAAATGCATAAATAACAGTTTTTAGCGTTTGCGAAAGTGTATTTAAAGAAAAGGCAATCCCATTTACGTCGCACAGCGAAATTTTTGAAGTTTTTACAAAGTATTTCTTACTTTACATGAAAAGTTGAATTGTAGCAAGAAAGCGTTGGTCAGCAAAACGTCTAATAACTAACAGGAGTATGGACCTATTAAACACCATATAAATAAGTGAGAGAACCGACTAGTTTATTTCGTGTCGGTCAAACTTTTTCGAACTGTTGTCGTACAAAGAGATTTTCATTTAGTATATTACCGTCGTAGCAACACTGTTTTGGTTGAGAAGGATTGAGTTTTCGGAAATTTAATATGCAAACGATTCTCGAGATCGTTGTGCAGTATTTTGGGGTATGTGTGCCCAAGTTGTTCCCAGTAGGGTTATTTAAAATGAGAAAATGTGCGAAATGATTTGTCATGCATGAAGGCTATGAACTCGCTAGGTCGTAGAGTATTACGTTATAAGCTAAGAAAGAACTCCAAGAGTGGAGAGGTGTTGGATAAACCTTGGGAGAAAGTTTATAGTTTTGGTAATTGTGTTCAAATGAGAGATGAACAGTGTGAGAGTCGAAAGTGGACTTTAGTGTCGGTTGTATGAGAGTCTGTACCCTTGTTCGCTGACTAGGAATACAGTTGCCGAGGGACGGTTGTGTCTGGAGGAAGAATTAGGTTCAGTTAGGGACCTTAAGGTTAAGGAAGTGTCGACATGTCAAATATTGACTTTGAAGTCGATAGTTGTGTAAGGTGTATGAGACCTTTAGTCTGTCATTGGGTGCGGTCTGGGTGCGTCCCGCGTATGCCTGTGCGGACAGGAACAAAAACCGTGAGCGGTACCGGTATACTGTTATGCAGAGGGTATGCGCAAAGCAAATTTTATCGTGTACGACATAGTTAAGGATTTTGAGTGATCGACGAATAAATCACTAATGAAAGAAGTTTTGAGTTATTGTTGCACAAGCGAAAGATATGTAGTCAAAGCACGCTTTTAATGTTTATTGTGGATGTGCAATATTTATGATGTATTACGTTCTAAAAAAAATGTAAACATGTGGGTTGGAGGATTTTGGTAAATCCGACCATGTAAAGTTTTAAGAGTGGTAAACCTTTGTTTTGGGGCCGATGGCCAATTAAGGGATTAAAAAGGGTAAAGATTTTGGGTAACAATGTATTTTGGTTTACGTAATCGTGTGAGTGACACATGTTTAACCAAACGTTTATTTTGGCCTTAAAGGCTTGATTTATATTCAAATGAGTTTTTTGAATGTTTGTCAGTTTTAGTGACTCGAGATGGAGTCTTGGATGTGTTATATGCTTAACTGCTTTCTATTTGAACAAGTGTCGGTCTTAGGTGTAAAGACTGTTTGATAAATTTCGTGTTCTTAATACCTTTGGAACTAATTAACCTTGGCGAAATATATACATTGTGGAGTATAAAAGAGTTGCATATACGTGTACATATATATATACCTATACAATTGACTTCGTGGGGAAAGTAGCAATGAAGGGGTCGTAGGATTATCATGCCTCGGAGCGTATGTTGCATAATGATCATTAGATCCTTTGAGTAGATGGCTCGGTTTTGAACTCAGTTGAGTCTTAAGAGCATTGACCCGATTTGATAAGCTCGATGTAGGCTTGGGGTTGAAATTGCATGAATGATATTGTAATTGAAGTTTACTTGACGTGAATGCAATGGTTATCCTTTTGGGGTCATGTATAAATGTTAAGTCTTGAATCAGAAGTTTAAAAGTTGAAGGACCACCTTATGGGGATGGTAAGAACAGTGAAGGACTGTTGTGTTTAGATAAGTGTTTTACTTATGATGTGGAAGATTTATAAAAGATGAAGTACTAGAGACGAACAAAGGGAAGTGTATCGAAAATCGTGAGTGGTAGTTCAACTAAAGTTGGGGAGGAGTTTTTTAGTGAAATAACCTCGGTTATTTGGGCGAGAAAAAAGGAATATAAAATGTTTTGTGTATGAGTCTATGAGAGACCTGGTCTGTGGTTAATGTTATGGGTGGAGATTGTACGAACGAGTAGTGGCATGAATTGCCAAGATAGATATGTCAACTAGTATGTAATGTGAAGTCAGAAAGAGGGAGTATCCGAATGGAAGTTTTCGGGGATTCCGAATGGAAAGTACTATTTGTCAATAAAGTTGATGGAGCATGTGGCTTGTAAGTTGGTGTGGTATAGTGAAGGCAAAATCGTTAAGGAATATAAGTTGCTCCTTATGTGTGAAAGAATTGTACGAGAAAAGATTAGTTGAAGATCTAAGAATAGGTAGTAACTTAGAACGGTAATGTAGTTTCAAGATAACTTGGTTAAATATTTTAAGTTAGAAATCTTAGTGAAACTGTTTGGTTATGGTTCGTAATGAGAAAATACTATCGATATGTGGAAAGTTGGGAGAAAGAGACAAGTAATACTTGAAAGATAGTATTCCACGCTAACGTGGGGAAGAAATGATAGAAAGATTGGACTTAAGAATGTAGTCTTACTACAAGTTCATTGGAGTTATCACCTTTGATATACAACCCTTTAGTGCTTGGTTGAGACGTGTTTGTGTGGTGCGATAGTGATGTGAGAAGGTGATAGCATTTTGTGTCGAAGAAACGTGTAAGTCATGGATGCAATGATGGATTGCCGTAGTTTTTGAAGCATAATTGATGAGAAAAGTTGTTATGAGAAGGAGCGGGAATCGTTTTTAGAAAAACCTTTTGATAAATTACAATCTAAGAGAGTGAATATAGGTGTAATGGTATTATATCTTTGAGTTGTTAGTGTGACTTTAGAGTCGGAAGAGAATATGTGAGATAGGTACCCTTCTTTGTTTACCTGATTTTGATTTCGGGGACGAAATCATTTTCAAGTTGGGGAGTATTGTAACATCCTAAATTTTCAATAATATTATTTTAATAAGAATTGGGATCTAATTGTATTTTGGTTTAAAACATCGAATTATGTGGTAATTTTATAATTCATTAAGGTTAAAATACAAGAGATGAAAGTTTGGTGTAAATTTTGGAAATAATGAAACTTGAGGGTGCTTTTGGTTATTTGCTGAAAGTGTGTATGGATAAAAGGTTAGAGCTGAGAAATATCTCAGTACCTTGTTTGGAGTCGGCAAAGAAATTAGAGGAAAAAGGGAGAAAGATAGAAAGAAGAGAAAGCAAGCCTTGTTCATCATTTTGGTAAGAAATTGATAGTGGTTTCTAATAAAAATCTATGTAGTTATATGTTTGTAAAACGAACTGGATTGTGGAATAGGTTTTTGGAATCACAAACATCCGATTTGAGGAATCAGCTTGTGCAGGAAGTGGTTTTTGCATGCAAAGGTGAGTTCATTCGATTCTTTGTACAAATCAGTGTTTTTAAGTTATAGTAACCTTGGTATATTTGTATGAACTGACTGAGGATTGATTAGAATGAGTAGATTGAACCGATTTCATGTTTTAAATCGATTTGAGGACTTGTTGAACGGACAGTACGCAAAACCTTGAAAGTCCTGGTACTTGAATGTCCCGGTAGTGGCAAGTCCCGGTACTTGAATGTCCCGGTAGTGGCAAGTCCCGGTACTTGAATGTCCCGGTAGTGGCAAGTCCCGATAGTGGCAAGTCCCGGTAGTTAGAAGTCCCGGTAGTGGAAGTCCCGGTAGTTGGAAGTCCCGGTAGTGGAAGTCCCGGTAGTTGGAAGTCCCGGTAGTGGCAAGTCCCGGTATGTTATATTATCAAGTCCCGGTATGCTATTTTAATTGGAGTCCCGGTATGCTATTTTATTTGGAGTCCCGGTATTGGAAATCCCGGTATTGGTTTCTGATTTTTTGCTGTTACGTATTGGAGTCATTTTAAAGCGAAATATAGGGGTATGGGTACTCGTTTTGAGTGTAAAATAGCATTTGAACACTTTGAACATGTTTTTATGTGCCAATTACAAACCCAAAGTCTTGTGATTGACGCCGGTTGTTCGGATGCTTTTAGCTATGGTTTTGAATAAGGACTGAATAAGGTATTCTTAGATTTGAGAATATGTTGTTAGTTTATTCACTTCACACTAAAATTAGCCATTGAAATTGATATAGGTATGTCTTAAACTATGTCTAAATGCTTGGGTATGATTTAATTGAAAGATAGTAGGCTCAATAACTCGATTTTGTGAACTGGCTAAATGAAGAAGATGATGAATAGTGCTTGAGCAATTATCACTTTGTTATGAAACTGATTTTAACATGAGTTGTCGATAGTTGTAAGGACTTGTCATCATCAGTAATGAGTCCAAATAGATGACTATGAGTTATGCCATGATTGATCCCCGTGCTAAATTGCAAAGAGGGGATAGTTGAGAAGTCGAGATGTCGAGAGATTAATATTCTTCATAAATGTATATATAGAATATGTTTTGAGATAAATATATTGTATGTTATGCACATATAATATTAAGAGTTATAATACTTATGTATTGTGTTGCGGTTGCTAAAAATAGGCATCCGGTCATCGTAGAGCACCTGGGTACGGTCTAATGGGAACCGAGTACTCGCTATTTGACCAAGGGATGTAATTTCTAGCAAATGAGAGTACCTTGAATCATCGTGAGGGCCCCGGTTGTGTATCGCGATATATTAATCCCATTGGGGTCAGTGATTCTGAGGTGGTGAGGACGGGAAATGTGGAATAGGCAGATTTTGATTTGTAATTCCCATTTCGAATGGAAGATCGGAGATTTCCATTTTATAGGGAAGATCGGAGATTTCCCAGTTGTGAAAGGAAGATTTGAGATAGGCATAAAGTAATTTGTAATCTCTACTTCCGGATTAAGAAATAGGCAGGTTTTGACTTGTAATTTCTTGGATAAGAGTATTGACTTTGAATCTGGGATGATTTATGGTAAACTCTTGGTAGCAATATTATGGCTAGATGAATTAGTCATAATTATGGAAGTGGGGTAGATTTCCAGTAGTGAAAGGAGTTGTTGTACGGTAAGAAAAGGGGAATCAGGTTTGTTATAACTTGTTTACATTGATTTTACAAATGTTATCTTGGAAACGAATGTTCTCACTAGGCGTTGGCCTAATCATTTCAAATGATGTTTTCTTACCAGGTACCAGCTCGGGGAGGTAAAGGGTTGTGGGACGAGCGTTTTGATATAGCAGAGGTGGATGAATTTAACAAAGAAGAGATTCGGATGGATTGATAGATAACTTGATTAATCTGGTTGTAGTGACATAATTAGATTGATAGGTTATTTGAAGGATCTTGTAATGTGAATATACTCTTGATGGTTAATCCACTGCCTGTTTTTATAAGTTGAAGTAATTATTGTCATAACCTGTTATAACTTGAGGTTTAAATTGGCTCAGATTTTACCGCCACCACATATTATGACTGTAAGTTATTTTGGTAGTTTTGGTTTAATTGTGAACATGATGAACTTGTACTTAAAACATCTAATAAGTTAATTTTCAGTCGATGGGGTCGGGAGAGGACTTACGGTGCTCGGAAATTGTCGAGGACCACTTCTCGGAGCCGGAAGTTGACCCGATGGATGTGGTAGAACCTGATAGGCCGGTTCGGAATAAGAAACGTTCAACATGGTGGGGATCCCCAATATTTTGGCCGACAAAAATCTACCACACCGCCCCCTGAAAAGAAAGTCAAGCCAAAGGTGACAGGAAAGGGAGCAAGAAAGAAGGCGGGAAAGAAGGCGGAAAAGATGACCACTTCACCGGAGCGTCTTTCGGCCTCGGAGATATTGAACCTGTGTCAGACTGGTGACCTCCCCCGCCTGATATTCATCCCTTACATCAACCTGACAATCACCCCCTGGTTTTTCATAGTATTGCTGGCAGTTGACCCCATAGAGTCTGAATTAGAGGATTTGGTTAGTATTGAAGTTTAAGTATAGTCATATAATCAAATATATTTATATTACATGTCTAACCATCTATTTTTTGTGTATAGCATATCGATTGTTGGGTGGCCATGCTTTTACGTTCCCGTCAACCAGACACGAGCTGGACCATCATGCACACTACTTTCTTTCCGTTCATGATCCTTCCACATCAAGGTCCCGACTCCGTGGTTAGCTCATGCAATGGTGTGGAAGGGGTTTCTTGGCGGCACGTCGATATTGTATATAAATCGTTTTACTCTTATTTTATTTAAGTTGTTTGGTTGCTAACTAAGTTGTCTAATATTGTAATATTTCAAGTGTACATCCATATCTGCATTCATTCCAAACATTGGGTGCTCGGGGTGTTTGAGCTTCGTCGTATGTTGATGACCATATATGACAGCGACCCTGCCAGTATATACACAGACCCTTTGCATCAGCATCTTCACACATTTAAAGGTGAGCTGATGAAGTTGTTTAGCCTGATCAGGGACGTGGGCCTACGCGAGAGCTCAGTGCACTTCCGTCACAGGACCTACAAGACTGCACCACGCCAGCAAGGGATGAATGCGGATTGTGGTGTCTGGGTATGCCGTAATGTCAGCACCTTGATTGAGGGCGATGTAGTAGATTTAGCCCTTACCCGCACCGAACAAGAGGCCAGGGACTTTCGCATACATATGGCGGAGACCATTTATGCGCATTGTCTTCCACATCAACATGATTAGGTTGTTTATGTAACATTAAATAATTGTTATTTTTAGTGTTAACTTATTTTGTTAAAGTATTGTGATTGAAGTTATAATTTTGTTTATTATTTTGTTAAAGTATTGCACATATGAATACTTGAAGCCTAAAAAGTGTGACAAAAACAGTAAAAACATGCAACAACACTTTACTCTCTCTTCCTATGTGGGACACATTCCCATACCTATTTGGTTTTTGCTAATTTCATCCAATTACTCAACTTTGAGTATCGATATCTCATTCACACGTACTCCGTTTTGGACGCATTATATATCGTTTCGAAGCTCTCATATAGGAGACATAAACCCACTAAGAGTTAGTTATATAACACACACACACACACACACACATATATATATATATATATATATATATATATATATTTAAATGTGTCAAAAGTTTAGTAAAAACCATATTTTTACTAAAATTTTCCAACACCTAGTAAGTAGGTTTATGAAACTTGCGGTAATCCTAATACAGAGATTATTGGATGAACAAGCATTAATTTCTTGATTCACATGTGCATTAATCCTTAGACTACTTAAAGACTACTTTTCAGCCTAATGAAAGACTTTTATTCATGAGCAGACTTCCTTTTGCAGACGAATCTTGCAGTTACTTTTCCAGTCGAATCTTACAGGCTCTTTTCAGACGAAACATGCAATTGCTTTTTCAGTCGAATCTTACAGGCTCTTTTCAGACGAATCTTGCAGTGAACTATTCAGACGAATCATGCAGGCAACTTTTCAGACGAAATCTTTGACCATATCCACATCCCTGATGAAGAACATACATTTTCACGGCTATAAGTAGATGGCATGATGAAGTAGTAATTCACAACTTACTATCTATCTTTTATACCCTCTACACCGTTTACAAACATTCTCTCGCTTTTCTTAACACTATGGCTGGAGGTTCAAGATTAAAGGGGAACATGTCGGCGAATGGGGCTGGAACTTCACGTTCGGCAGCCTACCAACCACTGAACGATGGAGCTCGCCGGAGTACCTGGAAAGTACCAGAAACAGACGAGGAGTGGAGAAACTATGGGCGAACTGCGGACGATTATCCATTCACGGCTGAGGAGGAAGAAGACTGGGAGATGGCATGCGAGAATTACCACTTCAATAATGACAGAATTACCCCACCAATGTATCATTGTACCCAGCCAACGGGTCTTCCACAAAGTCAACGAATTACTCCCTTAGTGCAAAAATCCATTGATAAGGCGAACGCCGATATCGAAAAGGTAAAAGGTATGTGGAACCATAACAGGGGGATTCAGCAGGGGAAAATGGAGTATCTAGCGGAGAAGAAACGAGAACTGGCCATGACTAGGGCTCACGTTCGGGAGGTGCAACGACAGATTAAGAAGTAGAAGAGGAATTACAAGAAATCGAAGACGACTACACGGGAATGGAGGACGTCATCAAGGAAAAGGTTAACTTCATCACCGGAATCCAGGACGCATTCCAGTCATAGATTTCTTTGTTTACCTGCACTGTATCCGTTTCATTTGGGAAGATGATTTGCAATAACTGATCTTTTAATTAATTACCTTATTAAATAACTTAAAATGGGGAAAACATTTTCTTTAATTAATTTCTATATTAAATACATTAAAATGGAAATGAAACAATACATTAAAAACCTCAACTACATAAAATGATAACCTAAAAAAACTATAGGGACCATTTATGTTTTTTAAATTTGCCCCAAACTGGAGGGGCCAAAACTGTAAATATCAAAAAATCGCAGGACTACCGCGGGACCCAATCGCGGGACAGGGGCCAAAAGTGGTCCCGCGGGCATAGTTGGGGGGGAAGTTGTAGCCGCGGGGTATCTTGAGGGGGCATAGCGGGAGATTTGGCCAAAGAAGGTGCCACGTTGTGCCACGTCCCGCGATCGCGGATCCCACCGTGGAAAAATGGGTATTTCGGCAATTTCAATGAGAAAATGGGTATTTTGGCAAGTCAAAATCAAACTTTGGGTATTTTAATTAAATTTCCTATATTTTTTATTAGAATTTGGTTGTAATAATAATGGAACCACATGATAATTAGTTAATTACTCTTGGAAGATCTTGTGGTTGTCTTGTTCTAGATTTAGTGTTTAATGTTCATTCAACCAATTATAAACATAACAAATTAAACTTGGGGAATATATTGCAAATGAAATTATATATATACGCGATTTTAGTTTGGTGGCATGCAAATTTAATCCAGACGACAAAAATTGTTTTTATATATATCCTTCATAATCAAGTTAACAAATTAAGAAGCTAAACAAGTAGTCCTACTTTGAGTGTAAAATTAACTGTGGGATATTTAATACCATTTCTTTTTTCATCAAGATTTGCTTTTGTTATGCATTTGCCGTCAAAGTTGAACAATAAATATTATTTTTGACCTGAATCAAGTTGAAGGATTTTTAAAGTTCACTTTATTTATATATATCGGTCGGTTCATTTGAGAAGTCTAAATATTTTGAGAAATGGAGAAGTAAAAAAACACGGGAGTGTTCATATATGAATGTTCATATATGACTGTTATATATGAACGTTCATATATGACTGTTATATGAACGTTCATATATGAACGTTGGAGTGTTCATATATGAATGTTCATATATGACTGTTATATGAACGTTCATATATGAACGTTCATATATGAACGTTCATATATGACTGTTTATATATGAACGTTCATAAATGAACGTTCATATAACAGTCATATATGAACGTTCATATAACAGTCATATATGAACGTTCATATATGACTGTTTATATATGAACGTTCATATATGAACACTCTCGTGTTTTTTTACTTCTCTATTTCTCAAAATATTTAGACTTCTCAATTGAACTTTTTCATATATATATATATATATTTAGACTTCTCAATTGAACTTTTTCATATATATATATATATATATATATATATATTAATGCATGCATCCTTTACACATTAAGCATATTTATATTCACATTACACTGTGTCCTCGTCAGTTAGTTAAGCATTGGTATCATTTTATAGGATAGTGGACCAATCATCACCTAAGGTTGGTTTCGTCAACTCAGTAATAAACATACATCAAATCTTTAAAAGCAGACAATATAATTACTCCTCTAATCCTAAATATTTCCAGTGATGTGTGGTCGATTATTTTAAAATTGAAACTAGTTGGGGGATAATCTTAGAGAAGTTAATAATAAATTGAAGGCATATTATGTTTCAAAGTTGGGTGTTTGAAGATATTTAGAGCCCCAAGTGTTAAGATATGAGTGATCATGGAATATTCCAACATTAATGAAGATAACATGCATGTAATCAAACATTGATTACGTAAAATGTATATAGTTTATATATATATTAATAAACTTAAATTAATCATGGTTTGATTAACTTGCATGATTATTAATTATTTGATTACATGCATCCCTTTTCTCCAAAATATGTTGGAAGGTTTACATAAAATAATAATCGTAATACATATAATAATACCAATATATTACAAAGATAAAATTTTCGACCAACGAAATAATGGCTTTTCTATTGGTTTATTTTTTCCATTAAAAAAATACTATCAAACTTCAGGATGTCATATTTTTTCTTCCAATTCATATATTAATGTAGTTGAACCCAAAATGTAATTATTTTTCGAGAGTTAAAAAATAATATTTAACATTGTTTTATGATATATATATATATATATAAATGTAGAGGAAGGTTCAAACGAGAATCGTAACAATTTAAGAAAACACGAGGAGCATTCTCAACCAACCATTTGGTTTATTAAGGGAATTAAATGGTAAGGGTATATGAGTCATTTTACGTTTTCTAATTTAAGTCCAGATCAAACCACGTGAGATAACCAAGAACTTGCGATAACAATGAATCCTCCGACGAAAATTTTGCAGATTCCGGTGATACGTTTTTCCGATCTGTATGCTTCCAGCAACACAAACTCACTTATTTCTCGATCAAAATCAAATCTAAAAATTGCTATGTGATCGAAATCAATATATAAATCGATCTGGAGAACAAAAACGATCAAAAACACATTAGAAATCCAAAATCTATTATCACCTCTCGAAGAACATCGTCGACCTAGATCTACTCCAAAACCCAAAATATATTACTGAAAATCTGATTCTGGAGGCTGTAAACTTATCAAAATCAACAGAGAAAACGATATGTGAAGTCAGAAACAATTAATCACACTTAATCTTCAATATAAAATCTGATTCAGACAAGCCTCACATCACATATGATTTTTCATTGTAACACATATGATTTACTAAAAACAAAATCACATATGATTGATAACTAAGTGATATCATATTGTAAACACAAGATCATATATGATCACATATGATTTACTAAAACAAAATCACATATGATTAATAACTAAGTGATATCAGATTGTAAAACAAGATCATATATCATCATATATGATTTACTAAAACAAAATCACATATGATTAATAACTAAGTGATATCAGATCATATATGATCACATATGATTTACTAAAACAAAATCACATATGATTAATAACTAAGTGATATCAGATTGTAAAACAAGATCATATATGATTAATACTAGTGATATCAGATAACAGTCTTATAGATCACATATGATTTACTAACTAAAACAAAATCACATATGATTAATAACTAAGTGATATCAGATTGTAAAACAACGGTGGTGGTCACGGCTGTTTTCGATGCAACGGTGGTGCACATGTCTTCCCATTCTTCGTCCTCAACAGTCCCTGGCCTCGTCGACGACTACATGAACGGGTCCCAGAAATCCCAGGTGAACGACGGCGGAGGAGGCGGTGTTGGTGGTGGACGTTATCCATGTGTCGGAGGTTGGACTCATCGGAGGAGGAGGTGGAGGTGGAGGCTATGGTGTGGGGGTTTGCAGAGGAGAAGGAGGTGAAGGGAGGGTTGGTGGCGAGTGGTGGTGTTGCTTCCATTGGTTTATAGAGTTTCTAAATTGAAGAAAGCTGTAATAAAGTTGTAATAAAGCAGTAGGTGTAACGACCCGGATTCCCCAAACACGCATCAAATAGCATACAATGCATAACGTCGTTATAAAACAAGAGATACATTATATAACAAATATGGTCCCCTAGTCTTTACAAACATTCAGTACATCATTACAACGTTTACTTAGTAAATTTACATCATTACTAATAACATAAATACAACTACAAAACACATCATAGTCTTCAACTACAAAAGTCTTTCAAAAGTTATTCGCGGATTAACCTTCTTACTTGCTCTTACTCGATCCACGACATGGAATACATATTTTTAAAACAAAATGAGGGTTAGATCTTGAGGTCTAGTGAGAAAATCCCCGTTAGTTAAAAACCATTTGCATAAACGTCATACACATAACACACATAAGAATACCAACTATGACTCATGCATCATGTATCTCTCCATCTCATTCTCTTGGACATATTAATTGGTGGCGAGCCAATTAATCAATTTACACCACTGTACTGAATACAGCCAACACCAATGTCCCTCTGTACAACCAACACCACCGATCCTAAGCACGGCCAACTAGTACTCATGCAGTGTAATACGCATATAAACATAATATGCACATTATTACACTCATTCCACATATATGTATTCCAATTTGAAAACATTTTAAGTAAACACTCACTTGTTTGCTTATCACAACTCTTCCCAATCTTCCACAAAGAACTCAACTTTCACCTTCGATTCACAATATCTGAAATAAATAGATATAGATACTCCTTTACCAAAAAGATCACATAAGACTCATTAGGACCAAGAACTTTAGATAAATCTATCTAAATCTTATTCTCCATTATTTCCCCCAAACACGTACTTAAGTTAAGTCCACGGTATATTCAGTCCTTATTCATTCCCTATCCAAAAACTAACAATACACAGGTTACTGGATACTCAAAAGCATCTAAACTCTCAAAATAGACCAAACAACTTAAGTTTCCGGACAACACAAACTTCCCGGACAACTCAAACTATCCGGACAACATACACAATCCGGATAACAACACTTTCCGGATAACATAACCAATCCGGATAACATAACTATCCGGATAACACAACAATCCGGACACTATCCGATAAATCATTTCATCCGGAAACTAGAGAAAATAGGACTTACCCGGTTAATCAATTCATCCAGATACCTGCAAGAAAACTACCGGACACTATCAACACATTATTCGGACACCACCGAAAAAACTACCGGACACATTCATCTTATCCGGAAACCTCTGACTGTTCATTCATTTTCTACCCAAAAATCGACTGAATCAATACTAGATGTGAAATTGATGATTCTACTCCGATAAAAACCTTCTAATACCATTTACAGACATAAATTACAAAGGGACATACCTTAATTTCACTTCCAAGCACTTCAAATGAGGCCTTAACCTTAGCTTTCTTCTTCTTTTCTTTTGGTCTCAAAACACACACACACACATTGATTGTTTCTGGATATTTCAGAATTATGAAATATCTGATTTCATCGAGAGATATTATCAAACCAAGTTACCACTTTAGTCCCTAAACTATCCATTAATGACCAAAACACCTTTAACTCCTAACTTAACCCAAACTTACCCTAAACTTCAAATTTTAAAGTTAACTAAATTTAACGGAAAAGAGGATTTAACTAACGAACTTACCCGGGGTATTACATCATCTCCCCCTTAAAAGAATTCTGTCTCGGAATTTGGTTAGGCAAAAAGATACGGGTACTTAGTTCTCATTTCTGATTCTGACTCCCAAGTAGCATCCTGCCCTTTGTGATGTCGCTACTGTACTTTTACTTGTGTGATCTCCTTATTCCGCAAAACTTTAACTTTACTGTCAATTACCGCTTCAGGTTCTTCCACATAATTCAGCTTTTCATCAACCTGTATTTCTGGTAGGGAAACTGTTTGATCCGGCGTAACCAAGCACTTCCGCAAATTTGAAACATGAAAAGCGTTGTGAGTCCTACTTAACTCTGACGGAAGATCCAACCTGTATGCTACTTCACCAATCCTTTCTGTTATTGCAAATGGTCCAATGTACCTTGGGCTCAGCTTACCTTATTTCCCAAATCGAATGACTCCTTTCCAAGGTGAGAATTTCAACATTACAAAATCTCCAACTTGGAACTCTAACGGTTTTCGACGTCGGTCGGCGTAACTTTTCTGTCTGTCTTGAGCCACTTTCAAACGTTCCCGAATCTGAGAAATCTTATCTGCGGTCAACTAAACTATATCTGGCCCTGCTAACTGTTTCTCTCCCACTTCGTTCCAACACAGAGGCGTTCGGCATTTTCTACCATACAGGACTTCAAACGGTGTCGCTTGTATACTGGAGTGATAACTGTTGTTGTAGGCAAATTCAATCAATGGTAAATGTTTATCCCACGATCCCCCAAAATCAACAATACAAGCCCTTAACATATCTTCCAAAGTCTAAATCGTTCGTTCACTTTGACCGTCAGTTTGAGGATGATACGCTGTACTTAGCTTTATCTGAGTTCCCATTTCTTTTTGAAAACTTCTCCAGAATCTTGAGGTAAAACGACTGTCACGATCAGAAATAATCGAGATTGGAACTCCATGTCGAGCTACTATTTCATTGATATACAATTTGGCGAGTCTATCTAATGAATAGGTTTCCTTTATCGGTAGGAAGTGAGCAGACTTTGTCAACCTGTCAACGATCACCCAAATGGCATCAAACCCTTTTGGAGTCCTTGGTAGCTTCACGATGAAGTCTGTAGTAATCTGATCCCATTTCCACATCGGTATTTCTAGACGCTGTAATTGCCCAAATGGCTTCTGATGTTCAATCATCACCTTCTTACTAGTAGAGCAACCTTCCACATATTAAGCAACACTTCTTTTCATCCCCGGCCACCAATAAAATTGTCGTAGATCTTTATACATCTTATTCGTACCTGGGTGAATAGAGAAAAGAGATTGATGAGCTTATTGAAGTACCCGATCACGTAAATTACCCAAACGAGACACCCAAATTCTGTTTCCCAAACACAGTAACCCACGATCATCTGGAACAAGTGTTGCTGATATCCCTACTAATCGTTCTGTTTTCAAGTGTTCTTCTTGAAAAGCTTCTACTTGACACTTCTTCAATCCGTCAAAGATGTTAGGTAGAAGTTCAGCCCGTAGTGAAATGCTTTTATTGTTCCACTCCTTTCTTGCCGACTTAGTGCATCAGCTACCACATTCGCCTTTCCCGGATGATAAAGAATTTCACAGTCGTAGTCATTTACCAGTTCTAACCATCTTCTTTGTCTCATATTCAATTCCCGTTGATTGAAAAGATGTTGAAGACTTTTATGATCGGTATAAATTTGACACTTAGAACCATAAAGATAATGTCTCCAGATTTTCAGCGCGAAAACAGCTGCTGCAAGTTCCATGTCATGTGTAGGATACTGCCGTTCATGATCCTTCAGTTGACGAGAAGCATAAGCAATAACTTTCCCACGCTGCATTAATACACAACCCAATCCCAGTTTGGAAGCATCACTGTAAACAACAAAATCATTGGAACCTTCAGGTAGTGACAGAATCGGTGCGCTACAAAGTTTCTCTTTCAATAATCGGAATGCTCCATCCTGCTCTGCTTTCCATTCAAACTTTATATTCTTTCGAGTCAGCTTGGTCAAAGGCGTAGCGATACGGGAGAAATCTTGTATAAACTTTCGATAATAGCCGGCTAAACCCAGAAAACTTCTTACCTCGGTTGGCGTTATCTGAAGTTCCCACTTTTCAATTGCTTCTACTTTCATCGGATCAACTAGAATGCCTTTCTCAGAAACTATATGTCCTAGAACTGAACTTCTCGAAGCCAAAATTCACACTTAGAAAATTTTGCATACAACTGTTCCTTCTTCAACAACTCCAAAATCAAACGAAAATGTCGTGCGTGCTCTTCTTCTGATCGAGAGTAGATAAGGATATCATCGATAAACACAATAACGAATTTATCGAGATATGGCTTACATACTCGATTCATTAAATCCATAAAAGCAGCTGGGGCGTTCGTCAGACCGAAAGGCATTACTAAGAATTCGTAGTGACCATACCGTGTGCGAAAAGCAGTTTTCAGAACGTCTTCTTCTTTAACCTTCAGCTGGTGATAACCAGATCTCAGATCAATCTTGGAGAAATAGCAAGCTCCAACTAGTTGATCAAAGAGGTCATCAATTCTAGGAAGCGGATACTTGTTCTTGATCGTGCACTTATTCAGTTCCCGATAATCAATACACATCCTCATCGAACCATCCTTCTTTTTCACAAACAGAACCGGTGCTCCTGTAACGTCCCAAAAATTACAAGAAATTTAAAATTTTAAAAACATGCATTTCATTATAAAACAATCACAATTTAATAATTCGTAACTCAAATGAAGTTAACGTCGTTAACTCGAACAGTCAATAAAGTTTATGCAGCGGAAATTTCATAAAATAAAATCCAAAGGTTTGAAAGTGAAACTTAAACAATTCTTGACACTCCGCGCCTAGTGTGTGTACCGTCAAGCCCGACTGCCGCTCGCACCTGAAATCACAACATATTGGGAAAAGGGTAAGCTAAACGCTTAGTGAATCCTATCACACATGCAGGTAGCAACCCCACGTATATCGCCCCTACCCGCCAGTAGGCAACATCACCATCACCACAGATATAAATCCACATAACAATTAGCGTATAAATACGAACCTCGGTCCCACCGAGCACACCAAAAATATATAGATACAAGCTCAGTCCCACCGAGCCCTCGGTCCCACCGAGTAAAGACATCGATACAAGCTCAGTCCCACCGAGCCCTCGGTCCCACCGAGTAAAGATAATACAATTGTACTAGCTCAGTCCCACCGAGCCCTCGGTCCCACCGAGCCCCCCAGTCCCACTGAGGTGTACACAAGCATACATAATTCACATACACATTCAACAGATCACAACTAGATATCACATCCCAACTAATTCACGTAAACACGTAATAACACATAATAACACGTAACACAAAATAACGATATGCATGAAATTCCTAACTACGCGGTGAGAGAACTCACCTCAAAGCAAAGTGACGCGCTCCCGAGCCGCAACACCAGCACGTCAACCTTCCTCACATTTTCCCACCTAATTACGCACTAAAAACGTCAACGGAAGGTCCCAACTCACGACACTTTTACTAGTTTAACGAAACTAAAAATTCCAGCTTTTATACTAAAAACGCAGGTCTGTTCGGGACCCATTTTACCCCTGCTAAACTGATCAAACCAAAAATCTAATTCCACATTCAGGAAGTTCAATGTCTTACGGTTCCAGGGACGTATCGCACGCGTCCTAACGATATTCCTAGCACTCTATATGAATTTTACAAAAACACCTCTCAGAGCAGCTAAAACAGGACCTGTCCATATAAAATGGCAATTTGACACTAGCTATGGCCCGAACTGGTTTTTCCACAAGACATAGGAAACTTAATAGACTCCGAAACGAAACTTTTGGCACCAGTCCCATCCCAATCCGACATTCTAAGCAAAAGTTATGCATAAAACAAAACAGGGACAGAAAGCTGGAAGTTTTTCGGACCAGGCTGTATAAACAGCCCCATACGGCCTAGCTACAGGCTTAAACAGATTTTCGGCAAAACACGAAAAACTTTCCTGACTCGATTAGTGAACTTCGGCCACCGATTTCATTTCAATCCGAGCTACGAGTAAAGAGTTACGGTTTACTCAAAACAGGGCAGAAACTGTGCAATTTACATAAAATGATAACCTTTTGAACTTGATCCCAATAAGACGTCTTAATCCAAACAGACCCGCAAAACAACATGACTTACTGTTTTAGGGTTACCATGGTCTGAAACACACCAAGCACCACCCACTACCGCCTCCGGAGGTGGTGGTGATTGGCGGTGACACGGTGGTTGCGGTTTACAATTTCCGACGAAGAAAACATCAATAAAACGAACGGGACACTTACCTTAACGGAATCCTTCTTCTTCCTCCTTTCCGACCAGTCCCGACGCTGGTTCCCTCACGCCGGTGATCGCCTCCTTCCTCCTCTCGACTCTCGCTCTCTATCTCTTTCGGTCTCTCTCTCTTTTCTTCTCGGTTTCACTTCCTTTTCTTCTTGGCCGAAAACAACAAGGGGAAGGGAAGGAAAAATGGCTAAGGGTTTTGGGGGAGGATTGTTAAGATGAAACCGAAGGGGAGGGGAGGGGTTGTGCCTCTTGGCCGATCCCCTTGCCCAACTATGGAGAAAGTCCCAAACAGCCCCTCAACTTACACTTCTTAGCAAAATCCCACAAAGGTTACTTCACTTAACTTTTTGGCCCGACTCGGCTAACCCCGCTAACGGAAACCACGTTAATTAATTAAATGCCTTTTAAAAAAAAAATAACGAGAATACATACCGGGATACGGGCTTTACAACTCTCCCCCACTTGGATTAGACTTCGTCCTCGAAGTCTATGTCCGTGAATAGCTATAGATAGGTCTCCCACATCTCAACCTCAGGTTCCCAAGTTCACTCGGAACACTTTCGGTGTTTCCACTAGACCTTCACTAACTGGAATTTAAGATTTCCCACATCGCCTAAAAATATCTCGAATAATTTTCTTACCACAAAACTCCTTCAAGTACACCGCAAGTATGATCGGAGGAACATTCCAACAACTGGATTCATTCCTAGTCAAACGACTTCGGTTGTCTCCCAACCATAGATAATCCAAACATCCCGATTCAAATTTCAAGCTCTAACCATTCTAAAGTTGCTCACCAATATACCCTACAGGATACTCGAATTCGATCATTCCTATCATTAACTGTCGATTAACTTTCACGAGTTCTAATAGACTCCCACAATTTATTCCACATGAATTATCAAACTAGTAAATTTATAATCATCCACGAAGGTCATTCCACCACAACCATTCACCACAAGCAAACATCTCAGGATTACTACTACCATCAACATAATTTCCTTAAAATCGGCTACAATTCCCCAATTACACTAAGGCATTTGGCCTCAAGCCCAAAAGTCGACACCTAAGTATACTATTTACCTCAAAAATTCTACGCATTTATCCTCTTTATTACAAAGGGCAGCATTCCCTAACCGATAATATTCGGCCTACAGTACCCACACGCGTGGGATACCCAACCTTCCATTAAGACCGAGCAATTGACCCATGACTATCACGGACAAAATTCGGAATTTCCCCCGAAACTCTCTCGCGATTGGCATTTTCCTCCAAAACTGCCACCTCCTGAGCACTACCTATCGACTCGAGAAGAGGTGCAACCACTGTTAACCGTTGACACAAGCCCCACAGTGGCTCACCATCCAGATGTCGACTAAGTGCGTCCGTAACAACATCCGCTTTACCGGGGTGGTAAAGTATCTCACCATCATAATCCTTGACCACGTCAAGCCACCTCCTCTGACGCATGTTGAGGTTTTGCCGGTCATCAAGTACTGGAGGCTTTTATGGTTAGTGTATACACTTGACGCCATACAAATAGTGCCTCCAAATCTTGAGAGCAAACACCACCAATTCTTACATACCCTCCGGCAAAGTCAACATCGGAGCCTCGCATAACGCCTGCGTAGCTCCCCAAAGCCCTCTGCTGCTCTTCACCCCAACTAAAAGCCGCAGATTTCTTCGTCGATCGGGTCATCGGTAAAGCAATCTTGGAGAAATCCTGAATGGATCTCCGAAAGTACCCTGCTAACCCAAGAAAACTCCGTACTTCAGTGAGAGTCTTTGGCACTTCCCACCGCATCACAGCCGTAATCTTGGCCGGATCCACCATAATACCATTCTGGTT
This sequence comes from Saussurea involucrata, assembly GCA_033807775.1. Lineage (NCBI taxonomy): Eukaryota > Viridiplantae > Streptophyta > Magnoliopsida > Asterales > Asteraceae > Saussurea > Saussurea involucrata. Next base: position 28,183,758 of record CM066315.1, on the reverse strand, counting down.
CATGACATGTCCTAGGAATTGGACCTCTCGTAACCAGAACTCGCACTAGGAGAACTTAGCATAAAGTTTCTCCCGCCTCGAAACTTCCAAAACTACTTGCAAATGCATCTCGTGCTCTTCCTTCGACTTCAAACACACAGGAATATCTTCGATGAACACGATCACCGATCGATCCCACATAGGGCTACATACCCGGTTCATGAGGTCCATGAACGCTGCGGGTGCATTGGTGAGCCCGAGAGGCATCACCACAAACTTGTAAATGGCCATGACGTGAACGAAAGGCCGTCTACTCCGTATCCTCTCTCCTCACCCGCATCCGATGATACCCCAATCTCAAATCAACCTTAGAGAACCACGAGGCTCCCTGAAGCTGATCGAACAAGTCATCGATCCTTGGCGGAGGATAACGATTATTCACCGTAAGCTTATTCAACTCACGGTAGTCTATACACATCCGTTGGGACCCGTCTTTCTTTTTCACAAACAGAATCGGGGCTCCCCACGGTGGACAACTCGGCTTGATGAACTCCTTTTCGATAAGTTCCTGCAACGAGTGTACAACTCCTTCATTTTCGGTGGAGCCAGACGATAAGGTGCCTTGGCCACCGGAGCAGCATCCGGAATCAAATCAACGTGGAACTCTACCTGTCGCTCAGGAGGTATCCCCGGTAACTCCTCGGGAAAATACGTCAGCAAACTCCCGTACAACTGGCACATCCTCCACAAACTTCTTCTCTCCATCGACGCGCGTGTCGATCACATACGCCAAAAATCCCTGACCACTGTGCTGCAAGTACCTCCGAGCCCTCGCAGCCGAACATATCGTTGAGGTCCGCCTGGGCAAGCCGCCCTGAACTAGCATTTCTACCCCGCTTGGGGTTCGAACTCGTACTTGTTTGCGACGACAAACAATCTCCGCGTCATACGCATCCATCCAATCCATGCCCACAGTCACACACAACTCCCGCATAGTGATCGGAATCAAATCAATCGGGAACCTCACACCAGAGATCTCTATAGTGCACCCCCGGTACACGTCAGTAACCGTCAAGGTCCTGTCTTCAGCAACTGCAACCACAAGTGGACAGCCTAACCGTCCTACAACTCGGCCCCAAACACTCACTGACTATGTGAGATTCGGAAGGATGAGTAGCCCCGCTATCAATCGTCACCACAGTAAGCATCGAGTTAACCAAGAACGTACCTGTCACCACTTTATACGTAGCTTGTGCCTCCTCCACTCCCAGTTGACGAACTCTACCTCAGGCCGCCTCCATCACTACAGCAAGTGAAGCATACTGCGCGGTACTCACGAACTCCCTGATCTTGGTACGTAACATATCCTTGCATCGTGTCCTCTTCATGTCCTCAAAAGCAGCATGCTAAGGATAGAATAATGTCATTTCCGTAAACTTTCGGTTCACCTCCTTTATGGCCTCCGCAGTCTGATAGAGTTCCAAGAACTCTTTGGCACTCCTCTCCATCTCCACTAGAGGCACATGCTCTACACGAAACATACGACGAACTCCTCCCAGGTCAAGTAGTGCGCCCGTTAAGCGTCAAAGCAATAGCACACCAATCCTTCGCTCCGTCTCGTAACAGATTCACCGCGAAGCGTACCTTCTAGTTCGCAGGACAACCACCGGTAAGGAATGTGCACTCTATAACCGATCCCGACCCTCTTGTTCGGGGCTGCCCACCCGCAGGGGGTGGAATCGCCGCGATGCGCTCCTCCATCGACACTATTACCTCATCACGAATGTCGGTAATAATTTCGGGGATCGCCTCCTCAAAATATGCGTCACCTCGACCGCAAACATCTCACGAATCTGATCAGCAATAATTCCAGCATCAGCATCTGGATCAACATTGTTGTTCCTCCTTAACGAGCTACTAACACACATTAAAACCTGCTAACTACGCTCACACTCAACTCTTCGGATTCTCCGTGACTTTCCCCGACTCGAGCACGGATCCTGTGCTTCAGATAGTAGGAGCTCTGCTACTACCCTTCACACCTATCCTTACTCGTTTCGAGTCCTGTCCCGGGACGTCCAAGTAGTTGCTTACCACAAACAAACACATATGCCCATTCCGGCATATGCAAACACTTTTCCTAGCCCCCTAGAAAAGTCGTAATACCCTACCACCCTTGCTAGAACGGAACCCCCACTAGCCCTGACGAGTCGCCTCGTAAACGCACAGTCGTATACAGTGAAACCAGATAGACATTCGAATATAAGATTCTATCCTACAACGGTTGGACTCAAACAAGAGCTGCGCAATAGAACTAAATCCAACATTCTAAGGCTATTCAGTTCCTACTGTATACAACCTAAGGTGCATTCACATAACAACCTATCAAGGCTAGCATGAGTTCCTAATAGCAAGTAACAAGTATACAGTACCACAAAATCCACGTAAGCAATCTTGCATACATACTCCTATGTTCTAGAAAGCAATCTAGCATACGTACTCATATGTAAACGCTATTCCCAGCTCACTAGGAATTTCATCTCATCCCACTACTCTTGCTACAACGGAATCCCTGTTAGCCATAACGAGTTGTCTCGCGAATACCCAGTCGCACGCAGCGTGAATCAAATAGACATTCGAATACAAGATTCTATCCTAGAACGGTTGGACTCAAACAAGAGCTGCGCAATAGAACTAAATCAAATATTCTAAGGCTATATGATTCTTACTGCATGCAACCTATAGGGCCTTCACTTGACAACCTACTATAACTAGCATTGATTCCTACTAGCAAGCAGTCATCGTACAGCACAGTGTAAACAACCTCGGCAATCTAGCATGCATACCCTATGCCTAGAAAGCAATAAATACACTAAGTGTTGTACCTTCCCAATTGGCGTCGGCTGACTGTACACACTGCGCCCACGATCACCGTTTCCCAAACGGGCTTTCTCCGTTCATTTATTTTCAAAGATTTTAATAAGAGAGTTTAAAAACTTCATAGCCGCAACTTGAGACCAAACACACCGAGATGTGTTTGATTCACTCAAGCTGTGCTCTGATACCAAGTTGTAACGTCCCAAAAATTACAAGAAATTTAAAATTTTAAAAACATGCATTTCATTATAAAACAATCACAATTTAATAATTCGTAACTCAAATGAAGTTAACGTCGTTAACTCGAACAGTCAATAAAGTTTATGCAGCGGAAATTTCATAAAATAAAATCCAAAGGTTTGAAAGTGAAACTTAAACAATTCTTGACACTCCGCGCCTAGTGTGTGTACCGTCAAGCCCGACTGCCGCTCGCACCTGAAATCACAACATATTGGGAAAAGGGTAAGCTAAACGCTTAGTGAATCCTATCACACATGCAGGTAGCAACCCCACGTATATCGCCCCTACCCGCCAGTAGGCAACATCACCATCACCACAGATATAAATCCACATAACAATTAGCGTATAAATACGAACCTCGGTCCCACCGAGCACACCAAAAATATATAGATACAAGCTCAGTCCCACCGAGCCCTCGGTCCCACCGAGTAAAGACATCGATACAAGCTCAGTCCCACCGAGCCCTCGGTCCCACCGAGTAAAGATAATACAATTGTACTAGCTCAGTCCCACCGAGCCCTCGGTCCCACCGAGCCCCCCAGTCCCACTGAGGTGTACACAAGCATACATAATTCACATACACATTCAACAGATCACAACTAGATATCACATCCCAACTAATTCACGTAAACACGTAATAACACATAATAACACGTAACACAAAATAACGATATGCATGAAATTCCTAACTACGCGGTGAGAGAACTCACCTCAAAGCAAAGTGACGCGCTCCCGAGCCGCAACACCAGCACGTCAACCTTCCTCACATTTTCCCACCTAATTACGCACTAAAAACGTCAACGGAAGGTCCCAACTCACGACACTTTTACTAGTTTAACGAAACTAAAAATTCCAGCTTTTATACTAAAAACGCAGGTCTGTTCGGGACCCATTTTACCCCTGCTAAACTGATCAAACCAAAAATCTAATTCCACATTCAGGAAGTTCAATGTCTTACGGTTCCAGGGACGTATCGCACGCGTCCTAACGATATTCCTAGCACTCTATATGAATTTTACAAAAACACCTCTCAGAGCAGCTAAAACAGGACCTGTCCGTATAAAATGGCAATTTGACACTAGCTATGGCCCGAACTGGTTTTTCCACAAGACATAGGAAACTTAATAGACTCCGAAACGAAACTTTTGGCACCAGTCCCATCCCAATCCGACATTCTAAGCAAAAGTTATGCATAAAACAAAACAGGGACAGAAAGCTGGAAGTTTTTCGGACCAGGCTGTATAAACAGCCCCATACGGCCTAGCTACAGGCTTAAACAGATTTTCGGCAAAACACGAAAAACTTTCCTGACTCGATTAGTGAACTTCGGCCACCGATTTCATTTCAATCCGAGCTACGAGTAAAGAGTTACGGTTTACTCAAAACAGGGCAGAAACTGTGCAATTTACATAAAATGATAACCTTTTGAACTTGATCCCAATAAGACGTCTTAATCCAAACAGACCCGCAAAACAACATGACTTACTGTTTTAGGGTTACCATGGTCTGAAACACACCAAGCACCACCCACTACCGCCTCCGGAGGTGGTGGTGATTGGCGGTGACACGGTGGTTGCGGTTTACAATTTCCGACGAAGAAAACATCAATAAAACGAACGGGACACTTACCTTAACGGAATCCTTCTTCTTCCTCCTTTCCGACCAGTCCCGACGCTGGTTCCCTCACGCCGGTGATCGCCTCCTTCCTCCTCTCGACTCTCGCTCTCTATCTCTTTCGGTCTCTCTCTCTTTTCTTCTCGGTTTCACTTCCTTTTCTTCTTGGCCGAAAACAACAAGGGGAAGGGAAGGAAAAATGGCTAAGGGTTTTGGGGGAGGATTGTTAAGATGAAACCGAAGGGGAGGGGAGGGGTTGTGCCTCTTGGCCGATCCCCTTGCCCAACTATGGAGAAAGTCCCAAACAGCCCCTCAACTTACACTTCTTAGCAAAATCCCACAAAGGTTACTTCACTTAACTTTTTGGCCCGACTCGGCTAACCCCGCTAACGGAAACCACGTTAATTAATTAAATGCCTTTTAAAAAAAAATAACGACAATACATACCGGGATACGGGCTTTACAGCTCCCCACGGCGAAGAACTGGGGCTGATGAAGCCTTTATCTGAAAGATCCTGCAGTTGTGTCATCATCTCTTTCATCTCTGGAGGTGCCAAACGATACGGTGCACGAGCAACAGGAGCGGCTCCAGGAATCAGATCTATACCAAACTCTACTTGTCTAACAGGCGGAAGACTATACAGAGCTTCTGGGAAAACTTCCGGAAATTCACAAACAACCGGGATATCTTCCAGCTTATTCTTTTCTAGTTTAGTATCTATCACATAAGCTAAGTAACTCGGGCAGCCTTTATTGATACACTTACGAGCTTTCAACATTGAGATAAGGCAAGATTGATGATTTCTACGATCACCATAAATCACTACTGGTCCCTTCTCAGGTAAAACAACATTTATCAACTTCTTATCACAAACTATACTAGCCTGATTCTCGGCTAACCAATCCATTCCCACTACCACATCAAACTCGATAAGGCTATAGGAAATAACTGAATAGGTACTCCACACCCATCTATGGTTATCACACAACTATCAAATACCTCTTTAACCGGTACTTGACTATCATTAGCCGTATCTACCATTAACGCATGATCTAACACTTTAGGCTTTAAATGCATATAGGCAGCAAAAGAAGGCGACACAAACGATCGGTTTGCACCGGAATCAAATAACACTTTAGCACGTGTAGAATTTATTAAGAATGTACCTGTAACCACATCGGGAGTCTCATCTGCTTCTTGCTCTGTCATCTGGAAGGCACGACCCCTTGCTCTTGGAATTTCTGGTCTTGGTACTACCGATCTAACACCCGCTAGTCTTACTGACGTACCACCCTGCTGTACTCTCCCCAGTGGACAATCGGACTGAAGGTGATCAGGAGAATGGCACGAGAAACAAAATCTAACTACCCGACAATCTCTAGCAATATGACCGATCTTTCCACGCTTATAACAATTTCGAGGATCAACTTGACAACTTCCTTGATGAAAACGGTGGCACTTTGGACAAGGTCCTTCAACTGGCCGAAAAGGCGTACGACTATCAAATCTCTGAAATCTAGACTTCTTTAGATCATACTGTGACCCTTCCCATTTTCTCTTCCCCGTACTCTTATCACCAGCATCTCTCCCTCTATCTCGTTCCACATTTTCCGCGGCATCAACTGCGGCTGAGAAGGTTTCCGGTCCCTTTGCAATCACTAGACTTCGGATTTCTGACTTTAATCCGAAGATAAACCTTTCCATCTTCAATGCCTCCGTGGCAACATAGTATTCAGCGAATCGTGACTTCTCCAGATGCAGGTTCCTGTTGTAGGTTCATAAATTCCTCTTCCAGTTGTCTAACTGCTGCTTGAGGACAAAACTGTCTTTTGAAAGCTGTTGTAAATTCTTCCCAAGTAAATGTAGAGTACACATCAGATCCTCTAGAGGTAATGAGAGCTTCCCACCAGTATAGAGCATCTGCTTTCAACATCGCGGTTCCGTATAATACTCTGTCTTCCTCGACACATTTACTGGTTTTGAATACGACTTCTATCTCCTTCAACCACCTCATGGCCTTCACTGGATCCCTTTCCCCTACGTACGTTGGAGGTTTACAGTTTAGAAACATCTTATAGTCACCTACGGTGGTGGTCACGGCTGTTTCCGATGGAACAGTGGTGGACCTGTCTTCCCATTCTTCGTCCTCAACAGTCCATGGCCTCGTCGACGACTACATGAACGGGTCCCAGAAATCCCAGGTGAACGACGGCGGAGGAGGCGGTGTTGGTGGTGGACGTTATCCATGTGTCGGAGGTTGGACTCATCGGAGGAGGAGGTGGAGGTGGAGGCTGTGGTGTGGGGGTTTGCAGAGGAGAAGGAGGTGAAGGGAGGGTTGGTGGCGAGTGGCGGTGTTGCTTCCATTGGTTTATAGAGTTTCTAAATTGAAGAAAGCTGTAATAAAGTTGTAATAAAGTTGTAATAAAGTAGTAGGTGTAACGACCCGGATTCCCCAAACACGCATCAAATAGCATACAATGCATAACGTCGTTATAAAACAAGAGATACGTTATATAACAAATATGGTCCCCTAGTCTTTACAAACATTCAGTACATCATTACAACGTTTACTTAGTAAATTTACATCATTACTAATAACATAAGTACAACTACAAAACACGTCATAGTCTTCAACTACAAAAGTCTTTCGAAAGCTATTCGCGGATTAACCTTCTTACTTGCTCTTACTCGATCCACGACATGGAATACATATTTTTAAAACAAAATGAGGGTTAGACCTTGAGGTCTAGTGAGAAAATCCCCGTTAGTTAAAAACCATTTGCACAAACGTCATAGACATAACACATATAAGAATACCAACTATGACTCATGCATCATGTATCTCTCCATCTCATTCTCTTGGCCATATTAATTGGTGGCGAGCCAATTAATCAATTTACACCATTGTACTGAATACATCCAACACCACTGTCCCTCTGTACAACCAACACCACCGGTCCTAAGCCCGGCCAACTAGTACTCATGCAGTGTAATACTCATATAAACATAATATGCACATTATTACACTCATTCCACATATATGTAATCCAATTTGAAAACATTTTAAGTAAACACTCACTTGTTTGCTTATCACAACTCTTCCCAATCATCCACAAAGAACTCAGCTTTCACCTTCGATTCACAGTATCTGAAATAAATAGATACAGATACTCCTTTACCAAAAAGATCACATAAGACTCATTAGGACCAAGAACTTTAGATAAATCTATCTAAATCTTACTCTCCATTATTTCCCCCAAACCCGTACTTAAGTTAAGTCCACGGTATATTCAGTCCTTATTCATTCCATATCCAATAACTAACAATACATAGGTTACTGGATACTCAAAAGCATCTAAACTCTCAAAATTGACCAAACAGCTTAAGTTTCCGGACAACACAAACTTCTCGGACAACTCAAACTATCCGGACAACATACACAATCCGGATAACAACACTTTCCGGATAACATAACCAATCCGGATAACATAACTATCCGGATAACACAACAATCCGGACACTATCCGGTAAATCATTTCATCCGGAAACTAGAGAAAATAGGACTTACCCGGTTAATCAATTCATCCGGATACCTGCAAGAAAACTATCGGACACTATCAACACATTATCCGGACACCACCCAAGAAACTACCGGACACATTCATCTTATCCGGAAACCTCTGACTGTTCATCCATTTTCTACCCAGAAATCGACTGAATCAATACTAGATGTGAAATTGATGATTCTACTCCGATAGAAACCTTCTAATACCAATTACAGACATAAATTACAAAGGGACATACCTTAATTTCACTTCTAAGCACTTCAAATGAGGCCTTAACCTTAGCTTTCTTCTTCTTTTCTTTTGGTCTCAAAACACACACACACACTGATTGTTTCTGGATATTTCAGAATTATGAAATATCTGACTTCATCAAGAGATATTATCAAACCAAGTTACCACTTTAGTCCCTAAACTATGCATTAATGACCAAAACACCTTTAACTCCTAACTTAACCCAAACTTGCCCTAAACTTCAAATTTTAAATTTAACTAAATTTAACGGAAAGGAGGATTTAACTAACGAACTTACCCGGGGTATTACAGTAGGAATAGCAGGTGGCAGAAAGAGCAGTAGGAAGAGACTGCAGCAGAAAGAGCAGGTGGCGGTGATGTGCGTTTTTCCTAATTTACCCTTGCTTTATTTTTACCCCCGTGGAAAAGCAATTTCAGTGGCATAGAAATTACATAATATGCCACTTTAATTATCAGCCGTGGATCACTTAAATACATGGTTGAGATGTGTCCCTTTATTTTCTTATTTAGGTACCCTCCTCGTTTGAACCCACCTCTATAAATGTGTGTATATATATATATATATATATAGAGAGAGAGAGAGATGTATATATATATGTAGATGTATAGATGGAGGTTCAAGGGAAAACCTCAAAAAAACGAAAAACTAAGGAACATCTTTATAGACTTAGGATAAGATAAATCAAGGGTTAATAACCTCAATGGCAATTTTGAAAATAAAAGCAAAGTCAAGGGTATTTGGATATATTACTCTAGCTAGAATGAGGGTAAAATTGGCAAAAAAGAATTAATGAGTCAGATACAAATAACAAGAAACCCTAGGTATCATTCTCACACCCTCAAACCCTACCCTCTCTTCTCTCTTCTCTCTGCCGCCGCCGCCACCTCCGGCCGCCACCACCTCTTCTATCTGCTGCCGCCACCACCGCCGACAAATTTCCAACCACCGCAGGCCCCCATCCCCAAAACATTCAAATTTCTACTCCATTAACCCTTTTCACACTCAAACTCTTCAATTCCTTATCAAAATTACTTCACTCTCTCAAGCACACAATTACAGTTCGTCGAGATCAGTTCATGGCGTCGCCGGTGAGTTCCGTACAGACTCTCGTTTTCGTCATTCTATGCAGCTTTTTTTCTGCAATTTTTTAGCTTTGCAAGTATGTTATCCAGATTATGAGCGTTTTAATCGTATCTAGTTACTTATCAATGCCTAATTTCTAGATATTGAACTTTTGAATCTGAGAGATTTGATTTGATGCGATTCGGAAGCAATTTTGCACCGACCGATTTATCACCGACGTAATTGTTGCTCCAATTGTGTTTCTGTTACTCGATTGCATAAAGGCAAAACACTTTTGAATCTGAGAGATTTGATATGTACTTTTCAATTACGAGCCATTTATGCGATTCGGAGGCAATTTTGCAAATCTAACGTCGGCGTAATTGTTGCGCCAATTGTGTTTCTGTTACTCGATTTCAAAAAGACAAAACACTTTTTAACAAAAAATGAATTGAATGAATGAAAATCAAGATACAAAAAAAAGCCAGATCTGTGCATATATATATGCACAAGTGCATAATATGCACAAGTGTATATATATGCATTTGTGAATATCTATATTTCGATTTTGATGAACTAACTGTTTAGATCTGGAATTGTATTTAGTTTTTTTATGTTCGTCAACGTGCTTGGAATTTATTTTATTCTGTCTTCTCCACCTTCTTCCTCCTTGGAAACAACTATCCACAAATGCTATGCACAGGTGCATATATATGCATTTGTGCATATCGACTTGTTTTGATCATTTTTCTTTCAAAAACTTGTTTGTTTTTCATTTTGGATTAGATTGCAAGTTCTAGAATTGAAAACCACTAAGTAATCTGTAATTTTTGAAGTTTGACAGTCGACAGCAAGCATCGCTGGAAAACCGTGAACTCGCCGGAATCTTCAAGTTTTCGCCGGAAAACCGTGAACTCGCCGGAATCTGCAAGTCTTCGCCGGAAAACTCATGGAGGTGGATTTGTGACTGAGAGTAGTGATTAGTTAGGGTGGATTTGTTTTGTTTTAGCGGTAGGGTATAGTGGCAAAATGACTTTACTACCCTTTTCATTAATTTTAATTAATTTACTGGCTGATTATTAATATCCTTTGGATTGTGTTTAATCAATGTGTGTAAGGGTGTTCTTTAGTTTTTCGGTTATTTGAGGTTTCCCCCTGAACCTGACCCTATATGTATATATAATAACAATTCTTGATTTATGAATTATTGTAGCATCTAATACGAATGTTTTAGGTGTCTATAAATTGGTTAACGATGTTATTGAAAAATGAAATATTATCAAGCCTTGAGGTTGTTATGTCTTAGAATTAGTAATCAGAAATCCCGTAAACCAACAACACTTTTATATAATAATCAATCAATAGATTATTGAATTACAACGATATATATATATATATATACATAATCGTATGTATACAAGTATATGTGTATTGAATTGAAAACAAGATGAAGAATCGGAAAAACTGACTTGAATACGTAATCAAACTTTGATGATGATCGTTAATAGGATTGAGGCCTGCGATGCAGTGTCCTTAGACAGAAATTCGTCCCACGTACGGATCCTATCTAGAGGATTCAACAATCCGTTCAAGTAAGAACTCGAACCCGACGAGTCTTTATGCTTCCATTATTGCAGTTGAAGAACAAGAGAAAACCAGGGAAAATTCGTTTGTGTGTATGATTGTCTGCCAAAAACGAGAGCAATTGAGATACTTATAGATATCTCTTTCAACCGAATTGCAAACTGCCGAAAACTGTCAAACAGGCATTTGCGCGGGCTAAGGTCGCGGGGTAACCCGCGTAAGCCACTGTTTCGGCAAAAAACTCAGAGAGCCGCGCGGGCTGGCACGCGACTTGAGGTCGCACAGTAAGCCGCGTAATCCTCTGTTTCGTCGACCTCGTTATCAATCCAAGAGACCCAAGGCCCAAGGCCCATCATTGACATTTAATATGTCTTTGGCCAATCTTTAGTGTTAGCCAATTTGATAAGAGGTAGGAAGATCTCATTATAAGGCAAACTAATTTTCCTCTTTTGGTCTATGTGGGACAACCAAATCCCAACAGAGGTAAATGTAGATTTAATTTATTTGGATCTTTTATTATTTGATTTTTTTTTGAACGACGAAAATTTATAAAACTAGCAAAAAACTTGAAAAAGACACAATTATAAGGAAATAATAGCAACAGAAGGATATGTAAATCAACCAATCAAATTAATAGACAAACTGCTACTTTTATGGTTTATCCAAAAGTAATCACGGGTTATAATGTTCTCAAAAATTGTCGCCTTCTTTGGCTTCAGGTTGCCAAAGAGAATAACATTCCAAAACACTCATATATAACTACCTCAAAGCACAAAAAAATCTCATTTTTCAATTGAATTGAGTCAAGCCAAGATACCCAATGCAAATAAGAATGGAGATTCGGAATATCCATTTGCCACCAACGACCGGTAAGAACCCATAAGTCTTTAGCGACAGGCAATTTTTGGACGTAAAGAGAAGAAAGAGAAGAAACATTACCTCTTTTATCCAAGTTTATCCGAGTAGGGAGCCGATTGAGATGCAACCGCCACACGAGCACAATAACTTTGATGGGAACAAGTTTATTCCATCTAGTAGGATGAAAATCCACCTCCAAATGACTAGAATCAATTAAACGTCTAGCCGAAGCCACTGAATAATCACCCGGCCCGTCTAACAACCACACTCATCAATCCTTTTGACTAGAGAAGGTAGACAAGTTTGTTGGAGTTCACAAATTTGGACAACCTCACCCCACATCTCGGCGCCCTCGAAGATACACATCCTAACACTTTAACTCCAAACGAGACTTGACATTCGCCGATTTATCAAATTCTAAAGCGTAAACTCTAAGAAAATGAATTTTAAAACGAGAACCCACAATCCAAATATCATCCCAAAACGCGGTTAAAACACCATCGCCTACTTTTTTCTTACAGAAAGAAAAAAAGATCAATGTATTTGTCCTTTATAGAATTGACCGTTAATATAATAGAGACCCATGTGGAATTCAAAATTTACCTAGGCAAATTCAAACCAATTAGACCCTTCTCACCATAGATGGATTTAGTAATTTTAACTCAAAGTGCCTCATCCTCCAACAAAACCGCCGAATCCACTTGAAAAGCAAAACACGGTTAAACATGATAATGCTACCAATACCAAGTCCTTCGAATTTGAGACTAGCCATAACTTTTTTCCACTTGATCTAAGACATTTTTTTCCTCCACATCACCGCCAATAAAGAATCTATTTCGAAAAGATTCCAAGTCTTGATTGACCAACCTTGGGATTTTGTAAATAGACATGAATTAAGCAGGAAGACTCCCCAAAATGAACTTTAAAAGGGTATCCCGACCACCAACCGAAAGAGTTTTAACTTTCCAATTGGAAAGTCTGGCCAAGACTTTATCGAACACCGCCTTCCAACCTTCCATTTTGGACATATTACCACCAACGGTTAAACCGAAGTACGAAAAAGAAAGCTTCGATCTACCACACCCAACATAAGAGGCCACACACTCAATTTCTTGCAATTCCACACCCACACCAAAAAGTTTGCTTTTATGAAGATTAATTTTGACCCGAGATAGGTAAAAAAAGGTTTAAGAATACGAATAATATTCCTAGCATTCGATAAAGACGATTCAGCCAGAAAAATCGCATCATCCGCATAAAAAATGAGAAAGAGGGTACCGTTCTCTACTAATATTAGCACCTAAGAAGAGATTTTTTGAAACTGCATCTTAAATAAAATTGTGTTTACTTCATATTTTTTTTTTTAAATTCATAAATTTCACGTTTATAAATTATTATCATATATATACAATTTCTTTAAAACTTCATCTCTATACTCTACAAAACAAAAAGGATAATCAACTAATAAACATATTTTTATACAAATAAACTTGTTATAAGAATTATTACTCATAAGTTTGTTACACTATTAGATTATAGATTTATATATTCATTAATATATGTTTTTAATACTCATTCCAATAAATTCAATTTTATTGACGATAAACAGGTTTAAATATTTTACTATATTCTTTTATAGACAAGGGTTCGTATTATTATTTTTATATAATATGATTTATAAATTATATTATAAAAATAAGCGTTATGTTAGAAAAAATATATTCGTAGGAACATTTTTCAAAAATTATTTAAATTTTTTTTTGAAAAGGAGAAAAAGTAACTTTAATTAAAAATCTAATAAAACAACCTTTGTTTGTATATTGAAAATTATATTAAATTTATATTTTGGATTTGTAATACAACTTTACATATTGGTGAATCAAAAGTTATTGGTTTGGATTTTGTATTAGATATATAAAACCAAAAAGAGGTATGGCATGGAAGGATGCATCAAAAGTTATGATTGTTGAATGATATCCGTGACCGTGACCGTGACCGTGACCGTGACCGCAAGTCGGATCCGGAGTATCGGATTCAGCTCAAGAAACGAGGTGACGTGGAATGGCCACCGTGGGTACGCCAAACGAGACTCCCAACTTGCCCTAAATAAATAAACTTATATAAAGTACACATGATTCCCAAGCCTAAAAATGTTATAGGTTTACAAAATTTATAAAAATAAAAATAAAATGTTATTTTTGTATGAGACAGTCGAAAATGAAAAGTAATAATTTGTTCGGTTTTTCATTTTTGTTTTAAATGAATACAAATTTCATTATGTGAAAGCTAGAGTTAGCATTTATTTAGATGTTATAATTAAGATTGTCAAATATCCATAAAACTTAGAAAAGAAGATATCAATATCGATTGAATGATCCATTAAATACTCAAATACAAACAAATTAAATCCAATAAATCAAAAATTTGAGGTTTTTATTTTAATGCTAAAAAACGACTAGGCATAACGAACCTTCCAGTCACCTAGATGTGAGATCAATATATATATATATGTATATATAGAGAGAGAGAGGTTCAAGGGAAAACCTAAAAAAAACGGAAAACTGAAGAACATCCTATGAGCCCTTCATTTGGACGGTATGCACTTGTGCATACAGGTTATTTGTAACATGCATTTGTGCATATATGCACAAATGCATAATGCATAATGCATTTGTGCATAAAACCAAAAAGCCAACTATTTACCTGTATGCACAAGTGCATACCGTCCAGATGAAGGGCTCCTAGGGTGTTCTTCAGTTTTTCGTTTTTTTTTTTAGGTTTTCCCTTGAACCTGACCATATATATATATATATATATATATAGAGAGAGAGAGAGAGAGAGAGAGAGGAGTGAGGTTCAAACGAAAACGCTAACTATTTGAGAAAATACAAAAACGGCCGCTTATGTGCAAAATCATATATGACTTTACACTGACTGCAAAAAATTGGTCGCAGACGACTTTGGCCGCGACTTAAAGTTGCGTGAATCATATATAAATTTGTACGTGAATCATGTACGATTTTGTAAATTAGCGGTCGTTTTCGTATTTTCTTAAATAATTAGCGTTTCGTTTGAATCCACCTCTATATATATACTCATTTTGTGAACCAACACATTAGTGTTAACCATGTGAACTAATTACAATTGTTCATGATTTAAATCAATGGCTAGGACTTTTTTATTTTTAATGCAATAACTAAATACACACACTGTACATGTGCATATATGAAGAGGGGTAAATAGGTAAAAACAACTAATTGGTTAAACAAGGTATGTGGTTCTTAAACAGGTAACCGACAACGTTATTCAAGCGATCCCGAATTTTGAGCACAGTTGGTTTTCCAAAATCATATCTTCACTTGTCATTGTAAATTAATTGTTTGCATAAAGTATATTTTTAAAGTGCACCAATTCATGATCATGTAAAGTAATTGTGAAATTCGTTTTGTGCACAAGTACACAAAAATACAAAATTTTCAAAGCTTCTAGCAGGGTCATATTCACTTATATATACCCACAGTGCATAAGTGAAAGGATTTTTAATTGTGCACATACTCACTTTTCTATGTAAACTAACTGTATGTGTAAAATATTTGTTTAGTGAGTTTTGTTCACAAGTGCACATGGATACAATCTCACATAGGGGCCCACATACCAAATTGTCAAAGCTTCAAGTAGGCACAATTTCACTTATACCCACGATGTATAAGTGAATAAATTGTTAAGAGTGCACTATTTCATACTCTCACCTGGGAGTGCATTGTTACTTTTGCATTATGGAAATCATGAGGGGATGTTGCTCCGTGTTTCAATTTGGTATCAGATTGTGTATCAAGAATGTGCATGCTATAAGAGTTTTATTTGCAAAATTTGTTACACTATCCATTCTTGTGCACATTTACACATATGCACATTTTTTACTATATACACGGACTTCCTGTGCATAAGTGACCAGTTTGGCTGGGAATAAGTGCACAATATGACCTTTTATATATGAACACAACAACAAAGCAATACAGTCGCCACTTCCAAAAAAATCATGAAAAAACCCAAAAACATATATCTATTCATAAAAAAGTAACTAAAAAAATTTGATATTGAAAAATGAGAATTTAAACACTTAAAAAACTTTGATAATGAAAAAAGAGAATTTAAACACTTACCGTTTCCACAATCGACAGTAAATACTTGTAACACAAAACTACAAGATGGACAATTAGCAATATTGAAATTGTTAATAGATATGTCCTCAAGCCCATGTGGAAGAACGAACTTATCCATCAATGGTGAATTATCAATATGAACAGTTGGAAACTGAGGGGACATGAATAGGTTTGAGCTAAGTAACCGTTGAAAGTGCGAGAATTAGATTTCGAGGACGAAATCTCTTTAAGGTTGGGAGGATTAATGTAACACCCGGAATTTCATTAGAATTAATAGTCTGTTTACATGACTCTTGAAAAGGTTTTGATGAAGGTTAAAGTCGGGAAAATGTCTTACGAAAGAAACACAACAGATCGGGAGCATTTCGGAAAAATCGGGACAATAGCGGGCTCCGGGGCAATCTGGGCGGTCACTATCATCGTGTCATTCTCTCGGGGAAGGGAAAAACCCACGGTACATGTTGGGTGATAGTGCCCGACAAGAGTGCCCTGGGCACAATCGCATGGCACTATCGCGAGCGGGGTGCAGTGTCATTAAAACCCGATTTTTGATACCTCTTTCTCATTTCCACTTTACCAACTTTTATAGTTCTCTCTCAAAAACCCTGCCCAAACCCTAAGTTCGTTTTGGAGCCTTTGGAACCATGAATCTTGTGATTCAAAGCATCTCCCTCATCTTTTAGAAAGAATCAATGGTCAAGGGTTAGAGTTCTTCATCTCCTTTCCATTTTGTGAAATTTCTATACTTCTAGGGTTTTACCCAACCCTCACCTAAACATTTTCCTTCTTTGGATGAATTGAAGTTTGGAGCTCACTTTGGTAACACTAGAAGTGTTTGGTTGATGGATTCATTTGGTGGTGGAGGTAATCTTCTCTTCTCTTTATTTTTGGAAATTAGGGTTTTGGGTATAAGTTGAGATTATTGATGAAAATGTTTGGGGAACGATTTTGTATGGTTGAATATGGTTTTTGATGGTTGGAAACTTATGGATCTAGGTTTTGGAGGATTTGGCTTGAAGATTCAAGTTTCTTCAAAGGAGCTCAAATTGGGAAAAATCTATATTTAGCCTAAATCTAGCAAATGTGAGTTCAAGTTGATTTGTGAAAACGTTGTACATGCCAAAAATGTTATTTTCCAAGTATTTGTGTCATACTTGAAATTATCAATTGTTAAGTTATTTGGTGAGTTTAACCTTTCGAAGTGTTTAACTTTATAAATTTTGTAAAACACCTATATTTGGGATTTTTGGGATATTTTAATGTGTAGAAATTATAGACATGTCCTTAAATGATTTATTGCTCAAATGGAGTTTGTTCAATGGTTTAATCATGTTGGTGTAATTGATTTTATAAACCATTTGGGAAAATGCACGTTTTCGTGTCATGGGTCGTTTTGAGAAATTTGAAGTATGAGTCCCTTTGGGGACACCATTTATTCTAACCTGTGACGAGTTTTGGGTTAATGATGATTTTACGGTATATGTTTACCTAAGCGATGCTTGAATGCATTTTATATTTTGAGGACCGTTAATTATTGGTCTAATGAGTTTTGAGCATTTTGCTCGGTTTTGACTTTAAAGGAGTCTTTGGGATATATTGTCCAATTTTGGTGGCCAATGTGGAGTCCTATATATGGTTTGCATTTTATTGCAACTTATTGCATTTTATTGATATTTACATGCTCGGGTGCTTTGGTCATTTTAGGATAGGCATGTAATTGTAGATTGTGTTGCATTGGATCCATAGGCACGTAAGCCAGTCTTTATTTGATGGTCTACTGGGTGTTGCGGGATTTGACTGGGCCCCATGTTTTATGACTTTTACTTTTCAAGGGTACACTAGGAGGGCTGAGTCTGGTTGAGCTATCATGATAGACTGCGATTGACTGCAATTACTTTGGATATTATAATGTCCTTGTTTTATTATCGGTGGTCTTGTGCGTTTGACTGCAATTGATGGCTTCGATATTGGATTTCCCTCCATGTATATTAAAGTTTGAATGAAGCAGGTCATTTTCATATTTATGGTATTTGGATTTCATTACGTTTTACGTTCATGAGAGTATGGGTTTGCATCATGTTTTTGGTAAAGTATTATGATTATTTGGATTGTTCTTCCATGATTTGTGAGTTGAGTATTATGGCACCATCCGTATTTGAAGGTTTTGCATAATATAGATTTATTCACGTTTTGTGTGAGTTTGGATTGGAATTCATTTTGGAAAACGCTATATACATTTTGGGAAATTTTCTCATAGATTTTGTGTGCGTTGGAAAATGAGTCGTTTACACCCTTTACGTAAACTCTTTTGGAAGTCATGATCCATGTTACAAACGTTCATTTAATAAAGTATTTAAATCATGTTATAAACTCTTGAGCTCACTAGACGTTAGCCTAACCTTTTTATTTGTTAGCATATGCAACAGGTTCAGGTTGGGAGTGGTTCTAGTGATACCGCGAAGGGGCGAGTGCTAGTAGTGTGCTCGAGAAGTGAATTGGTTAAGTGAAGCCTTCTGCATTCATTTTTTGGGATTAGCAATTTGTACATGTGTTAAGTAACACCCGTTGTGAATTTACCCTTTGTAATGAGACTTGGGTTATATATTGTTGAGGTTAATCATAGATTTTAATTTGAGGTATTTCCCGTATAGGCTTACAGGAAGAAATTTTATTATTTTGGATGTATTATCAAAAAAAATTATTTAGTTGCTCTTTCTCAATTCGAGGGTGTTACAGTCTCTCTCTCTTTCCCTCTCTTTGTGTATATATATATATATATATATATATATAATTACAATGCTCACACAAATACAATGCACATGATACATTCTTTTGAAAGTGGTATCGTTGCTTCACTAATCCACTGCCACACAATACTAAAAATGTCAAAGTGCGACCATCCTATGGGAGTTTGGCGTGGCCAATTGGTTTTTGGCCCCATTCATGGAATCGGACATGGTGTAACATCAAAGGCCAATCGTACCAGATATTTTTCGCTTTGTCCACACACCTAAACTCACGGTTTTAAAACGCGTCTGATAGGGGAGGTATCAAGTCCCTCTTATAAGACAACCTTTGTTCTCCTCCCCAACCAATGTGGGATCTTACAATGTTTTAAAACCATGAGTCCAGGTGTGTGGACAAAGCGGTCAATATCTAGTACGGTTGGCCTGGGATGTTACAGATGGTATCAGAGCCGGGAACCGGACTGGTGTGCCAGCGAGGACGCTGGGTCCCAAAGGGGGTGGATTGTAAGATCCCACATTGGTTGGGGAGGGGAACAAAGATTGCCTTATTAGAGGGACTTGATACCTCATCTATCAGACGCGTTTTATATAATTAAAACCGTGAGTCCGGGTGTGTGGACAAAGCGAACAATATCTGGTACGGTTGGCTTGGGATGTTACAGATGGTATCAGAGTCGGGAACCAGACTGGTGTGCCAGTGAGGATACTGGGCTCCATGGGGGGGGTGATTGTAAGATCCCACATTGGTTGGGGAGGAGAATTAAGGTTGCCTTATAAGAGGGACTTGATACCTCCCCTATCAGACGCGTTTTCAAACCATGAGTCCAGGTGTGTGGACAAAGCGGACAATATCTGGTACGGTTGGCCTGAGATGTTACACCTGGGGAAAAGGAAAAAGCACTATTTATTGATTTGACGGACTTCCATGGTGCTTAGTTTGGCGCATTTACGGATGGTTGGCGTGGCCACAAGAGTGTTTGCACTGGTTAATGGAGTACAAGCCTGTGAATGGCAAACTAAGGGGCCGTTTACCAACTCTTTCCGGGCAAGTGCTGTCCGGGTAAGAGTGTTGTCCCGGGTAAGTGTTGTCCCTGGTAAGTGCTGTCCGGGTAAGAGTGTTTACCGAGTGTCTTTTGGTAAGTGCTTACCAACAAAAAAATTACCATTTTAACAGAAACATCTTGTGTTAAGTTTATCATCAAGTTCTGTATTTTTAAGTATTGACATACCTTAAAGCATATTTCTTATATTATAGTTTAACAGTAGAATATTTAACTCATTTATGAGGTGAGTGCAAATTTCCTAATGTGAGACCATAAGAACATTGAAACCCCCCTTGGACTCTCTCTTTAGTCTTTTACCCTTCTCCTGCTTCACTTCTCTTCTTTCTCTCTCTCTCTCTCTCTCTCTCTCACACACACACAGTCCAAGTACATCATCAAAGGACACTCCACCTCAAAGATTCAATCTTCATAACAACCAGGAAAAACAGTATCCAGATTTCTTCATAAATCTCAACTTTTTTTCTGCTTTCTGGGTTTTGCTGTTTCTTGATTTTCCGATCAAACACACAATTGCTTTTTCCCCGGAAACGAAAACATGGAAATGGATTTCTGGGGTTCAAGAGCTCACTCAGCAAAACACCACCACCACCACCACCACTTTCACACCCTTCAATCTGGCCGTCTCAACAACTCCGGTAACTCTTTCAACTCTTTCTTTTCTTTACTTTTATAAATCTATTCTTTTATGTGTATCTTGTTTGATGGGTCGCCACTTTATTTATATTTAGTAAGATAAATTTGAGGTGGGTCTTTTTTAATTTGATCTGTAATGAGGAAAAATCCAATCTTTTCGGAAAGATTCTTTTTTTTTTGACCTAATGGCAGGGGCACGATGTGGAATACTTAAAACTGACCCCGGTCAGCATATTTTAGGAACGGGTTCGGTCAGTATTAGGTCAGATTATGGGTCAGATTTCGGTCAGTATTAGGTATTCGATAAACGCTCTGACTGCTGATCGGGTCAGATGTGCTGACCGAGTCAGCCCGGTCAGCAGCTAGTAAACAGACCCTAAGTTAAACTCTCCTGGTTTGCGTGTGATACTTTTGTACAAAAAACACATGATGCCACTCGGTCTAAACCTATGTATATGTTATATGTGTCTATATTCAAGATGAGGCTCTTAAAAGACATTTTCATAATATTTTTGAAACAAAATTAGAAACGATTCTACTATTTGTTTGGAATTCAATTGTAATTCTCTTAAATTTTTTGTATACTTTGTCGAAATACATTTAAATTTGAAACGAGAATAATTATATTATAAATGATAATTTAACCTTTAATAATAATTTGTAATTTCTTTTTTAGTTCATAAATTCATATTAAAATTTTTATCTATAACTATTAGTAATTTGTCATTAGATATTAAAATTAGAGTAAATTATACGGTTGGTCACTAGGATTAACTCATTTAAAATAAGTATATGTTGGAGTTGAATTTAATTTTTGGAGACTTTAGAGTTTAATTCTTTATTATAAAAAAACTTTAAAAGAAGTTTAAGCTATTTGATAAATGTAATTAACAATTCCAATTTTATCGAAATCCGGAACTACATACCATCTTTGGCCAATCGAAAAAATTACACTTTTCCCAAAAGGGACAAACTTCACAAAAAGCATGAGATCGAATGATTACAAAAGTAACAAATCTCAAAGGTTTCATATGAGATCGATTAGAGTTTCCGGTAATCAACTTTTTACCCAAATAATGATATTGTATTGTATGACATCGTTTAAAAAGATATTGGTTTAAACTTGTTCACACATGATATCAACCATCAAAGTGTTACATAAATTAACTAAAAAAATCTTAAGTTTGTAAAACACTTTATATGGATTTGTAAACTAATTTAACCAAAAGGACGGCCAATGACAATTTTGGTTATATAATTTATTAAAGAA
Organism: Saussurea involucrata; assembly: GCA_033807775.1. Taxonomy (NCBI): domain Eukaryota; kingdom Viridiplantae; phylum Streptophyta; class Magnoliopsida; order Asterales; family Asteraceae; genus Saussurea; species Saussurea involucrata. Next base: position 28,161,847 of record CM066315.1, on the reverse strand, counting down.
GCAATAAACTGTGGGCTATTATTACTTTTTCATGCCTTTCTTTTATATTTTTTATAATTTTTTGTCTAGGTTCGTTGTTTGCTTAGATGTAGATTGAACTTTCATGTGATGGACAAAAGAGTAGGGTTAAGTCAAAATGGATGGTTTTCATCTATTAAATACGTATATTTATAATGTTTTTTTCCTTTACCATTTATATATATATGTTTCTTCAGGTTGTGATAACATGAAAGGCATATTTTTAGAATCATGTCTAAAAAAAGCATTGAATTCCATGTTATCGTGGCAAACATTAAGCGGTTACAATTTTTTTAACGTTTTATGTGTGTTTAAAATAATCATGGCATGTAAATTGTCCTTAATTTCTAAATTCAGTTGCTGTTAAAGGAAAGGCGTAGTCTTGAAAACATAGATTCCAACTCTAAAGTAAATCATAAAATAGTTACTAGTTTTATTTCGAAAATGTTTTTGTTTATTTTGGTATAATTTAAGTACGGTTCTATAATGTTGTATGGGTTACACTAAAGAATTATACTTTATTTACGTATACATGTAAGAGCATTTCCAATAGTTGTTTGAAGATGGCTTGAAAAATGTTTGACCATTGGAGACAAATTAAAACTTGAAAAATACTTTACTTATCAAAGACTTGATATTCCTCAAGTGTTTGGGAAAAAAAAATGTGAGAGACAATAGAGAGAGAAACTATATTATGGTGGGTCCAACAATTTTTTTATATATTTTTAATTTTTTCAAGTCATTCATACAACTTCACCATTGTGGATGTCCTAACGGATAAAATTATAAACCAACTAAATTAAAAATTAGATACCATAATTATAGAATATAAAAATAAAATTGCATTAAAAGTCAAAATCTCTAAAATAATTGCTTCTAACTCCAACAGCTATGATATTTTAGAAATAGTAGTATTAATTAAAATATTAAAATAATCAATACATCAAAAAAATATTATTTCTCTCCTTAACCTTTTAATTCAATATATATCTCTTATTGGTAGAAAAAATAAAATATTATTCCTCTTTCTTTTTTTCTCTAGTTTTAGCATACAAGAAAATTGTTGGGATAATCCCAATCATACCTCAAGTACTAGATATGTAAATAGGGCAAAGATGAAAATGTGTGACTTTTCATCCTCCAATCGCCATAACCGAACAGTTACAATGGTTCATTGGCACCGGTTGATCTAGTATAAATAGGAAGCATATGTAACAGATTAAGATAGGCAAAAAAATAGACAAAAACACATATTCTCTTAAATTCTCTCAAAGTTCTTCATTGTTCTTCATCGTGGAAGCATAGTTTGATTCGTCGGGTTCGAGAGTTCGATTCTTGAACGGGTTGTTGTATCCTCTAGATAGACGTCCAATCAATACGGTACGAGGGACGAATTTCTGTCTAAGGACACTGCTTGGCAGGCCTCAATCCAAATAACGATCTTCTTCAACTTCGTGATCAAGAAAGTCGAGTTAGTATTTTATCTTGAACTTTTGATTATGCATTTTCATTGATATGTAAATTTCGGATATATATATATATACATATAAATAATTCAGTATTTCCATTTGATTCAATATTGTGTGTTACGAATTTCAATTCGTGTATCTAAGGTCTAACAATCTTAGACAGAAATTTCGTTGACAATGGAAAACTCTTCCTTGTTGAAATCGAGTGTGGAGAAACCCGGAAAATTTAAGGGTTCCGATTTTAGAAGATGGCAACAAAAGATGCTTTTCTACTTGACAACTTTGAAAGTGTCTAACGTGCTTACCGATCAAGCACCGACACCGCCGGTTGGAGAAGGAGAAAACGCCCCATCCCAAATTGAATTGGCTATGTTCCAACGATCCTTGGATATTTGGAACGCCAACGAATATAATTGTCGTAATTTTATTCTTAATGGTTTGGATGATGGTCTTTATGACATATATTCATCCTTCACCACGGCAAGAGAAATTTGGGAGTCGTTGGGATCAAAGTACAAGACGGAAGTCGCTTGTTCCAAACGATTTATCGTGGGCAAATTCCTAAACTATAAGATGACGGATTCCAAACCGGTCGTGAAACAAGTAGAAGAAATGCAAATCTTGGTCCATGAATTGGAAGTCGAAGGTATGGGCATCAACTCTAATTTTGTTATTGGTTCAATTATTGACAAGTTACCTCCATCCTGGAAAAATTTTAAACTCTATCTTAAACATTTGTCCGAGGATATGAGTTTTGAGCAATTGATACTCAAATTGAGGGTGGAGGAGGACAACCGGATGAACGAGAAGGCGGATGCAATCTCGTTGGAACCAAATGCAAACATGGTTACCGGAAACTCATCAAAGTCAAAGTTCCAAAAAGGAAAGGGAAAGGCCACGGGTTTTAAGTATAACCTCAATACTTCAAACCCGATGTTCGTACAACGAAAGCCTTTCAAGAAACGTGTGATGAGTTGCTGGGTATGCGGAAAGTCGGGGCATCGAGCGAAGGATTGCCGCCATAGGAGAGACCATGGTGGTCCCGGAGGAGGAGGTGCCGGTGGAAACCCCCATCAAGCCAACGTGGTCAATGCTCCAAATCAATTCGTTGGAGTAATTGAGGCTTTTATGGTTACAAACATGACCGATTGGTGGGTTGATACCGGTGCCACCAAACATATTTGCAACTCCAAAACCATGTTTGCTACTTACCAAAAGGTTGATGATGAAGAACCCATGTATATGGGTAATGCCACGACCGCGAAAGTTGAAGGGAAGGGGAAGGTGATTCTCAAGCTAACATCGGGGAAGGAACTTGTGCTCACCAATGTCTTGCATGTACCGGCTATTACAAAGAACTTGATTTCTGGACCCACACTTAGTAACAAAGGATTCAAGATGGTGTTTGAATCTGATAAATTTGTGATTACTAAGGGTGGGATGTATGTTGGCAAGGGCTACCTTAATGAGGGGCTCTTTAAACTCAGTGTGATGAACAATGATGATGTAAATATTGTAAATGTTGTAAATAGCAATAAAACCGTGGGCTCTAGCTCCGCTTCTATGTACATGCTTGACTCTTCTTCCCTATGGCATTCCCGTCTAGGACATGTTAACTTCCGATCCTTACAAAGGATGACAAAACTTGGGTTATTACCCAAGTGTTCCATGGATAACAAGACAAAATGTGAGGTATGTGTTGAATCCAAATATTCAAGCCATCCACACAAATCTGTTGAAAAGTCTAACCAAGTACTTGGACTTATCCACATCGATTTATGTGATTACAAAGCCACACCCACACGTGGAGGAAAGAACTATTATGTATCATTTATTGATGATTGCAGTAAATATTGTTATGTATACCTAATACATACCAAAGATGAAGCTTTGAATATGTTTAAGACATACAAGGCTGAAGTTGAAAATCAACTTGATAAAAGAATAAAAATTCTGAGATCCGATAGAGGAGGAGAGTATGAGTCTAAGGACTTTGCAGAATTTTGTTCTCATCATGGCATAGTTCACCAAACCACGGCTCCCTATACTCCACAACAAAATGGAGTAGCCGAAAGGAAAAATAGAACATTGAAAAACATGATTAATTCAATGTTGATTACTTCGGGAGCACCACATAGTTTGTGGGGTGAAGCATGCTTAACTGCAAATATGATACTTAATAGAATTCCTCATAAAAAGAGCGATAAATCTCCTTATGAACTATGGAAAGGAAAACTTCCTTCCTACAAAAGGATGAAAGTGTGGGGTTGCCTTGCAAAGGTTCAAGTACCTTTACCTAAAAGGACAAAACTTGGACCGAAGACCATTGATTGTGTATATCTTGGTCCGACAAGTAATAGTGCTGCTTATAGATTTCTGGTCTATAAGTCAAACAATGAAGATATCCACAACAACACAATTATGGAATCAATTGAGGCTGAATTCTTTGAACACATATTTCCTTACAAGGATAAAGGGAAAGAAATCTCTAATCCAAGGAAGAGAGTATGTGAAGTAGAGAACACCGATAGTGTTGAGAAACCAAATGAAGAAGGTACATCAAAGGCTCAAGAAGAAAACCTAGAGCATAGAAGAAGTAAAAGGGGAAAGATTGCTAAAGACTTTGGACCCGACTTCATGACATTTGTTGTCGATGAAGAACCTCAATCCTATAAAGCCGCCATGGATTCATCGGAGGCACCTTATTGGAAAGAGGCTATTCAAGGTGAGATAGACTCCATTGTTCAAAATAACACATGGAGATTGGTAGATTTACCACCGGGTCACAAGGTAATTGGTCATAAATGGATCTTCAAGCGGAAATTGAGACCCGATGGCACTATAGAGAAGTACAAAGCTCGACTAGTTGCCAAGGGGTACCGACAAAAGGAAGGTCAAGACTTCTTCGACACCTATTCATCGGTTACTAGGATCACGTCTATACGGACGTTGATTGCGATAGCGGCTATACATAACTTAGAGATACATCAAATGGATGTGAAAATCGCGTTCTTGAATGGTGAATTAGAAGAAGAGATATATATATGAAACAACCAGAAGGTTTTGTTGTAAAAGGCCAAGAGAACAAAGTCTGTAAGTTGATTAAGTCTCTTTATGGACTTAAACAAGCGCCAAAGCAGTGGAATGAGAAGTTTGATAACACTATGTTGTCAAATGGTTATCACATAAATGAATGTGATAAGTGTGTTGATGTGAAACAATACAAAGATGCTTATGTTTGTATGTTGATGATATGCTCATCATGGATCAAACTTGGATGTAATAAACCAAACCAAGAAGATGTTAAACTCCGCATTTGATATGAAAGATATGGGAGTTGTTGATGTTATCCTTGGTATAAAGATTAAAAAGGATCCAAATGGTTACATCCTTACCCAATCTCACTATGTTGAGAAGGTGTTGCGAAAGTTTGGTCATTATGATGACAAACCGGTTGTGACTCCATTCGATCCTTCAAGTTAATTGAAGAAGAATCTAGGAGATAGTGTTGCTCAGTTGGAATACACTCAAGTTCTTGGAAGCTTGATGTATATCATGAACTGTACACGACCGGATATAGCGTATTGTGTGAGTAGACTTAGTCGGTACTCACATAACCCGGGAAAAGACCATTGGTATGCACTAGTAAGGGTGCTTCGATATTTGAAATACACAATGGGTTATGGGTTACATTATACAAAATACCCTCCCGTTCTAGAAGGGTATTGTGATGCTAATTGGATTTCCAACCATTCGGAGAGTAAGTCCACAAGTGGATATGTATTCACACTTGGTGGAGCAGCGATATCTTGGAAATCTTCCAAACAAACTGTGAATACCAGATCAACTATGGAAGCAGAATTTGTCGCATTAGACAAAGCCGCTGAAGAAGCCGAATGGCTAAAAAGCTTCCTAAAGGGTATTCCGTTGTGGCCAAAACCGGTGACTGCTATTGGTATCCATTGTGAAAGTATGGCCGCTCTCACAAGAGCGAAGAATCAGATCTACAATGGAAAGTCCCGACACATACGAAGGCGCCACAACACTATAAAGGACTTGCTGAAAAATGGAATCATTTCCATTGACTATGAAAAGTCAAAGAAGAACATTGCTGATCCTTTGACAAAGGTCCCAAGTAGAGAGCAAGTATCCTTCACATCGAGGGGAATGGGCTTAAAGCCAACACAATGAGTTTCCTCGGCGGCAACCTAACCTAGCGAAATTGGAGATCCCATGGTCTAGGTTCAATAGGCAAACTAGTCGGGGACAACTCAAGAAGCAATTAAACAAATGTATGCCTATTCCTATGATGTTTTCCTTTGTTTTCCGTTGATGATATAGGGTTGAATGTTACATTCTTAATAATGCTGATAGCTATTATGGTGGAATACAACGGAGTATTCTTGATCAGTATTACCTATGTGAGATTGATGTGGGGTCGCATCTTTGAGGACGGATATGGCTACGTCTTCTAAAATTCTCATGAAGAAAGGATTGTTTACGACCGAAATGAACACAACGGTAAGAGTCAACTCTGCATAAACATGATATGTGTGATATTCATTGCCTTGACTTACTACAAAACGTGGTTAGTTCAAGACTCTTCATCACTACCCACAAAGTAGGTCCGATGAATACTCACTAAGAACGGTTCAAGTCACCTAGACACCTTTTTTGATGCATTTCATGTTTATTTCCTGAATAAGAACAATAAATACTTTGAGAATATCTTATTTTCTATTCAAATGTGGGGTATTGTTAGAGTTTGAATAGAAAATGTGGGGTATTGTTGGGATAATCTCAATCATACCTCAAGTACTAGATATGTAAATAGGGCAAAGATGAAAAGGTGTGACTTTTCATATGAAAAGGTGTGAGTTTTCATATGAAAAGGTGTGACTTTTCATCCTCCAACCGCCATAACCGAACAGTTACAATGGTTCATTGGCACCGGTTGATCTAGTATAAATAGGAAGCATATGTAACAGATTAAGATAGACAAAAAATAGACAAAAACACATATTCTCTTAAATTCTCTCAAAGTTCTTCATTGTTCTTCATCGTGGAAGCATAGTTTGATTCGTCGGGTTCGAGAGTTCGATTCTTGAACGGGTGTTGTATCCTCTAGATAGACGTCCAATCGATACGGTACGAGAGACGAATTTCTGTCTAAGGACACTGCTTGGCAGGCCTCAATCCAAATAACGATCTTCTTCAACTTCGTGATCAAGAAAGTCGAGTTAGTATTTTATCTTGAACTTTTGATTATGTATTTTCATTGATATGTAAATTTCGGATATATATATATATACATATAAATAATTCAGTATTTCCATTTGATTCAATATTGTGTGTTACGAATTTCAATTCGTGTATCTAAGGTCTAACAAAAATTTCTCCAAATTTAGAGATTTTTACCTTCTCTCCCATCTTTTCTCTATTTTAGCATAATAGATAACATAACTGTTGGAGCAAAAAATTAGTAATTTTTTTCCCTTCCTATTTTAGTAGAGCTGTTGAAGATGCTCACCATTGGTTTTATTTTAATGCAATCCCAAAATAGGAAAGCAATGGGAGGGGCGAGTAGGGCTGTAAACGAACCGAACGTTCAGCGAACCGTTCGTGAACCGTTCGGCGGGAAGTTCGTTTATTTAATAAATGAACGAACATGAACACAATTTTTTCTTGTTCGTTTAGTTAAATGAACGAACATGAACAATGGTCTCGTTCGTTCATTTACGTTCGTGAACGTTCGTTCATTTATGTTCATTAATGTCCGTTCGTTTAAGTTCGTTCATTTATGTTCGTTTATGTTCGTTTACATTTGTTTATATATATAAAAATGTTTATGTAGTATGACGTTAATATGTATATTAATTAAGTAATTAATTCTTAAAAATTCTTTTTTATGCCTCCTAAGTTAACCGGATTTTTCATTTTCTTATGATATTTTTTAGAGAATTTAATTATAATACCCAAAGTTTGAATTTGACTTACCAAAATACCCATTTTTTTGTTTTTACCAAAATACTCATTTTTTCCGCGATGGGGTCCGTGATCGCGGGCAGGGACTGAAAGTGTAAATATAATTTTCAAAATTGGTCCCCATCACGGGACACCACCGCGGACAGGGACTGAAAGTGTAAATATGAAATAAAAAAGTTTCAAAATTGGTCTCTGCCCGCGATCGCGGACCCCATCGCGGAAAAAATGGGTATTTTGCTAAAAACGAAAAAAGGTATTTTGGTAAGTCAAATTCAAACTTTGGGTATTTCAATTAAATTCCCTATTTTTTATGAAAGAAATGACGAGTAACAGTGGTTATTTTTTGTTCATTTGTGTTCGTTTATTTATGTTCGTTTATGTTCATTTAAGTTTGTTCTTTCGTTTACGTTCATTTAAGTTCGTTCGTTTATGTTCGTTTATGCACTACTAAACAAACACAGATTTTCGGCGGATTTTTCCGACGGATTTTCCGCCTGAAACTTTCCGGCGGATTTCCGACGGAAATTAAAAGTCAAAACCCGTTGACTTCCGCCGAAAATTACAATTTTTATTTAAATCTCGAAATATTTTCGGCGGATTTTCGGCGGAATGTAATTAATTACTTTTTTAATTTTGGTCCGTCGGAAATCCACCGGAAATATTTTAATTAGTTAAAAATTAATTAAGAGATTAAAAATTATTTTAAAATCCGCCAAAAATCCGCCAAAAATGTTATTTTTAAAAAATAAAAAACTAATTTTTAAAATCTGCCGAAAATCCGTCGGAAAAAATAAATCACATAAATTTAAATGAAAAGTAATTATTTAAAATCCGCCGAAAATTTTAATTTAAAAAAATAAAAAATTAATTTTTAAATTCCGCCGAAATTCCGTCGGAAAAAATAAATCACATAAATTTAAATGAAAATTAATTATTTAAAATCCGCCGAAAATCCGTCGAAAATTTTAATTTAAAAAAAATAAAAAATTAATTTTTAAAATCCGCCGAAAATCCGTCGGAAAAAATAAATCACATAAATTTAAATGGAAATTAACTATTTAAAATCCGCTGAAAATCCGCCGAAAATCTGTTTTTAAAATAAATAAAAAATTAATTTTTTAAATATCCGCCGAAAATCTGTCGGAAATATTATTAAAAAATTAATTTTAATTATATAAATATTAAAGAAAATTAATTTTTTTAGATATATTTATTGACAATCAAACCTAATTTACTTTATGGGCTTCAATGGACCGTTATGGGCTTAATGGACCGTATTGGGCTTTAATGAACTGTGGCTGCCAAATGGATCTGGTAGGGGTTTATTGGATCCAAATGGCCGTTAATGGATCCTATTGGGGTTTCAGTGATCTAATATGTGTTTAATCAACTCAATTGAACTTTAATGAGTTTGTTTGTGGATCGTATTGTGCTATAATGGACCGTATTGGGCTTCAATTGATAATTTTGCGCTTCAATGGACCGTTATGGGCTTCAATGGACCGTTATGGGCTTTAATTGATCATTATGGGCTTATGGAACGGTTTGGGCTTTAATGGACCATATTGGGTCTTTATGGATCGTATTGTGCTTTAATGGACCGTATTGGCCTTTAATTGATCACTTTGGGCTTCAATGGACCGTTATGGGCTTAATGGACTGTCATGGGCTTTAATTGGATGTATTGGGCTTTGATGAACCGTATTGGGCTTTAATGGACCGTATCGGGCTTTAATGGACGGTATAGCGAGCCACATACCTATAACGGTTCACACACACACACACACACACACACACACACACACATATATATATATATATATATATATACATTCACTTCATATGTATCGTCACATACATACTTATTGATCTTTATGGCCTTCAATGGACCGTTATGGGCTTAATGGACCGTTACGGGCTTTAATGGAACGTTATGGGCTTTAATGGAATCGTATTGGGCTTTAATGAAACCGTATTGGGCTTTAATAGACCATTATGGGTTTTAATGGAACGTATTGGGCTTTAATGGACCATTATGGGCTTATAGATCGTATTGTGCTTCAATTGACCGTTATGGGCTTTAATTGACCATTATGGGCTTATGGAACGGTTTGGGCTTTAATGGATCGTATTGTGCCTTTATGGATCCTATTGTGCTTTAATGGACCGTAATGGCTTTTAATTGATCATCTGGGCTTCAATGTACCGTTATGGGCTTAATAGACCATTATGGGCTTATGGAACGGTTTTGGCTTTAATGGACCGTATTGGGCTGCCAAATGGATCTGACAGGGGTTTATTGGATCCAAATGGTCGTTAACGAGTCCAATAGGGGTTTATTGGATCCAAATGGCCGTTAATGGATCATATTGGGGTTTCAGTGGTCTACTAGATGTTTAATCAACTCAATTGAACTTTAATGGGTTTATTTGTGGTTTAATATATTTTTTTAAGCTTTAATGGATTTTATTGTGTTATAATGGACCGTATTGTGCTATAATGGATCGTATTATGCTTCAATGGACTGTTATGGGATTTAATGGACCATTATCGGCTTATGGAACGGTTTGGGCTTTAATGGATCGTATTGGGCCTTTATGTGCTTTAATGGACCGTAATGGCCTTTAATTGATCATCTGGGCTTCAATGTACCGTTATGGGCTTAATAGACCATTATGGGCTTAATAGACCATTATGGGCTTATGGAACGGTTTTGGCTTTAATGGACCGTATAGTTGGTCTTACCGGCTTTATTGAACCCGACACACCACATGCATATATGTAGTACACATCTGCATACTAACGTGTAGTAAGTCAACATTGGTGTTATTGGGACTTAATAAGTCATAAAGAGACTTCTTCGATTATAATGGTTTTTAATCAATTTTATTGGATTCTATTGGGCCTTAATCGATTTTATTGAGGTTTAATCGGTTCTATAGGCTTTAATATTACTATAGGCATTAGTAGATCTATTGAACTTTAATTAGTTTTATTGGTTTTTAAAGGGTTTTACTAAAATTTAGTAGATTTATTAGTAACATATAAGAAGAATGATAATATTAATAATAAAATCAACGTTTTTATGATAAAATATACTTTTATTACAGGTCTAATGGGTTTGAATATATCTGTTATTATTTAGAATTATATATCTATTATTTAAATATCTAAAATTATTTTTAAATGACATCATAATTATTATATTATTAAGTTAAAATAATAAAAAAATTATTAACTTGAAATAAGATAAATTATATTTAGGGAAATTAATTAAAATACCCCAAGTTTGACAATCTCTTACCAAAATACCCCAAATCTCTCCCAGTTTACAAAAATACCCAAAAAAATCCGCGATGGGCCCCGCGATCGCGGACTCAGGCCCACGTGGCAAACTGTTTCGGTCAAAAGCCCCGCGAAGCCCCCCAAGTTTGCCCGCGTTGGCAAGTTTAGCCTCTGCCCGCTATCGCAGCCATAGGGCAAAAAAAATTTACACCCAAATTGGTTTTTGCTAATTTAATGGTTTTTACTCAACTTTGAGCATCGATATCTCATTCACACATACTCCGTTTTCGACGCATTATATATCGTTTCGAAGCTCTCATATAGGAGAACATAAACCCACTATAAGTTAATTATATATACTACATATATATATATATATATATATTTAAATGTGTCCAAGAGTACTTAGGGGTGAAGAGAAATTCTCTCAAGGGACAGATCATCGGTCTCATTTATGCAACCCAATACTTGAGGGTTATATTGTTGATCCTCAACTCCCTCTGCATTGTTATAAAGCTGGTTTCCGGATGATTATCCAAAGTAAGTCATTCTGCAATGTCTTATTGAATACCCAACGCAACTTTCATAATCATATTCCTTTCAATTTGTTTTTTCCATTTCGTAGTTTCTTATTTTCCTATGTAAATTAGCAATGAGAACCCATCCGTTCCTAGAAGATGTACCTTTTAGACTTTTGAGGTCTAGTGGATTCATTTTAGCTATAAATCTGATATCATTGGATTTTCTATGAAATGGATAAATAAATCATATCCTAATACTAGAAATGAACGGATGATTGGTGCTAAATTTGTGAGAGGATCAATGTCATTTTGACTTCAAAAAGGTAGTAATTAGGCTCTGGTTGTTTTTTTGTTTCTGTTTCCCACATGCATCTTGATATTATCTATATTTTGCATGTCAGATCAAGAATGTAGTTGTGGTGTGTCATTGAAGGCTGAACCTAGTCGTGGAAAATTCAAGTGGATTTTCTTGAAAGGATGCTGCTGCTGGCAAATAAACTTAAGGCTGAACCTAGGCTGAACCATGTCGAGATTTGTTGAAGAGGAATGTTTAGTAAAAGTATGGTTTTTATATATAAAAGAAGAGTTAATTACTAAACTTTGGACACATTTAAATATATATATATATATATATGTAGTATATATAATTAACTTATAGTGGGTTTATGTTCTCATATATGAGAGCTTCGAAACGATATATAATGCGTCGAAAACGGAGTATGTGTGAATGAGATATCGATGCTCAAAGTTGAGTAAAAACCATGAAATTAGCAAAAACCAATTTGGGTGTGGGAAGGTGTCCCACATAGGAAGGAGGAAGGAACTTTATTTGGTTTATAAGGAAAGAAGTGTGAAGAGTTGACAAGCTCCTTGCATGGTTTTACTCCAACACCTACCCGCGCGCAAGGGGAGGTGCCGATTGACGATTTCGTAAGCTAAAATCGTCGAACTTGTGTGCGAGCACGACCTGCAGACACGAATGCAGCTCCAAAATCTTGTGCTCACGCAGCTCGGTTTTGCTAAAATTTCTTTTGAACAGTTTGTATTTTTTTTTACTGAACAAAGACACAAAAAACAGGGACCAAAAATGTAAATTTTTTTTGCCCTATCGCGGGCAGGGGCTAAACTTGCTAATGCGGGCAAACTTGGGGGGCTTCGCGGGGCTTTTAACCGAAACAGTTTGCCACGTGGGCCTGGGCCCGCAATCGCGGGGCCCATCGCGGATTTTTTGGGTATTTTTATAAACTGGAAGAGATTTGGGCTATTTTGGTAACACGAAGTTGGACTTAGGGTATTTTAATTAATTTCCCTTATATTTAATACAGTGATTATGGATTTATTAAAAAAAACATACAAGTTAATTTTCGTTTCCCGCCCCCATTTTGCAGCTGAGGTTTAAGTTTATTGTTTAGAGATCATCTTGAAAAAAAATGTGCTTTACTTTTCTGTATTGACGATTATGCAGTAACCTTGCTACTTTCTAGAAATGGGCCTCATATTTGAAATGTAGGTCTAAATATTGGCCTGTTTCTCTGATTAATGGTTCTGAATGCTATGACACAGGAGGATGAACTCTCAAAAGCAATTGTGTCTTATAGAGCAGAAGCAGATACTTGCAGTGCATTTGTCAATAAGTGACTCAAAGTAGGTCAAGAAGCTGCCCACCTACTTCAATGCTGCTTACTTTGTCTTCTCCATGGGCGACTCATTAAAGGTTCTCTATATACTTTATTTATTGCTTTGCCCCACTTATATTTTATTTATTGCCTTGAATGGGTAACTGAGACAAAAAGAAAAGATAAAATATGATTAACTGAGACAAAAAGAAAAGATAAAATATTACAAACCAACCTTGCAAAGGCCTCAATACAGAAGCCATAGTGAGATATTCATAAAGTTGCTAAAGTTGTATTTCCACGTCAGCATTTTGCAAGATGCTAAAGTGCTACTTGCGAAATCTTGGCTATTTCGGTCAATTATGTAAAAAAACTGCTATTAAGTGAATTGGGGGATCAAAATGGCTATTTTGGACAATTTCCCTATTTAAAACTTCTTTTAGCATATGAAGTATAGTGTCAAGCCTAAGACAAAATGTGGAATGCTAAGCATTTGCTTATATAAATATATATATATATATATATATATAAAAATTATGTACCTTTTCTCCTTCTCTATTCAGAAGCATCATGGATTCAACTACACCTGCTGATCCCCTCCTCTTATGATTCGAAGATTCTAAATCAGCAGACTTTATATCATCTTTCGGTTTAAAACTATACTTATGTATTGTTGTTCCAGGTTTATGAAAGCCATCGGAAGTTGAAGTGCTACAAACAAATAATAATACAAATTCAAAACATTAGATAACATAAAAATCATGGGAATTAATACCGAGAACACCATCAACTCGTCTTATGAGCCCCTCAGCCTTCTTTGCAATTTGTTTTATTTGATACACTATGCTTTATAAACTAGTTAATAGCGAAAGATATATTTCATAGGAACTAATTAGACACCAATCACACCGTTAGGCAAATATAAAGAGGTAATCCTATGTGGTATTAGCATTCAATAACTAAAACCAAAGAGTTCTCACTTGCTTAGTTCACCTGTCACTTACCTCAACTAAACGTTCTTTGGGTCTCGATGGATCAGATAATCCATCCTTAGCCAGATCATCACCTGCCTGCAATTTGGTCAAATAAACCATTAGGCCTGGGAAAAGTAATAGGAACCGTTAGTATAAATCACAATATCATATATTACAGAAAGAAAGAAAGAAAGAAGAAGAACTATTATTAACCCACCTCAACGCTAGGAGAATCACTTTTGTTACCATCTTGTTGGCTGTCCAACTCTATCCATAGCACGGCAATAGCTAAACATAAATAATAACAAACTTTAGTAAGGAAACTAAAACAAGAATAATTAGTCCACTAAAATTTTTGAATCACTAGTTCAAGATTTCAAGATAGTGCCACCAACAAAATCATTAAGTTTGCTATCTATACCACGTATGTTGCAGTCTCCGAACCATAACGAGTGTAAGCAAAATTGAGCAAAATTGAACCATTTGACTTCACACGAATTTCTAGCATATTTCGTGAAATTGTTGTTCCTGGATTTGATCAGACAAAGTTTCATGTCAGTTAGTTTCTACCATATTATATGGATATGGTGGATTTAATGATGCAGAATTGTATTTGATTGTCCTAGCATATTTAGTGTCAGTCGTATTGTATTGTATTGTATTGATGGTTCTTTAAAGACACAGAATTGCTTTGATGGCTTCATCTCTGGTGGTGATTATAAATGATTTTATATGGAATTGTATTGATGACTTCATCTAGGTGGAAGCAATGGTGTGGTCTCGTGGTCGGCGCTTGCATTAATCAGGTACTGAATTGGCTTGTATGTGATCTACTACTAATATATGAATATACAATAAAGTTTAATTTTTTTGTGATCACGATCACATAAGCCTGAACTCTTTGGTTGTGCACTTGCCCATGTTGGTGTTATGGACATGCTTAGGTTTCACAAGTTCACAATCAGTAAGCCTTGTTGAGTGTTTTCAGTTAATTATAGTTACGCCTTCGTCTCATGGTTTTATTATTTTGGGGTTGTTCCCTCTTGCTAGGTCATGCATGGACTTCCCACTATGGCCTTCTTCATATAAGGAAGAAGGATTTCATCGGCTAATCAATCGAGCAACATTTAATTCTTATTGGATCATACGATATATCAAGATCAAGGAGTTCTATTGTCGAGGTTCATAGCATCTTTCGAGGTGACGACATGATGAATGGCGGAAATTAGGATCAGAGCTTGAGGCATTGACCAAGCTTAAGGCTTTTTGTTACTTTAGTTGAATGTGGATGTTTCCGTAATTTTGCAGTCTTAGTAATTTATAATATTATTAATGAAGATTTTTCCCTCACTGTTCCTTTTTTTTAATAATAGTATTTTGTAATGGTTTTTGCCCAAGAATTACCAACGTTTCTGCACAGTTTTCAGCTGATTTCATGAAAATCAGCCAAATATTTCCAGCTGATTTCAGGCGGAAAAATCCGCCGAAAATAATTTAAATTATTAAATAATTTAATTTAATATTTATTTTTTATTGTTTTCGGCGGATTTTTCCGCCTGAAATCCGCCGAAAATATTTCGTCGAAATAATTATTTTTTATTAATTTATAAATAAATAAATAAAAAAAAAAAATTCCGACGGAAAAATCCGTCGGAAATCCGCCGCAAATGCATTTTTAATTATCTTGTTAATTAAATATTGATTAAGTACACCGGTTTTTTCCGACGGATTTTCGGCGGCCATATCCGTCGAAAACAGTATTCCGCCGAAAAGTCCGCCGAAACCTGCCCGTCTCGGCGCCCGTTTGTCCGACGCCCGTATCCGCCGAAAAATCCGCCGAAATCCCCTATTTTCGCCGGATTTCCGACGGATTTTTCCGCCTGAAATCGGGTTCTGTTTTGTAGTGATGTTCATTTAAGTTCGTTCGTTTACGTTCGTTTACGTTCGTTTAACGCTTAATGAACGAACATAAACGAACACGAACACACAAAATTTCTTAACGAACGAACATGAACACAAAAACTTTCGTTCGTTTACCGTTCGTGTTCGTTCGTTTGTTCGGTTAAGTTAAACGAACGAACAGGAACAAGCCTCCGTTCGTGTTCGTTTACAACCCTTGGGGCGAGTAGTAGCAATAGATTTGATGATTGGGGTAAAGACACAAGTGTACAGACTTGTGATGATGACATGCCCCCTCCCCCTATAATTTGGAAACAGCCTTAGCACTAGATTTCATATAGATATACTTGATTAATCATTATCAACTAAACATCCCATGTTCTTAATGGAATATGACTCTTAAATCATCAACAATTTAGATTACATGCAAACTCTAATCTCTTTCATAATTCATGTTTAACTTATAAATACAATTATTTCACTTAATTAATTATTGTTCAAATTTAGTATGTTGGCATGCATCCATGCACATACATACATACATACATGTATTGAAATGGAGGGATACAGCTTAGAGGAATCTTTTCTTCCTTTTCAAAAATGGAGGTACATTAATGGCCGACAATCGTTTCATAATAGTTTTTAACTAAAACCTATTTCACTTTTAAGTGACAAATGGCTAATATAAATCAATAAGTATATAAGGATGTATTAATGTTAAAAGTTTAGAACTACTAAGGGGTTCTTTATTAAAAAAATTGATAAGTAGCAAGTACCAAGACAAAATTTTGACGTTATGTATGTTTAAGTCTCAAATGAAATATGACTGTTTATATAATAAAGTGTTGAACAATAAAAAAGTTGCAATTTTCATAATACTAGACAAGAAAAATTATTGAAATTCACTCACTCATAAATAGTTTGCTTTACATATGGATATTTTCGTCTTTGATCAGTGGCGTATCTACGACGAATTGGTAAAAATCAACATCTTACCAATATTCGTTGGTTTTTACTGTGATCCGTCCATGATTTAAAAAAAAATCTTAACACTGCTAAACAATTGGTTATTATCGACGACCGTTTCCGGCGGATTTTCCGTCAGAACTAATATTGACGGATTTTCGGCAATGTTCTAAAAAATGCACCTTGATGATAAGGCGTGGAGCTCGTTACGATGCGCCATGGCGCGTTTTGCCGCCATGACACGCCATAACCCGTCATGGCGTGTTATGACGTTACAAATTTTTTACTTTCGATTTTTTGAATCTATGTATTTCGAAATTCGATTCGCATTTTCCTAATAGTATCGATTAGAATTTAGAATCTCTTTTGTTTATCGTTTTATATGAATTTAAGTTGTTAATAACTTAATCATTATTGTTCATGAAACTGACATAAACAAACACACATATACATATATATTATATACATATTTGTCGCCTTAACCCACGCCTTGGAAAACGCCATGACCTCGTCGTAACTCGTAACGCTTGAGGTTTGACCTCGCCGCCACGCCATGCCTCACGCCATTTAGAACCTAGATTTTCAGCGGTTTGAATAAAAGTCAACACCAACATAAATCCGTCGGAAATCCACCACAAATCCGTCACTGAATTTTTTTCATAATATATATATATATATATCCTCGTGAATATTTGTGACGGAATTCCTATCCGCCACAAATACGTCACAAATATTTTTAAAACTTAAATTAAAATACTTAATTTAAATAATTAGCCATTCGTTAAACAAATTAGTTATTATTTTCGATGGATTTTCAACAGGATATAATTAAATTCCGCTCGGAAATAATAAGTTAAAATCTAATTAGTATTTTATTATTTCCCATTCAATATATTAAGATTATAAAAATTGAAAAAAGGTATTTTCGACGAATTTCTTACGGATGTGGTACCCACCGGAAATCCGTCGAAAATAACTTTTTTAAGAACATTGTGGCCAAGTTGGTCTTGACCGGGGTACCCACACATGATACCCGAGTGCTACATCGTGTTCTGATGCGCAAGTGTGTACCTGTTTTTCCTTTGATGTTTATCTATTTCGTATATAACTGTTATTAAAAATTCTAACGTTTTTTTTTGTAGATTAAAGCATTAGAGATCCGGTCGCTAAAAGTAGAAGAGGCCCGCAAGAGTGATATGGAGGAGATGCGCCAAATTGAAAAAGTACGCACGAAGCAACATGAGGAGATGTTGAAGCAGTTTACCCAAAGTCAACAATTTTCGTATTAGTTTCCCCCTCCCACGTCACGAGAGTTTTGATTTTTGGTTGTATGTTTATGAACACTTGTCACACTAAAAAATCGTACTTGAATTCCGATTGTCAAATAATTTGAACAATTTGTATTTATTCCGCCCAAATAATTGTTAATGGGCTTTAATTAATGTATGATATTTGATTTCCAGATTTTAACACCTTTTATGGTTGTTATAATATTTACAAGATTTTAAAAATGAGAATTTAATTAAAATACCCAAAGTTTGACTTTAACTTACCAAAATACCCATTTTTCAACTTTTGCAAAAATACCCAAAAATCCCACGACATGTCCCGCGATCGCGGGATAGGGTCAATTTTGAAAATATTTTTCCCCGCGATCGCGGGAGTGTCCCGCGACAAATTGATTTGTGATTTGAAATTTCCACTTTCAACCCCTATAATTATTTACTTTGTTTACTTTATACCGTTTACTTTCCTAATTTTAATTTTACACCTTCATCATATTAACAAATATAATCGTTTATTAACTAAAATACGTTAAAAAAAATACGTTTTAATTTTAACAAGTTACACCATTATAATCGTCTCTTCGATACGTTCGAAATGAGCCCAATATTGAATATTTCTTGATTTATTTATTTTATTATCGATGGTCCAAGTGTAAGTATTAAAAATTGGCGGAGGCTTTGTGATGGACAGACATCCATCCTTTTGTGCATACTCTGTAACTGCAAATACTTCAGTTCCAAACACACATGAATCATCATTCGTCAAATACCCATTTTCACAATTCTTAAATGAGTCCAGTGATACCAACTTGTCAAAACCTCATTTCATATTCTTCTCGTGAAACCTTGTCCTATTGTCATTCACGATATCTATAAACACATACAAATAATAATAATTTAAAACGATTTAATAAATTAGTTAATATATGATTATTATGTTAATGCGATATGAGTGTAAAACAAAATTGAAAAAAAATAAGAGATGTACCATAAATTAAATAATTAACTATAAGGGTATGAATTGTAAATATTTAAAATATTTTTTATGTAGTATATATGATATATAATAAAATAAATAAATCAAAAAATATTCAATATTGAGGGCTCATTTCGAACGTATCGAAGAGAAGATTATAATGGTGTGACTTGTTAAAATTAAAACGTATTTTTAACGTATTTTAGTTAATAATATGATTATATGTGTTTTTTTTGAAGGCATAGCGGCATCGACCCTTTCGATCAACTACCACGAACACAACGCACACACGCACGCACAACTCCTCGGCGGTATCGAACATCCGAGGGCAGTCCACTAATCCGCCGCTGTCCCGGCCTAGCTTACGCTGGACCTAAGGCCCAACCACAGGCTGGGGGGGTAATCCCAGTCAAAGACTGGACCACCCAAGGACTGGGTACTCCTCATGCTCTCAATTGCCTCCCCTTGGAATCGAACCCGGGTAGACTGGGATACCATCCACAGCCCCCCAGGATGTTACCGTCCTTAGGTAGACCAACTGAGCTAGACATGATTTGTGATTATATGTGTTAATATGATAAAGATGTAAAATTAAAATTAGGAAAGTAAAAGGTATAAAATAAAGTAAGTAAATAAGTATAGGGGTTGAAAGTGTAACATTGAATTAGAATTCACAATTGTGTGTGTGCCGCGGGACTCATCCCGCGAATAACGGGATCAAATTTTTTCTGAAAACCCCCTATCCCGCGATCGCGGGATAGGTCGCGGGATTTTTGCAAAAGTTGTTTAGAAATTGGTATTTTGATAAATCAAAGTTAAACTTTGGGTATTTTAATTAAATTCCCTTTAAAAATTAGGGAATTTAATTAAAATACCTAAAGTTTTACTTTGACTTACCAAAATACCCATTTTTTCAACTTTTGCAAAAATACAAAAAATCCCGCAATTTGTCCCGCGATCGCAGGACAGGGTGTTTTTTTAAAACTTTGATCCCGCTACAACCCTGCTACACACACAAATTTGTGAATTGAATTTGATATTTACACTTTTAACCCCTATACTTATTTACTTACTTTACTTTATACCTTTTACTTTCTTAATTTTAATTTTACATTTAACACATATAATCGTTTATTAACTAAAATACGTTAAAAAAATACGTTTTAATTTTAACAAGTTACACCATTGTACTCGTCTCTTCGATACCTTCGAAATGAGCCCAATATTGAATATTTTTGGATTTATTTATTTTATTATATATCATATATACTACATTAAAATATTTTTAACATTTTCAATTCATACCCTTGTAGGTAATTATTTAATTTATGGTACATTTCTTACTTTTTCAATTTTCGTTTTACACTCCTATCGCATTAACATAATAATCATATATTAACTAATTGATTAAATCGTTTTAAATTATTCGTTTTAAAAAATACGTTTTAACATATCACATTAACATACATAATTACGTTAAAATATGTTAAGGAGTTCGATATATATATATATATAAATAATCCAAATAATTTGACGATTTAATGAATTAGTTAATATATGATTATTATGTTAATGCGATAGGAGTGCAAAACAAAATTGAAAAAATAAGAGATGCACAATTAATTAAATAATTAACTATAAAGGTATGAATTGTAAATATTAAAAATATTTTTATGTAGTATATATGATATATAATAAAATAAATAAATCCAAAAATATTCAATATTGGACTCATTTCGAAGGTATCGAAGAGACGAGTACAATGGTGTAACTTGTTAAAATTAAAACGTATTTTTAACGTATTTTAGTTAATAAACGATTATATGTGTTAAATGTAAAATTAAAATTAGGAAAGTAAAAAGTAAAAAGTAAAGTAAGTAAATAAGTATAGGGGTTAAAAGTTTAAATATCAATTACAGTAAAGTAAGTAAATAAGTATAGCGGCCTCTGTAGCGGGACACTAATTTTCAAAACAGCCCCTGGCCCGCGATCGCGGGGTCTGTAGCGGAAAAATGGGTATTTTTGCAAAAGTTGAAAAAATAGGTATTTTGGTAAGTCAAAGTCAAACTTTGGGTATTTTAATTAAATTCCCTAAAAATTAACGTTTAAAATAGAGTGAATTGCATTTTTGGTCCCTGTGGTTATAGTATTTCTTTGAAAGAGGGACCTAAACTTCAATATCTCAAGAAGTGGTCCCTCAGTTTTCAAACTTACTCCAAAAGGAGGACCTGTACACTAACCCCGTTAAAAACCTCAGTTAGAGTGAGGGGCATTTTCGTCCAACCCCTTTCACGTGACTTACACCACCGCCGGCGACCACCATAACCGCCGGCGACCACAATCACCACCATCATCACCGGTGGTCTTCTCCACCACCATCACGAACCCCAGGTGGACCAAGCCTTAACTCAAGTTAGAGAAAGAGAGAGAGAAAGAGATCGAGAGAGAGATAGAGATCGAGAGATGAAAGATGAGAGAAGAAGAGATAGATAGAAGAAATCGAGAGGTGAGAGAAAGAAGAGATCGAGAGAAGAGATAAAGAGAAGAGAGATCGAGGGAAGAGATCCAAAAGATGAACTCGCCGGAGAAGAGGAGCTCGCCGGAGAAGACGAAGTTGCCGGAGAAGATGAAGCCGCCGACCGATCTGGGTCCGACTTTATCTCCGATCTGGGCCCGTTCTTCTTCCTTTGCTTCATATCTCTTGCTGTTCGTTTTTCGTTCTTCACTTCAAAAATCTGCTTAGTAGCAAAACTGCTACTAAGCCCAGGTGGACCAAGCCTTAACTCAAGTTTCTTTTCATCTGAAACACCATGTCCATGGCTGATTCTTGATCCATCTTCTCTCTTTACAAACCAGGTGGTCGCCGGCGGTGGTTATGGTAATCACAAAAAAAGTATTTTTACTCCAAACCCAGATGGGAAATCACAAAAAAAAGTCTCACTTTTTGAGTTCTTTAGATCACAAGCATGGATATACACAAGAAAGCAAACCTGAGAGATACAGAAGAAAGCAAACCTGAGAGATAATGAGATAAAAGAATAGAGAGACAATGAGAGGTTTTTAACAATAAATTAACAATGGAAATACACAAAAATACAATCTTTCTTTTTTACCTCTTGAACAAATCCAACTGTTTTTCTCTCTTTTTTTCTTCTGCAACTCAAAAGCAAAAGGAGATGTTGGCAATAAAAAACCCTATGAAATTAAAACCCCAAGAAACAATAACTGAACTTAAGATTGATGGATGAATAGAGGCCAGCTTGGAGAACCGATTTTGTTCCCTTTCCTTTGTTAATAATCGAGAGAACTAGATAGAGGGCGATGTGGGTAGAATCGATAGGGTCAAAGGGAGTGATTTCAGGTTTGAAATCGTGAACAGCAAAAGGAACGAGAGTGCAGGTGGTCGCCGGCGGTGGTGTAGGTCACGTGAAAGGGGTATGGACGAAACTACCCCTGGCACTAACGGAGCATTTAGATGGAGTTAGTGTTGGGGTCCTGATTTTGGAGAAAATACCAAAACTGAGGGACCACTTCTTGAGATACTGAAGTTTAGGTCCCTCTTTCAAAGAAATCAGATAACCACAGGGACCAAAAATGCAATTCACTCTTTAAAATATATAGGTAAACTTCCGGCAGAATATCCAACGATGATTTTATTTACAATTTTTTTAAAAAAATGAAAAAGAAAATTGGTCTACAACATGCATCGGTAAGAGATTGTCGATAAACATACTTTTCAGTTTTCACTCTAATCATGTATATATGTCTTAGGGCTGTTTGTTTACCTCTTAATAGTTCCATTAAGAGGCAACCTCTGAATCGTTCAGAGGTGAATCTTGTTTGGCAAAAAAAAGGTATTGCCTCTTAATGGTTCCAAAACCCTTATAATGATTTAGCATTTTGGGCCATACTTAACCATTTAGCACCTTATTTCATTCTAACCAAATACCAAACAACAATATTTCATCTTGCACTATATCATAAAAGCCTCTTAACCATTCTGACCTCTTAGGCTATGTTTGGCAAACTAGCTGATAAGCTAGCTGTTGGCTGATAAGCTAGCTGGTAGCTGATAAGCTAGCTGATGAAAAAGTCACGTTTGACAAAACTAGCTTATAAGCGTGTAAAATGACCAAAAAGGACATCTTCAAATAATTATAAATTACAATATTTAATTATATAATTAAAACAAATTTATAACAATATAATATGTTAATTAATACAACCAATGTAATAAAGAAAAATTAAATAATATAACATGTTAATTAAAAGAAACTTAAAATTTATTATTACATATATATACTATAAATTTTTAATTTATTAAAACAAGTTTTAGAATATATATATATATATATATATATATATATATATATATATATATTTATTAGGTTATGATTTTAAATAACCGTTACATACAATATGAAAATATAATCAAATAATAATTAAAAAATAATATTAAGTGATAGTTAAAATATATTCATTAATATTAAAAAATAAATAAAAACAATTTATATGATTAACAATAACTCTAAATAATTAAAATTTAATATCAATGTATAATTAAAATTTAATTTAATAATTTTCAGTTAATATTATTTAATATTTCTTAATTAATCATAATTAAAATTAAAAAATTAATATTTAATAATAATAATAATTAGTAAATAATAATAAAGGGCAATATTGGAATATTCATAAAAAGCTACCAAAACGCTACTCCAAGTAGCGTTTCAAAAAGCTAACTTATAATTTAGCTTATGGTCATCCAAACATGTACCTAAAAAAACAGCTAGCTTATAAGCTAGTTTTTTTTTGCCAATCATGTATATATGTCTTAGGGCTGTTTGTTTACCTCTTAATAGTTCCATTAAGAGGCAACCTCTGAATCGTTCAGAGGTGAATCTTGTTTGGCAAAAAAAAAGTCATAGCCAGTTGGGATCGTTTTACCAGACTTTCGTATTTGGGTTAGGACCGGGAAAAGGACCGGTTACGAATCACTATTTGGGATCGGGAATGATTTGTTCCTGACCCGACTCAGGACTGAATGTTGGCCATCTCTAATCCCATGTAAAAAGTTTTGTTTAAGTTGCATAACAGCCCTTGAAAAGATATACGTATTCCAAAATAAGTCCAAACAAGTCTGAAGTTTTGGGAATTGCAAATTTAACCCCTACAATGGTAGATCTCTTTCAAATCAAGTCGACAGTTGGTATTAACTTTCTGTGTTGAGCAAATACCGCTCTAGAAATCAACAAATAGTCATATCATATATATATTTCTTTTCATACATACATGCATGCTAGAATTGATATTTTAAAGCAATGTTATCCCTTAAACTTCTTTGAACTAAACCCCCAGATTATAGAAAGTCTTTTTAAATAGGTTATGTAATATGTATTTAATTTAATATTTATAAAAGTAATTTAATTAGCCTTGTGAAAAATTCAAGATTCAGATGAGAAAAGGATAGGCTGCCACATGGTATCATTACTTTGCAGATAATACCTTTTAATACAGATAAGTTTAATTAAGACTAAATGCACATAATTTATTATCACTAATTAATCATGGTGATTGCTGGGTAACATGCAAGTGTGTATATAAATATAAATATAAATATAAATATAAATATAAATATAAAAAGGCAAGCACACGTAAATAATTAAATTTGGAAGTACTGAAGCACCCAATCGTATAATTTGTTTGGTATTAATTATTGAGCAATCAAAGTGGAGATTAATGTCCCCAACCTACAACTAAAGAAGTGGAATCCTAATTTTCGAATTATAAATAAATTATTATTATCCAATTTATGAATATTATATATATGATTATTTTCAAGAGCCATGGAATATATATGCATGGCTACATGAAATGTACTTGATGATTAGCAACCTCACCTGATTGCTTCCATTACCATTATTATTTATCAGATTAAATAGATGTAAGCATATATCCATTCTCAACTCACACTATATTCTCCATGAGACATAGCATGTGTGCAAAAAAAATTAAGTATGGTGTCGCATCTATAAATCCAAATTTTCACATCTTTTTCTATCATTATTTAAACTAATTTCATCATATTGTCTATTATTCTTAAATAACTAACGTCCTCCTATCCACTAAATATTTATAGGTTTGAATCAAAAAACATCTAATGTGTATTTGATACATGAAGCATGGCGGTGCATGAAAAATACAATAACTTGTTATCCCATGTTTAATTTGCTGACATCGGACCAAGAAATGACGGAACTTGAGTGGAATAAAAACAATAAGATTTGACAATATATTCTAAATTATTAGATTATACAAGTCAAATTAAAACCCTAAATCTTAAGCAATTTTTTCACCATCTAATCATCATTTGTCCAATCACATGCATTCACGTACCAACTTAATATATCCGTATAGAATAATAATATTGAATTAGTATAAGATAGCTAGAGACACCAACAAACAAACATAGACATAAAGGCAGATCATGTGGTGGGTTAGAGCCAAGAAGACAGTACAGATACAAGTGCAATAACACGTACTACCATACTTACATTCACCACCACCACCACCCTACCTCTCTCTCGTCTTTTCTGTTGGTGCAAGTGTACCACATCTCTATATATTTATATATATTTATTTTGATGATTACAAACACACCGTATTATTGTTTATCTAACAATTTAATCCAAGTGTGCAGTTGTTGAAGAACACGAAGATTTAATCTGAAGGGTTCAAGACGGAAGTGTTTACGTCGTCATTATTGTTTATAACTAATAATGATAAACACCCTAAAATAATATACCACTTGGATATTTCTAAAAACCTTTTAAATAAATAAGAAATTTTGGTTCTAGAAGTATCTGCCATACGTACTGTTTCTGCAACCATTTTCTGACGCAGGTATACCGCGAAGATAGAGCCGGTATACCGCGGGTACATATTGGCCGGTATACCGCGGGTGTTCAGCCGGTATACCGCGGCAGGCTCCGTGTGCATCTCTGATTGGTTGAAAGTCCTTTTTCTGACGGCGGTATACCGCGAGTCCTAGCCGGTATACCGCGGGTACGTTTTTCCAGAAGTCAACTTTGCATGAGAGCCGTTGGTATGTCAGTGTCCTTTGTACTGCACGGTATACCGCGTGCATTTGGCGGTATACCGCGCCTCTTGTTTCCGTTGGAGATGCTGATATATAAACATGCATGCTGGTGATGAAGAAGAAAGACCAGACCACACAAACAGCAACAACAACAATCCAAACTCTCAGCTCTCTCACTCTCACTTATTTTATATATATATATTTTATAAAACATTTTTTATAAAATATCCAAGTGTGAGATATTATACAAGAGTGATTACCCATTGTGAGTTATACTCCTCTTGTAAGTATTTGAATAACGGGTGTGTGATCCTGTACATCTCAATAAGCTGAGGCTTAGAGAACCGTTTACTTTGCTCTGTATTTGGTTTGTATTCTACCGTAAAGAATACATTTATTGGATCGTGTCGGGAAGTGTCTCGGCTGCTGGTTTATCACAGTTGGTGGTAAATCAGTAAATCTCTGTGTCAAGTATCTCTATCCCTTATCTCTTTATTTATTCCGCTGTGCTTTATTATATTTGTTTATATAAACTGCTTTGCATTTATATTTATTTATATAATCTCTGTGTATTTGTTTATATTTACACTCTTCGTTATTATTTGTATACTCTGATTTATTTATACTGTTTCTGTACTGTATTTATTTGTAAAAGAATTTTTGAAAGTAAAAGATTTAAAATACAACCTCCCCCCCCTAGGTTGTCTAACATTTTCCTTTGTATATTTTCAAGTATAAATTTCTCCATATATCTTTCTTTCTTTGTAAATTATTATTCAATAAACTAGTAGAGCGGATACCCACTAAAAATGATTTTATCATGCCTTCCTTTTTACAGTAACAAAATATAATTAACTGTTATGATAACATTTTTTTGGACGGCAAGAGACAAAATATATTAACGAATAACCAAACCTAGCAAGGAGCTAGATTATAGAGAGTTCGAGAAGCTTAAGATAGGATTACAACTCCAATTATCCCACCCAAAATTCTTCTCCCACTCAAGTCTGTTTTTTTTTTGAAAGGCAAACAATTTTATTACCAACCCAAAAACCGAACAATACGGGAGAACAAATAAAAATAAACTTGAAATATAATATATATATATATAAGTAAAATAATTAATTAATTTAATAAACTTAAAGTATAAAAAATTTAACAATTTTTATTTTTCAAACATAATTATGCATTTGGTCCCTGTGATCTATGTGGTTATTATAAACCTTGTCCCTCAAGTAAAGACAAAAAAGAAAAAGAACTAAAATGCCCTTATGGATAACGGAGGAATTTGATGGCTGTTAGAGGGAGGGACCAATCAGTTACAAAATTTCAGACGATGAGTCCTAATCTATTATAAATGAAGCTTAGGGACCAATTTGTTATGATTGACAAACCATAGGGACCAAATCCGCAATTCACTCTTTTTTTAATTGATTAATCCGTCGGACATCCATCGGTAATTAGCGACGGATTATTGACGGATAATTTTTTTAATTCAACCCGTCAGTAATCCATAGCTGGTCTATCGGAAATGACGGATTTAATCTGTTGGTGATTGTGGTCGGAAATAAGCATTTTTCTAGTAGTGAACTCATCATGCATAGCCCGTTTCAACACATTATAACCTGTTAACAAATAAGACCGTAGGTAACTAGTCGAATTATCAACACCGACGAATAAATGTTGTTGATAATCTATTAGTAATATCTATAGAATACTGAAGGATTATCTGGGATATTATAGAATCCAATAAAAAAAATTTAAGGGAGCGTTTGGTTCGCAGAATGATTTCTGCATGAATGGAATCTGGAAGTAATTGAAATGAAATGTTATCAGGTTTGACCAAGTGTTTGGTTGACATAAAATGGAATGTAATTTGTTCAATGAATTGGAATCTGTCTGTTTGTTTTGTAATGAAATCGGAATGGAATTATGACAAATGACAAAAATACCATTTCTTTGATTTATATTTTAATTTTTTTATAAACAGTTATAAAATTAACATGTAATGAGAATAAAATATGTAAAATACCATTTAAGAAATCATATATAAACATAAAACATGTAAATTTTTTGATATATCTATAAACCAAATCAGTAATACAAGTTACTACATCAAATACCCATATATAAATATTGTTATGAAACTGTTTTTACAATGCTAGAAGTTGTCGAGCCATAACATCAAAGCAACAAATACCACAAATATTGTTCATACACATGTATAGACCGATAATTGGTCTAACGTAAACCAAAAATATTGTTTTTAAACCAAACCGGTCATTGGTCCAAAATAAAGTGGACCAAAAAATATATACCAAACTTGTGTACTCCAACCAAAAATATTGTTTTCACCACCAACCGATCAATTGTCCAACATGAACCGGACCTAATTTTCACGCCTTCCCTCCTTCGAGTTCTAGAAAGTGATCACAGATTCAAAATCCTATGTTATCTTTCGTAATGCACTAAACATTTCAGTTTCAGAAAATGTCCCAAACTTTTCAAGATCATCGACGATCATGGAAGTTTTTTTAGCATTTTAACTTCACAAAGAAATATGCAAAACAGTAACATATTCATACACAAAGAAATCTACAAAAACAGTAGCATTATCATACACAAAGAAATCTGCAAAAAGAAATCATACACAAAGAAATCTGCACAAAGAAACTTGTAAAAACAGAAGCGTATTCATACACAAAGAAATCTGTAAAACAGTAGCATATTCATACACAAAGAAATTTGCACTAAGAAATCATACACAAAGAAATCTATAAAAATAGTAGCATATTCATACTCAAAGTAATATCTAAAAACAGTCAAAATCTTAACCCGTTGTTTATAACCTAAAATCGTATTCATTTTGTGACACAAAATAACATATAAGCAGATCAAGAACGAGTGAGACAAACAAGAAAACGTAATCTTTATTACTGTTTCTAACCAAAATAGATGTAGAACAAGAAAATATGCAGATCAAGAACGAATGAGACGAAGCAGATCAAGAATGAAGGAGATGAATATATCTGCAGTCGATAATGGAGAAAGAGCAAGAAAATCTGTCATCTAATGGAGAAAGAACGATGTATACTTAATGCGCTGCAGTCGAAGGTGAGTCCAGAGGAAGAATTCTCGATCGATAAAAGCAGTGGATGAGAAAGAATGTATGTGGCTAGGGTTTTATGTTTAATGAGGGTATTTTTGTCATTTTCAAAATTTGGGTTGGAATGGATTTCAATTCCATCTCTTTTGTAAAGGAATGTTGAAATCCATATTGTGATCCCAGAACAAGTAATCAAACAATATAAGCAATCAGATGGTCATCCATATATTGATCAATAAGCAATTCACCAAGTACACTATGCAAGAATGTTGAGAGCAAGTGCAAGAGTGTGTGTTACACCCTTAAAAACAAACCGGGTCGTAACGAAACGTCAACACTTAAAACAAACGTACATCGAAATAAGTCGCAGCGAAATCTTAAGCGTTACAACAAAGTCTTTTAAGAAGACACAAAGTACTAATTAACGACTGAACAACGTAAAATTTAAATCCAAACATAGGTAGTCTGCTAACATAAACATCCCTCATGAGTAAAAAATTGATTATAAAGATCAGAATGTACCTCATTTATCTCTGAAGTAGATTCTGACTCCTCTTCATCGGTGTTTCTGGTCATGAAGCACATCTTTGTTTGAGCAGCCGTCTCATCATCTGCTTCATCATCGGTTTGATCAAGTCAGTATTCCTCTTCAACCAGCAATTCTATCCCCGATTCCTTCTGTTCAGCAAGCAACATCTTGTTCTTATAGTAACTGGAATCTCTGACTTTCGGCTTCCAACATTCCTTGGCGAAATGTCCAGTCTTTCCACAGTTGTAGCATTTTGGTTCTTCACCCTTCTTCTCAAACACCTTCTTTTCTTCAGTCCTCTTGTCATCTCTCTTCTCATCAAACTTCTTTCTCGATTCAACATGCTCTTTGTGCTCATAGTTCTTGGAACCTGATGCATACCTCTGATTATTAGAACCAGGCCTCTTCACAAACTGTCTTTGAAAGGCTTTAGTAAGGAGTATCATTGCTTGCTTCAGGCTTTCAGCTTCTTCCATTCCATCTCCTTCATACCGTTCCTCATCAGACTCATTACCCACTCTCTTTGAATATTTCTTGGAAGTTTTGTTAGACATCAAAGCAAGTGGATCAATCTCTTCTTCCTTAACTTCTTTCTTCTCTTCCTTCTTCTCTTTCTTCTTTTTCTTATCCCTTTTCTCATCAGCATCTTCCTCATCTTGTTTCAAGGTTTTATACATTTCTTGCAAAGGCAAATCAGCTAACCTAGCATTCTGTTTCATCCTGTGAGCATACTTCTTCCATTCAGGTTGAAGAACGCTCAAGAACTTCACATTGTGCTCGATTATTGACTTGTCTATGTTGTACCTATTCAGCTCATTCAGTATTGTAGTGAAACGGTCGTACGTAGAATCAAGTGCCTCACCTTCTTTTTGTTTAAAATTTCAGTACATATTAATGGCATTGGAGATTCTCATCTGATTTTCCACCTCAGATCCTTGATACAGTTTGATTAACTCATCAAACATAGCCTTCCCAGAATAGTTTTTGTTATCCACCTTCCGATAAATATTGTTGGTCAAGGCTTGTATAACTAAGGATTTTTCATGTTTGTTTCCATTATACCGTTTCTTTTGTTCAACGTCATAATGTAATGGTAGAACATCAACCCAATCTGGAATTGGCTCCTCATCAGTAGCTATTCATCTTCTTCTTTGTAACCCCATAGGACCATTCTCAAGTGAATTAACAATGTAGTCCCCATTTTCTTGACGTTCAACGTAATCCATAAATCTGTCTCTCCATATCTTGAACTCCTTGGGAAAAAGGACAGGTGGTTTGTCTTTTGACCCAATAGTCAAAATGTCTCTAGCCGTCATATTTAGATTACTTGTTTATGATCGTTAAGTACCCCTTTGATCTGATTAGTATAAAATGGTTCGCACTGTTTTTGTCTCAACCCACTGTTTGTCTCAACCCAAATCTTCTCGCAACACAAAGTATTGTCGCAACACCAAGCTTATCACAACACAAGAACTTTTCTTATCGCAGGAACAATTTTGTCTCAACCCAAAGTTATCGCAAGCAATTTTGTTGCAAACAAAGGTTTTGTCGCAACAAAGAAGTTGCGATGAACTCCAAGAAAGATTTTATCGCAAAAGGAGGTTGCGATAGAGTACTGTTCACACTAAAATGGGTTACGATAAAAAAAGGATTATCGCAAAGGGTAGTTGTGATATGTTACTGTTCACTTCGGAAACTTGCAATAATATCGACTTGTCGCAACAGAGGGTTGCGATTTAATACTGTTCACTTGTGTACGTTGCGATACTGAAGAACACTCAAGGTTGCGATAGTTATGAAGATGCAATCGATCTTAAGTCTAATCCTTAAAACTGATCCAATTTGGCTGAAATTTGGTACACAGATTCGCAATGAGTTTCCGGACAACTTTAATACTACAAGTTTCGTCCAAAAACCAACAGAACAGTGAACTTAAATCCCAAACAATAGTTTTTTTAGTAAAAGTCCGAAAATGATTGTTTTGCACAAATTGAGTCTAATCCTGGTGAAATTGCGGAATAAAAACACTTAGGGATTACTAGCAAACACTCCAAGATCAATTCTAATCCATTTGAAGTACTCAAATGGCTAAAATCGATAAGAAATGGATGAAAAAATGAAGAACACTCAAATTTTGCAAAAACCTCAAAAATCTAATTTGGTCCAAGTGATGTACTGTGCTCTGATATCAATTGTGATCCCAGAACAAGTAATCAAACAATATAAGCAATCATATGGCCATCCATATATTGATCAATAAACAATTCACCAAGTATACTATGCAAGAATGTTGAGAGCAAGTGCAAGAGTGTGTGTACTAGTGTGTGTAAGTAATAGATGACCTAATGACAATCTAAGAGAAAAATACATTATATAGTTGGTAACTTAGCATTTACACAATAGGTCCCTCTACTTTGTACAACTAGGTAATTAGGGCACTAACACATATGTAAATGAATCTTTGGAATTCAATTCCATTCCATGGGTAACCAAACATAGCAATGGAATTTGGTCATCGGAATTGACCATTCCAATTTCATCAAATTCTGTCTGATTTCGACGAACCAAACACCCCCTAAGTAATTTCCAAAAAACTACCAACTTTCTTTGTATTCCATTGCTAAGTTGATGTTGATGTTGATCTCTAGCCTCTAGGTAATTTTAGAAGGATGGTCTTGAATTTGTCGCTAGACGTATTTATATGTCGTTATTTGTTTATTCTCAAAGTTTTCGTTCTTTCATTAATAATAAGTCAATCATTTTTGACAATTATATTTTGTTGATAATATCTGCAGGTAAACTAGAGTTTTTTTTTGGTATAGCTAAGTAGTGGCCGATCTCTAGAGTATTTTGTGTCCACCTTCTATACCCTCATAGAGTAGCCCCCAGAAGTTGGTATACAGCACACTCCATCAAATTCTGTTATCTCATTATTACTATACATCATAACTTATGAATAATTAAAATTTTCTTGCTATCAAATTCCTTGACATGCATCATAACAAACAAAAAGAAGATGATGACTAATAATAAACCTTTTGCGTACACGGTACACCACAGATACAAAAAGAGGTGTTGTTTTTCGCATAACTGTAAGTTTATGGACCAACTTAGATGTATCAGTTAATTGGAAGAATATTATATCACCCAATTAAGTGATGGAAATCTTTTGAGATGACAACAAATTAAAATTCCTTCTTTTATGAATTTGTTTACGAAGATGTTTTTCGATATACCGACACTTACCAACCAAGTCACATAAAAATGGATGGAAAAAATGGATAGAAAAAAATGATTCCTGTGTTTGGATTAATACCTTGTTTTTGATAACCAAAACTGGCAGCAATTAATTAATAAGAAAGTATTAAGAGCTAGGAAAGAAGAAATGATGAGCGCACGCTTGACGCTTATAGGTTTAGACAAGTATTAATTAATTAAATAAATATAAGATAATTAAAACCGAAAGCGATGAATCCCTTTGCAGTTTTTCAATCTGGACGGTGAATGAGACGTACATCCACAGCCTGGTTCACAGATTCCTTTCAACTTTTCTTCGTATCCCAACTGGCGGATACCAACCTAACCAATCTCTCTCCTTTACAATATAATATACCTATTTTCCATACTACCTGCTCAAATTATCATATATATATATATATATATATATCTGTATATATTGAGAGAGAGTGTGAGAGAGATGCAGGATTATGCTAGAAAGACGATAAATGTGATATCATATATGATTAAGCGACACTTGGGTGTGTATAATATATGATTAAACGTCTATGTATTTTCAATGTAACCTATGTTTAATCATATATAATTAAGCTTGTGTATCATATATATATATATATATATATATATATATATATATATATATATATATATATATCACACTTCTCGCCTTCTCGCATAAGATATATCTTATCGTTGGAACCTACCCCTATATATATAATACACACACACAAATATAGGCAAAGAATCGTGTTAGAAGTTGAGGTTACAGTAAAAATGTAAGAAGTGGATCTGAATCGTTGATAACTTTTAATCAAATGTTCTCCCATGAATTGTGGCTTAGAAATGAATTCATCATACGGTGCATCTCGGTACAGCTCATCCTAATGTTCATCAATTTCTCATCGAACGGCTAATAAACACTATATATATCGGGTTGTGTTCCTATGAGAAGTTGAGTTAACGTGAGAAACGTGAGAAATGTTTATTTGTTGTCGGATGCACATTAGGAAGAGATGTACCGAGAAGCACCAGATCAATCCCCATATTAAGCGTGATCATGGGTGGCTTCAGATTAAAAGTGATCAAGAATTCATGTCCACTTCTCACGTTAACTCAACTTGTCACATCACACGATCTCTCAGAAGGGTTGGCCATATTCGCCCTTTTTTAGCACATACGTATCAGACTTTTACTAGTGATTTATGTATTCGAACTTGGATGTAGTTATACTGATTCATGATGTGAAATTGCTGAAAGCTTGTTGCTCTCATGGAAAGAAACTAAAGATGTTTAGTTAAACCAAACAAACGACTGTTATAATTCGTTCAGTTCATCTCAAACCCTATACAAGTTCTAGTTTTTTAAGGTTCTAACATATTTCAATTTCAATTCCAGTTCATAATCATATATCATCTACACCTATAAAAGGTTAATTAATTCTTAATTTCTACTATCATCCCCCCAACATATTCATTTCAAAATGGTGCATCCATAATTGTATGCATGCCAGAGTATAAACCCCATCTAAACAAATTCATGATACTATACTTACGTTGATTTGTAGGCTCTAGAAGTTAGAACCTACCTATATATATGGGAAGGTTCATGAGAAAACGCTAAATAATTGAAAAATCAAAACAAATACTCTATCAACTGTTAGATTAATTGATACAATGAATGTGATTAAACAGGCGATTATAACTTTATTTTTATATTAAAAAATCTTCCACCCATATTTTTTAATTCGAAAACAAGTGTCTATCGAAAAAGTTGGACAAGATAATCATACACAATAAATCATTCATGATATTAACATTTTCATATGGAACTTTGAAAAAATAGATTAATATAACATTTCTCAAAAACACCAAAAAACTAATAAGACGTCTTTTTGAGGACATCCGATAAAATTGGAACAATACAGAGAATATTAGCATGGCCCCTGCGCAAGGATGACACAAAAATCGAGAAATGGTCCAACAAAAAAAACTAATAAGACGATTTATTTGTTGTGTTCAATATACTACTATTAATTTGCCCAACTTGGTCAATATGACTTGTTACAAGTCGACTAACGATCTATGAAGCACCGTATATAACTCAAAGTTGTTGGCCTTATAAATTTAAGTCATATTAAACACTCTATTAGGTCTCCCAGAAAGCGTCTTATAAATCCTACTTTATTCTTCGTTTTTCATATAGGAAAATACTTAAGTTTTAAGGACTCGAAAGTAGGTCATTAAAATTCTATAATGCATAAAAATAAGGTTGGTAATTCTTTTAAAAGGTAGAAGTTATCTCGGGGGTGTTTGGGATTGCTTATTTAAAACAACTTATGTTTTTTTTAAAATATTTATTAACTTATATGATGTTAAACCAAAGTTTTATAAAAAATTGTTTGAATTAGCTTATGAAGATACCAAAACGTAATAAGCTGATAAATTATTTTTAGAGGATGTTTGAGATTGTTTATACATATAAACGAGCAAAAAATTGATGAAGTTGTTTCAAATTGGTTAATAAGTTAGATAGCATTGACTTGTAAAAGAAAAAACCCTATATTCAGTGGCGGATCTACATTGCAATTAGTGGGGGGATGAGCCCCCATGAAAATGAAAAAACATGAAAACTTTAGGCTAAACACATTGATTTTTTAGCTATATATCTTAGTGTCCCCCCAGTAACTTCTCATCCGGGACCCCATCAACCAAAAAAGTGTCTTGAAATCAACCAAAAAAGTGTTTTGAAATCAACCAAAAAACCAAAATTAACTCTCGAAATCGACAAAAAAACCAAAAAAAATCTCTTGAAATCGACAAAAAAACATAAAAATCTCTTAAAATCAACCAAAAAAGCTTTAAAATCCTCAAAACGTTGGATTTAGTCTAAAAAATACATCGAACAACTTCACGGGCATTTAAACTACCTTAAAGGTGACCCAATTAAGATAAAATCTTGGATCCGCAACTGCCTATATTACCCTTTTTCTTTTCAACTAAATAATAAAAACTTTTTATTATCATTATCACACTGAAATAAGTTTGTAAAGGCTTTAAATAAGCAATCCCAAACACCCTTAGTTATTAATAAGAATTTTATTTTATTTTGAGAAGAAAAAATAATTCGGTTTTAATAAAATAATAATAATAATAGAAATACCGTATGAAGGAAAGGTGTCAATGAAAGAACGAATGTGGTGGGTGGGATTCAAAAGAAGTATGTAGGGGATTTATTAATTAATTATTTTATAACAATCTTCCTTGAAATTATTACTCATTCTTATCATTGCCAATCATTAATTATATGCAATTTTTAAAGCATTTAAATATGTAATTAGGTTGTTTTCAAGTATTGCGTTCGCTCAGTTTAATTTGTCAACCACCCACCATATTTTCAAACTATAAATCAAATAATAAAATCGATTTAAAAGAAACATATAACTATTTAATTAAGGGATTGACCAAGTTCAAAAATCAAAACAAACTCGAATATGTGTTTATTTGCAATATGAAATTGGATTAACATTATTCATCAACTAAAAATATGCATTGATGTGGTATTGAGTGTAGCATGTGCATCTTAAGGATGAAAAAGAATGGATTATTGTTTTTGGTACAACCAAGGTTCTAAATGGCATGCGGCGAGGCCAAACCTCAAGCCTTAGGAGCCACGACGAAGCCATGACGTTTTCAAGACATGACTTATGACGTCAGATTTCTAATTCATATATAAAAAC
Source organism: Saussurea involucrata (assembly GCA_033807775.1). Taxonomy (NCBI): domain Eukaryota; kingdom Viridiplantae; phylum Streptophyta; class Magnoliopsida; order Asterales; family Asteraceae; genus Saussurea; species Saussurea involucrata. The sequence continues at coordinate 28,125,145 of CM066315.1, read as the reverse complement.
ATATGTTTTGTAGTGGTACTCAATGAGCCAATAGTAGTAAGCAAGTTAAATTAGGTTATATATTAAAAAAACTTGCAAATAAGACATTAAAAACATAAAGAAAAATCAAATATCGCATTACGAAAACTACGAATTAGGCCATGGCGTGCCACAGGCTTAACGTAGCGTGAGACACAAGCTTTGGTGCCATGACGCACCATGGCAACTGTGCGGCGAATTTTTTAGAACATTGAATAGAACAAATATCAAATTCAGTCGTTCAAATTACTGTTTCAAATTAGAATTATTCTTTTTTCTAATTTTAAGTTTTATCGCTTTACAAACACTGGCAAAGTTTATAACACTATGATCGAATAAATTGGTGACGGTGAATGTGAACTTTTTCAAAGGATATTATATTTATATGACAAATATTCACGTATATTTCTCATTTTTGCTGAGGTTTTAGTCTCACTACTGTTAGTGCCTAATATTCATAGTTGTACCATGTAGAGGGACCATTATTGTAATTGCTAAGTTACAAAGTATATAATGTATGCTTAGCCTAGATTTCTAATTAGGTCATTCATTCCATTTTCTCTCAAGTACACACACACTCTTCATATTCTCTCTACATTCATATTGTACTTGAAGGATTGATCATCATTGATATATATGGATGACCATCTGATTGATTATACTGTTTGATTACTTGTTATGGGATCACAATTGGTATCAGAGCATAGTATATCACTTAGATCAGATTAGGATTTTGAAGGTTTTTGCAAATTTTGAGTGTTCTTCATTTTCTCATTCATTTCTTATTGATTCTAGCCATTTGAGTACTTCAAATGGATTAGAATTGGTCTAGGAGTGTTTGATTACCATCCCTGTGTGTTTTGATTCCGCAATTACACCAGGATTAGTCTCAATTTGTGCAAAACTTGTATTTTTGGATTTTTGAAGAAAACCTACTGTTTTGGATTGAAAATCACTCTTCTAGTGGTTTTTGGACAAAACTTGAAGAATTAAAGTTGTCCAGAATATCATTGCGAACCTTCGTACCAATTTTCAAAGTAATTGGATCATTTTTTAAGAATCGACTTAAGATCATATGAATATTCATAACTATCGCAACTCTCAGTGTTCTTGAATATTCATAACTATCGCAATCCACAAGAAGTGAACAGTATTGTATCGCAACCCTCAGTTGCGACAAGCCGTTATAATCGTAATTTTTCGAAGTGAACAGTAGCATATCGCAACTATCTGTTGCGACAAGTCTCAACTGTCGCAACCTATTTGCTGCGACAAGGTTTTGCTTACTTTCGCAACTTGTTGGTTGAGACAAGTTGTTGGTTGCGACAAGAATTGTGTTGCGACAAGACGTGTGTTGCGAGAAGAAGTGGATTGAGACTAACAGTAGGTTGAGACAATACCACCTGTTCTTTTTTAGATATGACAACGAGAGACATCTTGACTATTGGGTCGAAGGACAAACCACCTTTCTTTTTCCCAAGGAGTTTAAGATATGGAAAGACAGATTTATGGACTATGTTGAGCGACAAGATAACGGGGAATATATTACTAATTCACTTGAGAATGGTCCTATGGAGAAACAAAGAAGAAGAGGAATCGCTACTGATGGTGATCCAATTCCATAGTGGGTTGATGTTATACCACTACATTATGATCCTGAACAAAAGAAAAGGCATTATGGAGACAAAATGGCAAAGTCCCTAGTTATACAAGCTTTGACCAATGATATTTATCGAAAGGTAGATAGCAAAAACTATTATGGGAAGGCTATGTTTGATGAGTTGATAAAGCTGTATCAAGGATCTGAAGTGGAGAACCAGATGAGAATCTCCAACGCCATCAATCTGTATGAAAACTTTAAACAAAAGAAAGGGGAGGCACTTGATTCTGCTTATGACCGTTTCACTACTATTTTGAATGAGCTAAATAGGTATAAGATAGACAAGACAATAATCGAGCACAATGTGAAATTCCTGAGTGTTCTTCAACCGGAATGGAAGAAGTATGCTTACCGAATGAAACAGAATGCTAAGTTAGCTGAGTTGCCTCTACAAGAGATGTATGAAACCTTGAAACAGGATGAGCAAGATGCTGATGAAAAGTGTAACACCCGTAAATTTCGAATAGGTCCAATTTCGAATCAGTGTAGAACCGAGTCTTAAGAAAATATGAAAATAGGATTTTGGGGTAGATCCTAGATCTTATGGTCTTGTTGGATGGGGAATTTGAATACGAGTCCAACGAGCCTTTCCGGAGCGAAAACGGAGCTAGAACGAGGAAGTTACGACCAAAACAAGTTTCGGTACACTCTGAGCTATAGTGCCCGGCGATAGTGACATTGTCACAATCGTCGTGTCACTATCGCTGGAAGTGTACCGCGAGTGGGTTGAGCTTGGGCGATTGTGCCCCGGCGATAGTGACAGTGTCACTATCGCCAGGTCACTATAGCCGACGGGTTCCAGGGTTTTAAACCCTTTTCCTTCTCCTTTCTCCTTCATTTTTCATTTCACTCTTCTCTATCAACTCTCTCTCTAGAAATCGGTTTCTCTCACTATAAACCATACAACCCCTCTCCTCTCCTCTTCATCTCCTCTACCCAAAATAACCCATTTCCTCCATTGTTGAACACTTGAGAGTTTGAAGCTTTTTGGGAGTTTAGGAGCTATCTTTTGGGAGGAGTCAAGTGTTAAAGGTAATCTATTTCTACCCAAAGATGTTATTGTTGTTGATTTCACCTTCTTTTACCTTGGGTTGTTGTGAGACGATTTTGGTGATGATTTGTTAAAGAAATCTCGTTTTCTTCATCTACAAAAACTAGGGTTTGGTATAAGTTGGGTATTTTGGTACATTATGGATGGATGCTGATTCCTTATGGTTAGACTTGGTTATTGATGGTTGGAAATTCATAAATCTAGGTTTTGGAAGTTTTGGCTTGAGGATGCAAACTTCATCAAATGAGCTTACGTTTGGAAAACTCTAGATTTAGCTTAAATCTAGCAAGGTGAGTTCAAGTACTTTGCAAAAACTTTGTACATGCCAAAATGAGTATTTTACAAATATGTGTGTGTTTTACTTGAAAAGATATGTGGTTGAGTTATTTGGATAGTTTAACTCTTTTGGAAATATTTATCTTCATAAATGTGTAAAACACCCATAACTGGGGTTGTTGAATATTTGGATGGTTAGAAACCATATTTTGTCTTTAAAGAGTTAATTGCTCAAAGAGAGGTTTATTTGACGAGTACATCATTTTAGTGTAATTAATTTTATAAACCAATTGGGAAATATCCGATTTAGCGTCAAGAGTTATTTTGAGAATTGTAAAGGTGTGAGTCATTTTGGGAAAATCCTTTTGCTTAACCGTGTCAGGTTTTGGGTTAATAACGGTTTTGTGGTACTTGTTTACCTAACGGATGTTTAAATGCATTTTATTGCACATTATTGATATTTACATGCTTGGGTGTTTTGTCATTCCGGGTTGAGCATGTTTTGGTAGACTGTGTTGCATTGGATCCATAGGCAAGTGAGTCAGTCTTTATGTGATGGTCTATCTCTTTGTGCACGAGGAGTGGACTGTAGGGACGCATGGTTATATGCGTAGGCCATGGGGCCACTAGCGAGTATGCACTATGGTCCCCGTGTATGTAAGTCCTTGAGGTGTAACCCTACGGGGTATACAATAAAGGAAATCTATTTATGGCTTGAGGTTGTGATGTCTTTATGGCATGGGAACTAAGGTCGGGGCTTGAGGTGTAACTCGTCTAGACTGGATATGCAATAAGGTCCCCTGTAAGTCCTTGAGGTGTAACTCTACGGGGTATGCAATAAAGGCAATCTATTTATGGCTTGAGGTTGTGATGTCTTTATGGCATGGGAACTAAGGTCGGGGCTTGAGGTGTAATCCAGTAACATCACGAGTGACTTAACTTTGTGTGCCCGTCACTTTCGATGGAATCGGGTCTCCCCCGTCACCGAAAGGTGTGGTTTTGAGTATATGTTTTTATCCATATTTTCGGTGACGTACTTGATTTATATGAAATGTCTTCATGGTTCAACGACAGAGTTTTTATGCCTCATTTATTTGGATGTTTTAAATATTGGAATTTTGTCCATGTTTATAATTCTTGGGATATTTACGTCTAAACATGTTTTGAGTGAGTTGGAGTTGGAATTCATTTTAGAAAACGCTTTATACACGCTGGGAACTTTTCTCATAGATTTTGTGTGCGTTGGGAAATGAGTCATTTATGCCCGCTTGGGAAACCCTTTGGAAATAATAATCTTTGTCGCAACTTTCAACGAAAGATTTATCTGAATCATGACTAAAACCACAACCTTCCGATTTATGATTTTTATGTAGTCATGTTAAAATGCTTGAACTCACTAGGCGTAAGCCTAGCCCTTTTCATTTGTCGGCATGTGCAACAGGCTCAGGTTGGGGTAACTCTAGCTACATTTGAAGTGGCGGGTGCTAGTAGTGTGCACGAGAGGTGAAGTGTTTAGTGAAGTATTCCGCACTTGTTTGGACTAGCAACTTGTGTTGTGTTAAGTGACACCCGTTTAGGTTGTTTTATTTGAGGAATTATAATGTTTTTAATTCCAAGGTATTTTGAGGAATAAATTGTAGAAATGAATTTATCTATTTTGGTTGATTATTGAATTTTAATGTTAGTTGCTCGTTCCAAATTCTAGGGTGTTACAAGTCGGTATCAGAGCATAAGTTTGAGAGATGTAGGTGTTGATTTTGGATACCTAGACTCAAACTAGCGTTGTTTAAGTAAATGAGAGTGAAATTCACCTTTAGGCACTTTAAGATAGGATGTTTTGAAGTTGATGGATGTTGTTAGAAACGAGAGTTACGTCGAGAGTAACAAGGATAATCATGTATGGTGCGTTCATAGTGACACCTGGCCAGTGTCATGGTGAACCTACAAGTACATGTGCATACTTGGATTACTTTAATGTGATGATCGTTGGGGTAGTAAAGGAAGTTCTAGGCTAGTAGTCGTTGGAATGATGGACGATTCTAGTATTAGTCACTTGGAGTGACGATAAGCATGATGTTTGCTTTAAGTAGACCGTTCGGGTCGAGATTAGTGGTTGGACTAGAACCATAGGCTTATTAAGCCGACTTTGATTTGAGGAAAAACCGTAAAGCTAATTGATGTAATTCCCAACTTACCTTAAGAGGTTAAAGCATCCGGATGACGATAGTGGACCGGAGAGATTTGGAAGGGTACGAGTTGAGACGTTGAATGCCGAATAAGTCATGCACACAGTTCATTTTGAAAATAAATTGCATCAACTATTTCTTGTGTTTCCAATCCTTATATGGATTGTGTTATGAATTTTGAGAAATGTTTAGCACACACACAAGATTTTAAATCACGGTTTTGATCGTGCATGAAACCGTTTTATTGCAGGGGTTGCAAACTCCGCCGGAATTTGTTTTGCTTTATTTCATTGTTGTTCAACATTGTTTTGGATATAATGATAATCATATTTTTATGATGTTTAAGATGTTGGACAAGTAACTACGGCTTGTGACTTTAACGTTGAATCTCCTCCACATATGTTAAAGTTCGGACGAAAAGTTATCTTCCATGATATCTATATAAAGTTATATTGGGAATTTGTTAATTATGAGTGAGTTAAACAATGTGGTTTATATGGTATTACAACAAGAATGGGATTTTTGGAATTTTGGCATTTTAGTCATGATTTTGCTTTTAGCAATTTGACTTTGGGAGCACAATGTTTGGTGTTATTTTGTTTATTTGGAGTCATTGAAGTTGTTGAATTTCATGGAGTTGTGTTATGACGTTTTGTGTCGCGTGGGTACAATTTTACGAGGTGTATACTCTATGTATCTATGTGAAAATTCATGAGTTAAGTTGAGCATTTGGTCTCACTCGAGTTTGTTGAGAAAAGTTAATTTTATGCCATAAGGCGACTAAAAATAGATGAGTTGGAACTCTAGTGTCGCGTAACTTTTCTTTCAAAAGTTTGTGTTACTAAGTACTTCGTTGCATGTAGTTCAGTGTATGGATTGATTTATACGTGGCTTGAGTAACGCATGAAAGAACATTTTGTTGAAATTTCATGATGACTTGCTTGGTGCGCTTTTGGTCAGTTAAATGTTTTATTATCATTTTATATAAATGCGCTATGTCGACTTAGGGGTATGCATAGCTTGGTAACCATTGTTTTTTTTGACATTTTGATAAACGATTCGTGCATGAAAATGTTTTATTAACTCCTTGTTAAAACGAGAGACCATTTGGTCAAAGCATGTTTTAGGGGTGTGAGGATCACAGATGGTTTACAATACGTAATATTTGAAAAACACAAAAGTATGAGTCGTTGACATTGGTCAATTTTGATTGGCCGAATATCTTTGGAAAATTGAAAACCTGTTAGTTTGGAGGAAATGTGTATTTTGAGTATTTTGACAAATACATTTTTAAGCAACGACGTTTGACGTTTTATGTTCCAAGTGCGAAATTTTGACGAAAGTACTTCGTGGTAAAGATTTATAAAACTTGTTTGCATAAAACTATAGTGCGTGGAATTCCTTATGTTTTGAACATTGATGCGCATCGTTGGTGCAATTTGGAATTTGAAAATAGGTTTGAACCCCTTTTTGGTGTCAATAAATTATTATCACTTATTTCCTCGTATGTTTTGGAAAAACGCATTGTTGTGTACAAATTTACCAAAAACGTTTTATTCAAATAGCATTATAGGACCGGATGAGAAATTTTGGGAAATCAATTTAAAGAATTTCATCACTTGAAATTTTGGTGTGAGTTATTTGGGGCACGTGTGTCCTTACAAGAAATTTCTAAGAAGTGTTACAAGTTTGCATGCCTACCCCAACTTGAGATCTTATGATGTATTAGTCAATATTTTCAGGTGATGGAAACGGATGGGTTTTGGATTTAAATATGGCATTTACACAAGTCATTTTGTGTTTTGACTAAGGTGAATTTGTAAACCGTTTCATCGTTTTGTAAAACAAACTGACGCGCGCAAAATTTTGTTGGTGAACCTTGTTCCATGCCATCTTATGGCTAGAAAGGAAATTTTGGAGTCAAATGTCGTTTGGGACTTCTTTTGAAATATGTGCACACTTTTTTTTGTTGCACCATGTTTAAGGTCGAGCAGTTACTTTACGTGCATGTCATGAGTCAATCCATATTAGAACCGTAGCGGTTTATTTTAAAGAAAGTGTTTATTTCGCTTTTGCGTTTTGTGGGTAAACTGAACTGGAATGAAATGATTTTCAACATGATTTTCATATGTGGGACGAGTGTGTCCATTTTTGCGTAACTACCGAATTGATAATAGTAGTTTTGTGTGTACGATTATTTTGATATGAAAATCTTTGTGTTGAAAATTTCTATGAAAAGTTTTGTCGATTGGCATATTTACTGAATGATACACTTGAAACCTTGAACTCATTAGGACCTTAGAAATGTTAAGTAACCACAGTTAGAAGTAAGTTGTATAGAACCTCGATTGTGAAGAGTCGGGCGTGTAGGCACGTGATAGACTATAGGCCGAATAAGATCGGTAGCAAAGTCGATGTGCTTGTGGTAATTGGAGGGTTAAATTTGCAGTAACATATTTTGAGGTTGGTATAACCGTTTTGTCAGTAATCCAGTTTTGGGTCTTGGATAATTATCGTATGAAGGACCCTTTAGACACCGTATTGATAACCATAGTTTTGTGGAAATACTCGGTAAACAAAACTTGTGTGTGGAGTTCGGTTAGAGTTCAAAGCTTGGTGGTATAACTAGGTGTCAATCATTGTGGGTTTGAGGCCGGAAACCGTTAGCGTATTCGGAGAGTGCAGTCCGATTTTTTTAAAAAGAAATAATGATAACGGTTGTAGTAATCCTAAGATGCTCTTTTGTGATGAGTAGCTTTGGTGGAATAACCTTCGTGTGCGGTTAAAGAAACTGTCGGTTTGATGATTAATGTCGTGATGGATTTTTGGGGTCCATTGGAATTCGTTGGACATAAACGACAATTAATGGAAGGAGCAATCGGAATTGGAGATTCTGTTGGATTCGTTAGTAAACAAACCTTGGATTGGCTTAGAGTCTGAAACTGAAATCGGGATGTATGGAACATCTAAGGTTGGGAGATAACCGAAGTCGTCTGACTAGGAGTTGTCCCAGTGGTTGAAGTGTTCTCCCGGACGTAAGTACCGTGTACGTGAAGGGGCTTTGTAGATAAGCAATTATTCGAGGAATTGTCTTTATAGACTGTGTGGAGGGAATTTAGATTCCAGTTAGGAACTGATAAATTATGGTCGGCGTTGAGTCGGTTAACCTTGGGTTGTCAAGGATGTAGATTTCGAGAACGAAATCATCCTAAGGTTGGGAGGATTGTAACACCCGTAAATTTCGGATAGGTCCAATTTCGAATCATTGTAGAACCAAGCCTTAAGAAAATATGAAAAATAGGATTTTGGGGTAGATCCTAGATCTTATGGTCTTGTTGGATGGGGAATTTGAATACGAGTCCAAAGAGCCTTTCCTGAACGAAAACGGAGCTAGAACGAGGAAGTTACGACCAAAACAAGTTTCGGTACACTCTGAGCTATAGTGCCCGGCGATAGTGACATTGTCACAATCGCCGTGTCACTATCACTGGAAGTGTACCGCAAGTGGGTTGAACTTGGGCGATTGTGCCCCGGCGATAGTGACAGTGTCACTATCGCCAGGTCACTATAGCCGACGGGTTCCAGGGATTTAAACCCTTTTCCTTCTCCTTTCTCCTTCATTTTTCATTTCACTCTTCTCTCTCAACTCTCTCTCTAGAAATCGGTTTCTCTCACTAGAATCCCTACAACCCCTCTCCTCTCCTCTTCATCTCCTCTACCCAAAATAACCCATTTCCTCCATTGTTGAACACTTGAGAGTTTGAAGCTTTTTGGGAGTTTAGGAGCTATCTTTTGGGAGGAGTCAAGTGTTAAAGGTAATCTATTTCTACCCAAAGATGTTATTGTTGTTGATTTCACCTTCTTTTACCTTGGGTTGTTGTGAGACGATTTTGGTGATGATTTGTTAAAGAAATCTCGTTTTCTTCATCTACAAAAACTAGGGTTTGGTATAAGTTGGGTATTTTGGTACATTATGGATGGATGATGATTCCTTATGGTTAGACTTGGTTATTGATGGTTGGAAATTCATAAATCTAGGTTTTGGAAGTTTTGGCTTGAGGATGCAAACTTCATCAAAGGAGCTTACGTTTGGAAAACTCTAGATTTAGCTTAAATCTAGCAAGGTGAGTTCAAGTACTTTGCAAAAACTTTGTACATGCCAAAATGAGTATTTTACAAATATGTGTGTGTTTTACTTGAAAAGATATGTGGTTGAGTTATTTGGATAGTTTAACTCTTTTGGAAATATTTATCTTCATAAATGTGTAAAACACCCATAACTGGGGTTATTGAATATTTGGATGGTTAGAAACCATATTTTGTCTTTAAAGAGTTAATTGCTCAAAGAGAGGTTTATTTGACGAGTACATCATTTTAGTGTAATTAATTTTATAAACCAATTGGGAAATATCCGATTTAGCGTCAAGAGTTATTTTGAGAATTGTAAAGGTGTGAGTCATTTTGGGAAAACCCTTTTGCTTAACCGTGTCAGGTTTTGGGTTAATAACGGTTTTGTGGTACTTGTTTACCTAACGGATGTTTAAATGCATTTTATTGCACATTATTGATATTTACATGCTTGGGTGTTTTGTCATTTCGGGTTAAGCATGTTTTGGTAGACTGTGTTGCATTGGATCCATAGGCAAGTGAGTCAGTCTTTATGTGATGGTCTATCTCTTTGTGCACGAGGAGTGGACTGTAGGGACGCATGGTTATATGCGTAGGCTATGGGGCCACTAGCGAGTATGCAATATAGTCCCCGTGTATGTAAGTCCTTGAGGTGTAACCCTACGGGGTATACAATAAAGGCAATCTATTTATGGCTTGAGGTTATGATGTCTTTATGGCATGGGAACTAAGGTCGGGGCTTGAGGTGTAACTCGTCTAGACTGGATATGCAATAAGGTCGCCTGTAAGTCCTTGAGGTGTAACTCTACGTGGTATGCAATAAAGGCAATCTATTTATGGCTTGAGGTTGTGATGTCTTTATGGCATGGGAACTAAGGTCGGGGCTTGAGGTGTAATCCAATAACATCACTAGTGACTTAACTTTGTGTGCCCGTCACTTTCGATGGAATCGGGTCTCCCCCGTCACCGAAAGGTGTGGTTTTGAGTATATGTTTTTATCCATATTTTCGGTGACGTACTTGATTTATATGAAATGTCTTCATGGTTCAACGACAGAGTTTTTATGCCTCATTTATTTGGATGTTTTAAATATTGGAATTTTGTCCATGTTTATAATTCTTGGGATATTTACGTCTAAACATGTTTTGAGTGAGTTGGAGTTGGAATTCATTTTAGAAAACGCTTTATACACGCTGGGAACTTTTCTCATAGATTTTGTGTGCGTTGGGAAATGAGTCATTTATGCCCGCTTGGGAAACCCTTTGGAAATAATAATCTTTGTCGCAACTTTCAACGAAAGATTTATCTGAATCATGACTAAAACCACAACCTTCCGATTTATGATTTTTATGTAGTCATGATAAAATGCTTGAACTCACTAGGCGTAAGCCTAACCCTTTTTATTTGTCGGCATGTGCAACAGGCTCAGGTTGGGGTAACTCTAGCTACATTTGAAGTGGCGGGTGCTAGTAGTGTGTACGAGAGGTGAAGTGTTTAGTGAAGTCTTCCGCACTTTTTTGGACTAGCAACTTGTGTTGTGTTAAGTGACACCCGTTTAGGTTGTTTTATTTGAGGAATTATAATGTTTTTAATTCCAAGGTATTTTGAGGAATAAATTGTAGAAATGAATTTATCTATTTTGGTTTTTTAAAGTTAGTTGCTCGTTCCAAATTCTAGGGTGTTACAAAAAGAGAGTTAAGAAAAAGAAGAAAGAGAAGAAGGAAGAGAAAAGAGAGGTTAAGGAAGAAGAGTTAGATCCACTTGCTTTAATATCTAACAAAACCATCAAGAAATACTCAGAATGTGGGTAATCAGTCTGATGAGGAACATAATGAAGCAGATTGGATAGATGATGTTGAAAGTATGAAGCAAGCTATGATACTCCTTACCAGATCTTTTCAAACACACTTTAGGAAAAGCCCCAGTTCTAACAGTCAAAGGTATGCGTCTGGCTCAAAGAACTTCGAGCACAAAGCACATGTTGAATCGAACAAGAAGTTTGATGACAAGAGGGTTGAGTATAAGAGAGATGATAAGAGGCCAGATGAGAAGAAGGTATTTGAGAAGAAGGATGAAGCACCAAAGTGCTACAATTGTAGGAATACTGGTCACTTCTCCAAGGAATGTTGGAAGCCGAAAGTTAGAGGTTCCAGCTACTACAAGAACAAGTTGATGCTTGCTGAACAAAAGGAATCGGGGATAGCACTGTTGGTCGAAGAGGAATACTGGCTTGATCAGACTGATGATGAAGCAGATGATGAGACAGCTGCTCAGACCAAGATGTGTTTCATGACCAAAAACACTGATGTTGAAGGATCAGAGTCTACTTCAAATGAGGTACATTCCGATCTCTATAATCAATTTTTTAGTCAACAAGCTTATTTAACAAAGAAGTTAGAAGAACTAACAAATGACCAGAAAAGAGCAGATGAAATAATTTCCACTCAAAAGGAAAAACTAATAGAACAAGACAATCAAATTAAAGAATTAGAAAAGAAAAAGACTGAGTTCGATACTGGTCATGCGTATTTTCAAAGTCGAATATCTGAACTATCAGAAAAATTAATGAGTTCGGAAACCAAGAATACTGAGTTTGAAAATCTTTTACATGCTTATAAAGATAGGAATAATGAGTTGTGTGAAAATGTCAAAGGTCTGGAAGGTAAACTGTACAAAGCAGGTCAAACTGAACAAACAATTCACATGAATAAGCCAAGCAAGTTCAGGTATTTCAATTCAAAGTGGGGTATCGGGTATGACAATCCACAGTACCTGAGGAATGCCTTAATAAAAACTCCCACTCTTTATAAATTTGAATGGTTTATGCATGCATCACATCCTAGTTATCAAATCAAATGGCTTAAAATGGATGGTGAAGACTATGAGGCTAATGAAGAAATAAAAAAAAACCACTATTAAAATGCAACTTCCTTTTTGGTATGGTCCTGATAATGCAAAAGCATTAGATAACGAAAGAACCTTGCCAAATGATTACTTTGAGAGTTATATTGTTAAAGAACCGGAGGAAATGGAAAATCCTCAAAAGGATATTAATGAAAAACCAATTTTGGAAGGTAAAAGGTATTTTCCACCAATGGTTCTTGAACAAAAACTCATGGACCTCGAAAGAAAGTTTGAAAGTACTATTCAAGAAGTCAGAAACGACGAGAAACTTGCTTTCGAGATCGAAAAGGAAGTTATGATCATAGTGTTTTCGGAAAGTTTAAAAGATATGAAAACAAAACTTAAGGAAATATCTGAAGAAAAAGTTTCAAAAGAAAAAAGCATTCTTCAGATTCAGATGTTTCCTCATGCAAAGCTTTCATGGGAAATACTATCTATAGGAGCATGACAGTTGATGACCAAGATGATCTTGAATCTTGGGATTTGGAAAGTCAACTTGATCCTGAGATATATATCCCTACAGAAGAAGATAAAGCATTTCGAAAAGAACAAAAGAATTTTCTCTACCCGACGTCTCATGGTATCTTTCATTCTACATTGAAGAGTCAGTCTGATTGTGATATCGAGATTATTTGTGATGGGAAGAACAAACAAGTTGTATGTGAAGTGCCTGTTCATTTTGACTTTAATGCAAAGCTTCCAAACCACACAGATTTTATAATCAAAGAAGAAGCACCTAAGAAGAATTTCTTTAAGGGTGAATCTTCAAAATCAGTTGAAAACCCTTCTGTTAATGATTATTATTTGAAACCTAAATCCAAACAATCATTACAGAAGAAGAAAAGAAAAACCAAAACAAAGAAGCTTGTTAATTCTTTTCAAGCTCAGAATTCAAAAGCTTACAACTCCTATTTGTCTGATGTTCCAGATCGTAATTTGAGAAACAACACACGCCTTGAGTGGAGAATAAAGGAGTCCACACAGGATGTGGCTCAGATCAAATCATCCCACGTTGTTTTAAATGTTTTAAATTCCAAGAAAGACAATTTCGTTTCAAATGTTATTAATTATGATGTTGCCAATAGACGAAAACTTATAGTTCCTTACAAGGTTTATTCAATGCGACAACTGGTTAATTTGGCACGTGATCAAATTTGTTGTGCTTCTTATGGTGTGGATGATTTTATCTGCAAATCTGATTATAACCGTTAGTTTTATTCAAATGATTACTTTAAAACCGGTTATAGAAAACATAATGTCAAGTCCAAACCAACTAATCAGAAAGGACCCATTTGGCAGTGGGTACCTAAAACCGTCTAATTTCCATTTTGCAGTCCAGTCATGTATGGTACTTAGATTCAGGCTGCACAAAGCACATGACTAGAAGAAAGGAGCTGCTCGTTAATTTTGTGGAAAAGGACTGTGGTAGGGTTAAGTTTGGAAACGATCAATATTCTCCACTTTTGGGTTACGGAGATATTGTAAAAAATGTGAGAATTACAAAAGTCAATTACGTCGAGGGCTTAGGACACAATTTGTTTAGTATAGGTCAATTTTGTGATAAAGACCTAGAAGTCCATTTCAAGAAGACATGTTGTGCAGTTCTTACCGACGGAGGAGATGACCTTCTTGTTGGTTCTAGGAAGTCCAATCTGTACACTATTGACCTATCAACGCTCAAGCCTAAGAATGACGTATGTCTTATGTCGAATGCGTCTTTGGAGAAAAGCTGGTTGTGGCATAGACGACTATCTCATCTCAACTTCCTTTATATTCAAAAGTTAACGTTGGGTGATTTAGTCATAGGTCTACCAGTTCTGAAGTTTGAGAAAGATAATTTATGTACTGCTTGTGAGAAGGGGAAGAAGAAGCGCGTTCCTCATCCAATGAAACCCGAGCCCAGCACAAGCAAAGCTTTGGAAATCCTTCATATGGATCTCTGTGGTCCGATGAAGACTCAGAGTATTAGTGCCAAACGTTACGTGTTAGTTGTCGTCGATGATTACTCGAGATACACATGGGTTAAGTTTCTACGCTCAAAAGATGAAACACCTGACTTGATCATCTCTTTAATCAAACAGCTTCAAGTGAATCGTCAACAAACAGTTCAGACCATCAGATCAGATAACGGGACAGAATTTAAAAACAAGACTCTTGATGACTTCTTTAAGTCATTAGGAATATCTCATCAATATTCTGCGGCCAGAACACCTCAGGAGAACGGAGTCGTTGAAAGACGAAACCGTACACTCGTTGAAGCGGCCAGAACGATGCTGTCTTATGCTGACCTACCTCTGTTTCTGTGGGCTGAAGCTGTTGCGACGGCATGCTACACACAAAACCGTTCAATTATCCATCGACGGTTTGGCAAGACTCCATATGAATTGATTAACAATAGAAAACCTGTAATACACTACTTTCGTGTTTTTGGATGCAGGTGTATTGCGTTGAACGATAAGGACATAAGGTATCATTTCATAAAAGATCATGTTGAGAAAGGAACTGTTGAATTGTATTTTGTTACAACTGAGTATCAGCTTGCCGATCTCTTTACCAAAGCCTTGGATGAAAAACGTTTCAATTTTCTAGTATCCAAGCTCGACATGCTGAATATGAAAGTTTAACTTTCTTATATTGATCATATAATAGATGAAAATATTTGTATCTCAATCTAGACATCGTCTCTAGATTGATACACTCAAATTTTCATCATATGCTATTCTCAATATATGTTATTTAAATTTTCATATCTTAGTTGTATTACAAATATATTTCTTCAACTTGTTCTTTCTTTCTCTTCTTTTAATTGTCTTATGTATGATTTGTTATGATACATGTATCTGCACAAAGGTGTGTTCATGATTTCAGGGGGAGTGTGCATAACTGCCATCTCATGTAAGTGTAGATACATTGTGATTGTTGCTTCCGAGAAGCCAAGGTAAGTGTTCTGACCTGTTTTAAACACTAACTCTTAAATGATGAAAACAATTTTTTTTAAATCTATGCATCATTTAAGGGGGAGTGAAAACTGTGTTTAAAACCTTGAGTGTTGAATCAATTGGAAGTTGGACATCTTCCAATGTGATAAAATCCTTTTAAAATTTTATCTGAAAAATGTCCAAGTGTTACTGATATCGCAACCCTTTACTTGCGATAAACTGATGAACAGTAGTTTATCGCAACCCTCAGCTGCGATTAAAATTAAGTGTTGCTTTATCGCAACACATTGATTGCGACAAGAAGTTTCCTCGCAATCATGCATTGCGATAAAACACAAATGAACAGTACTTATCGCAACCCTCTGTTGCGATAAGGTCGAACATGATGTTGCAATCAGTTCATTGCGATATCATCAGGGCTTAGCGCAACCCTATACTTGCGATAAGCTGACACTGTGGGGTCAAACCTTTGGACCAATCAGATCGTGCCACGTGTCTTTTGTCTCAAGTCGATATAAATACAAGTGTTTGAGATTTTTTATCTCATTTCAAACACAGTCAAAACTCTCTCAACTATCTTTCGAAGAACTGCAATTGGTTTTTGAATTTTTACAAGCGTTTTTCGCGTTCAAATCATCTTAGTGTGTTTGGATTCCTATCGAGGTACATATCCTAAGCTTTCGCTCGTTTTTAACCATCGATTCATGTTCAAATGTTAATTTTAGGGTTTAGGACTCGAAACCCAAACTGCCATATCACGTTCTGCTTAGTAATCGATATATGCATTCTTTTTTATGGTTAGAACCGATAGGATACATACTTCTGTGTTGATTCCGAACCTTGTAGACTAGGTTAAACAACGATTTTGTTCGAAAATAGTATTCTGAACATAAAACACTTAGGATATTTTTAAGTTTTCAAACTTATCGCAGCCTTGATGTTCTTCGTGTTCATTGTTATCGCAAGCAACCAGCGTTCATACTTATCGCAACCTATTAGTTGCGACAACACTTTATCGCAACCTTCGTGTTGTGATAACCTCTTGTCGCAACTAATTTGTTGCGATAACTTTTCCTCGCAAGCCCTTCATTGCGACAAGGTCTCATGTTGCGTCAAATCTTTATGTCAGTTGCGATAAAACCTATACTTAGAAAAAAAAAATTGGAAATTTTTGAAGAAAAACCAATTTTTTGGCACTGTGATCTGTTCAGATGGCTCATAATGACGGCCATTCATCTGACGAGAAGACCGTCATACCGTCACACCAGTCGTCGCATCCATCTGTCAACGCCCGTGATCTAGATGCAGAGATTCTACAGAGAAGTCTCCATCTTGCCCTTCACGACAACAACCATAACCTTGATCTCAACGTGGCGTTCGACCACCAGATCATCATCGAGATCATCCGCGGCCATCCTCTCCGAACAGTGCTCACGAAGGTAGTCACTGTGCCCCTCATATACTTACAACAGTTTTGGCATACACTACGATATCATCCTAAACACCGACGGGGTCCACATTTTTCTGCCCGAGTCGATCATTTCGATGCTCGAATTACACTCAAACGACTCCGTCTTGCCTTAGACCTCCCATTTAACCCAAATTTTGAGGACATGGTTCCTGAAGCCCAACTGTACGCAGATATCCAAAGCTTAGGATACCAAGGCCCACATAACCCTGTCCTAGCCGGCTAATCCAGATTTCAAAGAAAACATCTACCTCCCGTCTGGTACACCCTATGCTCCATATTCAATCGTTGCATGTGTAATACCCCGGGTAAGTTCGTTAGTTAAAAATATTTTTCCGTTAAATTAAGTTAACTTTAAAGTTGGATTTTAGGGTAAGATTGGGTTAAATTATAAGTTAAGGGTGTTTGGGTTATTATTGATAAGTCCAAGGACCAAAGTGGTAAATTAAGCTAGATATTATCCTTCCTGAATTCAGATATTATCACAAGCAGAAAAATCTGTAAAGTTAGTGTGTGTGTGTGTGTGTGTGTGTGTGTTGAGAGAAAGCAAGAAGAGAAAAGAAGGGTTTGTGCTAAAGGATTCAAATTGGTGTGCTTGGAAGTGTATCTGAGGTATGTTCCTTTGTATTATGTGTTTGTAATTGCTTTTAGAAGGGTTCTATCGGAGTAGAAACATCAATTACACAACTAGGGTTAATTCAGTCGGTTTTCTGGGTAAAAAAGTGATGAACAATCAGTAGTTTCCAGATAAGTTGAAGGTGTCCGGGTACTTTTGTTGATAGTGTCCGGATGATATTTTAAAGGTGTCCGGACAAGTCTTTTATCCGGGTAAGTATTTCTTTCTCGTACGTGGTAGTAGTACGAGAGTGATGTTGTGGCAAGTATGGAAATCATTGGTAATCTAAGGTTCGTGGTCGGTGTAATTAATGCAAGAAAGTGTTGTCTGTCTTAGATGTATTTTGGATTAGAGAAGTGACGGTAGAGTTGGGGATGGTCTATGGAGAAAAGTTTAACTACGGGTTAAGGTGATACTCCAAGTTGATTTTGTAATCTATTGGGGAGTAGAATGTCGTTATTTTTGGAGTGTTGGATTGTTGGGACGTTAACATCGGTGAAATGCGTTCTTTTAAGAATAGTAAAATTCTGTGCGAAACCATTAGTAAACCTGGAGTCTAGATGTGTGAATGATATTGGTATGATTGATCTGAGATATTATACCTTGTTTGTATCACACGGGTTTTCTCCTTGAAGTAAGAATTGTTGTAGTTAAGAGGGTACTAAATTATTGGTATGCGCCTTAGTAACGAAGGGTTACACATAAGTGAGAGTTCATTCAATCTTTCCCGTGTCGATCCTGTCGGAGTGGATTAAAAGTGGAATGATGTGGGGGAAAGTTGGCAATAGTAGGTCGCAAGGTTAGAAAACTAGGTTGCTGATAACCTGGACTTAAACTAAAAGAGAATATACATATTATGTTTATAAGGTATAAGAAATTGATGTTTAAGAGTTTTCTTGGTATAGAAAAAAAATGATCCAATGGATGGGGTGTTTACCTAATACTTCCCTTGGATTGGCGGATTTAAGTTGTAAAAGGGATTTATATTATTAAGTGTTATGATTAGTGGGAAGAAAGTAATGCTCAATAAATATTTTGATGGTCGTGTGATGAATCTTCTTTATGGAGTTGTTTAAGTTAAAGAGTTGTTTTAAACCTTATGCTAGACCTTGCATGTTAAGCCGTTAATGAGTTATATGATTAGTGACGAGAAATTTTATTAATTTTTTTAACGAAGTTGTGATGAATTCTTTTCGGCTTAGATTTGTAGAGAAATTATTATGTGGTGATTTGGTAATTATATTAGTTGGGTAATGTGAGACCGGTGTTGATGAACTTCAATTGCAGAGTGGTTTAAGTGAAACAAATGTCTAAAGATTTGTGTTAGTATTTTTATGCTAAGTTGGAGATGTAAGGAATTGATGTGATAGCGAGTTTGTTATTTTATTAAGAAATAAATTGGTATTGATATTCTTGGATGGAAGTCGGTATGAGTTATGGTGGTGAGGTTATTGAGATAATTGAAATGTTTGAGATTGTGTTTTGCTGATATTCGAGAAATTAAGTTGCTATTTAGACTTTATTTTAATTTGATGAAGGATTTGGTGTCAAGTGTAATTAAGTATTGATGTATGATTATCGTGGTTATGCTATGCTAGCATGAGAAGTGGGAATGGTAGAATGAGGTATGCGGGTTTGATAAAATTAAGAAAACTTATCCATAATATAGAATGATTTTGTTGAATTATAGTTTTATTTAGAAGAGTATAGATTGTAATTACTAAGCAAGTTTTATATGGAAAGTGTATGTTTATGTTTTCGAGTTAGTATTGTAAAGGTGTAGAACACGCCGTTTGTCGCAAAAGACTGATGGAGTTAAAAGTAGTATTAGCGTGGTAAATGTTATGAGTAAGCATAAATGTGGTGTTATTTGGATTAGTTTCATGTGAGTATAAGTTATTTCTTTTTGTGATATAAGTGATCTATTGTAATAACCAGGTATTTTATTTAATTTAAATTTGGAATTTATAAGTTTTTATATTAGTATTTTATGGAGTTAGGAGTTTAAGGGTAAGTTTTAATTTTATAATAGAAGTTTAGGGGTATATTTGGTTAAATGGAACAAGTTTAAGGTGCATTTGGAAAGTTGGGTGACACCTCCTGTTAGCCAAAACCGACCTTCATTCTAGTATGATGAGGTGTCTCCTTCTTAACATCTATTAGCAAAAGTATAGTGTATGTGAGTGTGTGTTCGGTGTTGAGAGAAAAAGAAAGAATTCGAAAGAACTCAAAGGGAAGAAGGAATTCAAAGGTTCTGCAGAGATTTAAGTACTTAACGGCAGTGCATCAAGATTTTGTGAAGGATCGACGTACGTGATTATCTTGAAAGAGTTTTTGTGATAAACGCATAAGGTGAGTTTTACTTTAAATCGTTTTTAAACTGGGATACATATATATGTGTATATATATATATGAGACGATTATGTGGTAGGAATATGATTATGTATATATATATAAATAGCAATATGATATATTGAGATATATAAATTGTATTTATATGAGCACTGCACTACACGAGGATATGTTAGCCGAGCTATTAGTCGACGGAGCTGTATAGAAATGCAGCGGAGCTGTATGGAATTACGGTGGAACTGTAGGTAATTGCAGCGGGGCTGTATGTGATTGCAGCGGAGTTGACTGTATTTGGGTACAGTGACGATGATTAGTTGGCTTGCTACCAACTAATATGGCCATGAGAGCGAAAGGAAGGGGAATTACACGATGCACGAATCTTGATGTGGTATTTGTATACTTATGATATATATGTGGTTTGACGAAAAGTTTATATAAACTATTTTGATACAAAGTATTACGTGAAAGGGTTTTATAATGATTTTGGAAAGGACCGGGATTAACTCACTAGACCCGTTTGGTCTAACCCTCATTTCTGTTTTCAAAAATATGTTTTTCCAGGTCGAAGAATTGATAACGTCAAAGGAAAGAATAAGGTGTAGACTACCTTCGTGGACCGTGATGATTAGGAAGATGTCATGTATTTTGTAGTTACGAAACAAAAAGGACCATACTTGGTTTATTATGTAACTTTTGGTTGTAATTCAATGATATGTATGCATGTTATGGTATGTGTTGTATGATATGGGTAACCGGGTTGTTACAGATGGTATCAGAGCCTTAGTTTAAGAGATTTAGGTATTAGTATCCATACCTAGACTTAAACTGCATGCGAAGTAGGATGTCCTAGTTATTTTAGAACCTTGGGATGTTAAATATAAAAAGGTAGAAGGAACATCATGTAAGGTAATTTCAGATTACACCTGGCCAGTGTAATTGTGATCTTATAGGTACATGTTGAACCAGAATACTTTATTATATGGGGTATGTGCTTATGTGTATATTAACCTTGTTTGAATCAACAGAATGGCAAGTGGAACGAGATAAACAAACCGAGAAGGGGAAGGAAATCCTAATAGATCAAATCCAACAGCCGGAGGAAGGGGAAGAGGGGGAGAAAGAGGCAGAGGTAGGGCAGGGGGCAGAGTACAGGGGCGAGGCACGGAGTTTGTTACGAGAGATGACCTAGCGGTTGAAATGGGAAGGATTCAGGCAAATATCCAAGCTATGTTTAACCAGGCTCACCATACGGAAACAGCAATACCAGACCCTACCTTGGAAAACGAAGCGCCTATCACACCTATTGTCCCATCAGTACCAAGAAAGTGTGATTATAAAATGTTTTTGAGCTGTAAACCACCCACTTATGGAGGAGACAGAGATCCGGTAAAAGCAATGCGATGGCTGAAAGAGGTTGAAGCCGTATTTAAAACTAGTAAATGCGCGGAAGAAGATAAAGTGTTATATGGAACAGCAATGTTGAAAGCAGATGCCTTGTATTGGTGGGAGGCCCTTATTGACTCTGAAGGACCTGATGTATATTCAACTTTTACTTGGGGCGAATTCTCGAAAGCATTTAAGGAACAGTTTTGTCCGCAAGCCGCAGTTAGACAGTTAGAAGAGGAATTCCTGAGCCTACGACAAGGAAATTTGTCAGTAAGAGACTACACTGCTCGTTTCTTGGAAAAGTCGCGTTTTGGGGAGTATTATGTTGCCACAGAAAAGATGAAGATGGAAAGGTATGTGTTCGGATTGAATTCAGAGATTAGAAAGTTAGTGACTGCAGCGAGACCTAATACTTTTTCAGAAGCGGTTAATGTCGCGGAAAATGTGGAACGAGATATTAAAAGAGATGCTAGTGATAGGAGTGCTGGGAAAAGAAAATCGGAAGAGATGACGCATGATTCAACGGAGTACGAAATTCAGAGGTTCGATAGTCGCATACCTTTTAGACCAAATGAAAAACTATATCCAAAATGCAACCGCGTACTTCAAGGAAATTGTTATGTTGATCCAAGAAGTTGTTACAAGTGTGGAAGGGCTGGACACGTCGCTAAGAATTGTCGCGCAAATCGATTCTGTTTCGTTTGCAATTCCCCTGATCATATTCAGTCAGACTGTCCACAGTGGAAAGCGCGTCAGGGTAGTACGACGGGGAAACCAATAAGCGTCAGGACGGGAGAGATGCAAGGGTCTGAGGAACCGAAAGAAAAGGGGCGAGTATTCCAAATGATAACGCAAGATGAGGAGGAAATTATAGATAAGGATACAGGTACATTTCTAATAAACTCTATACGTGTTAAGGTGTTATCTGACTTCAGTACGAAGTGGTTCTTGGTATTTCTGTGCTTATATTGCCAATCTGTGTTAAAGACATAGGTGGGTGTGGGGTGGCTATTTAGTTAGTTTCTATGGTTTTGTTTGAGTTCGAAATGGTAGTGATAAGAATTTATACCTTTTTGACTAGCCGAATTCCGGGACGGAATTCTTTTAAGGGGGAGATGTTGTAATAACCAGGTATTTTATTTAATTTAAATTTGGAATTTATAAGTTTTTATATTAGTATTTTATGGAGTTAGGAGTTTAAGGGTAAGTTTTAATTTTATAATAGAAGTTTAGGGGTATATTTGGTTAAATGGAACAAGTTTAAGGTGCATTTGGAAAGTTGGGTGACACCTCCTGTTAGCCAAAACCGACTTTCATTCTAGTATGATGAGGTGTCTCCTTCTTAACATCTATTAGCAAAAGTATAGTGTATGTGAGTGTGTGTTCGGTGTTGAGAGAAAAAGAAAGAATTCGAAAGAACTCAAAGGGAAGAAGGAATTCAAAGGTTCTGCAGAGATTTAAGTACTTAACGGCAGTGCATCAAGATTTTGTGAAGGATCGACGTACGTGATTATCTTGAAAGATTTTTTGTGATAAACGCACGAGGTGAGTTTTACTTTAAATCGTTTTTAAACTGGGATACATATATATGTGTATATATATATATATGAGACGATTATGTGGTAGGAATATGATTATGTATATATATATATAAATAGCAATATGATATATTGAGATATATATATTGTATTTATATGAGCACTGCACTACACGAGGATATGTTAGCCGAGCTATTAGTCGGCGGAGCTGTATAGAAATGCAGCGGAGCTGTATGGAATTACGGTGGAACTGTAGGTAATTGCAGCGGGGCTGTATGTGATTGCAGCGGAGTTGACTGTATTTGGGTACAGTGACGATGATTAGTTGGCTTGCTACCAACTAATATGGCCATGAGAGCGAAAGTAAGGGGAATTACACGATGCACGAATCTTGATGTGGTATTTGTATACTTATGATATATATGTGGTTTGACGAAAAGTTTATATAAACTATTTTGATACAAAGAATTACGTGAAAGGGTTTTATAATGATTTTGGAAAGGACCGGGATTAACTCACTAGACCCGTTTGGTCTAACCCTCATTTCTGTTTTCAAAAATATGTTTTTCCAGGTCGAAGAATTGATAACGTCAAAGGAAAGAATAAGGTGTAGACTACCTTCATGGACCGTGATGATTAGGAAGATGTCATGTATTTTGTAGTTACGAAACAAAAAGGACCATACTTGGTTTATTATGTAACTTTTGGTTGTAATTCAATTATATGTATGCATGTTATGGTATGTGTTGTATGATATGGGTAACCGTGTTGTTACATCTATCGAGTTATTTTGAACATTTGGGGGATTTGATTAATGGGTGATTCGGCAGAAAATTTCGATTATGGTTATTCTAAGATTTGGATGGACTTTGTGGGATAGATTAATTGAGTAAATTGCGGACGATGTGTGTAAAGTTCAAATTAAGTGGTTAGCGTCAATGAATTGGTGGTTACCGTTATATTAAAGATGTGGTATTTTCATATGAATTGAAATTATTGATGTTTGAGTGGTATTGAGAATAGCATGCTTGTTCGTCAAATAGTTATTAGTTTTGACTCTAGGTGAAAAAAAATGAAGGGTTGATCTTATTTTAAGATAGCGGAATATATGGTTTTGATTGAGTTCAATATAGTAGTAAGAGTAAAGTAACCGTACCTTTTTGCCTAACCGAATTTCGGGACGGAACTCTTTTAAGGGGGAGATAATGTAATACCCCGGGTAAGTTCGTTAGTTAAAAATATTTGTCCGTTAAATTAAGTTAACTTTAAAGTTGGATTTTAGGGTAAGATTGGGTTAAATTATAAGTTAAGGGTGTTTGGGTTATTATTGAGAAGTCCAAGGACCAAAGTGGTAAATTAAGCTATAAATTATCCTTCCTGAATTCAGATATTATCACAAGCAGAAAAATCTGTAAAGTGTGTGTGTGTGTGTGTGTGTGTGTGTGTGTTGAGAGAAAGCAAGAAGAGAAAAGAACGGTTTGTGCTAAAGGATTCAAATTGGTGTGCTTGGAAGTGTATCTGAGGTATGTTCCTTTGTATTATGTGTTTGTAATTGTTTTTAGAAGGGTTCTATCGGAGTAGAAACATCAATTACACAACTAGGGTTAATTCAGTCGGTTTTCTGGGTAAAAAAGTGATGAACAGTCAGTAGTTTTCGGATAAGTTGAAGGTGTCCGGGTACTTTTGTTGATAGTGTCCGGATGATATTTTAAAGGTGTCCGGACAAGTCTTTTATCCGGGTAAGTATTTCTTTCTTCAGTTTTCCGGATGATTTATGTTACCGGGTGGTATCCGGGTTACTTCGGTTTCCGGATGGCGTCCGGATTATGGATGTTGTCCGGAAAGATCTGCTGTCCGGATAAATTGTGTTATCCGGATTCTTTTGTGCTGTCCGGATACTTTAGCTGTTTGACCAATTTTGTGTTTCCCCTTGACCCCATCCGCTAACCGGGTAGCGGAACCCCCGTGTTAAGTCGCCATAGAAGAACAATTGATGATAAGAGTTTGATAGGTTATTTAGGATTCTCAACCTGTTAGTAAGTCTTATGAGTTCTTGTGGTAAAGAGATGTTTGTATGTAAATGGTTTCAGATTCTGAGAATTTTGGGTAAAGGATCGGATAGCTCGGAGAAAGGCTTGGAAGCGTAATTTTAAGCATTCAAATGTGAGTTTTACTTTAAAAATGTTTTTAACTGGAATACATATATGTATAGTTTGGGAATGTGATAAATGGGTAATTGCGTGTTTATAGGTGTGATGTGTGTGAATTATAATATATTGAGATATTATATTTACATGAGTATTATAATGTGTTATAATACGTTGTCTGGGCTTAGGACCGGTGTGTTTGGCTATAGAATTCGTATAGCGTTGTTTGGCTGTAGATGTTGTACATCGTTGTAAATTTATTAGTTGGCTTGCTACCAATTAATATGGCCAGTTGTGGAGGAATAAGGTGGGACGAGATGCATGAGTCTTGATTGGTATTTAAATACGTGTGGTATATTTGTGTTTTACGAAATGATTACTAAAGGTGTTATATGAAGGTTTTATATAAGCTATTATGATACATGATTTTATGTAAATGGGTTTTATAACGATTTTAAAATGACAGGGATTTTCTCACTAGACCATTAGGTCTAACCCTTATTTCTGTTTTCAAAATCTGTATTCCAGGTTGAGGATCGTTTATTAGCAAAGGGAAGAATTAAAGTGTAAGACACAGTTGATAGCTGACGAGGATAGGGACTGAATATGTTTTGTATTGTATAGTTTCGAGACCTTTGGGACCGTACGTGATTTATTTTGTATTTTCTTTTATGAATATAACGATGTGATGAAATATATGTTATTTGAAGCATGTTTGGGAAACCGGGTTGTTACAGATGGTATCAGAGCCCTAGTTTAAGGGATTTAGGTATTTGTACCCGTACCTAGACTTAAACTGCATGTGAAGTAGGACGTCCTTGATATATTAGAACCTTGGGATATTAAGTATAACAAGGTAGAAGGAACATCATGTAAGGTAAATTCGAGTTACACCTGGCCAGTGTAATTGTGAACTTACAGTTACATGTTTGGACTGGAATACCTTATTATATGGGGTATGTGCTTATGTGTATATTAACCTTGTTGAAATCTACAGAGTGGCAAGTCGGTCTCGACCTATGGATAGAGACGAAGACATGTATATTTATATTAACTCTACACGTGCTAAAGTGCTACTTGACTTCGGTGCAAACCGATTAATTGTGTTTTCAATCTTTTGTTGCTTATTTGCATTAGATAGGAGTGGAGTGCCTATTAAGTTATTTTTGATAATCTTGTTGGAATCTGAGGTAGTAGTAAGTATAGGATGGTGTTGGAACTTGATTTTGTTAAAACGTTCGATTAGGTAATGATAAGGGATCCTCGGTAATTCGGTATATAGTGGAATAAGTAGTTATGATGAAAGAAGAGATTGTCGGGTTATTGATTTATAGTTTTCGTTTGTTAACAAATTTTATTTTGGGGATATATGAATTATTTGTGATAAGGCTTAGTAAGAGTGTAGGTTTGGAAGCATTTGGTGTGAAAAGAGGTTGGTTCTAATTTAGTAAGAGTGTAACAAATATTTTGGATAATATCGAAATTAGTATGTTTATTCATTATGATATTGCTTGGGATAAATTTAAGTGAGAAATCAAGGATAATCGAAACTAGAAAGTGAAGAGTGCTATTGGGAATGATTAGTAAGGAAAAGCTATTAGTGATCAAAGGTGATAACCCGTTATCATATGTGTTTGGATTTGAAAGATTTATCAAGGTGGTAATAAAATTTATTGTATGAGAACGAAAGTGGTTGGTAGTTTAATTTGGAATGAATGATCTAACACTTGCAATTGTTAGCAATTTTCAAATTGAAGGTGCACGTTAGAATTTTGGAAAGATATTGCGAAAGTGTAAAATGTGGCGTTGTGTATAATTCAGTATTTTAAACGTTAGGTTATGCCTCCAAATGTTAAAGTTATGTTATGAATAAAATTTCAAATGTGTTAGATGATTGTGATAAATATGTATATATATAATTTTGTGCTGAAAGAGGCATGATGAGATATTTTGTGCTGGAAGAGGCACGGTGAAATACTATATGTTGAAAGAGGCACAATGTTATATTTTGTGCTAATCGAGGCACGAGGTGAAATAAAGATGTACTGATTTTTGTTAATAAGATGTTTTTATGGTTGTTATATTTTGGGGATGGGTGTATAGTGTGGATCCAATTTTTTTATTATCGTTTTGAAAGATGATGTTAATGATATTTGAGAACTGAAAAAGTGTATGGTTGTTTCGAGCATTGAGTGTGATTTAGGATTAACTCGGTTAAGTTCCTGATATGAGGTGTGGTGAAATTATTGGTTAAGTATAGTAACCGTTGAAATTGGGTGTGTGCGATTGGTTTGGAGGTGAAAGAAAGCTAGCTCATAGGATCGGTCTAGAGTAAACACCTCCTAGTGAGCTATCCTTGGGGAAACGTGTTTTATGTTGAGAAGAGAGTGGAAGAAAATAGTCAAATGTAATGATCGGGGTGAAGGACCATTGGATAGGACGTGGTAGTAGTACGAGAGTGATGTTGTGGCAAGTATGGAAATCATTGGTAATCTAAGGTTCGTGGTCGGTGTAATTAATGCAAGAAAGTGTTGTCTGTCTTAGATGTATTTTGGATTAGAGAAGTGACGGTAGAGTTGGGGATGGTCTATGGAGAAAAGTTTAACTACGGGTTAATGTAACACCCTAAAATTCAGGGCCAATTTAAACTTCAAAATACACGTGTTATGATCATCAAAATATCAGACTTTTATAAACCAAAGGATCAAAAGTATGTTTCTATATACATAAGATCATCTAACTTAAATAATCTGATCAATCTAATTATACATCACAATAAGATCAACTAGATTATCTAAGGCTTGTCCCAAAAGTCATCAAAATATCCTGATCCTTTGATATCACCAAGTCTGATTGTTCTTCAACTGTCATCTCACTTCCCCACTATTTCCCAGAGCCTGCACCTGGTAAGACAATTTAATTTGAAACATTAGGCTTTCGCCTAGTGAGATTATCCAAATCAAATTAAAATTAAACAACAAAATATCAACAGATATAACAAACCTGTTAACAGCCATCTTACCACACCAAGCTCTTATCAACCAAAGGAATCCACCCATTCCTTATTTGTGACTAATTCACCTAGTCATCATCACTATCAACGAGAATTACTATAAATCCCACCTGACTTATAAATAACTCTAACTCCCAGAAATTACAGTTTCCAAACCTGCATCTTTCTGATTTAAAATCAAATACTCCACAATAAAGATATCTCACCTTTCGTTTGAAATGGGAATTACAACTCCAAGTCTGCCATTCCTCATTTCGTTTCCTCCCCATCTTGAATCACTGGTCTCAAATGAGATTTCCTTCTTATCGCGATCAACAACCACCAGAGACCCTCACAGATGATTCAAGATTCACTCCAACAACTAGAAATACATCCTAACGGTCCCCAGCTAGTAAACGGTTCTCATTATACCGTACTATATGCCCACTAGACCAGATGTAGATTTCTAGCCAACGCCACACAATAAATGTGTATTATCACTCATTCTATTGTATACTAATGCTATACAATTCAACATATATTCTATATCTCTATGTACAGAGTATTAAATTCAACGATTATCCCCACTTTGCTATTTAGCATCGGGGATCAATACTTCAACAATTAACTATGGCTCCGGACTTATAATTAAGTCATTACAATTCAATATGTCATGGTTTTTACATCAACAACAGAGTTATAAACATATAACAATTAGCATATTCATATCAGATTGCATGTCACATAACAGCCTCAAAATGCTACTGGAAGTCAAAAACTTTTCGCAGGCTACTGTAGCGAAAACTACACTTTTCGCAAGCCAAGGCTGCGAAAACTTCACTTTTCGCAACCCACAGTTGCGAAAACCCCACTTCTCGCAACCCTCTATTGCGACAACTTCACTTTTCGCAACCAACTGTTGCGAAAAGTTCTACTTTGCGCAACCCTCTATTACGAAAAGTTACTGTTCATCGTCACTTCCATTCTTGATTCAGTTCTCTACTGTTCATTAAGCTTACCATTTCTTAATCCAATCATACCAGTGTTATTAAATACAAGTATAGTATATCTATAACACTTTTAATTGCTTAATTTTAACAAGAATGAATAACTCACCTGGGTAAACTTGAACACAGTAAACTTCCAGTCCAAATGGCTTAATCAACAGCTTAATCCCAGTCTGAACACAATACTATAACTTAAATTCATGGAGATGAATGATTATAACTCAGAAAGTAAGTTCTTACCACAATAATCACCAAAATGCTTTCTCTTCTTTTCTTCTTTTCTTCCTCTCGTCTACTTCTCTCGCTATTTCTCTGTTTCTTTCTATAACTTTTCTTTTTTAGACAATTAAACAAAGGAAATCAGTATTTTCTAATACTGATTCCTCCTAGTATGACACCTCTCATTTAAAACATGAGTCATTAACTAGGTTTCCAAAATAAACCCCAAACTTCCAAATAATTCAATTTAACCCTCCAAGTTAATTTCTTCACAATAAATTATATCAAAATACAAATTATATCTTATTAATTTATAATAGAAATTTCGGGGTGTTACAGTTAAGGTGATACTCCAAGTTGATTTTGTAATCTATTGGGGAGTTGGTAATCTAAGGTTCGTTGCCCCTTGACCCCATCCGCTAACCGGGTAGCGGAACCCCCGTGTTAAGTCGCCATAGAAGAACAATTGAGGATAAGAGTTTGATAGGTTATTTAGGATTCTCAGCCTGTTAGTAAGTCTTATGAGTTCTTGTGGTAAAGAGATGTTTGTATGTAAATGGTTTCAGATTCTGAGAATTTTGGGTAAAGGATCGGATAGCTCGGAGAAAGGCTTGGAAGCGTAATTTTAAGCATTCAAAGGTGAGTTTTACTTTAAAAATGTTTTTAACTGGAATACATATATGTATGGTTTGGGAATGTGATAAATGGGTAATTGCGTGTTTATAGGTGTGATGTATGTGAATTATAATATATTGAGATATTATATTTACATGAGTATTATAATGTGTTATAATACGTTGTACGGGCGTAGGACCGGTGTGTTTGGCTATAGAATTCGTATAGCGTTGTTTGGCTGTAGATGTTGTACAACGTTGTAAATTTATTAGTTGGTTTGCTACCAATTAATATGGCCAGTTGTGGAGGAATAAGGTGGGACGAGATGCATGAGTCTTGATTGGTATTTAAATATGTGTGGTATATTTGTGTTTTACGAAAGGATTACTAAAGGTGTTATATGAAGGTTTTATATAAGCTATTATGATACATGATTTTATGTAAATGGGTTTTATAACGATTTTAAAATGACAGGGATTTTCTCACTAGACCATTAGGTCTAACCCTCATTTCTGTTTTCAAAATCTGTATTCCAGGTTGAGGATCGTTTATTAGCAAAGGGAAGAATTAAAGTGTAAGACGCAGTTGATAGCTGACGAGGATAGGGACTGAATATGTTTTGTATTGTATAGTTTCGAGACCTTTGGGACCGTACGTGATTTATTTTGTATTTTCTTTTATGAATATAACGATGTGATGAAATATATGTTATTTGAAGCATGTTTGGGAAACTGGGTTGTTACAGCATGACGTCAAAGCATACCGGCCTTGACAAATGCAACCTTGCAACTCTTCGAATGTTCCCTGCATTCGCCTTAAACCGCAACATAGACTATGCTATACTACTCTGGAACGAGCTACAAGAACTGGTCGAAGAGAAAGCACGCCCGAAAAAGAACCGAAACTTCGTGCCATATCAACGGTTCTTCCAGATTCTCATCCACCAAATCATGGAGGGAAACCAGGAAATTCCTAGACGCCCAAATGCGGTACAAGGACCGACACAATGGATGCACTATCTGAAGATGTCAGATCATGATGACTTCGTCCACATCGCCGTGATTCCAGAGCCTGTACTTGCCTATGCCGACCAGCAGTCTGAGGTAGTTAGGCAGTATAGAATAGCTAATGCACTAGTGGTCCATCCAGAACCGGTCGGACCTCCCCATGGTGCTATCCTACTAGGCGGTGAGGGTTTACATGTCGAGCAGGTTCAGGAACTTGGGGTTCCTGAATGGAAATAGGTGAGACGTACTTTAAGAAAGAGAGTGGGTGGGGTGGCGAGGACTGCTGGTCAGGCATCTTCTACCGGAGCTATACGAATTCCTATCCTCGATGACTTGCCGATGGAATCAGAGGATGATTCTGATTTTGACCCCGATGCTTCGTCATCCGATGATGAAGCATCTGACCAACCACGAGCTGATGATGATTCCAACTCCAATCCTGATCATGACCCTGATGCGGATCTAATTCTGAGACACATCGGTCGGAGTCGACATATCGAGAGTTCCGATGCCGATTCCACTTAGAACGTCGGACTCTCTGGAGAGATTGGTGATATAAGGTGGAATGAGGGAGTTATAGTAGAAAATATAAATGTGAGCAGTGATGTGGCGAGAAAAGAAATGGGAGAGAAAGAGATAGAGTCAGATAAAGTATTAACTACTGACTCTCCCCAAACCGATCGAAGCCGGGTAGCCACATCTTCTACCAACGAGCGTACATCGTCGTTGCGTATTGAACAAGCCATGGTGGACCCAGCCATGCAAAGCACAACCCCTCTAAGCCACTCGTCGGCATCTCAATTTGCCGGCGTTTCATTTTCCACAGGGGATAAAGCACAAACGCTATCGGCGACACACTCGGTGTCTGCTGATATTGAACAAGGTAGGCTCCTGCCCTGGTCACCGACCTTTATTCCGAGCACGTTGAGTCTAGAGCCTTTTGAATATACATCTTCTCCTAGGCCACGCGCGTCGGCATCCCAACAAGTTGTGAGCTTTCGTGCTCCAACCGGAACACCCCGAGTGCGGCCGCCATTTGTTGGTGCCCCACGGGGACTGGGTGGAAGTCTTGTCATGGTCAACACTATGCCAGCCATGAACACAGGCAGTACGGTTGCTACAACCGCTACTTCAACCGGTAACCTAAGTGGTCCGGTAGTTAGTTCCATTTCCCCAATTTTCCACATGAACAGGTTGTACGCATGCTTGACCCGTATCCTCATTTTATTACGATTCCACTACTGGCATCTGCTTTAGGCACTATCGATTATGCCTACAAGCAACACCGTCGGGCCATGCAAAGTACTGTTGAGCAATTAGCAAGAGAAGTGAGCAGAGCCATCAAGGGCAAAGGAATTGTTGAATCGTCGTCAACTCCTCAGAATCAACCATCCAGCTCACAATCCGACCCATAACAACCACCACCAGTTCCGTTACACCAAATCCCAGAAGACCAGCTCAAATCAGAGTTGTTAGCCCGACTCCTAGCCAAAAGCGACTCTAGTACAGCTGAAGAAGTTGACCTTGTTGGATTACTCCGACAACATACCCAACCTCAAACCTAAACCCCAACCCAACCACCTTCTAGCAACGACTTCCAGTTGTCGAAGAGAAGTGTGGGATTCAAGCTCAAGCCTCACAGAAACGAAGACATGATGATCAGGATGATCCTGATCAACATGAGAGGGAGAAGAGAGAAAGGGTTGGTGAATCCAGCGGTGCGGCTACTGAAAATGTTGGGGGATCAGATCAGCCAGCTAGTGAAAGGGAGACAGGGGCAGGTGGAACGGACACTGATATGGTCCAAGTGGATGACATCGAAGTTCTAGCTGATGTCATAACTGGGGTTGAAAAGCCTCCGGTTGTTGACAATAGAACAGCTGAAGAAAGGATGGCAGATGCGTTCTTCAATGATTACATCTACATAGATTCTAAGGAAGAACATGAGAAAACAACGGTCCAGATCAAAGAGGAAATAAATGATATTTTCGACATCATCGGAGCTATTATGGCTGCTTCGGATTCTGATAATGATGTTCATCCTCCGCAACTACTGAATGATCAGGGTGCAGGTACTTCAGCTCCTCAGGCTCCAGTTGTTCAAGAGGATGCTCTGGTAATTCAAATACATGTCGATGGCAGAATCAGAGATCCTATACTTGAAGCTGAACTGGCAATCTATCAAGAGGTAATTGATGTTGAGCCAAGGTATGTGGCTACAGGTGAAAGGGTAAGTATCTTAATTCCCTATCAAGAGAGCCTCAGAAAAGATTTGTTTGTAAAAGACGTCCAGAAGATTGATTTAGCAAAGGTTTACGGCATTGAGGATTGGCCATCACTTGAGAAGATCGAGTTTCTGCATGTTATGGGCAACAAAGACAAAGAAATGAGTGCAGTCAGATCTGACAATGTGATAGTGAAAGTGTTGAAGATTGAATCTCAACGGCTGCTCAAAGTCTGGTATCCTGAATTCACTATTCTTAGATCTGATGGTTCTGAATGTGTTTTCTCTGAGGCTGACTTCAAAAGTTTAAAGCTCGATGACCTCCTAAGCCTATACAATGCCCTAGCCTGCCTCCCCGACAAGAAACAAGAATGGTCTGCCGCGTATCAAAGTGTCAAGAGATTTATGCGGAACATTCTGAAGTTCTCTTATTTGACAGACTTTCAGATGGGTTTGGAAGCACGCCAAGCCCGAGTAAACCTAAGGGCACCTGGAGAGCAAACTTCAGATATTCAAGGTATCCCAGCCTACACCGTACTGAAGAAACTGGATCTTGGAGTTGTTTACTTCGATTCAGACTCAAAGAAGAGATTTATGAGAGTTCTTGAAGTCAACAAGTTCAGCGATGGTACATTCAAGATTATTTTGGTACACCTGGAGAGCAAACTTCGTATGGATGAAAGTGAGGAGGTGAAGCTGAAAGATAAAGAAATGGGTCTGATCAAACAAGTGATTGAAGCCATTACCTACCGGAAGGAGTACCGACATGCACTGCGGAGGTTCGAGATCATCTTCGGGATTCGAAAGAAGTACGTGACCCCGGTAGACGCTTAAACTCTTTGCCTCTACATTGGTACAAAGGGGGAGAATGTTAGTGCCTAATATTCATAGTTGTACCATGTAGAGGGACCATTATTGTAATTGCTAAGTTACAAAGTATATAATGTATGCTTAGCCTAGATTTCTAATTAGGTCATTCATTCCATTTTCTCTCAAGTACACAACACACTCTCCATATTCTCTCTATATTCATATTGTACTTGAAGGATTGATCATCATTGATATATATGGATGGTCATCTGATTGATTATACTATTTGATTATTTGTTCTGGGATCACAACTACTAAACAAAGCACTATTATCAATGGAAGTTTTCGATAGAATCGACAAAAGTCAACAACACCGTAAATCCATGGGA
This sequence comes from Saussurea involucrata, assembly GCA_033807775.1. Classification (NCBI taxonomy): domain Eukaryota; kingdom Viridiplantae; phylum Streptophyta; class Magnoliopsida; order Asterales; family Asteraceae; genus Saussurea; species Saussurea involucrata. The sequence goes on along the minus strand of CM066315.1, from coordinate 28,091,213 downwards.
AATCCGTCATTGAAGTTTTTTCATAATATATATATATATATATGGTTTGGTTCAGGGGGAAACCTCAAATAAACGAAAAACTAATGAACACTCTGGTGCGGCTGGATCACGGATTACGGATCACCTCCTTTTCATGGAAGGTGCGGCCGGATCACGGATCACCTCCTTTTCAAGGAGAGCTAATGCAATTTTTGTTAAATTAAAATTAATTTTCTTAACTATATATAGTAATTAGCAATTAAATAATAAAACTAGATTTTTAAATAATAACAAATTTTAATTTAATTAGTTTCTGTTGGAAATCAATCAGAAACTAATTTAATTTTTAAAAAGACTTTTCTTTTAATTCAAATTAATTTTCAACGATTTCTGAAGAAAATCAATTAAATTAAAAAATAGTAATTTTTCCAGAAATTAGTTTAAATTTTAAAAAAACATTTCTTAAAGTAATCCTTTTTTTAAAATTCAAAATAGTTTTTGGTTGATTTTTCGTGGAAACTAGGCAAATTAAAAAATAATTAATTCTCGTCGGAAATTAATTTGAATTTTTAAAAAACGTTTTTTTATTCGACGAAAATTAATGTTTTTAATTTAATTATTTTTCGTCAAAAATATCTTAAAATACATTTTTTGGTTTTTTTAATTCATTTGATGAACATTCTGACGGATTTTTTTTAAAAAAGACTACGCTTTTGTGTATTTTTTTTCACATTTCCTCTTCGTGTATTTTCACATGTATTGTTTTATATATGGAATAATACATTAAAGCTGGTTTTTAAGTTTGAAAAAGAGTTTATACTATAATATATATACGGGGGGTTTCAAATGAAAGCCAAGTTTCGGTTGTGGACAAAAGAGAACACACCACATGTCCAGACTTTCACGGATCATTCATGTGTTATTCATCATGAATAATGTATTATTCAGAATGAATAATACAACAGTCGGGGTGAATAATATAGCATTCAGAATGAATAATACACAATACATGAATCATGAATTCGTGTATTATTCATCCTGAATGTTTTATTTCATTATGAATGGTTGTACTATTCATCTTGTCTGTTGTATTATTCGTCATGAATAGTGCATGAACGTTCAACTTTGTTATTCATACTGAATGTGGACAACCGAGGATACGTGTCGTGCGCGCTCTCCTTATCCCTTGGTGCACAGGCAAAAACATGGTTCGCAATTGAACTTTTCCTATATATATATATAGGGTCCGTTTCCGTTACAAACCAAATAGATTGTACAAACTCTGCAAACCAATCTTAGTCATTCATCAACTCTAATCAATATCTGGTTTTATTATGTTTTCTAATCTAAAGTCATGATCATAATTAATGAACGTTATCATCTTCCATATATATCACAATCATTATTAATGAATCATAATAATTACCATAAATATATCTGGTGTTTCCTAATATAGTGGTTTGCAAAGTTTATACAAATTATTTGGTTTGTAAATGAAACGCACCATATATATATATATATATACCATCACATCTGGTAAACTGGTGCTACAGACATGATGGACAAGGGCAACCTTCGTCCCCATACAATATCATATCATATGTGTTAGTTGTTTGTTTCAGGTGTTCTCTTACTCTCGAGAAAATGGTATTGTTTTTAAACTATACAAATCAATCTTAGTCATTCATCTAGTCTAATTAATATCTAATTTTATTTTGTTTTCCTAATCTAAAGTCATGATCATAATGAATGAACCTTATCATATTTCACATATATATATATATATCAATCATAATTAATGAATCATGATAATTGTCCATAAATATCTCTATTGTTTCCTGATATAACGGTTTGTATAGTTTGTTAGAATTATACGCTTTGTAAATGACATGTACCCTATATATGTATCTATAATTATATATACATATACCTATATATGTGTGTGTATATATGTATGTGTGTATATATATATATATATATATATATATATATATATATATATATATATATATATGTTTGTATATACGAATGATCATGTGAGAAAAAGAGTTAAGATGAAAAATGTAAGAAATGATTTATCCTTGATCATTTTTAATCTCAAAACAGCCTATGAATTACGCTTTAGAACAGAAATTGATCTGGTGCATCCTGGTGCATCTCATTAGTGTTGATCTTCAATTAGGATTAAGTATTGAGATCTCTTCTTGTCTTCTTACCATAATTTTCATTCTCACCGAAACTCAATCCTACATATATATATATAGGCAACAAATCAAATACAAACCTTGCATTTGTTGCACCCTCTTACAAACCAGTGTGCATATATGCATAATCTGAGATGCATATATGTATTATCCCATATGAATGTATGTCAATTATATGTATATTTTTGCACGTATGCATATACACATGTACATGCACACTGGTTTGTGCATATATACACTGGTTTATAAAGGGTGCAACAAATGCAAAGTTTGCATTTTACGGAGCCTCTATATATATATATATATATATATATATATATGTGTGTGTGTGTGTGTGTGTGTGTGAGAGAGAGAGAGAGAGAGAGAGAGAGAGAGAGAGCATGTTACAGAGGCGGAATAGAGGGTTGGATTTTTGTGACAAACCATTGTTCGATTGAATTCATGTGATTTTAATAATAAAGCATTTGCACATGGAAGAAGAGAAGAGATGAGAGCATCATTCACCAACCTCATATCTTATCCCACTCTTCTATCTCTGCTTTAATTATTCATTTTCCAAACTTTATGTCATTTTCTAGGGGATTTTTGTAGAGAGGGTCCCCAGCAGGAATATATATATATATATATGTATATTGAAAGGACCCCCATACCTCACAGCTAGCTAAGCTAGCTGATTTTCGATCATGCATATTGGTAACTATATATTGATGGGTATATATATATATATACATGTATATTTATCACTACATCAATCAAAATAACATGGCACGCAGGAATAGAATTGAATGCACTAATCACCTACACCCTGACTTTATCTTTTCAATAGATTAAAAGTTTGCGGATTGATAACATCTATCTTGTTGTAGGTGATGTTAATATTTCATAAAATAATTTTAGGTATGGATAATGGACTTATACAATGTCTTTATAGCTAGACTTAAATTAGTCATGAGCCAGCCAAGGATATGTACAATTGTCATTATTTGTTGAAAACTTCTGATCTAAAAGTATGCATAAAACATGAACAAAATGGGCAATATGGCATGAAAATTTTGGATTCATAATCTTGATCTAAATTAGTATATACTTGCGCTATGGCTTGGAAAGGATTAAGACAGTAAAGAGTAGTAGTGCTCATTTATGTTGAAAGCATGCTTGAACTCGTACTCCACAAAAAATTGAACATTAACATTCCTGAGAGTAGCAATAATTCATGTACACACACTACTAAACAAAGGATTATTACCGACGCTCGGTGGATTACTGACGAATTTCCGGCGCAATCAACAAAAGTCAACATCAACGCATCACTGAAGTTTTTTTAATATACATTCTCGTGAATATTGTGACGGATTTGTTATTCGTCGCAAATATGCCACAAATTTATCTCGATTATTTGCTAAATTAAAATCAAATAATTAGATAATTAAATTAATTAGCAATTAATTAATCAAATTAGAAATAAATTAAGTTAATTAATTAAACTAATTATATATCTTTGTTATTTTCGACGGAAATTAATTTTGTTAATTTAATTAATTTTTTGTCGGAAATCCTCCGAAAATTAATGTAATTTTTAAAATTGAAGTTTTTCCTTTTGAAGAATTTATTACTTCCGACGGATTGGGGTGTCCGCCGGAAATCCGCCTGAAATATCTTAAAATAATTTTTTCTTTTTAATATTCATTTAATGAACTTTGTGAATGGTTTTTGGCGGTTTTTTTAAAAAGTTACGCTTTTCTGTATTTTATCATTTTTCCTGTTCATATATACTTTTTCATGTCAAATTGGGTTTTGGTGGGTTTTATTGTGGCTTAGTGGTTTGTATTGGGCTATAGTAGGTCTTAATTGTCTTATCGAACCGACTACACAACACATGCATATATGTAGTACATATTTGCAAACATGCACGTAATAAGTCACATGTGGTATTATATTAGGCCTTAATATGAGTTACGGCGATAATGTCGACTCATATCCCTTGGTAGATGCAGAATTGTGGCAACAGGCCATCGGGGGAAGCAAGAAAGGCCAACTATACGGCTTTGCGAACACTAGCGATCCCAATTTGGTTTTGACCGGGGTACCATGGATTCGCGAGTGATGCATCGTCTTCTGATGCACGGGTGTGTACGTCGTTTTCCTTTAACGTTTATCTATTTCGTATATAATTCTTTTTAAAAATTCTAATGTTGTCACTACTAAACGAAAGACTTTTACATACGAACTTTTCTCTGGAAAATCTGTCACTAAAGGTTGATTCATAACAAAACCGTCACAAAAATTGGTGGGTAAATTTTTGGTGAGTAATGCAAATCAGTGACAGATTATCCAGGGATTCTCTGGGTGATCCATGGGTATTTTCTCGAAAAACATCGGATCTTACCGAACCATTGATATTTTCTGGGTGATCCCTGGGATCACCGTCGGAAATTTCCCTGGGTAAATTTTGTGGGTAAAAACCATTTGTTTTGCAGTGTGTATTTTTTTTGTAGACTCAAGCATTAGAGAGTCGGCTCCAAGAATCAGTAGAGGCTTGCAGGAGGGAGATGGAGGAGATGCGCCGAGCAGAAGATATCCACAAAAAGCAGTATCAAGACATGGTGGACTTGCATTGGTGACCTAGTTTACACAAAGTCAGCAATTTCCTCCGTCGCAGTTTCCGCCTCCCCCGCCCCAGAGTTTTGAGATGTTTGGTTGTTATGCACTCTTGTTAATTGAATTAAACGTACTTGAATTCCATTTATCAAACAATTGGAACAATTTGTATTTATTCCGGTCGAATAATTGTTGACGGACTTTAATTAATAATTTATAATATTTGATTTCCAGTTTTTAACGGTTTTTTTTGAAATTATAGGATTTTAGAATTTTTAAATTAGATTTTAAAATTTATTTATTTTAATATCCAATTCATTTCCGGTGGAATATCTGCCGGTGAAATTTTCCAATTTAAAAGAAAACGGTTTTCCGGCAAATTTTAGGCTTATTGTTCCGACGGATTATCTGCTGGAAATTTGTTTTTTTCTTTTTTTTACTAATTAGATAAAAATCTATTTTGATAAACAACTTGTAAAAAAAATTACCGGCGGATAATTCACCGGAAATCCGTTGGAAATCAATTAATGGGTTTTCTTAAGAAAATTAGAAAAAAAAAACATCGGAAATTGTGAATCCGTCTGAAAATAATAAATATGGCAGGGGATCTTACGGCAGTCGAAACCGTTGAAAATACGCCGCCGATGGCCATTTTTTGACGGATTTTTCTGTCATAAATGGTCATTTGTTTAGTAGTGACATGATTGCTAGAGACACGATTCCACCCTCATTCTTTCACCTTCTCTTCCCTTGTGAATATCCCAGAGATAAGGCTCCTATTAATTCTTGATGGTTTTCATCATCAAACATATTCACACTACAAAACAGGACCAGATTTCAGGCGGAAAAATCTGTCGGAAATTCGCCGGAAAACCCCGTTTAATTTTCTTTAATATTTATATAATTAAAATTAATTTTTAATTACATTTTCGGCGGATATTAAAAAAATTAATTTTTATGATTAATTTCCGGCGGATTTTAAAAAAATAATTTTAAATTATATTTTCGGCGGATAGAAAAAAAATAATTTTCTTTCAAATTTATGTAATTTAAATTTCCGACGAATTTTCGGCGAATATTAAAATTAATTTTTTATTTTTAAAATTTATGTAATTTAATTTTTCGACGGATTTTCGGCGGAATTTAAAAAATTAATTTTCGCCGGATATTAAAATTAATTTTTAATTTTTTAAATTTATGTAATTTAAATTTCCGGCGGATTTTCGACGGAATTTAAAAAATTAATTTACGGCGGATTTTCGGCGGATAATAAAATTAATTTTTAATTTTTTAATTAATTTTTAATCAATTAAACAATTTCCGGCGGATTTCCGACGGACCCGAATTTTAAAAATAATTAATTAAATTCCGCCGAAAAAATGTCGAGTTTTCAAATATATATATATATATATATTGGAATTTTCGGCGGAAGTCAATGGATTTTGACTTTTTTAATTTCCGTTGAAAATCCGCCGACGGAAAATCCGCCGGAAATTTCGGTTTGTTTAGTAGTGTCAAGTTAGAGAATGGCCAACACTCTTGGACACACATTCAAGAGGTGATAAATTAAGTTTTGGTTCTAAGAGCAATGTCATTGCAATTTGCAACATTAATTATGGTTTTACAATGAATTATATAATCTTGTATATATGCTTTATATTTACGGTTTTCTACATTTTGTGTTGCTTATTGTCAATTATTTTGGAAGTAGTACCGTTGGCTATTTTTAACACCCAGCGCCATCAAGTTGTGTAGACCAGTGGCTTCTTGGTTCCATCATCTCTGGACTTTTGGCTGTTCAAAACTTAATTAATTTGGAACAGATGCATATACATATGTTAACTAGTTTCACCATCAATATTCTACTTTGCTTGGCCTGGATTAATCCCATTTCCCACCAAACTTCGATCTTGCATGTCCTTGCATATAGTAGACTTTCTTCTTAATTATATGGTTGAGTCATATATATATATATATATATATATAGCAGTAATTGGTTGAATTCATTGCAATCACAGAAGTTAGGAAACATCTATCTAAACCCTAATTAGTTTCTATAAGCACGAATTCCCTTAGGACTGATTGATCTCATCATATATGTAAGCATTTGCGCACTCAATGCTAAGTGATCGATCAAAGGCAAATATATACACCCTAAAACAGTACTACTACAATATTATTCACGTATGAATTGAAATATAATCAGAATCTGTCACATTCGATCTCTATATATGCTATAATACAGACTGTTTTTTTTTTGGAACGGAAACCACTTTTAATAACAGCTAGCAAGAAACTAGCAAAAAAACAGAACCATTACAAAGGTTTAATACACGCAATAGGATGATATGTCCAAGTTATCGGATTTTTAACACACCCCCTGCACCTAGCCAATAACCAAATGAAAGACTTTTCGACAATCTGATCAATGAGGGAATGCTTACAGGGAGGAGAATTATCGAAAACACACCTGTTCCGAGAACACCACAGGCAATACATGCTGATGAAAATGATTGCCTCTAACGCTTCATTAACATACCTGTCATTGTACCTCGATTTCACTCCATTGAGTATCGAACCCAAAGATCTTTCCATTGGTAGCGATATCGTCCACCATCTCTCTATAAACTTCCACACCTCCTCCGCCACTCGACATCCGAATAACACGTGCTCGATAGTTTCTGGAGAGGAACCGCAAACTGGGCATAAGATGGAATCAATATCAATCATGATCTTATCTAGGTTAACACGGGTAGGAACTCGATCTAGATTAACTCTCCACATGAATATGTTAACTCTAGGAGGTACCAAGGAATTCCATATTGTTTCTTTTACCCCCACTCCCAAATACGGGATTTCAATGGCACGTTTCAAGGATCCGACAGTGAATAAACCATTTCTCTCTAAATTCCATTTCCATCCGTCTGGTTTAATTGACAGCTCACAATTCTTTATCAACTCCTTTAGATGTTCGAGTTCTTCCGCTTCCCTTCCTTCACGGATGGGTCTACGCCAATCCCACCCGTATCTCGATTTGATTCTGTCAGCCACCGAAGCCTCTTTCATTTTTTCTAGAGCAAAAAGTCTAGGGAAACAACATTCGAAAGAAGATGAGCCCTTCCAACAGTCCGTCCAAAAAGCCGTATGTTCTCCGTTCCCGACCTGTTTAACACACAAATCATTAAAGTTTAATCTTAGTGTTCTCAAAAATTGAACAGCCGCAATCACGCTTTCCCAAGGACTGGACCTATTGAATTGGCCTCGTTCCGCGTTAAAACCTCCATCTGTACCATAAATCGCCTTTATTATCTTCGCCCAGTTAGAGTTCGGGTCACTCCTATATCTCCAAGCCCATTTAGTGAGTAAAGATATATTGGAGACGTCTATACTTCCAATGTCGAGACCTCCATACTTTTTACTTCTCATCACCGTTTTCGAGTTTACCCAAGAAATCTTCCTGTCAAATTCTTCCGATCCCAGAAAAAGTCCCTTCTAAGACTTTCCAAGTGATTTATTATCGACTTAGGAGCCTTGAAAATCGATAGATAATATGTAGCAATATTACCTAGGACAGCTTGAACTAGGACACGTCGACCACCGATCGATACTATAATACAGACTGTAATCTAGTAACTAGACAATCAAGTCATTTCATTCCAACCATTGCCGGCCATGAGTAATCTTAGTTACATAATCAATAAGCTGCGAGCTCATGTCCACCAAAATCTTTAAATGCCAGTTGAAATGTCATCTTCCGATTCCATTAAAAACAGGTCTTTTAGGACGGCCAACCGTTCTTGGCCGTCATAATATAGAGTACTTTTTTTGTAAGGCCATAATATAGAGTAGTTAATTGATGAAACTTTAAGTTTATATATAACACCAACAATTGTGCATCTTATACAACGACATTACAATATATATAGGATGGGTATCAAATACAAACCAAATGGATTGTACAAACCCTACAAACTCAATCTGGCTTCATGAATCTGTAATCTGGCTTCATGAATCTATATTTTCCGGTCGTCGGTGCCGGACGATGAATTTAGTTTTTCATCTAACAGTTACAAAGGGTAAAATAAAATATTTTAAAAAAATAAATTTAAAAATATGCTAAAAGCCCTAAAGTACCCTTATGGATATAAAAAAGAAGTTACGTGATTGGTGGAGATGGGTTTGTACAGTTTGTACAATCTATTTGGTTTGTACCCGATACCACCCCTATATATATATATAGGGGTTAAATCATGTGAGAACCACAAATATGTTATAAACCGTGAGAACCAATATAAAAAATATTTTTTTACATGAAATTTTTTCATCAAATGCTAGGATTTATTATATTCTACTTCAAATATATGTGTTTCATAATATGATAGTTTCACATGGATTTGTTTCACCATATGAATATTTTTTACGAGTATTTTTCATTTCACTAGGTGAAACAAAATTCGTTTTTCACGTGTAAACTTATCATATGGTGAACACGAACATATGTGTAACAATATCTTAAATCATAGGTTTTGATGAAAAAAAATCATGTAAACAAAATTTTTTACATTGGTTCTCACGGGTTTATAACCTATTTGTAGTTTTCATTTGATTATCGTCCTATATATATATATATATGCTGTTAGACCGAAATTAGGCAAACTAGGAAGTTATATTGATGAATTGAACTACCTAATATTCAAAAACTAGATATTTTTTATAGTTTTTTCCTTCACTTTTGAGTTTTGAAAAGTATGCTTAAGGTCTTTTAACTGAACTTGTAATATAAGACATCTTTTAAATGTGTCATATAAAACAAATAATTATCCGACTTCGTCAATATATTTTTGTTATGTCATCTTAATTCGTACAAACAAGTTATCGTATATATGTAATGTACTAATTTTATTATATAGGAGATACAATTATTAATTATAATTTTTATAAACTTTAAGTATCATTAACTATTATATCCCAACCCATTTTGGTAGGGGTGCTTTGTATCATTTTGGACCTTAGCTTTCTACCACTAGCTTAAAGAAAGTTGAGGATCGTTTTGGTATGTGTAGTTGGTTTGATCTTATATAATTATATGGTATTATATGTTACAGTTTGGAGTTATAGAAGAGAGGACTGCAAGTACAATATTATTCCGTTTGTGAGGTATGGGGTTATATGATTGGTCATGTATCATTAAACAAATTTTTTTTTTGAACGGCAAGATAAACCCACACACGCTCCAGCGGTATCGGGCCTCCAAATGGACAGCCCACTAACCCGCTGCGACCCGGCCCAGCCATTTTGACTGAACCCGACCAGCAGGGTAGAGGGCCCCATAGACTGGACCCACCCGGACCGGCCCCGAAGGACCCGACCCAGAGTCTGGATAACGCCTCATGTCGCCGCTGGGTTTCGAACCCTGGTACTTAGGTCTTCCAGCACTAAGCCCCCAAGGATGTTACCTCTATCACTGGGCTAAACATGATTTGTATCATTAAACAAATATACTCATTGATTAGAATATATATATAATATATATAGGGGGGGAGTACGATATCAGATTTGAGGTATGGGGTTCCTTTCCGAGACAACCCATATTCCTATGGATTCTAGCTTAAAATCCCATAGAAAATGACATCAACTAATGAATTAATTGCAAATTAAACGTCTTTTAATTTAAACATGATCATTAATCTATATACTTTTAGGATGGATTCTAAACTAAGTAGGAGTAGGAGTAGGAGTAGGAGTTGAAGATGGGGTTATTCTATGAGGTTTGTGCATTAACGATGCTCTCACTTGAATCCTTGAAGATGGGGTTATTCTATGAGGTCATGTTAAACTCCTACTCCTAGTAGCTGGTCCGAGAGGATGATCAGTCACACTGGGACTGAGACACGGCCCAGACTCCTACGGGAGGCAGCAGTGGGGAATTTTCCGCAATGGGCGATTGACAGTTTCAAATATTTAATTTTTTACCCTTTATAACGAGAACACATGAAAAAAATTGTTAAAATGTACTTGATTAGGGGCCATTCCAAAGTCTTATGAAGCTCACTTCACGCTTTATTTGTTTAATCTATATGACACATATTTTTCTTCAAACAAATTCTGCAAACAATAACTCTTAACGCGTTAATAAATTGTAATATTCATGAACATTAATAATTTCACCTAAATACGTGTAGCAAAACAACCTTCTTCTATCTCTTCCCATTCATGACCTAATTTCATTGCACAACTTTTGATGTCATTTACAACAAGTTATATTGCTTAAGGGTTTACTTGTATAACGTTTTTACTCGTCATTCTTCTCATACTAGCCTTCTTCGATGTATATGATTCATTTTCTGGTAAGAACAGGGATATGGAGATGATCATACGACTAGATAATCTAAACAATTGCGTGTAAAAAACTTTCGAAATACAATATTCGTCCTTAACAGCCTTGGGTTCACGAATTTAATTAGTATTGGGATATCCTTGAGAAATTCTTTTATTTCAAGGGCTGTGAAATCGAGATTATATTTATCCAGCCAAATTCTCATTTTCACAAATTTATATGAGAGATCGATAGTTACGGACAGTTAAACGGTAATAACTATTAATGGATAAGATTGAAGAACAATTATAATCGAATCAGAGTTCCAGATACAAAATATGACTTCAAACACTTGAACAATGAATCTAAAGTCCAAGTCCGAGTCCAAGTAGTTGAACTCTGACTCTAAAGAGTCTGATTCCAAAAGACTAAGTCTGACTCTGTACTCCAGAGTTCCAGACATAATCAAATTTACAAGTGTGGATCCAAAGACCTCAAGTCTGGATGCAGGGTTCAGAATTCTGAGCGTTCAACTCAGAGTTATACTTAAAATTTTTATGCGTTATATCAGAACTCTTATCAGAAGGATCAGATCTCTTATCACATTAACCCAGACTTATATTTAGTGAGATTTTCACTAAATATATTCAACTCTTCGTAAATTCCAAAAACCGAGCTCCTTGGAAACCCGAGGGCGCAGCCCATTGACCCCCACTTTATGGCGATCAAATGTGATAGGGACAACATTTATGAGTGTTCCCTCTGCACCTCCTAACTCATGTATGTTTGTCTTATCACTTTAATCGATCTCAAGTAAATCACGCTTACTCAAAAATTATTGATGACATTAAAATCACCAACATTTTTAACAATTTGATCCTAGTGGAAACTAACACACCATTCACATTCAACCTAGTGTCTAAAAAGTTGTCATTCCCAGACTTAAGGAATACACTTTCACAGACAATTTCTTAATAAACACAACCGTAGATATAAAGAGTTTCACAAACCTAAATTGAACTTGAAGCTATGTGACACACTTATTAGATATAAATTGAGTCAAGGTATATTGACCCTCCTTCCATGCTGTTGGAATATGCTCAAGTCATAATAGATAATTATATGGTTAGATACATGTGGGTCTATAGGGTCACACACAATACACTGAGATACCATTTAATATAATGTAATTATTGTATTTACATTATATAAATAACCTAAGTAACGTGGGGTAATTAAATGGGCACAAATCATTAAGTTTGGCTTAATGGGTTTGTATTGGATTTCTGTTAATAGCAAGCCTATTACGTTTAATTAAATCCTAGGCCCATAAAGATTTAGAAGGGAGAACCTTTAAGAAGTCCAAGGAAGCTTTAGGGTTCATTAATATATAGAGATGTTAATGACCTAATTAAGTTTAACCTAATATTCCTTCTTCTCTCCCAAAATCGGTGCCCCTCCCCTAGGCCTCTCTAGGGTTTTTCCGCTTTGATCTTCTAGCTTGTTTCTTGTCTAATCGAAGCTATAAGATCCGTTACTAAGGAGGACTAGCATCCCGTGGTGATCAAGGAGGTGTAGTGTGGACTACTCTAGAGGTATTCTCCATTGAATACTTGGTTTCTAAAGAGCACACAAGTGGATCCGGATTAGTGTACAAATCACGCTACAAAGGTATATCGTTATTTGTATTCTTCGTTTAATCATATTGGCAATACGTTGATCCTGTTTGGTGATTGTTCCGCTGCGTTCTTATATATGTTTATAATTGTGTTTCTTTACATAATCACCAACAGTGGTATCAGAGCCATCGTATGTGCCATATGATTAACATGTATATGTAAAAGTGGCTAAAACTAAAGTTTTTTTCTGAAAACTTCAACCATCGTTGGGGTCTTGAATAATGTATTTTAAGATCCTATAGCCACAAGTTACATATACTTATCGTAGATTAATTATTGTAGTTTTTCTTCGTTTTCGTTGGCTTGTTTTATTTCTTATTGTAAGTGTTTTAGATCCATGGTAAAACATGCATTTTTACCATGGACCAAGCCAACACTCTTAATGATATTGTATTATTATGTTGATGTGCAAAACCGATGAAAACCTTGACCGTTTGTGTGCCTTGTTTCATTATTTGTCGATTTTTTGGGTTGTAATAGTTTAGGCAATTATTTTTACTTTGTTTAGTAGTAGATAAATGTATTTTATCAAAAATTGTAACCATTGCTCGGAATCGAATGGCGACAAAGTTAAAGACGAGAAGACATTTTCGGAGCTGCTGGACAGCCGGCACGAGAAATGGATTTCCCGGAGTTTGGCACATCGGATTGTGCTGATTCTTGTTGCTGAAGTTCCATAAGACGTAGGGGCACAACTTTGCAGAAGGTTGTTTCGATTGGGGAAGACTCCTTCCATGACGTTTCGGGCCCCGAAGCTGCTGCGTTTTTTCGGACAGATTTGTGTTCGAATGTTCTTGTGGGTTCTACTTGCTCTTGATGGTCTGGGAGCAAGTGGGAGCCCATAAAGGGTTTATGTTGGCCCGTCCTTAGTTGCCCTCTTGGTCCGTGTGATGGCTCACGGGATCAAGCATAGGTTTTTCATCGGTTGAGGTTTTGCACATTTTGGTTGTGTGTTTTAATTTTTCTTGTATGTTGCATTGTTATAACTTGCAAATGGGTTTTTCAAACCTAAAATTAAACACATACCACTTTTGAAACTAAATCCTTAGATTTAGTTAATATAAGTTTAAATTGGATTTGAAACTTAAAACTATTGTTTTATATAAATAACGCTTAAAAGGGTTTTATCGGTTATTTAATTTATGTAATGTTCAAGCTAATTGATATCTCATGTAGGTAATATATTAGTCTCTAAATGGACATCTCGACACACATAAAATAAAACAAATTAGACTATAAGTTAAGAAATGTTTTAACTTATGCTACGAATGAAGAATGCATGCTTCTTTCGTACATTTTTTTGACACGCTTTATCAAAATACTTTACCCGTCACAATTTTAAGTCATGCCGTCCAATCGGATTGAAATCCCTCGCCATTACTTTTTGCCTATGCGTGAGACCTAGGTTGAATTGTAATCCCGAGGTGATTATTGTCTATGCGTGAGACCTAGATCTATTTTCACATGATTTCAAATTGGATGACTTAATCGAGTTAAGCAGGTAAGACCTTAACCCGAGGCAAGGATGGGACTAAACATGCCAGCTTGACACTAGTTGCTCGGCCACTAGATGCCATGGGTCCCATAAGGATCTAAGAATTGCACTTGTAATGCAATTGGTAAACGTCACCTACCTATTGAATCTATCATTGCTAGCAGATCAACTGGTGTGATGATAGAACCTCAATGAGGATCTTAGCCTTTTTCGTACAAAATTAATTGTTTTAAAAGTAAAACTTGGGTAGTTAACTTAAAAAGGATTAATTATTGAAGTTACTAATCTTGAACTTTGTATGTTTATAGATGTCAACAACAAATCAAACCCTAAGCAACTCAACTATCAGGTCAGTTCTTGAAAAAGAGAAACTGACAGGAATTAACTTTATCGACTGGTATCGAAATCTGAGGATCGTCCTCAGAGCTGAAAATAAGTTGATCCATCTGGAAGAGGCCTTACCTGAGGCACCTCCCGCCACTGCTTCTGCTGCAGTTCGCGCAGCCTACACCCGTAGGTTTAACGAACAACAAGAAGTAGTTGCTCTCATGCTGGTGAGCATGAACCCCAAGATCCAAAAGAACTTGGAGGAACTCACAGCTTTTGAGATGCTACGAGAGTTGAAAACTATGTTTCAACAACAGGCAGAACAGGAACTGTTTGAAACAGTCAAAGCATTCCACGCTTGTAAACAGTAGGATGGCCAGTCAGTTAGCTCTTACGTCTTGAAGATGAAAGGCTATCTTGACCGTATGGAGCGTCTTTGTTACCCCATGCCACAAGTTCTTGGAGTGAGCTTGATTCTTACCTCACTATCCAAGGACTATGACCAGTTTGTTATGAACTATAACATGCATAGCATGGGGAAGACTATCTCTGAACTGCATGCTATGCTAAAGCTTGCAGAGCAGGGGATGCCTAAGAAAGCTCCTGCTGTTCTAGCAATCAGAGAAGGAAAAATCCAGAAATCCAAACCGCAAGCACTGGGCAAGGGTCGTGGCAAGGGTAAACATGTTTATAAACCCAAACCTAAGATTCCCCCACCTGCTAAGAAGGAGCACCCTGCAAAGTACGCCACCTGCCATCACTGTGGAGTGATAGGCCACCGGAAGAGGAACTGTCCTGCTTACCTGGCAGAGTTGAAGAAGAACAAAGCTACCCCGGCTAGCATATCAGGTATCTTCACTATAGAACTCTATGCTTTTCCTAGTAAATCCTGGGTCTATGACACCGGTTGTGGAACTCACATTTGTAATAATGTGCATGGACTAAGGGGAAGTAGAAAGCTAAACGGCGGAGCTTTGGACCTGTACGTAGGCAATGGAATGCGTGCAGCTGTTAAAGCTATAAGGAGCTTTGATCTTATCCTCCCTAATGGATTGATTATTGTTTTAGACAATTGTCATTATGCACCTACTATTACTAGGGGTATTGTTTCGCTTTCTCGTTTGAAGAAAAATGGTTTTATCCATGTTTTTACGGATTATGGTATTTCGGTTTCTAAGGATAATATATTTTATTTTAATGCTATTCCTCGTGATGATATTTTTGAAATTGACATGCATAATCTTGTTTCAAACGATAGTTCTATATACACATGTAGCACTAAGAAATCCAAATGGAATTTGGATTCAACTTACCTATGGCACTGCCGTCTTTTCCACATAAGCAAGAAGCGCACTATGAAGCTGCAACACGATGGGCTTCTAAAGTCAACCGATGATGAGTCGTTTGATAAATGCCTCTCTTGCATATCTGGGAAAATGACAAGAAAACCTTTCTCCCATATAGGTGAAAGAGCCAAAGATATACTTGGACTCATACATACTGATGTATGTGGTCCATTTAGAACTGTGTCTAGGGAAGGTGCTAACTACTTCATCACTTTCACTGATGATTTCAGTCGCTATGGTTATGTGTACTTGATTAAACATAAACATGAAGCCTTTGAAACGTTCAAAGCCTTTCAAAGTGAAGTAGAAAATCAACTCGGCAAGACTATTAAGGCTCTCCGATCTGATCGAGGAGGAGAGTACATGAGTCAAGAGTTTTTAGACCATCTGACTAAGTGTGGGATTGTCTCACAATTCACTCCTCCATACACTCCACAACATAATGGTGTATCTGAAAGGAGAAATCGAAATTTGCTAGACATGGTTCGATCCATGACGAGTCTAACTACTTTGCCACTGTCATTTTGGGGTTGTGCTCTGGAGTCTGCTGCTCGCATACTCAATATGGTTCCGACCAAGAAGGTTGATAAGACACTATATGAAATATGGCACGGGAAAGTCCCTAATCTGTCTTACTTGAAGGTCTGGGGTTGTGAGACTCTCGTGAAACGAGACACACCGAACAAACTTGAGCCTAGATCTATCAAGTGTATCTTCGTAGGGTACCCAAAGAAAACGATGGGTTACTATTTCTACTACCCACCCGAAAACAAAATATTTGTTGCTCGGTATGCTGAGTTTCTTGAGAACGGTCTCATTTTACAAGAAGCAAGTGGGAGCACAGTAGAACTTGAAGAAATTCAAAGCGAAGATGCGCAACCTCCTGGTAACACTAGCGAACATCACGCTGAGGCTGAACATGCAGATGTTGAACCACAGAATGATGTAATTCCCATTCGTAGATCCGCAAGGACACCTCAAGCACCTAAACGATATAGTTATTATATCGTTGCTGAAGAGCAGAATTTGGGGGATCATGGTGAACCCTCTAACTATCAAGCTGCATTGTTGGATCTAGAATCCGATAAATGGCTTGAAGCTATGAATGCTGAAATGCAATCCATGAAAGACAATCAAGTCTGGAACTTGGTTGATCTTCCTCCGAACAGCAAGACTGTCGGAAGCAAGTGGATCTTCAAGAAGAAGACCGACATGGATGGAAATGTACACACCTATAAAGCTCGTCTAGTAGAAAAAGGTTACACTCAAACCTGCGGGGTTGACTATGAAGAAACCTTCTCGCCTGTTGCTGACATTAAAGCTATTAGGATTCTTATAGCCATAGCAGCGTACCATGACTATGAGATTTGGCAAATGGATGTCAAAACCGCTTTCTTGAACGGTCACCTTGATGAAGATGTTTACATGGTGCAACCTGAGGGTTTTGTAAATCCGAAACATCCCGAGAAAGTATGCAAGCTTCAAAGATCCATTTATGGACTGAAGCAAGCATCCAGAAGTTGGAATAAAAGGTTCGATGAGGAAATCAAAACCTATGGTTTCACTCAAAACCTTGATGAGCCATGTGTATATATGAGAGCTAGTGGGAGCATCTTCGTTTTTCTAATCTTATATGTTGATGACATATTGCTCATGGGGAACAACGTTCCAATGCTACAAGATGTCAAATCCTGGCTTGGAAAATGTTTTGCCATGAAAGATTTAGGCGAAGCGGCGTACATCCTAGGAATCAAGATCTATCGGGATAGATCAAAGCGGTTAATTGGTTTAAGTCAAAGTGCGTACATTGACAAAATTCTAAAACGGTTTAGAATGGATGCTTCCAAACGTAGAAGTCTTCCAATGCAACACAATGTAAACTTGAGTAAGACTCAGGGACCCTCCACACCTGATGAGGTGAAGCGGATGAAGGGAATCCCCTATGCTTCGGCTGTGGGATCCATCATGTATGCAGTGAGGTGCACTAGACCTGATGTAGCGTTCTCTCAGAACCTTACGAGTAGATACCAACAGAATCCAGGAGAGAGTCACTGGACTGCTGTTAAGAACATACTGAAGTATCTTCGAAATACTAGAGATATGTTCCTTGTTTATGGTGGTGATGTAGAAAGAGAGCTCAGTGTTACTTGCTACACTGATGCTGGTTTCGAAACAGATCGAGATGACACTCGATCTCAGACTGGATACGTTTTCGTCATGAACGGAGGCGCTGTTGACTGGAAGAGTGCTAAGCAAAGCACTATTGCGATGTCTTCTACAGAAGCTGAATACATAGCTGCTTCCGAAGCTGCAGTGGAGGCTGTTTGGATACAGAATTTCATTTCTGGGCTTGGCGTTGTCCCCAGTAATGAAAGACCCATGGATATGCACTGCGATAATTCTGGTGCCATTATCATAGCCAACGAACCTGGCGTTCAAAAGGGTGCCAGACACTTCCGCAGGAAGACTCACTACATTCGAGAGGCTATCGAGATGGGTGATATTCGTCTTCTCAAAGTTCACACAGATGACAACTTAGCTGATCCCTTTACGAAACCAATGTCTTGTACCAAGCATATCAAGCATGCTAGGAACATTGGACTTCGACCAGCTAGTAGTCTCATGTAGATCTGTTTTTAGTAATTGAATAACTGGAACGTTGAACAGTTTTTATTTTCACGATGAATTGATGTACTTGGTATGATCGTTTTCATTTATATCAACTGTGTTCTATATTTGCATGTTTAATCCATGAATGAATTATTTGTTCTAAATTGTCCATTGTCAGTTGATGATACGGGATTATCATCGAGTTAAGGCAAATGTGAGCGTATTGGTGATATTCATTGGTGAATGAATATTAGTGATGATGCCACCAAACTCACATGTTGTTCATTGGTGATGAACATTGGACTGGCCCAACCTACGAGAGTTCACTGCATGGATCGGCGTCACCAGTGAATCTCGCAAATGGTTATGTCACTCGTCCTTAGACTTGAGATGCAAGCAAGTTTTGTATGGGTGGAATGTCGGTCTTTGATATGGTTAAACGTTGTTCTGAATAAGGCTGCTATAAAAATCATCTTCAGGAGTGATGTGAAGCACATGACAGGCACGTGCTGTAAAAAATAGGATTTGTTCCTCTACAGGTAATGGAGTTAGATACTATTGGGCCCCTCGATGAATTGAATAGATGTTTGTACGGTCGTACCCAAATGTAATTAAGATGATGCTTGATTAATTTGGTAATCTAATTCAACAAACAGATCGAGAAACAGAATCGTTGAACAATTAGAATGACATATGATCCATGTCTAGTATTCAACAAGGTATCTGTAACAAAGGGATGACTGATTTAATAAACCATTTAAAATGAGACGTTTAAGAAACTAGCCTCATGTGTCTCTAGGGGCATTGGCGTGTTGCTAGACGCTAACCTTTGCTTGTATGATTACTTGTCATTATGACGTGCGCAAGTGGGAGCTGTTGGAATATGCTCAAGTCATAATAGATAATTATATGGCTAGATACACGTGGGCCTATAGGGTCACACAAAATACACTGAGATACCATTTAATATTATGTAATTATTGTATTTACATTATATAAATAACCTAAGTAACGTGGGGTAATTAAATGGGCACAAATCATTAAGTTTGGCTTAATGGGTTTGTATTGGATTTCTGTTAATAGCAAGTCTATTACGTTTAATTAAATCCTAAGCCCATAAAGATTTAGAAGGGAGAACCTTTAAGAAGCCCAAGGAAGCTTTAGGGTTCATTAATATATAGAGATGTTAATGACCTAATTAAGTTTAACCTAATATTCATTCTTCTCTCCCAAAATCGGCGCCCCTCCCCTAGGCCTCTCTAGGGTTTTTCCGCTTTGATCTTCTAGCTTGTTTCTTGTCTAATCGAAGCTATAAGATCCGTTACTAAGGAGGACTAGCATCCCGTGGTGATCAAGGAGGTGTAGTGTGGACTACTCTAGAGGTATTCTCCATTGAATACTTGGTTTCTAAAGAGCACACAAGTGGATCCGGATTAGTGTACAAATCACGCTACAAAGGTATATCGTTATTTGTATTCTTCGTTTAATCATATTGGCAATACGTTGATCCTGTTTGGTGATTGTTCCGCTGCGTTCTTATATATGTTTATAATTGTGTTTCTTTACATAATCACCAACACATGCTAAATGATAACGTGCACTCATTTATAAATCTTGATACTCACTTCATAGGTTTTGTTATTCCATGTAGAAATGTAACACGGGTTAGTACGATATTAAGGTAGATCATATCTCATCCCTATAAATTAAAATTATTAGTACCACTTTGTCACATTTTTAGTATGATACGATATTGGCACTTTGCACCACGATTTTGTCTTGTACTTGATAGCTTTTGTGTCTTGTAAGAACACAGTATATTCTTTCTTTCAAACAACATATTGGACGTGTATCTCATTTGAAATGATCCATTTTCAAAGAACAAAAGTACACGATATTTGACTTATTAACGAAAAATGCTTACATTAAAACGTGTCAAGATGATGATGTTTTCCTTTTAGTTTATACCAAAAGTTTGCCTAGGCCTGGTTTACAACAAGGAAAAAAAATTCCAATTTTTTCGACAACTCATGTCTAGCTCAGTTGGTCTACCTAAGGACGGTAACATCTTGGGGGGCTGTGGATGGTATCCCAGTCTACCCGGGTTCGATTCCAAGGGGAGGCAATTAAGGGCATGAGGAGTACCCAGTCCTTGGGTGCGCTGGGCCGGGACAGCGGCGGATTAGTGGACTGCCCTCGGATGTCCGATACCGCCGGGGAGGCGTGCGTGCGTGTGTGCGTTGTGTTCGTGGTAGTTGATCGAAAGGGTCGATGCCGCTATGCCTTCCCCAAAAAAAAAAGTGTTTTTTTGTTTGTTTTATGGGTTAGGAGGTAATATATAATAGCATATGAATCATTGGCAATCATTAGAATGATTAATTAATTTGATCAAAAATGATTAGAACTTGTATTAATAAATCTTTTACACGCACCCACCCCGTCTATATTTGGTCGTTTAGATTACACGGTTGACTCCTTATTAATTAATTACCTAATAAACTCTTTTACAAACTTTTTGTAACAAGAATTAAATCTTGTAAATTTGATTCGACGGGTTTTTATGTTATAGATGATTCAGAGTGTTATTAATTCGAAAATGTTTAAATCTTGGTAGTAGTACATATAATATAAATGTTTCGCATTAGTACGTAAATAATCGGTGTTCCAAATCATGTTAACTTAATTCTTCAACATCCAAGCATTAGGGTCGGAGCGAAGTCACTACAAACATTACTTCAAATTGGAGAACAAGTAAAAAACAGCATTCACCATTAACTAAATTTTAAAAACGGGTCGGGTTGACCCACCAAACTTTCTATGTCCACTTTTTATAAATGATTATATAATATATTAAGTATAGATGCAAAAACTATTTGAAGATGCAACTTTTTTTGAATTAAAAAAAGAAAAAACCTATAAAACATGAAACGAAAACCATTAGTGTAATCTTGAATGTTTTGATTGAGCAACGATATATTATTGATCTGGATTTTAATACATTAGGTGCTAAAACAAAAGGGTATTAAAGGATAAACAAAAGATCGAACACTTGGGGTGTAAACTCAAATGGATTTTTGTGGAAAGCTTTCTTTAATTGAATTGAATAAGGAATGCACATGGGAAGACAATTAATACAAGTGAAAGCATCATTCACCCACCTCACATAACAAAACCCATCTCCCTATAATTAATTAAACCATTGAATATACTACGTACGTACTATTTCATATATATATAGAGAGAGAGAGAGAGAGAGGTTTTTTATATATGGAAAGTTCATAACTTTGATGTCATTTTCTATGGGATTTTAGTGTAGGGGTCCCCAGGAATATAGGGTGTCCTTGAAGGAAACCAACCCCATACCTTCCACTTGATATGCCATTTGCAAATCTTTTTAACTCTATATGATACATACTTGAAACCCACTAAATCCCCATTTACACTTAAACCAACTCCTAATAATTAATGAATCATTTTCTACCATTTCATACCTCGATATAATATATTTATATCACATGAAAAAACATATTAATGGAGCATATATATATATATAGTTTTAATACACAGTGGGAGGTGTAAGTAAGTAAACTCCAAAAGTTGTACAATCTTGATAATATATTTGAACGAATAAACCGAAAATATAACTGTCTTCACTAAAAGTCTATTTATCGTCACAAAACAGTTGGTATATGTTTGAAACATCTCGTTGTTAAAGACGTATCGCCAAAGCTCACGTTATTGCAGTGTTCATGATACGGTAATTATTATCAATCTATTAATGTTATATATAACGTGATGTTACAGGTTACACTTTCTTTTATCCATTTGGGGTGTATGAGTATACCCCATTTTGTTCTATGAATTCAAAAGTATTACCAAAAATGATACAAATGTATAAACTATATAAATGTTTGGTAGCATGCATGTATATTGGTTCATATTTAGTCATTTAATAGATAAGAAAAATGATACAAATGTATGAACTACAAGATAAGAGTGAAGGTTTGGTAACATTTATAATGGAAGAAAAACCAAAATCAAGAGCAATCTTGAAAGAGTCGCACAATCCAAAGTCCAAAAACAAAAGAATCCAATAAGCCGAGTTAAGTGAATTTATTGCTGGACTAACAACATCTTTGAATTATAGTGGGCTTTAACTTAAGCCCACGAGACTAAAATATCATATTCATATTGTGACTAATAATCTCATCAAACGAGATGATGTTCAACTAGTTTTATATTGAATATCTAAGCTATGACCGTACAAATTGCGATGCCTAAATGATAGTAGAAAAATCAAGAATTTTAAATGATATAAACAAAGTATATATAGAGGGAGGTTCAAGAGAAACCCTCAAAAAAACGGAAAACTGAAGAACACTTTATGGGCCCTTCATCTGGACGGTATGCACTTGTGCATACAGGTAAATGGTTGACTTTTTGGTTTTATGCACAAGTGCATTATGCATTTGTGCATACCGTCCAGATGAAGGGCTCCTAGGGTGTTCTTCAGTTTTCCGTTTTTTTGAGGTTTTCTCTTGAACCTGACCCTATATATATATATATATATATATATATATATATATATATATATATATATATATATATATATATATATATATATATATATATATATATATATATATATATATAGGACGGTAATCAAATGAGAACCGTAAAAAGGTTGAGAACTGTGAAAACCGATCTAAACCATTAATTGATTGAATCTATTATGGCTTAGATCGGTTCTCACGGTTCTCAATCTTTTAATTATAACCATGTGATCAAAATTTTAATTATAACCATGAGATCAAAACCAAATTACGGCTTAGATCGGTTCTTACGGTTCTCAATCTTTTTTTGGTTTTCACATGATTTAACCCCTATATATATATATATATGGTACAAATCAAATACAAACCATGTATTTGTTGCACCCATTACAAACCAATTTGCATATATATATATATATATAGAGAGAGAGAGACCTAGAATCATGTGAAAAACAAGATTTAAAGGTGAAAATGTAAGAAGGGATATGGACCTTGAACACTTTTAGGTAGCGTTTGGATGGCTTAATTTATTAAGTCATGAATCTATTTAGAGTCGGTCTTTTTAAAGCATGGGAAATCAGATATTTTTTTAAAAGATCTTGGATGATAAAGTAGTTTTTGTGTTCATGTTACTATTTAAAAAGTTACAAATAGCATTCACCTTTTGTACTTTTTGGACCAAAAGTGTTTTATCATTACTTGTCAACTAGTTTGTAATATTTACCTTTTTGCCATTATTTAGTAGTATAAATAGAGGTTGAAGTTGTTGTTGTAAGGGTTTTTGGTTTGACAAACCAATTGTTAGAATTCTCTCTCAAATACTTTAGTCTTTAATATATTTGCAATTTTAGTATTTATTGTTCTTTATAATTCTTTGTATTTACTTTACGTTATTTTAATTATTGTCATTTACTTTCAGTCCTTTAATCTATGTATTTCATTTCTGTCGTTTTTACTTATTTTAATTTAAATTCCGTTATAAGTAGCTAACTTTAATTAGCTTGGGTGTAAGACAAAAATGTTGAGTATTTAAACCAACGGAAAGTGGACATCGTTTTTCAATAACGATGCTCCATTATTTCATTTAAGTTTTATAAATCTAGGATCTTTTATGGCGACTTGATCACTTGAAAAGTGTTAAAGTGCCATGGACTCAGGAATAAGTCATTGATATGCACGTCAATTCGAATGACATTGAGGGTATACATGGAAGAGTTGCTTACAAAGGAATTTTTTTCATTGTTTTTCAAATTGATTATTCTCGACGAGTTGATCATTATTAGTTAAGGTGGTAAAGTGTAGTGGACTCAGGAATGAGCCACTTAGAACACGTCAACTTGAATGATATGGGAATCGGCTCGGAAGAGTGATTTTTAGACAAAGAAATTTGCTAAATCCATATATTTGAGAACTCCGTTTGACACTCACACTGGTCTTGATACAACATAGGAATGTGTTGATTGATAGCTAAACAACAATGCAACAGTGAGAATCCGGAAGGATCACTCTCAAAGTAGATAATGTAGTTAGTTGTTGACTGACACATGCTGCAAACATTGCTACAACATTGGTTCACAAAAAGTTGTGTTTCTTTACTCATCCCAAGTCTTGCACCCTTGCTTTCTCTGTTAATCATCATCTTAGTTAAAGATAAATCATACAAATCAAAGTCTTCAAAATCGCCATCTGAAGTTAGTCTTCATCTCGAGATCTTGCAACTTAAAGATACTTATCCTTGTGGAATACGATACTTGGTTCTTACCATTTTATTACTTGAAAGATGATATTGGATCCCATTGTATACTTGCTTTGGGGTTTGATCATCACAAGTCTATAGGTGTATTCAAAGCACTATCATATATATATATATATATATATATAAGGGTGGGTTTAAATGAAAACTTATTTTTCATTATGCATGTGAGGGCCAATCTTAGCTATTCATCAAAATTTAAAAAACTAATCAATAGTTATAACATAATAAAAATTAATTGAGAAGTCATTAGGTGCAAAACAGAAAATTTGAATCAACACCTACCTTATCTGACTTTTTACTCTTTTTTTCATGAATCATGAATATTGTATTATTATTCATCATGAATAGTGAATGAACGTTCACCTTTGTTATTCATACTGGTTGCGGACACCCGGGGACGTACATACATATTCATAATGAATATAACACATATATATCATTCACGTAAAAACAGTTAAAATGAAAGAAAACAAACTTTATCGAGATGGATGTCATATCGAAGAGAACGAAATTCTCGTTTTTTTATGTAATTTGTTTGATTAAAATATTAATAAGTTTTAACATAATTTATTTTAATCTTTAAGGGGATAAAAGTTTTAAATTAAAAAAGAAAATAAAAAGTCAAATATGGTAAGCGAGAGTTTAAAATATTTTCTTTTTACCCCTAATCACCTTGATTAACAACTTTAATATGAGTTGTTGCATCAATAGATATAGGGGGCGAGATTCGTCCTCACACACACAATGAAAATTGAGTTTCCTTTGAACTTTCCTCTCTCTCTCTCTCTCTCTCTCTCTCTCTCTCTGTGTGTGTGTGTGTGTATGTGTGTGTGTGTGTGTGTGTATATATATATATATATATAGGCAAATGATCATGTGAGAAGTTGAGGTTAATGTGAGAATTGGATTTGAACCGTTGATCACTCTCAATCAAATGCTCTCTCATGAATTGCGGCTTAAATGGAATTGATCAGGTGCATCTCAGTGCATCTTATCTCAATGCATTTCATTCTAATGTGCATTTATTCCTCATCCAACGGTTGATAACCACTTCTCACGTTTACCCCAATTTCTCACCGTAACCCAATTAACGTGAGAATTCTAAGAAGTGGTTATCAACCATTGGATGAGAAATGAACGAACATTAGGATGAGATGCACCGGATCAATTCTCTTTTAAGCCGCAATTCATGGGAGAGTATTTGATTAAAAGTGATCAACGGTCTAAAAGTAATTCTCACAATTATGATGATAGATATGGTAACATTGGAATTTTATACATGTTTGGATGGAAAAATCGATCTTTAGAGCATCTCCAACAGCATTGCTAAATTTTTTCTAAAATAGATAATAAAAAGTCAAAATTGCTAAAATCATTTCCTTTCAACTCCAATAGCTTTTTTATTTTAGAGAATCAATCATTACATTATATTATTAAAATATTTATTATATTCAATATTTGGTGGGAAAAGTATTAAAATATTGTAATTTTGGTGGAAAAAGAATTAAATAATATTTCTCTTTCCTATTTTAGGAAATATAGAGACTTTTCTATATTTAGAATTTTTTTGGAGATTCTTTATTTTAGCAAACCATATAGCAAAGCTGTTAGAGATGAAATGCAAACCAAAACTCACTTTTTCCTAGTTTAGCAATGCTGTTGGAGATGCTCTTAGAAAGCTAAAATGCACTTTTCCTAGGACACTTATCCTAGCAAAGAGAAACTCGTACAAAACAGTTTTTAAAAGAGTTATAGTATTTTCTGAAGAGATGTAAAAAAAATGCACTTTTATCAAACATGTGTCCATACGTGACAAACTTACTAAACAAAAAAAAAGATTTCTAAAGAGGCATCTCTCTAAAATGCAGTGCAATCGGTGGAGTTGAACGACCCTTATGTACGAGTGGCATAATTTACTCTTTAAAAATTCATATAAGTTTATAATTTCAAAAACGAATAAAGTGACGTTGGTTTTTTGAAGATGTGTTGAAGTTTGATTTAACTTCTGATTCTTATGAGATGGTGTTGAAGTCTGAAATCTGAAGTGAGCGTCAAGAATCGAAGGACGGAACGAGAAAAAACAAAAACAAAACAAAGATGTTGACAGATTTGCGAGACATTGAAGTTTTAATCATATCTCACATACCGAAGACCCTATTTAAACAATTCAAGATGTTCTGGAAAGCCAACACACAGATCTACAAACTTCGTGTTTTGCATTTTCGCAAATTCAGGATACATCTAGGCCGAAACTAACGTTGAAGTCGAAAGAATGTTGTTGAATGAAATCAAGATGAAATTTAAGAGATAGGGTTACCACTTTTTTGTCCACACCATATTTAAGACTAGACTCTAAAAATAATAAAAAGCAAATGGTCTAAATTATAAAACATCTAACTGGATCATACATAAACGATGGTTATGAACTTAAAATGAAGTATATAGGTAAGAATAATAAACATTTTGATAAGATTGAGAAAAATACCATTTTAATTTCTTGTAGCAGTAACTAGTATTCTTCTTCTCTTTAATAGAAGTAGGTAACCAATTAAAGAGGCAACTCCATATCATACCTATATGGAGACTATAACTATATTATATAGATAGAGACTACTATCTGAACAAAAGATCAAACATTTAAGTAAGTATGGTAATTACTAATTACCAACCCCACCCAACCCAAACCAATAACTAGCAGCAAGTTGCATCAAGATGTGGTCCACACATGAACATGTCAAACTTCTTCAGTCGGTCCCACCACCCATACTTGAGCTTCTTCCCACTGCCACGTGGATGCTTCATGACTTGAGCAAGACTTGTACATGTGCTGCTGCTGTTACTTGTACTACTCATTGAACAACCTGTTTCATCTTCACCACCACTCCAACTAATGCTGCTGCTACTCCCATTGCTCTTCACCATCAACCTTTTTATATTTATACTTATATTCTTCTTCCCTAATTTCCCTTCTTCTGATTCATGCTGTTTCATTAACTTGTCATAATACTCTTTGTTTCGTTTCTCCAACTCGTATATCTGGCCTTGTAGATCGTCGATCTTCCGGCTCAGCACAAACACGCGTTGATCTTCGCTCCTTTCCAACAACACGCATCGTGCCAGCTCCCCTGCCTTACGCTTCATGAACAATGACTCTGATGCCAGCCTACTGTTCTCGTTCGTTAGTACCACGCGCTCCGATTCTAATACCTCTAACAAACTCTTCTGTAACTCTATCTTCTTCTTAGACTCTTCCTGCAACACACACAATAGTTTTCACAAACTCAAAGCATACCTTCAACCAAGGCTATAATAGCATCTACAACAGCTATGCTATATTTTTTCTAAAATAGAGTATCAAAAGTCTAAATATCTAAAAAAAACTTGCTTCCAACTCCAACAGCTATTCTATTTTAGAGATTATAGTATTAATTAAAATATAAAAAATACTCAATACATTAATAAAATATAATTTCTCTCTACTTAACCTTTTAATTCACATCTCTCTTATTGGTGTAAAGAATAAAATACTATTTATCTTTCCTCTAATTTTAGCATACAAGAAAATTTCTTCAAATTTGGAGATTTTTACCTTTTCTCTCATCTTTTCTCAATTTTAACATACAAGATAGCATAGTTGTTGGAGCAAAAAATTGCTAAAATCTCTCCTTTTTCTATTTTAGCATAGCTATTGGAGATTGGAGATGCTCTAATGTTCTAGAATGTCGAATTCTTCAAGTGGTAGACTTTGTCCATGATACAATGAAAGAATATGTGGAGCCTCAATAGAGATATGAGGTTCCATTTAAAAGGTGGAGATGGGCACAATCAAAAAAAGGTAAATTAATTGAAATAACCATTTTACACATCTAGTTTTATCTTAGCCGCATCTCTTTCATGTTTATTAAAATAGCACCAAGTCCGCAATAAACACCAAAAAAAATACGTATTTGTTCGATTTCCCTAAAAAAATTGACTTAGATCGGAATATTCAAAAAAATAGGAAAATCGATCAGATTCGATTTTATTTGTTTTTTGAATTGCGGACCTTTTTGCGAAACTGGTGCTATTTTGGTAAAAGTCGGAGAGAATTGACTAAGAGGTTAACCACCAAAGAAAAATGTCTATTTTAATTAATTTCCCTCAAAAAAAACTCTCTTTTGACTAGGTTAAAAACAATTTTTTTTAATCTTTCTACCATAGTTTCTCCAAGCAATTTCCCACAACCAAAAAAATATATCGAAATGAACCACACAAAGAACAGAAAACATCCCTCTAAATCGACAAAAAAAAAACTAAAAATCCCTCGAAATCAACCAAAAACACTAAAAAAACCTTCGAAATGGTGAAATTAGGCTAAAAACACATCAACTTTGACGACCTTTAATCTACCTTAAAGGTGCCCGACTAGGTGAAAATCCTGCATCCGCCACTAGTTATAACATATATATAGGTAAGGAGAAATGGTCCAAGTCTAGCAGATGTAGTGCATTAAAAGGAATACCTGAATCATATCCAAAGATTGCATCTCATCCACAACAATCTCGTACTCCACAAATCTCATCACGAGCTCTGATATTACCAGCTCGGAGGCATTGGGTTTTTGGGTATCGGCTGGAGGCTGGTAAGAAAGTGAGCTTTCGGCATCGTCTGAATAATCAGCATTGGTGTTGTTATTATCATCTAAAATGGGACATATTACTTCATGTTGTGGTAGTTGTTGCTTAGAGAGCGTTCGAGTGTAACGATCAGCCAAGTAGAGGTAACGATTGTAGAGCTCTTGGAGTAAGGCTAGTAGTTCAGGGCGCTTCCGGTAGTAGAAGTCTGCACGTTCGCCAAATGTATCCGGCTTGTCTTCTCCGTTTATTGCTTGTATTTTATCCTCCAAGTCTGCTTGGCCAAAAAGTACACAGCACAAGTCGATCAAAATCTAGTAAATAATCCCAACAAATTATTTTAATCCTCTAATTTGATAATAATTAGAGGATTACTCTAAAACAAAGGTTATGTTTAGCAAAGTAAGTAAGAATCAACAAGATTATGGTTGTCAAACATGGTCAAATTGGTAGTTTAACATCAATTTTAGATTTATAAAATATCAAACGACAAGTTAAATAATTTTTGTTGGTCCAAATATTCTTGTTTATGTGTAGCTGATTTCATCTAAACAAATAAATTTGAGTTTGTGAATGAATTATAAAGAAAAATGAAAAGGTACATAAGGCAAATAATTTCAAAATTCAGAGGACAAGAATAATAATGAGAGATAGAGTCATAGGCAGCAGCTACTTTTGTAAGGAAGGGGAAGGAGTTGTTTTACTTTTGGAATCGAAAAAGAAAAGAAAAGGATGAAAGTGACTATTCATAAATACAATCTTGGGTACAGTCCAGTAAATCACTTCCCTCCCAAATCTATTCAAAATCCCCTTCCCTTCCCTTCCCTTCCCTTCTATAACAAAAGATTCTCACTACCGGCTATTACCCCAAGAATAATTGCTTTTTCCAACGTCTAGTTTTCTGTCATATTTTGCTAAAACAAAGTCTATTGAGCCCAACTCTACCAGCAATTGGTATAATCCATCACAAAAATTATGATAATACCAATTACCAAACGAGTGACACAGTCTATGTGTCTTTAAGCTGGGTCCGTAATTTACGGACCTGGATATTGTGTATGTAGTAACATTTTAATAAAAATGGGAGATATTCGGCCAAGAGACCAAATTGTGTGCATAATAACTATTTGAGTAGAGTTCCCTTTTGATATTGATACCTATAAATATGAAATTAATAGAAAGGGATTCAGTTAATATATATAAAAAGTTGATTTAACTTGATGCTTTATTTTTTTTTTAAAGTATATGTTCAATTCAAATATATTTGAAAATAAAGAGAAACAACCAACATAAGGCCGTGCGTAACACCTCGGGTACCACGGCGGGTTCACGTACGGGTAGGGTGGGTTGGTGGTACGGGGGACGCGGGTTCACCATCGGGTTGGGGGTCGCGGGTAGGGTTGGGTTCGGGAACCCGGGGTAAACCGGCGAAATTTTATTTTTTTTAGGGTAAGAAGGTAGGAAAGAGAAAAGCTGATGTGGCAATCGGGTTCAGTGGGTTCGATAGGAAGCGGTACTCCACTTTAGGGTAAGAAGGGTAGGAAAGAGAAAAACTGATGTGGCGCTGAGATGGCAATCGGGTTCAGTGGGTTCGATAGAAAGCGGTACTCATGGTCTAAGCGGGTAAAAGTAGGGTAAAAAGGCGAATGGTTCATAGCATTGCAGTAGGGCAGTGTCCTGTTATAGACCCTGGTGAAAGGGAGCTTCAGAACTCATAGGACAAGTCATCAGACATAATGAGAAGATGTTTCCAACTCAAATAAATAATTCATTTTCAGATAATCTCAGCCCTTGATCATCACATGATATGTTTGCTTTTCAAAGAAAATTCTTTGTCCAATTCTAAAGGGCATTACCGAAAATTTAATGCACCCACCTATTTTTTTCCTATCACATTTATTTTTTAAAGCATTGGATGCTAACAAATTCCTTATTGGCTATTATTGTAGTAAGTAGTGTTAAAAAGGTTAATTCTATTATCCAAAAACATTCAACTTTTATTCTTCTTTCTTTTATTTGAGTAATTCTAAATTATATATAAAATAATGCAATTTTACCAAAATCTAAAATATTAATAAAAAAAAGTTGATGATTTTTCATGAATTTAGAAAAATGTATTTTTCTAAAAGAAGTAACATCCATTAATCAACGTAATCATTAGTTGGAAGGATAAGTATGAAAAAAATGTCATGAATTTAGAAAAATGTATTTTTCTAAAAGAATTAACATCCATTAATTAACGCCCGTTTGTAAATTAATTTCATCAACTTTTCTACTTTCTAAACTTTTCCAATCAAGAAACTAGTATTAAAAAAGAAAGCAAAAAATCGCAATTATTTCGAAATCAGATGACAAAAAGGATGCTTTAAGAGAAAGGGCCCGCACCAGAAATGGAGAGCAGAAGCCATGAAGGCTTACTGATGAACTTGCTTTTGCTCCGTCGTGAAAGTTCCGCCGACGACGAAGACAATATTCCATCTACGGTGGCGTTACAGCCTGAGTTCGTTACAGGTAACATCATATCAGCCGGCCCTATCACCACCTGCGAAATGTCGTAAGCAATGCTTCCAAAAATTACAACTCAGAATGATATAATTATTGTACGATTATAACACCAGATGTAAAATAATTGAGTAGAATTTTTACTTTTCAAGTTATATACACAAGCCATTAATTTAGTTGTTGTTTTGTGTCGGTAAATCAAAACGAAGCGATGGTGGACTGGTTGGAGTAACCCTGGACAACAGGTACAACATTTAATGCACACCATACCAACCGTTTCCAAGTTTCAACAACAATCGAATATATAAAATCCACAAATGCACATGGATTCGAAATTGCAGATGAAGAAGAAGAATTAGAATAAGAACTAAGAAGAACGACAAATAAACGGTATTGTGGCGCAGATCTCAATGTTTTAACTAGTTCAATTTAAATCACATCGTTTCTTCCTAAAATACCATAAATCACAAACTTAAACTCATCTTCACTGTGAAAATTTTACAAATCCGATAAAAAAATAAAATAAAATAAGATATAGAGTCCAGGAAATGAGGAAATTGTTCTCAAAATTTTGCATTTGGTGAAGGTTCTAGCTCCTTGCTAACACAATCGTTCTTCAATTAGCACAGAGACATACATATTCATCGAACTTCCTAGTCGGCAAACGGAAAAAATGTCCGATGAGTTTGTGCAATTTAGCGAAAAACACGCTTATTGCCAAGGGAAAAAGGAAAGTAGAGATGAAAATGAAAATGATGTCGAAAATACCTTGTTTGAGAGTGAGTGCAGCTTGCTAGCGGCGTGAACGGAGGCGACGAGAAGATCAGAGGAGAGGTTTGGCGGTGGATCGTCGGTGGTGGAGGAACGTTACGTAGCTGGTGTGTACATGGCTCTTTATTCTGGTATGAAAGACTAGCAAGGGGATAAAGAAGAGGGGGTGGGGGTGTAGACTTTAAGTGCAAGTGCAGCCAAAATCCCGCAAGCACAGGTTTGATTTTCAAAAATGGGGTGGTGCCACGTGTAATATACTTTTTTTTTTTTTGAATCTTTATATTTTGAATAAAAGGAGAAAAATTAACAAAGCAAAATAAATGCATTCTTATCTTTTTATATTATATACTTCATAAAAACATATGAGTTTTATTTATAGAAGAGGATATATTTTACAAATAGTGTTAGTAGTAGAAAATACACCTTTTTTGGCAAAAAAGTTAATAAATATACATAGTTAAACATGATATTTTTTAAATAAGGAAAAAGTATTATATAAAACACATAACCACAAATTCAAGAGACTTTATTAAAAGAAAAAAACTCATACCTCTTGTTAGTAATAAGTCTTGCAACAACACAGCCATAAATGATAAATTAGTTGGACTTGGACCTAGAAAGCATACTTTGGGCTTTAAAAGCTGGTGATGGGCTTTGGATGTCATAATGGGCTAATTGTTATTAAATACTTATCGGATAAGCACTTATCAATTTTACTTGTCTTATGGATTGAGCATGACAAGGGCTAAGAATTTTACTCGATAAAAAACATGTTAAGAACCAAAAGTGTTACCTAATAAGTGAGGAAAAAGACTTTTACCCAGTTAATAAGTGCTTACTTGGTTTAAGACACTCACCAACAGTAATGGCCGATAATTTTAAGTGATAAGGTAAGTGAGAGTAATTTCTCTTACCGGGCAGTGTTTGTCCAGTTGAGGTGTATAAAGAATAAAGATATGTCATTTCCTTGTTTCCGCTCGCCAAAAGTGAGAGAGAAATGGGTTGAGGCATTTCCAACGGATCTTTTTATATTATTCTAAAATCAAAAATCTAAATTTTTATTACATGCAACTTTAACAGCTCAATTACCAGGAAGATTGAAGCATTAATAATATTATTACAACATTTAATACTTAAACAAACTTTCAAACAATCAAACAAAGTTTTAAACAAATTTCAAATAAAAAGTTATTTTTCAACAGATGTTCTATATAAAATAGAAATTTCTAATAAACTTTATATAGAATGGAAGTTTCCAACAAAGTTTTTGTAAAACGATAATTTCTATAAATAATGTTCATATCGATCTATTATGCGCCTCTGCATCTAGCACTGGATAGACCTCATACAATAGTTGTCCTAGCTCAATTTTATGTAAAATGACAATTTACATTAATATTTATGTGACTTTAAATTGTAGAGAATTCTTCAAATGTGGATATTTTTATTTTTTCTTTATTTTAAAAAATCGGTTGTAGCAAAAAAAATCAAATTCTTTATTTTATTTTATTTCCAATTGTAGAGAATTCTTCAAATTCTTTATTTTATTTTAAAAAAAATCAAAGTGGAGAATGTAATAATATTTTTGAGGTTTGAGAGAGAAAGGCTAAAAGATAATTCTATAAGTTGAAAATGACTATTTCTATTTACTTTTTTTCATGTTAAAAGAATTATCATCTTCGATTATAATGCTGATGCAAAAATTATTCAATAATTTTACTGTGTGTGAGATACATGGTGTGACATATTTACAAAGAAAGAGATATTTATCGAACAACCGTTTCCCCAAAATCTGTTTTTGTGACATAATTGGTCATTCCTTTTTGGCATCGTTTTTTAAAAACCTACTTAAAGTAGTTTTTGAGTAGTTTTTTTTTTGTGAATATTCAATATTATCCTCGTTATTATTGATTAACTATTATTATAAATAATTATTAATTTTTTAGATTTAATTATTATTAATTAATAAATATTAACTAATATTAACTGAAAATTATTAAGTTTACTTTTAATTATACATTGATATTAATTTTTAATTATTTAGAGTTATTGTTGATCATATAAATTATTTTTATATATTTTTTAATATTAATCAATATATTTTAATTATCCAATTACTATTAGGGAAATGTACACTAAAACCCAACGGACTTTCACATTAGGAATGATTAAGTCCTTGGACAATTTTTTGGAACAAATAAACCATTGCACATTTCAGAACCTGTTAAATAAACCACTGACTTTCTAAAACCTGTTACATACATCCTTATGACTTATAAAATTGGTTAGTATGATAAAAATACTTCAAAAAATACGAAAAAAACAACCAAATTATACGATTAAGTTCTTATACCGAATGTTGCACAAAAAATGCCAAAAGTTGCACCAAATTTACCAAAAGTTGCGCTAAAATATTAAAAAGTAATGTCTAATATATGTTAAGGTCGTGGCATGAACTATTCTTCATTTGCATTATTAATTTCCGGTAGAGATGCAACCACTTGACTTTCTTGTAACCCTTCTTGACGGACTTCGTCATCAACAAAAACCTCATTTGAATTGAATATGGTTGGATGCCTTCGGGCCATGCTGCCATCTGAACCACGACCAATAAGCCAACCATCTGTCTCCATTAAGCCCACAACCAATAAACCCGAACTGAATAAGCAAACTTTCCAGCAACAATCCAACAGTAGAAGATCAATAGGAAAAGCAAGCTGAGCAGAAGACCAACAGGACCTCATATTTAGAACCATTCTGAACTGAAAGAGCAGCCAAAAACTGAATAGGAACCAATTTACAGGTTTGACAGGGATGATAGATTGAGGAGATTGTAGAAATAAGAAACGATTAAATTCACAAAATTACCAGCCGGCGGTGGGAGCGATTTCCAAACCTGGCGGTGGCAGCAGCCGACGATATGCAGCAGTGGAGTGGGTGCGCCGGTGGGATGTGCAGCAGGGAGAAGGCGTCGGTGGGATGTGCGGCAGGGGAGAAGGCGTCGGTGGGGTGTGCGGCAGGGGAGAAGGCGCCGGTGAGGTGTGCGCCGGTGGGGTGGGGTGTGGTGTGTAGTGGGGGGGGGGGGGGGTCGTGTTCTTGGATGAGCAAAAAATGAAGGGTTTTTTTAGGGTAGTGTAATTTAGGGTTTTTTTATAAATAAATTTCTAATTTACCTGTTTTGCAGGTTGCAGGTTACCATTAGGATGTATTTGATAGGTTTTTAAAAGTGTAAGGATATATTTAGTATTTTTTAGAATGTGCAATGGTTTCTATGTTCTAAAAAATTGTCCAATGACTTAATCATTCCTAATGTGAAAGTCCATTGGGTTTTATTGTTCTTTTCTCTTACTATTATTCCTTTTAATTATTATTTTATTATTTTTTTCATATTCTATATAACAGTTATTTAAAATCATAATTTAATATATATTTTTTCTAAAACTTGTTTTAACAAACTCAAAATTTATAATATATATATAGTAATAATAAATTTTAAATTCTTTTAATTAACATGTAACATTGGTTACTACATTTTTTTCTAAAACTTTGTTATATTGCTATAGATTTGTTTTAATTATATAATTAAATATTGTAATTGATAATTTTTTGAAGATGTCTTTTTTGATCATTTTACATATTTATAAGCTAGTTTTTGCCAACATGACTTATTCATCAGCTAGCTTATCAGCTAGTTTGCCAAACATAGCCTTTATATATTTCTAGTTATGTATAGGCTTTTACTTTCTCATAAATATCATAGCATTAACAAAATAATTAAGTATTTGTCAGTTTTAAAGAATTTCCTTCGATATCATGTTATTTTACACTAACGGTACGTCAACAGCAACTTCAGGTTAGGCCGCGGTCAAAATTACGTGAATAACATATGTTTACACATGATTGTAGTGTAGAGTCACATGTGATACAACCGTTTTCTTATTTGTGAGAAGTGGTTATCAATCGTTAGATGAAAAATTAGAAATAGATGCACATTAGAATGAGATGAACCAGATCAATTCCATTTTAAGACGCAATTTATGGCAGGACATGAGATTAAAAGTGATCCAACGGTTCAGGTCCACTTCTCACGTTTCTCACGTTAGCCTCAACTTCCCACACGATCCTTAACCAATATATATGTATGCTATATTTTCTTATTTCTTCCAAATTTAGAGATTTCGCATATCTCTCTTATTTTTCTCTATTTTAGATGAGAGTTTGGAAGTTGTTGGGTAAACTTTTCTCAAATCTCCAAATTTTTTAAAAATAACGTAGTTGTCAAAAAAATTTGATTTTTATTTACATGTTTAATGTCTTATTTGTTAGTTTTAAATATAATAACCTAAGTTTACTTGCTTATTACTGCTGACTCATTGACTAAAATTACAAAATATATGTTTTTATAGATAATATTATATATTGGAAACGTCATGGCTCCTAAGGATTGAGGTTTGGCCTCGTCGCATGCCACGTCTCACGCCATTTAGAACCTGGTTTTTAGGTACGCTATACTTTCTTTCTTTTTTCTAAATTTAGAGATTCGTCCATTTTCTCTTCTATTTTTCTTTATTTTAGAGGAAAGTGTAACATAGTTGTTGGAGCGAACTTTTCCCAAATCTCCAAAATTTCTAAAATAGCATAGCCTTAAGAGTTATGCTCAATTAATCTACACAAACCTAAACTAACCCAAATCAATTTCCACTATAGATGAATGAACCCAATCAACTACGCCTCAAGGGTGCGTTTGGTATGCGAGATGCCAAGACAATAGTACAAAATAAAACTTGTTGTCTAACATTTGATACGACATTAGTCCATGATAGAACATGACTGAGTGGCAAAAAAATAACAAGAGAGATGGAACAAATTCATTCAATTACTAAACTACGTATGTTAAATTAAATCCCTAAAACATTACACAATTCTTTTGTCCATCTACCTCACTCTCACCTGTCGGGTCTCGTCTCCTACAATCCGCATACCAAACGCACCCCCAAAGATACTATTGTGAATCTATGATACTATTTTTGTAAACCCCAACCACAATCCAGCTATATAAACTTGAATTAGCTTAAATCATGATGTAAAAAAAACTATTAGTAGCACATAACTTAAAATTCTAACTCACTATCCAAAATGTCCAAGTCCTAGAGAATCTAATACCATGTCAAAATTCTTAGAACCATATTAGACTACACTCTAAAAGAGCCCTCAGAGAAAGAAAGGGAGATACCAACATATATATTGGAAAATGGTCTAAGCCTGGCTGATGTGAGCCTCTAACGGTACTAAAAAATTGGTTATTTTTGTAGTTAAAAAGACCGCAATTTGTATGACTAAAGTCAATTCAGAAAACCAACTTGTATAGCTTCGGACTCGAGCTTCTACGAAGAATGATCTTGGTGTACCATGGCTTCTTAGTTGCATTTTGCAAAAGCACTCCGGCTCACGACCTTTTACATCAATAGTATTCATTAATGGATCTCAAAGCAAGTAACTTTCTCATCGACAACAAGATATACATACAAAACAGTTGAATAATCTAACTTCGTTTAAATTAAGCTATCAAGTCATAGTGCTAGCTTACAAACCAAATTTCTGAACCAATTAAGTTCCATCCTATCGGGTATACGAACAAGCATTTCATTTCACTTATTCCGCATTCTAAAAGGAATTTCAATTTATGTAATTAACCATAAAATTTAATCAAAATTTCGCAATATTTAATAAATTAAAACACAAACACTGATCTTACCACTTGAAAGAAGCTTCTTCAAACTCTCACCGGCTTCTGAAGAACAGCAGATAAATAAACCTCAGAGTTCCCTGAACCATTAATCTTCTCCCCAATCACCCATTTCAGTTTCTTGTACCCAAATCGTTCAATCAATCGCGTCAAGTTTTTTCTCTTCTCATCATTAGAACAAAGAAAATTGTCCAACCAAAACAACCCACCAGCCCTTATGATCCGATCGATATCAAACATTAAGAACTCAAGCTTCTCAGATTGTCCACCAATATCAAGACCATTTCCAACATGAATTATGTCGAAAACATTATCGTAGAAAGGGAATCTATGATCTAAACTTAGGTATAAAGGGAAAATCCCTCTAGCAGCTATGAATTCATTAAAAGGGGCATCAATGTTCAAAGTTGCAGTCATTATCGTCACATTTTTCTCAGCCATTCTAGCAGCAAAAGTACCAGATCCACCACCAATATCAAATCCAATTCTAATCCCACCACTTCCTAAACCTAAAACATCATCAATCAAGAAATCATTTTTCCCTCTTGAAATCACAAATCTTTGTTTCTCATTTCCATTACTTATTATATCAAAACATCCACCACAATCCCTATTCAATTTCTTACTGTTTAAACACATCAGATTCTTGCAACCAAGACCACTCCAACTGTAAATCTTTTCACTAACATTTCTCCAAAGTGAAAGAGGAAAAGGGTGAAGACCAACCTTAGGAATTGACCTTGCAATGCATCTTCTTCTTGGCAATGGCTCACACCCTTTTAAGATCAGCTTCTGTGAAAGACTCCAATCATCTGGGCAAGCTCCATTTGGTTTGTAATTCACGTATTGAGACAACAAATCTAAAGATTTATAGCAAGAATGGCCCACAGATGCCACCATTTCTGTGATCCCAGTTCTTGAATCTTTCCCTAATGGGAGTTGATTTCTTTGCAGGAACAATTTCAACTCGTTTGGCAAATTGGGTGTTGAAAGATCGATGCTTTCGTAACCAAGAAGTTGCTTTTCCATCTGGGCAAGTTTCTTTTGGGAAGAATCGATCTCTCTGAGGATGAGAGAGACTTGTTCTGAGATTAAAGAGATGTTTTTGTGGGTGTGATGGTGGGAAAGGAAGTGAATCTGGTGATGGGGTTTGGGGGAGTATGTGAAGGCGTATAAAGCGAAGAGATTTGTGGTGATGACTGAAAATAACATGAGAATATGTACGGCAGATGAACAGACAGTGGCGTTCTTGAATCTTGCGGTTCCTTCACCGATTTTCAAAGAAACAGAACCCATTTTTGGTGTGGTTTCAAGATTCAGAAAGTGGGAAAGAAGATGAAAGCGTTAAGTAGATTTGTGAGAGTGAGGGAAGGGGAAGGGGAAGGGAGCAGGTGGAGGAGAAAAAGGTTAAGAAAACATTTAGCGGAATTAATTAGCACAAGTAGATAGTAGAGATCTTGTGATATGTGTCGGTTGTATTTTTAAATACTAGATTGTTTTTTTGTTTTTTTTTCTCTTTTATGATAAGAAAAATTACTATTGCATAGTTACGCGTAAGAAAAATGTCATTGAATTATTGATGTTTTTAATTATTATAAAAATTTAATATCTTAGAACATCTCCGATGTAAGGTTCTTACAAGTAAAAAGTATAGTGACTTGTAAGAACTATCATTGTGAAGAGTCTTTATTAGAACACAGCCTCCTCTAGATTCTTAAACAAGTATTTTGGTTCTTACCCTGATTTTTGGTGTGAAGCGACATATTCTTTATTTCTATTGGTATTTAATTTAAATATTTGATATTTATTTATAAATATATAAATATTTATAAATATTGATGTGGAGATTGGGTTAGTGATGGTTCGTTATGAGAACCGGCATGGCAGTTTTGATTTGAAGGTAGTAGAATCCTTGATTGAGGTAGGGGTGCTCAAAAACCCGATCAACCCGACCAACCCGATCAACCCAACCCAACCCGACGTGGAATAACCCAACACGAAGCAACCCGATGTCCAATCGAGTTGTAAAATTTTCAAACCGTATGTATTGGGTTGATATCGGGTTACGATAATTTGAACCCAACCCAACCCGATGAACCCGACATATATATATATATATATATATATATATATATATATATATATATATATATATATATATATACTAGTGGTGTACCCGCGCGATGCAGCGCGGGTAAATCACAATTCCGAAACATTAGTTTAGCCTGATTCATGTTTCTTTATCACTTTCAATTTTATTTCATGAGCTTGTGTGGTTAATTTGAAAGTCATCTAATATATGAAGTTGAAGGTTAATACGGTGTATTAACAAGATCGAATGGAATATTCATTGCACACCTAATGGGGCTTCTAAACCCATATACTCAGAATTCATTACAAAACTTGAAATTCTTGACTGAACAAAGAAATACAATCATCTGTAAATAATGATCATCCATATATCCAGAATGTTGTTTAGTTTTCATGATGCATTCATCCGTAAATATTTTCTGCAAAAACGTGCAATGATTTTAGTATAAATATATGGTACCAAATGTGTAATAATATAATTGTTGATTATACCTTATTCATCATGTAAAACTTCTTGATAAACGACGTTTGAGGTGTAGACTCCGACACGATTGAATTTTTTCACAGGCTTCACTAACACCTTCGTATTGCCCTGTGAAATCCCTCTGGACAACGCCACGTAAAGTTGCCCATGTGAGAATACTGATTCCGGTAGATAAACACCTACATTAGGAATTGTCTGGCCTTGAGCTTTATTGATTGTCATAGAAAAGCTCAACCGAATTGGAAATTGTTTTCTCTTTAGCTTAAATGGGAACATGTTATCTTCGGAAGGACATAAGGGAATTCTTGGTAGAAATACTCTCTTGCCAGCATGCTGACCAACAGCTATTTCTGCATCAATGACGTTTTGTTGAAAGCCTCTGCATATCAATCTACTGCCATTACATAATCCATTCGAGGGATCGATATTCCGCAACAATATTATTGGGCATCCAATCTTGAGACGAAGGTAATGAGGAGGCAAACCACTAACAGTTAGAGAGTTTAAGAACTCTATCGGATAGATATTATTCTTATCATCTTCCGCTTCATCGAAACTGTAGTATATTTTTTCATCTCTAGAAAACTTGTCGATCAACTGATCATTAATCTCATCGACATTCTCATTTTTAGTGGATAATATCGCCCTCGAAATAATATATTTTGAATCAGCTCCATTGATTTGCAGAGATGGAAATATTGAGTCAATCAAATCATCTTTTGATTTAACTTTATCAGTATAGGGAACGGTCATGTCATCCGGTATGCGAATAAAGCTTTGGTCCAACGCTTCTTCATCTCCATCACCGACTCTTAATAAAAAAAATCTGAAAACCACGGATCAGTGCATGCTCTCATATTGAGCGTTAACCGTATCTTTTTAATTCTTGACCAAAGAGGTGACATCCGTAGGCTAGAATCTACAATCTGTGCTCGGGTTCTACGCCTCACGACCGGTAATACTTGTCTAAAATCACCCCCCAAAACCATTATCTTTCCGCCAAATGGGAGTGCCACCCCTATGATGTCTTGCATTGTTCGATCGAGCGCCTCCACCGCCTGCCTCTTTGCCATCGACGCTTCGTCCCAAATGATTATTTTTGCATCTCGAATCAATTGAGCAGCCCCATTTTGTTTTTTTATGTTGCACATTGAGTTATTATCAAGATTGAGAGGAATCTTGAATCTAGAGTGAGTTGTTCTTCCTCCAGGCATATTATTGGCAGCAACACCCGACGAAGCAGTTGCAAGAGCAATAAGACCACGGGAACGGATGTTGGCAAGCAAAGCTTTGTACAAAAATGCTTTCCCGGTTCCACCCGGACCATCTATAAAGAACACTCCTGGACAATCATCGTCTACGTGCCTCATGATCTCCTCATATGCGTATTTTTGGTCGGAATTGAGAGAGTCTCGGGCACACAAGTGTTCATCTTCCACAACTATAGAGCATTCCTCTTGTACCTCACGAAATTCTCCAGATTGAAAATTGGCATCTGCATCTATCATTGGAAGATCGAAATCAGCAAGACTCTTACCCATAGATTGTAGAAAAACAAGGATATCAGTTAGAACCATATTACGGACTCGGTTAACACTTTCATATTGTCGCGTATAATCTTCATAAAGCGAATCATAGTGGTCATCCCATAACTTGCGAACATCTCCTGGCTCACAAAAAATCAACATCGTCGCAAATAACCTCCGAAGAGCAGCGGGAAATTGAAATAAGGAGGCCTCTGCAAGACAGTGGGATAAGTTATCATCGTTCTCTATTAACCCTCTCTCCAGAGATGCTTTACGAAATGTAGGGTGCAATAAGCCATTGACAGTGTATAGATCTTCAAAGCAAGTAGGCCCTGTAATATGAGACAAAAGTAGG
This sequence comes from Saussurea involucrata, assembly GCA_033807775.1. NCBI lineage: Eukaryota > Viridiplantae > Streptophyta > Magnoliopsida > Asterales > Asteraceae > Saussurea > Saussurea involucrata. The sequence goes on along the minus strand of CM066315.1, from coordinate 28,048,262 downwards.
CGTAAGTAGAACCGCTCTCCTTCAGCTGGATTTGCAGAAACCAGACGCCCTTTCATTGATCCTCGTTGTCGAGGATTCCATCGACGTAACTTCCAATTCCACGTGTAGTGTGTTGGAAAATCTTTGTACAAATATTTCCTTGCACCCCTGTCAGTTTTATTTCTATCAAAAAATGCAGTCAACATTGTTCGCTTATCTCTCTCTCTGTCAATAATATCTGTCATTATATCATCATCTCTAAACCTAACCATCTGTTTGTTAGGGAGATGGAGTTGCAATGCCATCACGTAAGGGTGCATTTGAGAAAGTGCGAAGCTAAAAATTCGCCATATCGCCTCGGGAGGGGAGACATAACGTGCATCTTGGAACCTTCTAATTTCGTTAATAACGACCCTTTCTTCCTCTGAATCGATATGAACAACTTGTTTGTCGTGACCCTTGTAAACATACTTGAAGATATACTTCACAGATGTTATGCTCGAGCAAGCCTCAACATTGATATGACAATTGAACATCATTAGCAGCTTTGGGTTATACGGGACCACCCATCTATTATCCAAGACACTGCCTCGTACATTCACATTTATTCCATTATTTCTCCGTCGATATAATGGATATGAGTCATCGGCCTGCACCGTGTTGTCGTTGAACTGTTTAGGATATCTGGAACGACATTTTTTCGGCTCACCTTGCATACACGAATTGGCCGGTTTTAAATGACCACAAGGACCATGCATCATGTGTTGGACGACCAATTGGTGCATTTGGGGATACCTTGTTGGGTATGGAATTTCAGCACACACACTCTTGTCGTAATGATCTGGATTGGTCATTTTGTGTTCGGGTGTCATTATCAGAAGAAAATGTGCATGCGGCAAACCATGCTTCTGAAACTCGATGACATAAACATATGCCCCGACTTTACCGAGGATGTGCTTCTTGAAGAGTTGGTGTTTCATATCCTCTAGTTTGGCACGAAAAACTCTGGCAACAAGGTCGGGCCGATCAGTTGCGGTCTGACCAGACAACAACTCTCTAACGATTTCAGGCCAGTTTGGATTGCACGTCATTGTCAAGAATATATCGGGCTTCCCATCATCTTGCACTAAAGTCATGGCATCAAGAAATCGTCGTCGCATATCACGTGGGCCTCCGATAAAAGTTGCAGGCAACACAACCCGTTGTCCGATTCTACTTGGTATCACTTCACCAGCATTGACGCAATCCACAACACCTTGGTATAAATCTGATCTTATTTTGGCTTGGTTTTTACGACAAAAATCCAAACGTGAAGTCTCAATCTTGATGTAGATATCTACCACGAACTGTTGTAACAACCTTCCCCCCAATAGAATTACGTTGTCATTTTTACGAATCTGGAACTTATAACAATAGTATTCCCGCATCGTTACAGTATTCTTGTTGCTTCTCACATCAACCTCTGTGTAATGTGAATGTTATGAAATAAATATAAACTGATGACATATATGTTAAAGATGATATTTTATACCTTAATTAAAATGTAAAAAATTGCAACATGGTTCATACCTTCTAAATCTTCCTCCATGTTTTCATCATCATTAAAGCTTTGATTCATGCACACTCCATGTCTAGGTATATTAGAATGCCATCCAGGTTCACCGTTGGGAAAGAACAAAGGATAGGACAACGGGTCATAACAACTGAAGTAATATTCAATATTTTTGCTATAGTCAGACCTCCCATACACCACAATACTTCTCTTGTATGCAGTTATGTCGTCATTTCCTTCAACCCAAATACCAGCAACCTGGCATAATTGACATAATTTTGGAACTCAATTTATTTAGTGTATAATCTAATCTTATTTCAAAAAACATAAACCAAAATACTTGTATTCAAACCTCTGATGTGGTCGGTCGGTTGTACACCCTTTGGTCTAGTTCCACCGAAGTATTCAAAGTGACTCTATAGTTCTCGAGTGGTCCGAGCTCACCAAGGCTTCGAAATGTTCTCACGTATGGGTTGATAGAAAGGACACGAGTCAAAATTTCAATAACATTTCTATCAAGATTTGGCCACTGGAGTCTATGTGATAACTCTGATTCTGAATCATAAAAGTACAACTGTAAGTACCTAGGTTGTCCATCCCTCGGCAGTAACTGATCGATTCTGTGATATACAGCTCCATGCGCACGAAATGTATATACTCCATCAGTCATGTTTGCCATTGAAGTATCCAAGTTTACACCCATTGACGTGAATGAAAAGTTCGTATTGTATGCACGTACGTTGTGCCTAAACATTTTGCCTAATTGAGATTCTGATGAGAAAAGATTGTATAATTCTTGCGGAATGGGTGAGTATGCCAACTTTGTCTTCCCTTTCATGCAACAAAAGGAAGCGAATTCAAATTTTATCCTTTTTGCTCCACAAAATTTACATGGATTTTGTTCCTTCAAGACACGATGTTCTCTAGGTATACCATCATAAACAAAATCGTACGGATCCCCCTGGAGGATGTCATGTTGGTTCGAAGTATTGACATCCCCGGAACAACCTCCTACATGATAAGACACATAAATGTTTACCGTAGTAGTTAATGATTTTTTCTCTAGAGGATGTGAAATTAAGAAGTAAAACTAACCTCTGAATACATGACTGGTAACTTCATCAAAAAGAGGTAGGAGTATACCACGCCTACTTCGAATGCCTATGTAGAAAAAAACATAATTTGAAGGAGATTTTAATTAATAAAAATGGTAAAAAAACAAAAAATAATAAATGCACGGTTTTACCGTTGAAGTTTTCATGTGTTAACTCCGAACATATTGGAGTCGTTCCTTCTTTGCGTGTAACACTTGTTCCTTGTGTGTTAACACTTGCTCTGCCTATGTTATTTTCTTTATTTCGATGATAATAATTTTTGTTAACAATTTTTCTTGTTTCAGCCGTCACAGCACTGACAGGGGTTGTTTCATTGACGTTTACGTACGACGTCTCCATAAGTGTCGTAGATTGACTACTTCCTTCATTGTTAGCTATTTTTCTCAATTTTTTCTTCTCCTTTTGTTGTTCATAATATCGTCTGTTGTATTCCTTTCTTTTTTCTGCAACGATGTTATTTTAGATAAATATATTATATTATGAGTGACTATATCACGAATTAATACCAAATATAATGATATTTATAGCGAGTATTCCATATACCTTTTGCTATATCTCCATCAACTTGCGTTACATCACCATTTGCAATTTTGTCATCACTCATCCTCATTGGACACTGTAAAATGATGGTCATAGAATAATATGGTTTTATCTATAAAATGATGTGTAAATGTTGGAATTGGAATTGGAATGAACTAAGTTAGTGTAACAAATCTTATCCATTTATCATATTTTCAATTGTTAATTTTCCGTGTTGTCTTGGATAGAAGTTGATTTAATAGAAAATTCCCCCCCCCCCCAACCACTTCACTGATTCAATTTTTGGATATCTAATAATTTTCTTAGTCGGTTTAATTAACAATTGAAAATATATCATTATTAGACAACGTAGAGACAACAATTTAAATTAAACCGCCATCATAATACATATAAAAGATACATACAAGTTCCCAAAATCACTTCAATATACCAAAAATACATGATAATACTAATCTACTTGGCCCTCCAATATTTTATGTCATCATAATTCTAACGACATCTGCTTCCGGCATATGTGGTTCTACCACGATTGTAGTTAACTCCGTAGAATTCAAAACATTATCTGAAAATAATCGCATATACATTTTAAATAAAATAGAATATGTAAATAATAAAATAGTTTATTAAATCATAAAAGTAACTTGTTACGTACTTGCGTAACAATGGATGAGTTTTACTCGGGATGCATATATTATAGATTTATTTACGATTGCACGAGCTATCTCCGTAAAACGATATGGTGTCGAATCATACAACCTCATCTTTATAATATTTCCCCTATTATGAGTAATAAAATGTTAGTGACTATGATAATTTGTTAATGGTTTATAATATAAAAACTTACGGTTCATCTTGGAGAAATATTTCAAAGCATGCAAATCGCAAAAAGCCATGATATCGGAAAGATCTTACTCGTCGACCCGAGATGATTTTTCCAACAACATCTAAAACAAAAATTATCATTTTTTCAAAATTAGAATCGTTTTATCAAATATGATTTTATTGTTTTAGAAAGATAAATGTAACAAATAACTTAAATGTACCGATCATGAATTTTTTCCTATTGCGATCTTCCACCAGTGTTGTTATAGAATGTACGAATGGATAGAACGGAAAGGCAAAATCGACATCCATCATCAATGGTATGAAGGTTGTGTATGGTTCAATTAGGATTGTCCATTCACCAGAGGCGAAACCATAACCTTCATACCTCCAATCATTGAGATTATATCCAAGTCTGAAACGATTCATTTGGAAAACGCCTCCCACCAAGTTCATTTGTGTGTATCTTTGAATTAACCAAATATGATGAACAATTGCTACCATTTGTGTTCTCTAACATACAATAAAATACAGTTAAATAGATTTTTAAAATAATCCGTGAATTTAATATGCGAAATTTGTAACTTACGGTTTGGTCATGTAAAAAAATAAACAGTCTTTGTTCCCTAACATCTTCCCAAATGGCCTCCACACGAACACGTCACGCTCCATGTTGCATGAACGTCGTTTAGCAATGCAAACGCGTCAATATTATATGGAGAGTCCATTTTCTACAAGTTTTGTTGCACTAATTAGAAACTATTATTTATTTAAAATTATCTTAAAGTATATTATAACGTATTATTATTTATATAGTATATCTTAAAAACGGTAGATAAATAGATACAAGATTGTAAAAGTATACAAAATTTACTACTTTAATTATACTGATATTAAATAATTAAAATATAAGTGAGAGACATGAATGACACCACTACACAAAAGAAGTGACAATAAAATCAAAACCAGTATCAGATGTGAGAAAAATATATTAAAATATGTTCTGTCTAGTTTCACTTGCACCAATATTAGTCTAGTTTCACTCAGTTGGAAAACGATTACCTATATAAAATACATATATTTCAAAAACTGTCTAGTTTCACTTGCACCAATATTAGTCTAGTTTCACTCAGTTGGAAAACGATTACCTATATAAAATACATATATTTCAAAAACTTTGGCCAAACAGAGAAGAAGGAAAGAAGCCACGTTTTATGGGTTTGGATATTGGTATGCTTGTTATAGACAACAATGAAATCTGCTGAACCCATAAAACAGAGCAAAGGTAACAGTTTTCTGACAGCAAACAAACCCTAAAATATAGACCGATTAATGTTCACAATAGTCTGAAAGTTTTATGGAATCTAAAGGAAAAAAATTGCCATATATGTTTGGGGTTTATTACTTTAAGGCTCATATGCTTTTACATTGAGTACCAACTAATAGCAAGCAGACAATTTGCATCTCGACATTTTCATTTGTTGAGTAAGATTAACGTCTTGCACGCAAATCGATCCAATTGTTGAAAAGCCTTATAGCAAGCTGCTAATGTTGTCTGGATTAATTACCGTTAATCTCTATGTTTGACCTTTGATGGTCAAATTCACCATTTCCTAGATTAAAGAGTGAGATGAAATTTAATATGATCGATACTGGCAATTATGGTTTATTTAATTTACACATTAAATTAATTATATGTTCTTTTTTGGCTCTGAATTTACATATAGACTAAGTGAGTTTAAATGATACTACTTCGTTTCGTAGTCGGTTGATAGAGAAAGCATAACCATGGCTGATTGTTATATCAAGCAACTTCAAATTGTCATCATGTTGATGCAAAAGTGATGTGCAATTGTAATTGTTGATGTTTTATGGTCGCAACTGCCAATGGTGTAGCATATAAACAGCTACTATGATATTTCAATTAACGTATTGCTTCCATATGACTCAAGATTTCATCCACAAGGTACTTAAGAGTAGGTCTGAACTTAGGGGGTGTTTACTAATTGATGGCCACCTCTTACCGGCTAAGAGATGCTTACCTGGTAAGAGGTGAGGTTGTTTACTATAAACTCTGACTGACAAATGATGCTGACTCGGTAAGGATGAAACGTTATCTCTTACTCAGTCAGCACTTACCCAGACTGCACTTTTACCCGGTGAGAGCTTAACCAATTTCTGTTGGTAAAATTTTCATCCCATTTGCTAACAGAGTGTTTTCCTGACAGGTTGGTGATCTGAAGCAAGACTTGACAGACTTGGAGACTATGGTAGAGCCTATCATCGATAAAATAGAACATAGAAAATAAAAAATGTATATGGCATCACAAAATGTGACCCTTGTTTACAGTATTCACATGTCATCGAAAAAATAGAACATAGAAAATAGATAGTGAACGAAGAAGGATTACAGAACGTTTTTAACAAGATTTCACTTCTGTTGTAAAATTGCATATTTAATGTAATTTATTGTGTACATATGCAAAAGATATGCTAAATAAATAGGACTGCCAGCCAGATTAATTGGTGCAGCCACAAATTGATATGTTTGCAAAAGAAGGATATGCAAGAAATGCAAGAAATACAAGCTCCAAATGTGCATGTTACAAGTTATTTGTACAAGTGTATACCGTCCAGATGAAGGAAGAGTTGCCGGAGTGTTCTTCAGTTTTCCGTCCCTTTACTTAGTACAATAACATTTAAGCACTAACAGATGGGTATGCTCACACCAGGTGGTAAATTCCAAATAGACACTGGACAGCTGCGATTGCTGCAGGTCAGATTATGTAGCTATAGGAAATAATCGCCCTTGTTTGGTAACGTGTTTGTTTTCTATTTTAGCATTTGAATTTTCTAGAATACGTAAGCCTAACAACACGGTGTTTGATAAAAACTTCAGGAAACCAAAATCAGTTAACCAAAAAAAAAGTGTTGACTATTTGACTTTAATGAGGTTGAGGGTTCAAACCTTTAAGACGCTATTTTCCAAACTCTAACTCGTTACAATTTTTTTGTGAAACAAAGATGACAGGCCCATTAATGTTACAAAAAAAAGTCTAAACGGAATAAAGTTATCAAGATAAATCAAAGGGTAAACAGAAGACACTAACAACATCTAGGAACTTGGAAAGTAAAGAATAAACGAACAGCTTGTGATATAGGATGAGAAGGGTAATGACTACTATTGCAACCTGAAGGGATCACCTACAGAAGTCAGGCTCATTAACAAAGCAATAACATGACCGGTTGGTTTTATCATTGAAGAAAGGTTATATCAATAGACACATATGATAGACAACACAACCATCATCCTATATCTAAGTCAAATGAATAAACATAATCGTCATTCTACAAACCCAAATCAAATAGTATAGCGAAAGATAATCATTACCCAATCAAATACGATTAGTAAGATGACCAAATACAAGAAAGTAAATATACTAAATAACACCATCCTCATAATACTAAATCTTTTCAAGATACTAAATTCCTAAATCTTTTAAGATTCATACTGAATAAACAAACACAAAATTCTCACTACAGTAAGTCATTCCAGAATAATGAGTTCCTAAAGTGGCCATTAACTCCCTTGCTTTGTGGTTGGACTTTATCTACTTTCTGAAAAGTTGGAGATGCATTTCAAGTTTTCAACTATTACTTAAATCGGAGTGAATTGAGAGCACATTTAACACCTATGTTACTCGATATATAACAAGCATGATGCAGTTAGCAATTCTCTCCTTAAAGATCTAAAACCCTTATCAACTTAAACTTGAAAACTACTTTGTTTAACATCTAACTATCTAAGCATCTCTTTCCTGGAACAGAGGGACAGTAAAAACAACCAAGTATTCATACAGAACTTTTTTCACACCATCAATTTGGAATTAAAAACAAGACCATTTCCTAAATCAAATCAAACGGAAATGCATGCACTACTAAATAAATAGGACTGCTAGCCAGATTAATTGGTGCAGCCACAAATTGAGTGCAAAGTTTTAAACTACAAACACTTTGAGTGCAAAGTTTTAAACTACATGTTTTTCAATTCGAAAAGAGAATCAGATACCCAAATCAATACCCACATGCAAGATTGAATCAAAGAGACACCAGATCATCAAAGAGCACAATCATTATAACATCAAAACCCCTGAGATAACTAAAACCCTTGAAAACTTTTGTTTATTTCTTAGATAGAAGGAAGTCAAGATGAAAGCTGAACAAATGAAAGCTTGAAATTAAACATACCTAAATCGTGAAGATGTTGAGATGTTGAGCTGCAAATCGTGAATCCAAATCAACTGATGCTGAGACGTTGAGCTGTATATCGTGAACCAAATCGTGATGTGTTTGAGAGTGGAGATGAAAATGAATCTGAACCCTAATTTCTTGATTTATATGCATCCAGGAATAAATTCTTCCAAAATGAAGGGATGGTGGGTATGGCTTTGTAGGTATGGTGACGTGAAGTACTCTCGGTATGGGGGTGAGGGGCAGACGTGTAGAGGTAGGGTATGGTGAAGTACTCTCGGTACAGACTACAGAGTGAGGGGCAGATGTGAAGAGGGGTTGAAGTGGGGAAGAAAGCATTTTTTTGGCGTGTGAAAACTTCTTAAACCAGACGTGAAGCGTGAAAGAGTTGGTATGGCTGTACTGTGAGAAGGTAAGGTAAGTGAGTGAACCGTCCTTTTTGGTGGTACAATTTAAATATCTTGCTTAATGGAGTTGTAAGTTGTGCTTCCTCACTTGTAATTAAGAGATTTTCAGATTTTATGCATAAAATGATGGTACCTTATGCTTAAAGAGTTGTCTTTAAGACATTAGGTTAGAATGCTTATATATGTAGTATAGATATATATATTCAATCTCTTATCCATCTCTATATAACTCCTTCACACACACACACACACACATATATATATATAGTAGATGTTAACATATATATATATATATATGCAAATTGAGAAAAACATTTGATGACGATATGTTTAAGATTTAAGAAATATGCAAATTGGAAACGTCAAGTTATTTGATCATATTTGGTTTAGACATTTTTATATGTAGTATCTAAATATTGTCTGAATTATCGGTTGTATTTTAAAGACATGTTTCCTTTATTTTTATGTTTTTAATTTTGATTTTACCTTGTTTAAACACAACCCGACCAACCCGACTAACCCGATCAACCCGAACGGGTTGGGTTGGGTTGGGTTGTATCTATGTTTGGGTTGGGTTGGGTTGGGTTGAAATTTTTTCAAACCGCCAACATTGGGTTGATGTGTCGAAATGCCTTCAACCCGATCAACCCAACCCGTGAGCACCCCTAGATTGAGGTCAAGTTATGTCATGACACTCCCTTGGAAGAAGAGCCAATTGATGTGTGAAAAGTGTCGTTATTTCATGCTTGCATCATTAGATTGTTATCCTTTTAGGACGGGAGGAGGACAAACTGTATGTCAATCTTGTGACACTTTTGGTGCAGATGTTCTATGGAAAAGGAATCGTATGATGTTGATGTCGGGAAAACATTCGGGTCGAAGTTTGATGTATTCGAGAAGTACTGATCTATGGAGAATCAAGGGATCCCGTTAAGTCTGGTGCTTGAGCGTTTAGTCGATGCTAGATATCGAGGAAAAATATATTTTAAGGTTGGAAGGATTGTAAGACTCGTATATTATGGGCAACCCTTTAATATTGATATATTGTAATGCGCCTTTGGAGGTCATACCTTGAGTGAAATACTTTGGTCACAAGAGTTTATGGTATGAGAGAGTTCTAGCATAGAAAAGTGGCATCGGAAATGAAACAGAAAATCCCGCTACTTATCCCGCTACTAGGCAGTGGGAAAAGTCGTGCAACTCTTTGTTTCAGCAAAACGGGTTTTTGATACCACTATGAGCTAGTCCAACCACTTATTATAAAACTTCAATTTAACATCACATAAGTTAATTAACACTTTTACGTAAAGACATAAGTTATTTTAAATAAGCAATCAAAACACCCTTTAAAATTATTCTTTATCAGACCTTCCGCATCGGGACCTTGGGTTAGAATGGGTTGGCACGGGTTGGGGCTAAACACCATCGCACCCCTTGGGGTTGGCGCGGGATGGAACCCGCCCGGGTTGGGCAACCAGCTCGGGTTGGGGTGTTAATTTTTTTTTTAATTTGAGCCGTTGAAATATGGACGTTGGGTATTAATTTTTTTTAATTATTTATATCCTATAAATACTAATATTAACCTATTTATTTTTTCACAAAAACAAATTTACTCTCAATCTCTCCCATCTTCCCCACTTATTTTTTTCACACCACTAAATTTTCTCTCAATCTCTCAAACTTTTCTCTACTACAAAAACAAAATGTCTTCTTCATCAGTGAACTCGTCGGAATTTTATAAGTCGTCTTCGTCATCGTCGGACGGGGAAATTAATCTACCCGCGTATCGTCAAATGGATTACGATATTTTTCGTGGATTAATAACCAATGTTGTAGAAAGGCTTTTCGATCAAGATGAAGAACCAAGTTCGCCTCCAAGACGGAGACGGAGGGGACCGGATCAAGTTAGAGATCGTGAAGCTGCACACGACCGACTTGTTGCAGATTATTTTGCGGAAAACTGTAGTTACAGTGACGAGTTGTTTAGGAGACGGTTCCGCATGAGCAGACGACTATTCCTACGAATAGTGGAGGATCTTGAGCGAGAGTATAAATATTTTCAACAGGGCTGGGATGCTAGAGGCAAAAAAGGGTTATCTCCTTTGCAAAAGTGTACCTCGGCAATTCGGCAAATGGCGTATGGGATATCCGCTGACGGCTTTGATGAGTACTTGAAGATGGCGAAGTCAACTGCACGTTTATGCATACAAAAGTTCAGCAAAGGTATCGTCAATCTTTACGGTAAGCGATACTTACGTAAACCTTCTTATGATGATATTCAACGTTTATACGCCGCACATGAAACTAGGCACGGGTTTCCCGGCATGTTAGGAAGCTTAGATTGTATGCATTGGGATTGGGACAACTGCCCAACTACATGGCGCGGGCAGTACGTCAGAGGTGATCATGGTCGGCCGACTATTATGCTAGAGGCAGTGGCATCACAGGATCTTTGGATTTGGCATGCATACTTCGGGGTTGTCGGGTCCAACAACGACCTCAATGTGCTACACCAGTCGCCGTTATTTAACGATGTACACAACGGGAAAGCACCGCAGTGTCCGTTTCAAGTAAACGGAGTACAATTCAAACACGGCTACTATCTTGCAGATGGGATATACCCCGAATGGGCTACCTTTGTGAAATCATTCAAATGCTCTCCGGATCAAAGACGATTAAGGTTTAAAGCCGCGCAAGAAGCGGCAAGGAAGGATGTAGAACGTTGTTTTGGTGTGCTAAAACAACGCTGGCACATAATACAACACCCAGCAAGATCGTGACACCCGAATAAAATACAAAAAGTAATGTACGCTTGCATCATATTACACAATATGATATTGGAAGACGAAGGTAACGCGATTTGTCGTTTCGATGAAAACGCTAATCAAGTTGATGAGGAGGACGACGAAGAGATTAGCGACCAACAATATAACGCTAACGTGTTAGAAGTCCGAAACCGAGAAACGCATCATAACCTTCAGGCGGATTTAATCGAACACATTTCACGGCTTCCAAGACACAACGAGTAGTTATCATTTTTTATTTGAAATTTATGTTTTTTTATTTTTTTTTATTTTTATTATGTAAGGTTAAAATATTAGTTTGATTTATAAATTATAATATTATATATTATTACAAATTACTTATAAAATATTAATTATTTAAATTAATGGTAACAAAAATAAAAATAAAAATAAATAAAAGATGGGATGGTGGTGTGTAGGGCTGTAAACGAACCGAACGTTCAGCGAACCGTTCGGGAACCGTTCGGCGGGAAGTTCGTTTATGTTCGTTCATTTATTAAATGAACGAACATGAACACGTTTTTTTGTTCGTTTAGTTAAACAAACGAACATGAACAAAGGTCCCGTTCGTTCATTTACGTTCGTGAACGTTCGTTTATTTATGTTCGTTTACGTTCGTTCAATTATGTTCGTTTACGTTCGTTTACGTTCGTTTATGTTCGTTTATATTTTACATTACAACATTTATATATAAATATTTATATGTATAATAATAAAACAAATATATATTAAATTTGGGCCTTTTTAATTTTACAGGCTTGGGCTCTTTTAAATAACAATTAAAACATATGAAATCATGTGGACCTTGAGTCCTAAACCAATTTGGGCCTTTTGTTTGAGAACCTAAATACATGATCGACCAATTTCAGCCGATCAATTCGAATTTCTACCTAAATCGTTGGGTTGGAGCCTTGGAGAGTTGGAGGTCTGCAAACAGAAGAAGACAAGTAAACTTGAAGACCGAAGAAAACCCTAAATCATCGCTTCATATAGGTTCGATTCTTTCACACATTTGTTCAGTTTCTACCTTCTTCTACCTTCTTCAATCTTCTTCAATCGTTGCTTGTTAATGTCTTTTTCAAACCACAGCCCACAGGTTCGATTGTTAAATTTTGCTTGTTAGTTCGATTGTTAGTTCGATTGTTAAATTTTGCTTGTTAGTTCGATTGTTAAATTTTGCTTCTTCAATCGTTGCTTGTTTTATCTTCAAGATACTCTTACTGAAATGTTTGAAGAGTATGTTGAGCAACATAAAGCAGCTAATGTTGTTTCAAGTAGTAGTGCACCTGACAAGAGTGAAAGTGGAGTTAAGAGTGGTTATAACAAGCTAAGTTCTAGAGTTGGTTTGGGTATCAAGAGTGGCACAGCAAAGTATGATCAACATATCAGAAGCGTTGACACTTTTGCTAGTGTGAAGTCTGAGTTAGAGGTTTATTTAGAAGAAGGCGTGTACATTGGTGATTTGGGTGTATATTTTGATGCCTTAGAGTGGTGGAAGGAGAAAACTCTGAAGTTCAGAATTTTGTCTAAAATGGCCGCTGATGTTTTGGCAATTCCGCTCACTACTGTTGCTTCAGAATCAGCTTTTAGTGCTGGTGGAAGAGTCATTGATGCACATCGCGCCTCTTTAGGAACAAAGACAGTTGATATGCTCATTTGTGGAGCAGATTGGTATCGTCATCATTATGGGTTACACAAAAAGAAAGTCAAGGTAATTTTCGTAATCTTATTTATTATAATACTTGGTTTCTTACGATAACTAATAATTATTTTGTTTGTTTGTTGAAATCTTGTAGGAAACTGATGACATAATATATGTTGAACTTCCGTGAGGTGACTGGTGGCCACTCTTTTGGTAGATATTTTGCAATTTGATAAAATAATTTTGCATTTTAGATGTCTGACTTTTAACAATTGTTTTTTTGTAGGAAATTGAAGATATGATATATGTTCATCTTCCATGAGGATTGAAAATAGGTGGCGTTTTTGTTACCAAGGTAATTTCTTAATATGATCGATTCTAATACCTTTTTTTTACAATAAGTCAATTACTAATAATTATTTTGTTTGTTTTTTTGTAGGAAATTGATGATATGAAGATAGATGGTGTTTTTGTTACGTTTTCCTCGTGTAATGTAGATAGACAAATTGATGATGTTTTTTTTGTTCAAAATGGTTGATGAATGGGGATTGTTTTGTGTACGTTTAAACTATGGATAATTGGTGTGTAATACTAATAGTTAACGGAATGACAACTAATGGTGTTAGTTTATGTTCGTTTAGGCTTGTTCGTTTATGTTCGTTCGTTTATGTTCATTTAGGTTTGTTCGTTTATGTTCGTTCGTTTATGTTCATTTAGGGTTGTTCGTTTATGTTCGTTTAGGGGTTGTTCGTTTATGTTCATTTAGTCTGTTCGTTTATGTTCGTTCGTTTGCGTTCGTTCGTTTATGTTCGTTTAACTTCTTAGCGAACGAACATGAACGAACACGAACACACCTGAATTCTAAACGAACGAACACGAACACAAAAAAAATTGTTCGTTTACTGTTCGTGTTCGTTCGTTTGTTCGGTTAACTTAAACGAACGAACACGAACAGACCTCCGTTCGTGTTCGTTCGGTTCGTTTACAGCCCTAGTGGTGTGGGATGGATGTGGGGGTTTGTGGGTTAGAATGAATTGGAAGGAAAAAATGATGTGGCGCTGACGTGACAGTGAAAAATGTGGGTTAGAATGGGATGTATGCGGAGGGTCTCATAAATGTAATTTTTACTTATTTTGAAATGGACTTTAAAAGAAAAAAGTTTTATAAAAATATAAAAAATAAGTATTCCAAGTGGGAGAAGTAGCCGTCAGTCACGTTCACATACGGTATTATTAATTGGCATCTTATGTGATGGATACATCAACACCGCCGCCCGCAACCGCTTCCTCTCCACCCCGTCTCACACTATAACTATTTCTATTTGATTTTGAAAATATTTATAAGAGCATTAACGACAATAAAATTTTAGGACAATTGCAAAGGTGTCATTAGGGGTGTTCATCGATTGACATCCAATGGATGTGAGGGGAAAACCGAACTGATCCAATCATTCGTTGGATGTCCGATTTTTTCAATCGAACTGATCCAATCATCCATTGAATGTTGGATTTTTTCAATCCAATGGATGATTGGATCGGTTCGTTTCCATCAATTGGATATCCGTTGGATCGGATCGGATCCATCTAATGTTTTTATGTTTCTTTTTAAAAAATTTAGTTTTTATTTTTTACAGATGTTTTTAAATTATAATGTTTTAAAAATAAAAACTTTTTACTTTTGAAACTTTGAATTATAATGTATTGGATGATAACCTGATGGGTGGTTGGATGATAATCGGATGAGTGATTGGATGGTTGGATGGTGAATCGGTTCGGTTCGGTTTGGTTTTGGTCGGTTCTGGACTGACATCCATGAACCGACCGATCGAAACTTGATGTTGAAAATTTTGATCTGATCTGATCCAATTACAATTGGATATCCAATCAAGGTCGGTCGGTTCTAATTGGATCGGTCGGTTCTGATTGAATCGGTTGACTTTCTGCACACCCCTAGGTGCCACGTCAACGTCACATTAGCTTTGTAATTATCTTGAAATTATCTTTCACAACAATGAAAAACTGTGACGGTTATTATTTTATGAGTATGATTTATTATAGGAAATTGATTTTTAATACTTATTAATATTATATCAGTATTTTTATTGATGTATTAATAAATAATATAAGAAATTATAGAGTAAGATTTTTAATTAAAACATTGTTTTATGTTACGCTAGTGTTTTGTGGATTATGTTTATGAATAATTTATTTTTGGTTATAAATAGTCTGATAGGTTATACAAAAATAAACAGTATGATCACTAATTAATATTGGTATAATTTTTTCTCTATTAAATTATAAATTTAACATTATGTTCACTTTTCTATAAGTTTAACAATAATATATTAATGAATATTAAAAAAATACAAAATATATTAATTATACGATACAACAAAATAAAATACATAATGAAAATACAAACTTAACATATATTAAAGTACATCATTGTTCTTTTAAAAGTTTTTGAAGTTGATGTCCGTACAATCTCCGTTGCCATGTGATCTATTTCCAGCAATTTCATAATTTTCTCGTTTGGTTGACGAGATTTGACAAAAATCCGGAAAAAAAGAAAATGATGATTTTTTAACAGCAAAATATTTATTAACTAACAAGGAGATAGGATAGAACAATTACATACCAGGATCCATTTCCACCAATTTCATGATTTTCTCGTATGGTTGACGATATATGACAAAGATCCAGAGAAAAAAAAATGATTTTTTTAACAGCGAAATATTTATTAACTAACAAGGAGCTAGGAAATAACAATTACCTATCAGAAAAAACGAGCTTTGGGTTTTGTAACCAACCCACCCAATTAATCTTAAGCTTACTACTCCTATTAGTGACCCCAAAAAAAACGAACGAATCACAATAGTTCCCACAACACCACCTTCTTCAGTTTAGAAGATCTAAACAATGTCCCATTCCGATGAAACCAAATAGACCAGAGCGTTGTAAATATAACCGCTTCTAGGCAAACCAATTCCGCTTTCTTCAACCTCAAAGAATCCATCCAAACACTCAAATCCGAAATTGCTTTTAAATCTGGTATATCTAAAACCCACAATTGACCAATTTTCTTCCAAATATCCCGAGCCATTTGACAATCAAAGAAAAATGGTCCACTGATTCAATTTCTAAATCACAGATTGGACATAAGAGTGAGTGCACATCAATACCTCTTTTAACAAGATTATCCCTAGTCGGGATTTTGTTCAAGCCCAAACGCCAAACAAATACATTAACCTTTTATGGGTACAAGTATATATATTACATCTAGTGGGAGACTGATCAATCACCAGATATTTTGAATCAATGTACTTACGAGCGGAAGCCACCGAGAACTCATCCAAACCTTCAATGTACCAACACCATCTATCCCTTTAACCGGAGAGCATCGCTTTATCAAGGAGCTCCTTAAGTGCCATCATCTGAGACGTTTTCGTCCCTCCTCTCGGCATCCTCCGCAAAACGGGACCCTAGTCTCCCATGCCTATGCGATCTTTAACCATAACCAACTTATCACGGTCAAGCGCATGCACCCTCGGGAATTGCATTTTAAGAGGAGAATCTCCCAACCACACATCTTCCCAAAAGAAGGTAGAGGTCATGTCCTCCACTTTTTTCTTACATAGCGATAAAAGATTGATACCAATATCTTCCAGTTGTTGAACCGCCTTCAAGAAAAAATGATGATTAATATGATGTTTTTACTATGTACTTATTTATAACATTTAATAAACGTTATGTATAATTAATTATAGCATTTATTTATTGAATAAAAACATTTTATTTAATTAATTAATTTTACTCTTTATAATTATTTAATAAATAAATTATTTGGTTGTTAAATTATAGTAAATAATATTTAAATGTAGTTGTTATTTAATTAACATATTTAATTAATAAATTATTTTATGTTAAATTATAGTAAAGATTATTTGGTGCTAAATAACAAAGTATCATAATAACTTTTAGATTAATTTAAAAACATTGTGAAAGTATTGATAGTCCACAACTTGAAGCCAAAGTTTATAAGAAACATACCCGTTCATTGGGGTGTGCCAAAGTGTTCTACCGCACAGGATCTCCAATCAGTGGGGGGGGCTCTGAATATTTCTAAGGGGTTGTTTGGCAATTGCTGAATGGATTGGTGCAGAATGATTCAGAGGCTCTTATAATATAGTGCAAAATGAAATATGGTTATTTGGTAATTGTTTAGAATGAAATTAGGGCGCTAAATGGTTAAGGGAGGTCCAAGATACAAAATCATTCAGAGGGTTTTAGAACCATTAAGAGGCAAACTTTTTTTGCCAAACAAAATTCACCTCTTAGCGATTCAGAGGTTTCCTCTTAATGAAACTGTTAGGTCATCAAGATTTGAAGATGACCTCATGATCTCCTTTTATACTTTGAAAAACATTTTATACTTAGAGAAATTTTGGATGCATGGTTCTTTGTAATGGCTTGTACAAGATAGCAAATGTTTGGTGAAGTCAAAGATCAACCAAAGTCAAGATTGAAGATTTTCTCATTGTGGAAGTGAAAGATCTTTACTCAATACATGCAAGTCATTGTCCACCGATGGTTGTCTCACACATCGGTGGACACTTCTCTACCGACCTATCTCTGGGTCGGCCAACTTATCCCACCTATGAAGACTCTCAAATAGGTGGGATCTCAAGAAGTCTCAAAGATGCCTTTCTTCAAAGATGTGTCACCGAAGTCAAAGATGCTTTTCTTCAAAGATGTGTCACATATCTCAAATATGTTTTTCTTCAAAGATGTGTCACATATCTCAAAGATGTCTTTCTTCAAAGATGTGTCACATATCTCAAAGATGTGTCACATATCCCAAAAATGCTTTTCTTCAAGATGTGTCACATATCTCAAAGATGCTTTTTCTTCAAAGATGTGTCACATATCTCAAAGCTTGCATCGGCGGTGTACTTCTTGAAGACAAAATGAGAAGATATTTTATTATGGGACAATATCCTATTGTAAGATAAAAGTGACAATTTGTCCTTTTATCCATTACCATATAAAGTCCTTTTCTCATGCATGGGTTCTATTTCCAGTACTTTGTAAAAGGTGATAAGGACATCTCAACTTTTCAGAAGTCAACATCCTCAGCAAGTATGATGATGACAAGTGTCCCAAGCATTCAATGCTTGCACACTCCTTGTCACTATAAAAGGAAGACCTCTCCATGCAGATCAAAACTTACGTCTTGAGAGACTTGAAGATTACTGTGTGCTCCTAGATATTCTACGCAAACTGGAAGATTTCTCTCAGTGCAAGAATTTCCATTTTGCTTGAAAAACTTTACAGCTTTGTTCTAAGTGTTCTTAGTTGTTTTGTTAGTATACTTTGTGTAAGATTGTTAGAATAGTTTATCTGTTCTTTTCCGCAACAGTCTTAAGTTTTCTATGTGTAATTCTTGTTGAAAGATTTTCAATAATAGAATTAAAACTTGTGAAAAATTAAAGTATTGTATTCAACCCCCCCCTTCTACAATACTTGTTATAGCCATCTGGGACTAACAGAAACTATTAAGAGGTAGACAAACAGTTTCTAAATTTTTTACCTTTAATAATATTACTATATAAATTAACTAATTCAAAAACTTTCCCAAAACCCTTGTGTAACGACCAGGACCAAAACGGATTAAATTTAATGTGTTGTGGACAAGTGTATTAAAAGCGGAAGTTGAGGGGCTAGTTGGTAATTATGAGATGAAGTATATAAGGGCACAAAACCCTAGACAACATTCCATTTTTCCTTATTTGTGAATGTTGTTGGCGGTTGTTTGGTTTAGAGAGAAAAAGAGAAGAAGTTTTGGAGGCTTAAGGTGCAAAGAAGAAGAAACACTACATTCAGTAAGGAATCAGAAAGAAAGGGTGTGTTAGGATTCGTTTTCTACAAAGAATCCTCCAGGAAATTCCTAATCTGAAATCTCATCTAAGTGTTTGTTGATTGTTGGGGATTTGTGAGTTCTTACTAAAGTCATTTTAAGACCCTTAAAGGAGATTTAAACACCTTTAAATCGAGTTTAATCAGTAAAGTTTATGGAGGAATGATTAAAGATGCTTAAGTAAGTGATTTGTCACATTATCTTACTGATTTCGGAGTGTTTAGCAAGATTTCGAACCGTTAAGTTCACCCAACAGTCGTCCGGAAACCTTCAAGCATGAAGGTGTCCGGGTGAGTGTCCGGGAAAGTTCTTGGTCGTGTTGTAGAAGGGTCCGGATAAGTTTAGTCATCCGGAGAACCTGTGTTGTCCGGATAAGAGTTGTTGTCCGGGTACTATGCGGTATCCGGAAAAGTGGGGTTACCCGGCAACCTGTCCGGAAAAGCGGGGATTACCCGGTAACCTGTCCGGAAAAGTAGGGTGGCAAGTGAGCAGTGTCCGGATAGTTCTAGTCAGCTTATAAATATGTCCCTTCGTTCAGGTAGACAATTTGGAAGTAAAGAGTAGAGTAGGTGACACGGGGTTTTGACACCCCGCGAATCTTACCGCAAGTGTACGGGTCGAAGTCAAGTAATAGTACTTGAGAAAGTACGAGTATCGAATCACGGGGAACTAGGAACTAAGTATCACAATTACTATAAGCTCGATTAACTGGACTGTCGAAATTGGAAGATGGGTTTTAAAACTAATTACTAGCAAATCACAACTTAAACGTAAACGGAACAAAGAACAAATTAAGAACTTCGATAGAGAGAAAAGTTGAGGGTTGGAAATCCTCCGGTTCTACACATGCAAACAATTAATTCAAACAGTTACCAGTTAATCCCCTTAATGATTCCCAAATCTTTTAAAGTCACTGTTGTTCTCTTTCAAACCACAACGGGTTTTACTTTGAAAAGGATGAGTTTAATCTCTCGATCTCACCTATGGATTCCAAAACACATTAAGTACTCGATTTATGTTAAATTGGCTAGATTTTATCTCTCGATATCAACCTAACGATTTAATTGGGACTAAGACTTATTCAGTATATCTCTATCACTGATTTATAGTCTTAGGCATGCAATTCCTAGTTCTTTTTAACAGTTAATTCTCTCGAACTCAACTGGAAATAATAAATCAATTAAAAGCTAGCTAGACTTTCAAAGGCATTAAACACAAACTCACATGCTTCATTAATTAAGGAAAAACTGATAAAAGTCAAATCATCTGGTTACATGCTTAATAAACCGAATTCATTCCAACCCCCAACACGAACCGGTTAGTTCATGTCGGTGGTGGATTCAAACACAAGAGAAAAAGATACGAAAGTGTATGTAAACATGGTAACGCGTAAAAGATGAAATCGTGATAACAAGTGATGAAAACTCCCTCCTCTCGTATTCGTCTCTACGTTCCGTGATGAATGTGTCCGTGATCGGCTCTCTAACGTGGCTTCGAGGACTCCGAAAAATCGCTCAAAGTCGCCCCTCCACTGCTCCCGATCGTTTGCCGTCAGAATGATATCGAATAATGACCTAAACCCCGGATAAAATAGCTGAAAATCGCGAAACAGTGACTTACGCGACTTGCCACGCGACTTGCAAGTCGCGAGCTAAGTCGCGCGTATGCTTTTTGCTGTGTGGGTCGATTTCTGGTTCGCGGGTCGGGTCCTGGTTCGGTCGTGGGTCTTGGGCTTGACTCGTGGGCTTCCGTTAGGCTTCGTTTGGAATCGTTTTGGGCTCTTTTTAGCTTCTTTTCTCGAGGAATGCCGCCTTTTAGATAACCTGTGTAAATCACTAGATAAACCGTAAAATACACGCCTTTTTACTTGAATACAAGCCAATCTCATTGGTTTGAGAACCGGAAATAACGCCAAAAAGTGGCGTTATCAACAACCCCAAACCGAGCGTTGCTTGTCCCCAAGCAAATTAGCGATAAAACAGAATTAAAGCGCATATCAGTGAAAATATAATAACTGCACAATTCCCAATCGGTACCAAGTGATGCATCAGTGATTTCCCATACCCGTGAATATCTAGCTCACTCTCGCCTCATTCTCATTTCGTTTGACCTATGACCTTCCATTGGGAGTTGAACTCGTGACTGTTCTGATCACATCAGGGTTAGACTAAGTCTGAACATACTAGGGAAAACATTTCGCCTCGACCCTACCTCACGGGATACTCTCGTTTCGCTCTCGAACCTAGGTTATCGCTCGTGTTGTCATGTGTATGGAGTTTATGTACAAGCACATGCAGCAATTATATGACAACTATAAAGAAAGACGCACAAATGTCCAAACTTTTGATCTCAGAAGGAATCAAATAACAAGACAGGGAATATCGGTAAAGGTGGTCATAGACTCTAATCACGTTTTCCAGAAGATCATTTGTAATGACCGGGTCTAAATCTGAAAGGATTTCTAGGTTTTGTGCTAAGATTTAAAATAATGGAACTTGGTGGGTTAATTGATAAATAAGGGATAGGGTATAAGTTGACACAAAACCCTATGCAGCATCCATTCCTGATCATTGTGGCGGCTGAGGAAATCACAGTGCGGAGGTTTAGCGATTTTTGATCAATCACGGGAGCAAGAGATAAAGGGTTTCTTGAAGTCAGAACCCAGGTATTAAACCTAAACCATCTTCCTTATAATTTCTAATATCTGTGTTTAGGAATGAGAGTTGGAGCCTGGATGTTATCGAGCTAGTTTATTTCACCGAATGGTTTAGTTAAAGAAAGGTGTGGGTCTGTTTGGGAATTATTTGAGTATTAGGATGTTTTATAAACCCTCGAATTCGATTCTTGTGATCGACGATCGAAGTCCATCTTTAAAGCATTTCAATCGCGAGCCTGATTCGTCGTACCGGGAGTCGAGTTCCCGAGTCCCGATACTCTTGGTTTAGAGTCCCGGTACATAAAAATGTAAAAGTCCCGGTACATTTATTTTGTAAAAGTCCCGGTACATTTATTTTGTAAACTCCCGGTACATGCTTTTAATGAACTCCCGGTATATGCATTTTAATTGAAGTCCCGGTGGTTTTGAACTCTCAAGTCTCGGTATTTGGGCTAAGGACAATTAATGCTTGGGCCATGTCACGTGGGTAGGGGCGATGTGAGGTTTTGGGCCGAGAGCTCTTTGCTTCCTTTGGACTCCATGCACAAGTTTACTTGTAGTTTCCCATCCTTTTCTTTTGGCCGTGAGTTGCTTGGTAGATTTATTTTTGGGTTGGAATAATAAGAAGAACTAGGAGGTAAGGTAGTAGAAGTGATTATTAAATTGTTAGATTTACGAGTTAAATCTCCTACATCTTAGGTATTCTATCTAGAGGTCGGGAGAGTAAGTAAGGAGTTTTGGGACGAGAAGATATTATCGCGCGCCAGGTGAGTTTTCTAACTAAAATACGTGCTCTTTTAAAGTGCTTTTAAAGTATTTTCATGATGAGAAATGCCATGATTTATTATTATGCTTTTAATTGCATGAAAGATGTTTAAAGTATTATATGAGATGTATGCATACATTGTTAGACGTAAAATGGCTAAGACGGGAGAGTAGACCCGCCAGTACTCGTGCGGGAGAGTAGACCCTTTATGCCAGGGGAGGAGCGACCCCGTAAGGCAGCATGAGGCTGACTCATTGTCACTATGGGGTGACTTCAGGGTGCCAATTTACGAGAGGCGGACCTTGTTTCCGTGGATGTTTTACATGATCAGATTTTATGTGTTTCATGCTGAAAATATATTTTGTTTTAAATGCTTTGATAACTGTTTGGAGGGACTCACTAGACCTCATGGTCTAACCCTCGCATTTTTCAAAATTTAAAACCTTTTCAGGTAAGCAGGTACTTAAAGGCTCTAGCAAATAAGAAGGACGTTAGCGCGATGAAGAATGAATAGTGTAGCGACACTTTAGCTTATCTTAGTTATTTCTCAGTTGTGTAGGTGGCTTCGCAAATCTATTTCTTTGATCTTTGTAATGAAATTTTGAGACCGCGATTTTGGGAAAGTCTTTATTGTTGAAATGCATGTTGAATTTAGTGAGGGTCTTTATATCATCCAGGTCTTTACACGGGTTGTAACGGGGCTAAGGTTAAGGTTAAGAAACGAAGGGTATAAAGGATCAAAAATCCTCGGCGTGTCAATCATTGGCAATTCCGAACTTCTCGTTGCTTCGCATTTGCTCACTTGGTCCTTTTTCGTCACTATTGGAGTCGCTTTTACTCACTTATTATGCAGCTATACTAGAGACTATCTAACTAACGGTATTTATTTACTTTTCGTTTTTTTTTTGGGACTTCATTGGTCCTCTTTATTGATTGGGGCAACATTGGCCCTCTTTTCGCTTTCTTGACTGGCCTGATTTCTTCTTTTCCGCTCTATCTCTCTAAGTTCATTACTGCTTCTGATTGACACACTTTCGGATAGGGTTGGCTAAGGCTCATGGCTGAGGGTGTAATGATGGGTTTAGAAATGAAAAGGTGAATGTTTGGCTGCAAAGTGGTTAATGTATATACATGAAAGGGTGAAAGGGAACGATAGCCAAACTGGGTTTAAACAGAAACAAAATGCCTGGAATCATGTCTTAAGGTCCACACGATATGGTCTACTGTACCCTTACCTAATATCCCGATGTTCGTCTTTGCTACTCAATGCTATAATGTAGCGAGATCAGTCTACATTTCACGACAAGGAATTCGAAAAAGTGTATAAGAATTTAAGTGTATGAATCCCTCGAAATGAAAAACGTCTTTTAGGCTCAAAGAGCTCACTATCGGGTGGTCTCCACTAATGTCCCTAGTCATGTCCTTTCCCGGTCCTTCCCTAACGGTCACGTCACTATCACAAGATTCTTCCCACAATGGTCGGTCTCAATCATTCAAAACAAAAATTTTAGCTACTTTAATCTCGACACTCAGAAGTGTAGGTATTCTACGTGCATAACTTGGGCCCGATTGGGCAACCCCAAACCTTACCCACACATTGTCCCCAATGTGCAAGTAAAATCGCAGGCGATGCGACGCAGTCATTGTGCAGTTATTAAGAAGAGCAGGCAAGGCATCATATAGCAAAGCATAAAAAGACTACCCAAAGTTTCCAAAAATAGGCACCCCAAACCTAGGCCGTGGCCTAGGTTTGCCAAATAAAAGCCAACCCCAAACCTCGGTAAAACCGAGGTTTGCACAGGGTCTAATGTGAGGGTGTAGATGGTTCAAAAATGAGGCACCCCAAACCTAAGTGAAACTTAGGTTTGTTGCATCTCGTGCAATTAAAATAGAACAACACATCAAACACCACTCTTTTAGCAGAGAAATGATTAGAACATACCTGTTTTGCCCGGCCAGAGGAGATTCTTGAAAGATTGAGCATTTGGCGAAGGAGGGGAAAGCACGCACACACAAAAGAAACAAACAAACAAACGACGAAAGAAAAACAAGAAAACAGAAACACACAAAGCAAGAAAGGAATAAAAACTGCACGAAAAACGAGGCAAATGGGACTCCCGCGGTTTAGCCCGCGACTTGCAAGTCGCGCGGCAAACCGCGTAACCCTCTGTTTCAGAAAACCAACAGAGGGCCCCGCGACTTGCTGCGCGGTATGCAAACCGCGTGACAAGTCGCGTATGTCCCTGTTTCAGCTATTTTTGACTTTTTCGATTTTTCGGTTTTTATGGCTCTTTCATTATTTAAACACACTCAAAAATAAAAATAAAACTAAGCACGCAAATAACAAGGAAAACAAACCTTGGTGGGTTGCCTCCCACCCAGCGCCGTATTTAAAGTCGTGGCACGACTATGTGGTTTCAGCTCGGTTTAGTATCCGCGGAATTGGATCGCCCACACATACGGTTCTTCGCGGACTCTTTTACTTTTGGCCCTACTTTTGCGCTTTCAATCTGCTCGGGTAGGGTACTCTTGGTGCTGCATGCTTGACCGGTGGTGTCACTTCTTTCTTCTTCGGTTCACTTTCCTCGCTTTCTTCAGCTTCAACTTCCTTCACCTTCTCAACCTCTTTTTCCTCAGGCTCGACTTCCCTTGTTGGCTTCCCATTCAGTTCTTTGCCATTTCTCAGATAGATGGCATTGCAATGTTCTTGGTTCCTCTTTTCGGGTTGACTTGGGAAAGTACCGGGAGGTCGGTTTTGTAGGGCTTCAGAGATTTGCCCCACTTGCCTCTCGAGGATCTTAATGGAGGCGGTGTTCTGCTCAGTTGCAGCTTTTACCGTATTCACCGTGCTCGCTAGCTCTCCGACCGTGCTGTCCATTTTCGACATGAACTTCATCATCATCTCTTCCAGCCCCGGTTTCTTTTCTCCGGATGGTCCTTCGCTCCTTTGCTGAAAATCTGGAGGACGGTACACATTATTAGTTTGAGCAAAATTAGAAGAGTTAGAAAAATTACCTGATTGTGGTTGACCGGGCTGATTCCATGAAAGATTGGGATGACTTTTCCACCCCTCGTTATAAGTGTTAGAGAAAGGATCGTTTCTCGGTTGGCTCCGGTTTGACACAAAATGGACTTGATCAGGTTCTTGAATGTTGTCGGCTTGCAAATGGCTCGTAATCGCTGCTAGTTGGGTTTTTATCTCTTTGAGTTCGTCTGATTCCCGAACACTCGCTACTCGTGGAACGGACGATCGTGGTGTGGAGTAGCTATGCTCGGCTAGATTCTCGATTAACTCGACTGCTTCTTCATAGGTCTTGTTCATAAGAGCTTCCCCCGCTGCAGCCGTAATATCATTCTTGAATTGTGGGTGAAGGCCTCCAAAGAATGTTTGGATTATCACCCAGCCATGCAATCCGTGATGCGGGCACTTCTTCAACATCTCCTTATAGCGCTCCCAAGCTTCATATAACGTCTCTTGATCCCATTGCGCGAAGTGCGTAATGTCGGCCATCAGTTGAGCAGTTCTTCCCGGTGGGAAAAACTTTTGAAGGAAAGCTGCTTTCAAGTTTGCCCAAGTTGTGATAAGATCTGACGGTAGACCCTCTATCCAGATTTCAGCTCTACCCTTTAATAAAAAGCTGAAGATCCTTAGCTTGATTGCGTTCTCCTCCATTTCGTTGATCTTAAACGTGTTGCATATCCGTTCGAAAGCTCGTAGATGCGCGTGGGGGTCTTCAGTTGGTGCTCCCCCGAACTGATTCTGTTGTACCATTACGATGGTACTCGGCTTTATCTCAAAGTAGTTAGCCGCAGTGGTAGGTGGTTGAATACCTATGCGGGCCGCTGCCACATTTGGGTCGGCAAACGACCGCATAGGGACTCTTTCAGGAGGTGGCGGTGGATTGTTGCGAAGCGGTGGAGGATCGTTGCGCGGAGGCGGTCTCTCGTCATCCATATTCAATTGTTTTCTAGCTTTCGATTCTTTACGTAGGCGACGAGCAGTTCTCTCTATTTCTGGATCAAGTTCTTCAATTTCTTTCCCTCGTGTTGTTCTTGGCATAAACCAAGTGGTACCTGAAAAGAAAGAAAAACAAAGTCAGTAATCCAAAAACTGAAAGTGATGGAGTGAAACAACGAAATAAAAAAAATGTCCAATCTAACAGCTCTTATAGACGGTAGTGCTATTAATTACAACTAGTTCTCCGGCAACGACGCCAAAAACTTGACACGGGGTTTTGACACCCCGCGAATCTTACCGCACGTGTACGGGTCGAAGTCAAGTAATAGTACTTGAGAAAGTACGAGTATCGAATCACGGGGAACTAGGAACTAAGTATCACAATTACTATAAGCTCGATTAACTGGACTGTCGAAATCGGAAGATGGGTTTTAAAACTAATTACTAGCAAATCACAACTTAAACGTAAACGGAACAAAGAACAAATTAAGAACTTCGATAGAGAGAAAAGTTGAGGGTTGGAAATCCTCCGGTTCTACACATGCAAACAATTAATTCAAACAGTTACCAGTTAATCCCCTTAATGATTCCCAAATCTTTTAAAGTCACCGTTGTTCTCTTTCAAACCACAACGGGTTTTACTTTGAAAAGGATGAGTTTAATCTCTCGATCTCACCTATGGATTCCAAAACACATTAAGTACTCGATTTATGTTAAATTGGCTAGATTTTATCTCTCGATATCAACCTAACGGTTTAATTGGGACTAAGACTTATTCAGTATATCTCTATCACTGATTTATAGTCTTAGACATGCAATTCCTAGTTCTATTTAACAGTTAATTCTCTCGAACTCAACTGGAAATAATAAATCAATTAAAAGCTAGCTAGACTTTCAAAGGCATTAAACACAAACTCACATGCTTCATTAATTAAGGAAAAACTGATAAAAGTCAAATCATCTGGTTACATGCTTAATAAACCGAATTCATTCCAACCCCCAACACGAACCGGTTAGTTCATGTCGGTGGTGGATTCAAACACAAGAGAAAAAGATACGAAAGTGTATGTAAACATGGTAACGCGTAAAAGATGAAATCGTGATAACAAGTGATGAAAACTCCCTCCTCTCGTGTTCGTCTCTACGTTCCGTGATGAATGTGTCCGTGATCGACTCTCTAACGTGGCTTCGAGGACTCCGAAAAATCGCCCAAAGTCGCCCCTCCACTGCTCCCGATCGTCTGCCGTCAGAATGATATTGAATAATGACCTAAACCCCGGATAAAATAGCTGAAAATCGCGAAACAGTGACTTACGCGACTTGCAAGTCGCGGGCTAAGTCGCGTGTATGCTTTTTGCTGTGTGGGTCGATTTCTGGTTCGCGGGTCGGGTCCTGGTTCGGTCGTGGGTCTTGGGCTTGACTCGTGGGCTTCCGTTAGGCTTCGTTTGGAATCGTTTTGGGCTCTTTTTAGCTTCTTTTCTCGAGGAATGCCGCCTTTTAGATAACCTGTGTAAATCACTAGATAAACCGTAAAATACACGCCTTTTTACTTGAATACAAGCCAATCTCATTGGTTTGAGAACCGGAAATAACGCCAAAAAGTGGCATTATCAGTAGGGAAAAGCAAGCAAACGTACCAGGTGAGTTTTCTAACTAAAATACGTGATTTTAAAGTGTCTTTCTAAAGTGAATACATGATGAGAAATGCCATGTTTTGTTCTTATGCTCTTATTGCATGAAAGTTGTTTAAAGTTTTATGTGAGATGTATGCATACATTGTGTAGACGTAAATTGGCTAAGTCGGGGGGAGGTTCCGCCAGTACTCACGTTGGGGGGAGGTTCCGTTTATGCCATAGGAATGAGTCCCAGTAAGGCAGCGTGAGACTGACTCGTTGTCACTTTCGAGTGACTTCAGGGTGCCATTTACGGGAGCGGATTTATCCGTGAAAGTTTTATGTAAAGTTATATGATAGTTTCATAAAAAGTTATGTGAAAGTTTTATGTAAAGATGTTTGAAAGTGATGAACTGCTGTTAAATGATTTTGAGAACTGTCAGGAGGGAACTCACTAGACCTCATGGTCTAACCCTCGTTTTTTTTCCAAACTAAACCTTTTCAGGTTAGCAGATAATAGGAGGCTCTGGTAAGCGAGCAAGAGCAGGATAGAGTACAGATGCAGTTAGAGACAGTGTCACTCATACTTTTAGTGGTAGTTATTCTCAATTGTGTAATAGGTTGTTTCCGCCAACCTAAGTTATTTAGACAGATGTAATGAAATTTTGGGACCCGTTTTTGGGATGTTTCATTTATATGAATTGCATGCTTTATTTTAGACTGGGTTGTTACACCTTGACGCCGTAGTGGGCTAGTGGCAAGGCCATTAGGCCATCCGTATTGGAACCCTCAAGCCCTCAAGCCACCTCAGCGCCACATCAGCTTTTCTCCTTACCCTCTCCTTACCCTAAAGTGGCGTAGCGGAACCCTCAAACCCTATTGCCACCTCATTTTTTTAATTCTTTTATTTATACATTTAATTATTTAACAAAATAAAAATATTTATATATTTTTTAATAAATAAAAATAAGATAAATAATAAAAATAAAAATAAAAATTCATATCATTCATTAAAAATAAAAATTACAAAATTCAAAACGCTAAAAAAATAAAAATTACAAAATACAAAACGCTAAAAATCATGAAAATTTTTAATAATTTTTTTTCTCGCTAAAGTAGCCCTTAAAACTTCTCCCGAAAGGTGATCATGCGGGGATATGTAGAACTCGAAGTCTTCTTTAAAGCATTTTTGTCGTTCGAGTGCCAACTTCTCTCGTTTGAGGTCGAGTTTTTTCATTTTATACTCCATTGTACCATCAAGACGCTCGTTGAACGAGTTTATGGTCGTCAAGAGTTTTGAAACATTTTCGCCCGAATTCGACTCGGCCGTATTACTCGATGACGTTTTTTTGCCTTATTTCTCCCGATGGGTCGTTGAAGTTGCTCGACCTGGACCTCGTTGACGTCTTCATCGTCATCATCGGAAGGTTTGGTACGTTTTGAACCCCGCGATGAAGTTGTCGTCATCGTTGGAACGGTTCCCCATTTTGGACATTTTTTGAGGACTTCCCAAGCTTGTTCGTGAGTGAAAGCAACCCCAAGTTCCGCTCGGTACCGTTCGTGTGCCGTTCGTGAAATGTCGGTCTTACTCATTCCGCTTGATCTATTATTGACCAAGTTATGGTAGATGCCGCCAAAACTATTTTTTTATTGAGGTCGTTGAACTTGGTGTTGAGTTGATGAAGTGATCGATAATTTCCGCGACCCATACAATTAAAGAACACTTGTCCGATTCGGGTCCAAAAACTGTCTACATTTATGTAAATTCAAGTATAAGAATATTAACAAGAATAATAATAATATTAATAATATTAATAATAATAATAATAACAATAATAATAATAATAATAATAATAGGGAAATTAATTAAAATACCCTAAGTTTGACCAAGTGTTACCAAAATGCCCTAAATCTCTTCCAGTTTGCCAAAATACCATTTTTTCCGCGATGGAGCCCGCGATCGCGGGCTCAGGGACCATTTCTGACACTTTTTTAAACTTGCAGGGACCATTTTTGAAAAATTCAATCCCGCGATCGCAGGCTCATCCCGGGATGGTTTATTTTTGTGACTTTTCAATTGCAAGGGACCATTTTTGAAAATTGAGCCCGTGTTACACCCCGCGTACACCATGGCACACCCCGTGTTCGACCAATTTGTGTTTTTAAATGGAAATTTTACACTTTCACCCCCTATACTTATTTACTAAATTTACTTTATACCTTTTACTTTTATAAATTTAATTTTACATTTAACATGTATAATCGTTTATTAACTAAAATACGTTAAAAAAATACGTTTTAATTTTAACAAATTACACCATTGTAATCGTCTCTTCGATACGTTCGAAATGAGCCCAATCTTGAATTTTTTTGGATTTATATATTTTAATATATATCATATACACTACATAAAAAATATTTTATATTTAAAATTCATACCCTTATAGTTAATTATTTAATTTATGGTACTTTTAGGTAGCGTTTGGTACACATACTAGATGGGACGGGATGGAACTGGACGGGACTGAACTGGATGGGACGGGACGGGACTGAACTGATGGAGATAATTTTAATCTAAGTTACGTTGGAAATACATCGATCCTTTTGTGCATACTCTGTAACTGCAAATACTTCAGCTCCAAACACACATGAATCATCATTCGCCAAATACCCATTTTCACAATTCTTAAATGAGTCCAGTGATACCAACTTGTCAAAACTCCATTTAATATTCTTCTCGTGAAACCTTCTCCTATTGTCATTCACGATATCTATAAACACATTCAAATAATAATAATTTAAAACGATTTAATGAATTAGTTAATATATGATTATTATGTTAATGCGATAGGAGTGTAAAACAAAATTGAAAAAAAAAAATAAGAGATGTACCATAAATTAAATAATTAACTATAAGGGTATGAACTTTAAATATATAAAATATTTTTTATGTACTGTATATGATATATATTAAAATATATAAATTCAAAAAAATTCAAGATTGAGCTCATTTCGAACGTATCGAAGAGACGATTATAATGGTGTAACTTGTTAAAATTAAAACGTATTTCTGTAACGTATTTTTGTTGATAAACGATTATATGTGTTAAATGTAAAATTTAAATTATGAAAGTAAAAGGTTTAAAGTAAAATAAGTAAATAAGTATAGGGGTTGAAAGTGTAAATTTCAATTCGAAATTGTGATTTTGATTTGATATTTACACTTTCACCCCTATACTTATTTACTAAATTTACTTTATACCTTTTACTTTTATAAATTTAATTTTACATGTAATACGTATAATCGTTTATTAACTAAAACACGTTAAAAAAATACGTTTTAATCTTAACAAGTTACACCATTATAATCGTCTTTTCGATACGTTCGAAATGAGCTCAATCTTGAATTTTTTTGATTTATATATTTTAATATATATCATATATAGTACATCAAATATTTTTAATATTTACAATTTATACCTTTATAGTTAATTATTTAATTTATGGTACTCTTATAGTTAATGCGATAGGTGTGTAAAACAAAATTGAGAATACGTTAAAAAAATGAATTTTCGCAGGTAAAAAATATTTTTATGTAGTGTATATGATATATATTAAAATATATAAATCCAAAAAAATTCAAGATTGGGCTCATTTCGAACGTATCGAAGAGACGATTATAATGGTGTAACTTGTTAAAATTAAAACGTATTTTAGTTAATAAACGATTATACGTGTTAAATGTAAAATTAAATTATGAAAGTAAAAGATATAAAGTAAATTTAGTAAATAAGTATAGGGGTTGAAAGTGTAACATTTTAATTTAAAAATAAAATTTGGTTGACCGCGGGGTCAAACGCGGTTCAAATTTTCAAAAATTGTCCCTGTAATTTTTCAAAAATGGTCCCTTGCAATTGAAAAGTCACAAAAATAAAACCACCGCGGGATTCTTTTGCGATCGCGGGATTGAATTTTTCAAAAATGGTCCCTGCAAGTTTAAAAAAGTGTCAGAAATGGTCCCTGAGCCCGCGATCGCAGGCTCCATCGCGGAAAAAAGGGTATTTTGGCAAACTGAGAGAGATTTAGGGCATTTTGGTAACACTTGGTTTGACTTAGGGTATTTTAATTAATTTCCCATAATAATAACAATAAAAATATTACCACCGGTTTGTGCGTTACCGACAACGGGGTCCTCCGAAACGTCAACCCACGCCGACACTAACGTGAGTTCCTCGTCTTTACTCCACATCTGTTTGGCGGCTCTATTTTCATATTTTTTGTTTTTTCCTTTTCTCGTTGGTGTCGGGTTTGATGGTTCTGGGATAGATTGTTGTGTGGAGATGGATTGTGGTGTGTGCGGGATAGAATGTTGGGTTTTCGGAACAATGTCGTCGTCGAGATCGATTGCGGGTGAAGGAAGATGGTAGTTGGCCGGAGTAAAACCTTGTTGAATCAAACCGGGACGTGTAATTTGGTAAGGAATTTGTGGCGGAAATTGTTGCGGATGATAACCTTGTTGTGAAAACGCTTCGAAACCAAGGTCCGGGTCTTGTTGCGGTTGCGGTGTATCCGATCGCTTACGACGGGATGTAGGTGTTTTGTTTGGATTCATGATGAAATTTTAGATATATGAAAGAAGGTATTGAATTTGAGAGAATTTGGTGTGAAAAAATAAGAGGTTTTGATTAATATATATAGTGTGATTAAATTGAAAAAAAAAATGAAAAAAATATAAACAAAGAGCCGTTGAACAACGTTTATATTTTCAAAATTTTATAAAAAAAATAAAAATAAAAATGTATCGGGATGAATCGGGTTGGGGAACCCGGGGCTGGAACCCGCCTCCCAAGCCCCCCCCCTACCGGAGCCCTCCCAAGCCCGCTCCCTACCCAAGCCCGAGCCCGAGACCGCTACGGAAGGTCTTAGGTGGCTATTTTAAAATCCCCAGTTTCGAACCCGTGGGCCGTGGCATGTATTAACTGTTTTGAATTATTTTTGCTTTATTACTATATTTCTTAGGATTATATAAAGGGAAATTAATTAAAATACCCTAAGTTTGACCATTTCTTACCAAAATACCCTAAATCTCGGAGAGTTTACCAAAATACCCTAATTTTCCAAGGTGGGCCCCGCGATCGCGGGCCCACACCCACGTGTCACAAAGTTTCGGCCTGGCCCGCGGTGGTTCCCCGCGATGGGCCCGCGATAGGCCAAAATCGTCACCGCGGGCAGGGACCAAACTTGTCACCGCGTCCATAGTTGGGGAGCTCCGCGGGACATTTTGCCCAAACCTGGGTGACACGTGGGCTAGGCCCACCGCAGAAATTTAGGGCACTTTGGTAAACCGATAGAGATTTAGGGTATTTTGGTAAGAAGAGGTCAAACTTAGGGTATTTTAATTAATTTCCCTTATATAAATATAGGAAAATTTAACAAGTTGTTTAATTTTTTTAAGGATAACTTAAATATATAAATATTTTTATTTCTTTGTAATTTCTATTAATTAGATAATTAAACTATATAATTTTTTTAGTAAGTTCTTTTTTTTTCAAATTCTAAAATTGTTAATTCTTATTTTTATATTTTTATATTTTTATATTTTGTTTTCAATGATCTTTATTGGATTTCATTTTTTTGAAAGTTCTAGTTTAAAAGATTTAGACCATCTTTAATTTTTAGTGTATGTTAAAATAGAAGAAGAAAATAAAGAAAGTAGAGACTTTTAAAACTAAATTTTAGCAAGAAATATTTTGTTTTAATTGTTTATGCTAATGAGGTTAAATGTGTTATGATTTTAATAATATAACTAACGTCGAAATTACTAAATAGAGTAGTTTAAGTTGAATGTATATTTTTTTTGAGATTCCGTATTTTAGAAAAAATATAGAATAATTGTTAGAGGTGTTTTGAATAACTTTGGTTGTTTAATGTTTTTGTAATGATTTATT
This sequence comes from Saussurea involucrata, assembly GCA_033807775.1. NCBI lineage: Eukaryota > Viridiplantae > Streptophyta > Magnoliopsida > Asterales > Asteraceae > Saussurea > Saussurea involucrata. The sequence continues at coordinate 28,014,293 of CM066315.1, read as the reverse complement.
TATACTTTTCTTTGAATATTTAATAGATTTAGATTTTTTTTTAACATTTATTGATTTTTTCTATATATGTTTTGTTGGAACATTTTTAATTTTTAATATAGTTTTTTTAATGCCAATAGATTAATGAAATGTTTTTGTTGATATGTGTTTTTTGTAATTACCATAATGATTGGTCAACTTTCTATAAAGGGGATTGTTATTTATACACTCTGGTCACTCACATACATGTTACTAGTGTTGGTCACCGCGCGTTGCACGGTGGCGATAATTGTTTTTAAAGAAATGCATTGTAAAAGTGATAAGTTTGCGTATCTCGACAATAGTTTTGTTACGAATAGTATAAGATACACACACACACACACACATATATATATATATATGTGTGTGTGTGTGTGTGTGTAAATTAGTTAATTAATATGCAAGATGGGATATATGTATATGTACCGTCCTTGTTGTGTTTTTTTATCTGTTAACACCATATGTTAATTATTTAAGGATATGTTAAGTGTGTCTAATAACCTACAAAACATAAACTAAAAAAACTAGTAAGTGTCACATGAAAATTATTATATATTAGTCTAAGGGGCTGTTTGTTTACTTCTTAATAGTTCCATTAAGAGACAACATCTGAATCACTAAGAGGTGAATATTGTTTGGTATAAAAAAATATATGTCTCTTAATAGTTCTAAAACCATCTGATTGATTTTGTATCTTAGGTCTCCCTTAACCATTCAATGCTCTAAATTTAATTCTAAATAGTTAGCAAACAACCATATTTTATTTTGCACTATATTATAAGATCCTCTTATTCATTCTGACGACTTAATCATCCTGCACCAAACCATTCTACAACTGCCAAATAGTTCCCAAGTGACGGCAATAGATGATACCAACATATTAAGATTATAAAGTAATCAAAACCTAGATTGTATATAAAATTTAGCCTAATCTTATTATTTTTATAATAAAGATGTGATGGTCATATGCACAAACTTCAATCATGAAATTGATACATCTTAGAACAAACTAAAAGTATATTGACTAAAATTATTAAAAACTAATGATATTACTTTATTACAATACAAATTATTAACACCTACTTATCTTATTCTTATGGATGAATTTAGAATCCTAAGTTTGACGCCCTTTTAGTCTAAACAAATTTTAGGCAAATGTGTGCGACAACTACTCATCAACATTTAACAAAAAGAGAAGTTGGCAACAATCTTAAAACCATATGCTAAATTTGGTTTCCTAACTATGCTCGTCAAGTTACTCTACATATGTTAGTAATTTGTTTTTTTAGAATTCATGATTTTAACTCAACCCTTATTTAAGATTGTAAAGGGACGATTTTAATTTTGTAACAAATTTAATTGAAATCTCATTTATATCTATGAAAAAGAAGAAACATTCTACTACTCTATATTTCAACTGAAAATTAGAAGAGTGCACCAATTGTGCTGGTAGTGTAAACTCAAGACACACAATTAAGAAGTAAGAACCACATTACCATGCTAGGATAATAGACATTCCCACATAGAAAATAAAATTAATATCAAGTGGGGTCGATGACTCACATATCAAATATTAAACAGATAAAAACAAGAGTAAACTACGATTTTCGTCCCTGTGATTTGTTGTTTATTACTATTTTCGTCCTTGATTTTTAAAAACTGCATTTTTCATCCTTATGGTTTATCTTTTGTTTCCTTTTTCGTCCTTGAGGCAAATGAGGTTTAAAAAGTATGTTAAATGAAAGGGTAATTCAGTCTTTTACTTTTATTTTATATTTAATTCATTATTTCTTATTTAAACTTTTACACATATCATCCGTCTGTCTTTCCCCACCATCTCCAGTGAATACAACTTCCCCTATCACCCCCAACTAATGATTTCACCTCTCTCTCTCTCTCTCTTTCTCTCTCTTTCTCTCTCTCTCTCTCTCTCTCTCTCTCTATATATATATATATATATATATATATATATATATATATAGGGGCCTACTCAAATGAGAACTGTGTAGTTTGTGATAACCGTGAGATCCAATATGAGCCAATCATTTTAGATAATTAATGTTATTTGCAAAAATAAAAATAAGGGTAAAGTGGTAATTTAATTTCATTTGACAACACATAACCCTACAACATCTTTCTGCCGTTGCCGCATCATTCATAAGCACCATTCACTTTTGTTCTAATCCACCATTCCATCATTTCTCTATTTTCTAATATGCTTTCATCAATTGAAGCCGTCGCCGCCACACACTCCGATGAGCCAGCATCGTCGCCGCCACACACTCCAATACCATGGCCAAGAAGAAGCCGACATTGTCGTCGCCGCACCCCGCCGGTGTTCTCAAATCAGTCACGGGCGTCGAAAAACCCATATCTTCTTCTCCATCGAAACAAGGTATGAAAAGTCCAGATCTCTATCCCCATCGAAGTCGTCGACCGTTCTTGAGTCTCCATCTCCATCAAAACCAGGTATAAAAACTTCAGATGTCTATCCCCGTCGATTCAACCATCGTGCTAAGACTCCATCTCCATCGAAACTAGGTATGAAAACTTCAGATCTCTATCCCGATCGAAGCCGAACACCGTTGTTGAGATTTCATCTCCATTTAACTCAGAAGAGAAATCCCTATATGTCCAGTAAACCCAGATTTGCCGATATTGAAGGTTCTACAAATGTACAGGTATCGAAGGTCTACATCATACCCAAAACAGAAAACCCTGTATCCCCGTCAAAGAAAATTTCCGATATCGAAGGTCTGCATCATTTTTTTGCTGGGTATGACATTTGGTATCACAGTGATATCACATTTGGTCTTGTATGTATTATGGGTATTACACTGAGGACATAGATCTTTTATCTTGTATGTATTTTGGGTATCACACTGAGGATATAGGTTTATATCTTATATGTATTTTGGGTATCACATTTGGTTTTGTATGTATTTTGAGTATCACATTTGGTCTCATTATGTATTTTGGATATCAAAGGTCTGATTCGCTTCGTTTGTTTTTGGGTATCACAGTGGCATCTCATTTGGTATCACAATATTTTGGATATTGAAGGTCTGCATGGTTTGCTTCGGGTATCACAGTGGTATCACACAGTGGATATCACAGGGTATCAGAGTGGGTATCACACTATACTATTCGTCGGAAAATGGTTTACTGGAATAATGTTTGCCCGAGAGAGGAGAGAGGATATTTTTAAAATACATTTTTTTTGAAGGAAAATGATTGCGTCACGAAACGTGCAACGGCCTAACCGTCACCCGAACGGAACAAACCTATCATTAAAGTAAGGAACGTTACATAACAAAGTAATACACCAAAAATGAAATGACTTAAATACAACATAAAGTTAAAGACAAGATAAAAACGGAAGTGACTCAGATAAGCCGCTTCGTAAGCTCGTCTTTCCACCGCAAGGATAAGTCCCCAACCGTTCCAACTGAAGGCAATCAAAAAATTGATTCCTTGACTTTCTTGCATAAGCCGCCGGAAGGTAAGAGAAAAAGTGGGAAGGTGCCACTTGTTGTTTTTCTCCTTGATGAAAGTGGGTATGAACCACTCTACTTGGTTGTGTTTTCCTAAATGCTGCTCATGCCTGGAAACAAAGACTAAAAAAAGCCACAAGGGGTTTAGAGCCACACAGGGATTTAGAGCCACACAGGGATTTAGAGCCACAAAGGGAATTTGAGCCACTAAGGGAGCGAAGCACCAGCGGCGGCGAAGCAGCGGCGGCGAAGCAGCGGCGGCGAAGCAGCGGCGGCGAAGCAGCGGCAGTGTCGAAGCAGCGGCAGTGTCGTATCAGCGGGCGACGGCCGTCGGAGCAGCAGCGACACTCTCTCTCTCTCTCTCTCTCTCTCTCTTTCTCTGTCACTCACTAGGGCCTGATGGTGGTGGAGGAGGCGAGATGGTGGTGGTGAGATGGAGGTGGTGGTGGCGGCTAGGTTAAGAGAACAGAGAGAGAGAGAGAGAGAGAGAGCTCTGATGGAGAAGATGAGGACTTTTTGTCTACAAGAGAGAGAGAGAGAGAGCGGCTGTAACCCTAAGTGATTTAATAAAAAGAGATATTTTTAAAATACCTAGAATACCCTTTAATTAAAATTTTAATTAAACTTACCAAAAAAGAAGAGGGATTACTTGAGAAAAAGAGGAGAAGAATTAGTGTAGAGAGGAGAGCAGCCATTGGAAATCTCCGGCTGCTGCTCTCCGACGTGGTCCTCTGTCGGAGAAGTCTCTGTGGTGTGGGATTGAAGCTGTATCAGCCGATTAAAATTTCAATGGGATAGCCTTATATACACCACATACTATATAATATATCTCATGCCATTAATACTATCATTAAATAGGTTTTAATAACCTCATGATGTGAGTACTGTACCATGAGGGAATGAAAAACAAGAGGTTGGAGATCCGGTAAGAGTGGAGATTTAAGTGAGAGATCATCGAGGTTTGGTTTCTCATCGAGATTAGAGACTCACAATAGTTAAGTTCTTGAATTGGAGAAATCAAAAGAGGGCAGGGGTTAGAGATTTAAGGTGCTGTGATGGTGATATAGTTCTTGAGGATAAAAACACAAATGGGTGTTGAGATGGTGGCATTGAGGATGATGATGGTGGATGGATTTGGAAGATAATTGGGGCAAGAAAGAGAGTCACGTGGGTGGGTCTTTTTTGAAGAAAAATAACAAAATATAATAATATAAAATTGAAAGACTGAATTACCCTTTCATTTAATAGACTTTTTTAATGTCACTAGTCAGTATACCCGTGTGATGCGGCGGGTGATAAACTTTTATTGGAAACCATGTGTCTTTGTTCCCCACTTCATCTGCTTCATTTATTTCTGAAACTTCAGCAAAGTGTATGAGTTTCATTTGGCGTATATGAATATGATAAACTTGAAAAAAGATTGATGAATACCGTTGCCAAACCCACAGAGAGATCAGCAATGAAGGTGTCTTCTGTTTCCCCACTGCGATATAATAATTAATAAAACCATGAGTTATTATTATTCAATTGGAAATCAAATGCTAGATATTGTTAGAGGCTGTTTGGTTAGTTTTCCATTAAGGGGTTGTTTACTAACAACTTAATGAGCTTAATGGTCTGGGTGGCTTATTCGCTCAACCATGCATGAGTGTTTCTTTACGGCTTAGTTGTTAAGCCATTAAGCTAACATGGCTATATGAAATAAGCCAGGACCCCTCACTTGTCCCCATTAAGCCACCCTAAACAAATTAATGCCATAAATCCCATAGATAATCCAACCATCTCTTTTTGCCTCACTCAAACCCATTGGTCTTCCATCCCTCAGACAGATTTATCCAGACAGACAAAGCTTAATGTAATATAAAGTAAACAACCCCTAAGTCCTGTATGGATAAAGTTGAGTGTGTGGATTAATCTGTCTGTATAGATTAGGAAGATTTTTGTTTGAGGGGTTTTTTTCATAGCTGGAAGGAGCGTGTCTTTTAATTGGGAGGGGGCAGGATTTGAAAAAAAAACTTGGCTTTCTACATAAAGCTTCCCCCTAGAAGCTTACGGAATAAGCCACTTTATGTATCATTAAGCCACTACCAAACAGTCAAGTATAGTTGACTGAATAAGTTTTGAGTCCCATTAAGCTCATTATGCTGCTAACAAACAGTCCCTTAATGGACTTATCATACATGCGATACCCAACCAGCCTGTTTGGACATTTTCACAGCTTCAATGCTTTCAGTCACAGATCCGATTTGGTTAACCTAAGATAAGAAATTAAGACCGCAAAATGGGTTAGATTTGTGTGTCAATTATCAAGTAGATGATTGATGACATACCTTAAGGAGAAGGGCATTGCATGTCTTTTCAGCCCGTTATCTACGTATATAAGAGCACCCGTAAATCGTAATGGCAGAAGCCAACGGTGATGGCAAGAATGCTGCAGTATTCCCCACTTCATCTGTTTCATTTATTTCTCAAACTTCAGCAAAGTGTGTGAGTTTCATTTGGCGTATATGAATATGATAAACTTGAAAAAAGATTGATGAATACCGTTTTGACAGCTTAATGGGCAACAGGGGCTGTTTGGACAGCTTAATGTTCGACAGGGGTTGGTTGGACAGCTTAAGCGATTGACAGGGGCTGTTTGGACAGCTTAATATGCTCTACAGGGGCTGTTTGGACAGCTTAATATGCTCTACATAGGCTGTTTGGACAGCTTAACATCGACAGGGCTGTTTGGACAGCTTAATATGCTCTACAAGGGCTGTTTGGACAGCTTAATATGCTCTACAAGGGCTGTTTGGACAGCTTAATATGCTCTACAAGGGCTGTTTGGACAGCTTAATATGCTCTACAGGGGCTGTTTGTCAATTCATAATAAATTTTATTCAATTGCTGCTACCATAAAATGATCTAAAATCCCTTGGAAAAGAAACTAAGAAAAAAACAGATGCATTCACAATTGACTCTCACCCATTTTCCACTTATACCAAGAGACATATTTTACCATATTTTTTTCCTCTAAACATCACATTTTCTTATCTGACCACAGAAACCATACATATAATTTTATAAACGAAGTTCTCCTATGGTAAACACAAAACTCAGGAACAGCCAAAATAGTGTGATGCAACTAATAGGATATGAAGCACACCAACATCTGAACAATGGTGCTGATGTTACTTTCCTACTACTATATGTAGCAAAGTGTAAAACAAGAGTTCAGAGTATGTTCACAAAGTGCAAAATAACAGTCCATTGTCTTCTCAACACAACACCAACACCAACACCAAAATTCAACAATCTTTTCACACATAACATATTCAATCTTTGGAATTCACATACATATACATATACATATACATACATGGCGGCTTAAGTTCATTCTCATAATTATTTTAAACGGTGCATGCAGTGGGAGGGAGATATTAATTTGATGAATTAAACCACAGATATGCATGCTCAACAGCAAATTCATGGAGTATTCAAATAAATGAAAGCAGAGGAAACGAGACCAAACCATTATAAGCTATTGGGCATTCAATTAATATCGATCAATCCGCCTGCATTGTGTAGTGTAGCTAGTAGTGTCAATCGTATCTAAAACAAAGAAATTAGCTAGAAAACAGACAATTAACGTTCAAAGTTTAGCGTACATTTTACCTAGCTATTTCCTTTTGGAACCCATCATCATCATCATCATCATCTTTTTTCGAATTTCATGTGCGGCGTTGAATATCCCAAGCGTAGGGCGGTTGCACACAAAACATGTCTTCTTCTTTCTATGGTGCTGCATATCAAAACAAATTAAGCTTGCATTAATTAAGAGTAGGAGTTAATGGTGTGATTTCATATATGATGATGCAATAATTAAAAGACATCTTTAACTAATAGATAACTTGGATCAAGAATCTAATAATTACCTTTAGAGCACACTGCTCACAGAAGTAGTGCTTGCACTTGGTGACAACAGGGTTAACAAATGGATGTCGGCAGATAAAACAAGCAAAGAGAAGTCCATCATCTTCAACATTCCTATGATCATCATAATCATCTTTGAATGCCAATTTCCTCTTTCTTTCCTTCTCTGATTCGTCCCATTCCTTTTCCAGTTGCCAACCTGACTTAAAATCTCCACGATCATGTAGAAACTTGCAGCAATCCCCATAACCGCAATAACCCGTTTGTTTATTGTCCTTACACAAATCTGGTTGGTAATCAAACCTAGCCGAAGTCCTAATATGAACAAGAGCTCTCAATGGACCATGGAATCCACTTGAAACAGTTTGCTCATGCCTAAAACCAGCTTTATGATCCGGATAGGCATTAATACCTTTATATAACTTGTGGTGGTGGTCATCATCACTCTTCCTTTTCCCTTTTAATGCTTCATCTGCTCGCTTAAGAATTCTTCCCGAATTGCCCTCGCATCTCTGGAAAATTCTGTTTCTGTTTCAAGTGTTGTTGTTGCTCTACTATCGTTATAAACATGAATCTCTTTGGAAGAATCAAACTGAAACATGGATACCTTTTCTGATTGCTTAGACGACCATCGAGCAGTTGAAAAATGTAGTTTATTGTCTGGTGGAGTAGGCTTTTTCTTCTTCATCACAACAGCAAAGGCTTCTTGTTCGTCTTCATCCTCATCATCACTTTTTCTTCGTGTATTTGTGTCTTTCAGGGGTTTACGGAAAAATATGCAAGCTGGATAACAAAATCAAAATCAAAAATCGTAAATCGTAGATTCAATAACACCTACCTATTAGTAATTTCTTTTCTTGGAAAATAAATTAAATCAATACACATACCTTGGAAGAATCAAACTGAAACATGGATACCTTTTCTGATTGCTTAGACGACCACGAGCAGTTGCAAAATGTAGTTTATTGTCTGGTGGAGTAGGCTTTTTCTTCTTCATCACAACAGCAAAGGCTTCCTGTTCGTCTTCATCCTCATCATCACTTTTTCTTCATGTATTTTTATCCTTCAGGGGTTTACGGAAAAATATGCAAGCTGGATAACAAAATCAAAATCAAAAATCAAAAATCAAAAATCAAAATCAAAAATCGTAAATCGTAAATTCAATAACATCTACCTATTAGTAATTTCTTTTCTTGGAAAATAAATTAAATCAATACACATACCTTCTTGCTCTTGTTTTTCAGCCATATCTGACGATCGATTCTTCGAGAAAACAAAACCCTAATTACCATATTGTTGACAGAAGAAGAGTGATGAAACGCTACCTGATTTGAAGAAACCGTGGTAGAAATGATGAAATCGTACATGAGAGGAGAGTGAATCGATTTGCAAAGGAGAGTGAATCGATTGGAAACTCGGTTTGAGAGAAAATCCATGGATATCGCTGGTACAGGTATGTAAGCTGAAGGGGTAGTTCGTGGTGTTGAAAATAACTGACGTATAGAAAAAACTGAATGTTTAGAAAGTGAAAAGTTTTGAAAATAACCGTCCACTATTCTTTATTATAAGTAGAATAGATAAGCCTTAAGGATGAAAAAGGAAATAAAATAGAAACCATAAGGACAAGAAAAGCAGTTTTTAAATACCAGAGATGAAAATAGTTATAAACAACAAACCATGAGGACGAAAATCGTAGTTTACTCTAAAAACAAATACTACACTTGAGCTTAACAAAAATGTTGAGATTCAAGAAAATGTATGCTTATCCCATTATTGGCTCTTTATTTTTGTACTCGTCTCCGTCTTGCAACTTTCATTTTATCATCCGATGTGGGATCTAAAGAATAATTTGAGAAAACAAATGGCATTTTCTTTTTGTATCCACCTTCCTCGTGCCTTTTTCATTATCTTATCCAATGTGGGATGCAAATAATAATGTGAGAGAATACACGATACGAAGATATTTTCAAAAATTAAAGTTCATCTTTATGAACAACCATTATACAATATTTGAATTGTAAATTAGAGGGTTGCACCAAGCCTTGGTAGTAGTTTAAGACCAAGACGACGCATAAATAATCATTTCATCAAGATAGTATAATGGGTATGCCTCAATAAAAAAAATACCAAGTAGGACGATGACCAAGTTATTGGATATTAAACTAAACATATATTATACTTTATCTTAACCAAAAGATCGAGATTCGGGAAAGATATGTTTTTTCTATTGTTAGCCAATTCTTTTTGTACTCACCTCCCTTTTGCCACTTTCATTCCATCATCCGATCTAGGATGCAAACAATATTGAGAAAAAACGTGGACTCTTTTTTTTGTATTCACATCCCTCATGCCTCTTTCATTCTTTCATCCAATTTAGGATGCGAACAATGATATGAGAAACTAAAAACAATATATAATATACTTGATCTTAACTAAAAGGCCGAAAACCGGGAAATGTATGTTAAACTATGAAAAACATATACTATACTTGATCTTGACCAAAACGTTGAGAATAGAGAAAGATAGGTTTGTTCTAGCTTCCATGTTAGCCATTTCTTTTGTACTTGCCTCCCTTTTAGTTTTCAAATGTTTCTCTTCATCCTTTATATACCCAACTCTTCTATTGATATATCATTTTTCTTAGCAATGTGGGATACTCAAAATTTAACTACAATCCATCATTTGAGAATACTCAATTCTCATGGTGTCACCTTAACTCTTCTTGGTTGTCTCTTTTATATAAAGATTTCATACCATCTACTTCTCTTACAGACACCTTGTATGAGGGGTTATGAAACTTTAAAAAAATAACATTTAAAAAATATCTATAAAATTTTGAATCCACTCTAAAATAATAACATTAAAAATTAAAATTTAGTATCGAAAAGAAAAAAAGATGAACAATTTGTTCAAAGTCAAAGATGAGATATTTTTGATTTATTATCAAATAAGCATTGACATGTAGTAAAAATAATTTAATAGATAATTTAAATAAAAATTTAAGGACCCATCTAATTTTTTGTACAATGCCTACAAAATACTAGGGGTGTCAATTTTGTATCGAGACAAACCAACCAATTCGCATACCAACCGTACTAATTTAATTGGTACCAATTTAGTTGGTACCGACCTAATTGGTTGGTATACCGTACCAACTATTTAAACTTGATTGGTACGTGATATTAGAAGTCGTGTACCACGGTAATACCGTACCGTACCGACTTATTTTTCTAAATATTTATTAATTAAAGTTTAACAATAATACAACATATTTTGATTTATAAAATTTTAAATTATCTTGTTTTACGTTTTGTTAAATTGTAATACAAATTGATATATAGAACTTGATTGAATTCATTCGTTTATCCTTAATAACTTTGATAACTCGCCTACATCTCCACTCTTCATGGTCCATTTTCGCTCCTTAATTGTCGTTTGTATTAAACTATTAGTGAATATTTGGGTTATATGAAAATTATTTGAATGGTACAACGCATATCAACAATTATTAATGTTCGACATGTTTAGTGCATCTAGATCTAGTTGATAAAGATGTAATTAATTCATAATTCAATTTTTAAGATGTTGGTACAAAACCATACCAACCGAAAAAAGTTGGTACCAATCTAAATGGTACCATACCATGTTCATCCTACAAAATACAAAAAACGATCTTAATAAGAAACTTAAAAATTTGATTTTAAATTCATATAAGATGGGTTGTCATTTAAATGAGTTCACAAGCTCATAAGTCTTGCCTTTCATCGATGTGGGACCATTGTATTTTAACACTATTTGGGAAATTCCGCAACCCGACATAACGTGCTTTGTCACTTAAGAGAAATTACACTCCAATAAATGTATATATACTGTTAAAACCATAGATCTTTCTCCAGGGTATTCCTTATCGTTTTATATTCAATGATACGTTTTAAATCTCAATTTTCCATTCAATTGAAGGTACTTATGATGGATTATAGTTATCAATGTGTCAAAATCAACACAATATCAATATTTATTACGTTTTAAAAAAAATATGATTAATTGAAACGAGTATATTAATTGTAATTTTCCTCGTATTCTTATACCACAACGAAATATTTTACAAGAGATTTGTTAATCACTCTACATTTAAAGCATCCGGTCATCAGGTATTTGTTCAAACAAGTTAGCGTTTTGTAACTGTATATTTGTTGATTGTATTTAAATATGCATGCCTTGTAGTTCTTTGTACTTGCGTTATCCACCCTCCTTTTTATGCTATGATGATTTAACGTTAATAACAACTTTGAATGCTTATATCAATTTAGATGAATTTGTTATTTTGACACATTGTTAACTTTAGGATATATATTTGAATGCTTATAATGAATCGCAACAGATAAGAAAACAAATCAAAATGAATGCTAATTTAAAGAATATAAATATACATCTAACAAACAGAAATAATTCTTACCAGTAATATTGTTCTCTCATATATCTCAGAACTTTTATAATAAGCCTAATGCTAGAGGGTTTTTGTCCTTCGGTGTACAATAAACCATGATAGTCAGTAAGTGATGCAAAGCAAATACACAGGGGATCTGAATTATTGTTCCCATCTTCACCCACCAATAACTTCATGGATGCTAAGAAACTTGCAAAGAGAAGTATGTCAAAAAATAAATACATGAAGACTACATGTTGATCTTCATGATTACCGGGCGGTGATCAAAATTGATGTTTAAAAATAAGAATATCTTTTATTGATTGTTTTTATATATGATCGTTGAGTTCAATAAATAGTACCCATATAGTATATGATTATGAATTACACGCAAATACATCGTGAAATATAATAATACCAAATTAGAAAAGTAAAGTTTAAGTGCATAATGGAAGTATTAAATGTGGAAACTTATGAAATGAATATAGCTATTTTTTATCATAAAATAATTAAATTTGGACACAAATTGTACTATAAATAATGAAACAATTTAAAATTATACAATTAAAAGGCATGAGTATATGCTTAAGTTAAAAGAGTATGTTGGTTGCATATTCAGGTTCGGTTGTTGATTCTACCGGCATTTATTATACAGTTTGTATCTAATAACACAACACTGCTCATATTCAGAAAATGATTATAATAGTAATCCTACTACACAAATCTAAATTGAAGAGATTAGAACACTCACTTAAGAGATTCGTCTCTGATGTTCCTTCACCTAACACTCCTTGTCCTAATACCGTTTCAAACATGCCAGTTGTGTGAGGAAATGATCCAATCTGAAGACCAATTACAATGGATACTTGGCAGGAGAAGATATCAAAGGTGCTAATCATTTCAATGTAGATATATTTCACATGGAAATAGGTGCAAGAAACCCCCAAAAGTCCATATGCAAAAAGATCTCACATGTTGACATTTTTCTGCAGCAAACAGGTTGGTTTCTGTGACTTCATAATCAGTTTTGAAAGTTGATTGGGTCCATGAAGATTGTTTGGTGTACAATTGACATTTAGCATATACCATCCATGCCTAGGAGGGTAAAAAAATAGCACAAAAACTGCTGGCAAACAAATGTATCATATATGAACTGTGTGTCAATTGACTTCTACCATCTCCCAAAATGCACTTTATTGAAGAAGGTGGGTGATATACAACCGAACCCACTGCAGAGGGGAGATTCATCACACAATGTTTTGTGCAGTGGATATTGTGGTGGGAAGTTAGTATCTGTGAAATGTTCCATTAATGATGGAAGAATAGTGGATGGTCTTGACTTTCGTTCTGCATTTAGCTACTATGTAGTATTTTACATTCTTAACCTTTTCTTTTGTCATTATATTGTAACTTTGGCAAAGCATGATTTATTGGAGCATTTCTTTTCTCTTGCAATGACTTGTTGGAAGTTTGGGACTCACACCCATAACTTGCTAAGTTGTTGTGACAGGTGCAGAGAGTTGGGGTCTAAACCGGGTTCTTTTGTGGGATTTACCATTTCATTACTTTTTGTAGATTTTATAAAAGTCTCTGGGGCCGTCTATGGCCTAATTACTGATATTTGTTATTTGCTGATACTTTTTGTAGATTTTATAAAGTATTTAACCTCATCATGTTTGCACTTATATTTCTAAAGTTATTGCTCTACTTTCACCCGTATATGCAGCCTGTCTTTTTTCTTCCTGTATCTAAAGGTACATGACAATAATATTCCTATGGTATCTTCCTAGTTCATGTGTGGCAGGTACCAACCTGAACCTTGAGAGGTTAAATTGCAGATGGCTTAGAATGATTCATTCTGAAATGCCAAAATAGTGAGAAAGAGAATTGTTGATTTAGGATAATTGTTACTAATATGATAATTTGAGTTAAAAGGGGACTGAATTTGAAGCTGAAGTGAATGGAATTACTAAAGAAAAATGGTAATGGTTAGGAAAAGAAAACGTATAATATGATTTTCGAGGTCAAAAGGACTATTGCTCAACTATGATCGTTTTTTAATCTTTATATATTTGACAAATTTAAAAAAAACTACATTAAGGGGTTGTTTGTTTACATCTTAATAATTCCATTAAGAGGCAACCACTGAATCGCTAAGAGATGGATCTTGTTTGGCAAAAAAAAACTGTCTCTTAATGTTTCTAAAACCCTCTGAATGATTTTGTATCTTGGGTCTCCCTTAACCATTCAGGGCCCAAGTTTCTTTCTGAACAACTACCAAACTACCATTTTTCATTTTCGCTTATATCATAAGAGCCTTTTAATCATTCTAACCACTTAATCATCCTGCACCAAAACAATCAGCAACTGCCGAACAAACCCTATTTGTCTCTAAGTTAAGTGTTTTATAGTTTTTGTTGATTGTTTAAAGGAAAGACGGAATTCAATAGCAGTCCATTTGATCCCAAAAGTGTAAGCATATCTCTTTTAAGAACTATCATCCATTCCAGCAATGGTTCCATAATACTACAACTAACTTTTTACACACATCAAGAAGCATGGATCAAAAAAGGTAAGATACCTTCTAATTCTCAAATATATTCATAAAGCTCATAAAGAGAAATACCTTTAAAATATGGTTCTGAGAAAGAAAAGATGCAAATGCAGTACGATCAAAACTAAAAAATATGTCACTTTTGAGTGAATTCATTTAATATTAACGTTTACCAAACGTTTACTCAATAAGTGCTTACGAATACCGAGTTACTTTAACTTACCAAATGAACATGGCAAAGACTAAAATATCTTATCGGTAAGAATGATCCAAAGAACCAAAAGTCTTGCCCGGTGGCGGTAAGTGAGAGTGACGACTCTTAATAGAGAATCAATGGAGTTATCAAAACACGTCGTGACATTTAGCTGCAAAATCGAAATTGTAATTGAAATTAATAGCAGTGATGAGGTCGAATTAAAATCAATACCTCAGCGTTTTGAAAACCTGTGCATAAATCAAAACCTCAGAACCTGTGTTGAATGTTGATTATCAAAATCAAACTGAAATTAAAATCGAAATGGAAATAGAAATTAATAGCAGCGATTAGGTCGTATTAAAATCAATACCTCGGCGTTTTGAAAACCTGTGCATAAATCAAAACCTCAGAACCTGTGTTGAATGTTGATTATCAAAATCAAACTGAAATCAAAATCGAAATGGAAATAGAAATTAATAGCAGCGATGAGGTCGTATTAAAATCAATACCTCAGCGTTTTGAAAACCTGTGCATAAATCAAAACCTCAGAACCTGTGTTGAATGTTGATTATCAAAATCAAACTGAAATCAAAATCGAAATGGAAATAGAAATTAATGGCAGCGATTAGGTCGTATTAAAATCAATACCTCAGCGTTTAATATGTAGTTCTTGGCCTTCTCTTTATCCATGCCACTCCAATCCTCCAATAGAGAAGATATGACAGCTAAAAGATCAAGAGGCTAAATGAAATTCAATCCAGAAAGAACTAAAATTAGACATGTCACTGGAAAAAAAATAGTCTCTTACCAGCACAATATACAAACCGCAAATCCGTCTCTGCCCCTGTATGAATGGGCATGAAACTGATGCAAAATGAAGTAAGAAAGCAAGAATAATCAAATTAACTCATGGCAGGAAGATCAAATAAACAACAAAGAAAAAAGGAAAGTAAATGAAACAAAATGAAGTCAGCAAAAGCATATTAACTTTGCAAATTAATGCCATGCAAAAACCTAGAAATAACATTGTGCTAACTGCTAATGTTTTTATTTTGATCACATCAAGTATGATCCAATATAGGTTTACACACTACTAAATATGTATGATTTCGGAATAGAATGACTCAAAAGTCAAAAATATAATTGCCAAGTGTACAGTTACCTTTCATCAGGTTGTTGAAGATTTTTCATTGACTTCAAAATTGAACTGAAGTCGAGAAGTGAAAAGTTATAGCCAACGGTCTTCAATATGGCTAAGGCACAGTATGTGCTCGCCAAGTGACTGTTATTGGGAACTGAAACCTGTAAAGCAGATATCAGACTTGAGAAAAATAAGGACACTTCTTGTACAAGCGAATTCTTGAATAGAATACATAGCAATTAACCTGAATTCATACCCCATTATCAAGAGATTTAAACTGAGAACTTCTGGAACCATGAAATCCGTAGAACTGTCCTGCAGTAACCAACCCACAAGTAGGCTCAATGATTTCTACACCATAGTCATGAACAATGGGGGTAAAATCACACAATTCTAAAAAGGCAGAGCTCTACTTCATACCATTGTTCAGTTCAGCTTCATTCTTAGGATGGGCTTGCAATAACAAGACCCAATTGATAACAGCTTCTCTATCAACCTAAATAAGCATTAGAAATTGGCATATTAATATGTTTGTAGAGTCAAACACCGCATACATATTAATTAAACATTAACCAGACAATTAGTCTCTCACAGCTTACTCCGCCTTGTTCAGATTACGGTTTTGAGATTTGAGTGTTGTTTTTGAAAGTTACGATTGGAGAGTTTAATAGAGACATTGATTGCTTGTATTAGATTTGGCATCTTCAACCTCAAAGATTTAGATTTGCTATCTTCAAGGTGAATGCAATCGATCAGCTTGGGTTAATTCATCACGAATCCCTTGCCTTACTTTTGGTTTCATTTTTGGACATTAACATTAAGTGCTTGGTGCTTCAAATCTTTTTTCCAACAATAGGATCCTGTATACTTATTATTTGTTTTTCCTTCACTTTATGAGTGTAATGATTTCTGAGTTAAAAAAGGTCTCAAGAACTTAACCACTCAAAATACAAAGATTTGTTGGGTTTTCTGAATTTATCCAACAAATTTACCACAATAACCGGTTTTAAAGGTCACAGAAATTAACCTTTTCGGTTTCAGTAAGTGCAAAAATGTATTTGTTTAAAACCTGTGCATAAATCAAAACCTCAGAACCTGTGTTGAATGTTGATTATCAAAATCAAACTGAAATCAAAATCGAAATGGAAATAGAAATTAATAGCAACGATGAGGTCGTATTAAAATCAATACCTCAGCGTTTTGAAAACCTGTGCATAAATCAAAACCTCAGAACATGTGTTGAATGTTGATTATCAAAATCAAACTGAAATCAAAATCGAAATGGAAATAGAAATTAATAGCAGCGATTAGGTCGTATTAAAATCAATACCTCAGCGTTTTGAAAACCTGTGCATAAATCAAAACCTCAGAACCTGTGTTGAATGTTGATTATCAAAATCAAACTGAAATCAAAATCGAAATGGAAATAGAAATTAATAGCAGCGATTAGGTCGTATTAAAATCAATACCTCAGCGTTTTGAAGAACCTGTGCATAAATCAAAACCTCAGGACCTGTGTTGATTATCAAAACGCTTGGAGATACGAACAGGGGTATTTGGAGGAGGCCGATGATGAACTTACAGGTCTAACGACATTGCAAGAAAAACAATAGGAAAGAGATGATGATTGCGATGAGGATGGACCATCCGAAATTGAATGAAGAGGTTGAGAAGCTTGAGGGTTGGAATACAATAGATCGGGGGAAACTCCCAAGAGAGGAGACGAAAGGTTATAGTTGAAGCCACGTCAGCGGTTAAAGTTTCTGCTTTATAATATATATAGAAGATTGTAATGAGAGCATCTTCAACAGTTTCCCTAAAATTTCTCCAAAATGAAGAATCAAAAGACAAAATCTCCAAAAAAGTTACATTCATCTTCAACATATTCTTCATTTTGGAGAAAAAAAAACATTCATTATAATATTAAAATATTTCATTCATCAATTATAATATTATTTCTCTCTCTACATATTTATTTTCAAAGTTTCCTATTGGGATCTCCATATTTGGAGAAAACCCATTCTCTTTCCTACTTTCTCCATTTTGGAGAAACTGTTGGAGCAAAAGTAGAGCCAAAAAATCCTCATATTCTCTATTTTCTCTAAAACGGAGAAACTGTTGGAGATGCTCTGAGCAAGCATGGTGAGAGTTTCATCTAGAGTTAGGTTTCTTGAAGGTTGTAGTCTTCAACATACCTCATAATGAGTGTATCGTCTAAGCCATACTTGGTTTAATAACAAATTTTATATAAATTGTATTTTAATAACAGATTCGATTTTTTTACGGTACAATTTTTTCACAAGGCACACATATATAAAAATACCTTATTTATATGCTAGATTCCTACGTGTTTGATGGATAGCTATTATACATTTTAATGAGTTGAGTGATTTGAAATGCATTTGAATCAAGTACCGTTGAGGTCATGAATTGTCTGAGGTCACAAGTAGTAAGGCCATCCGCAGCGACCGCGGGCTCGGCCACGGGTTCGCTGCGGGCTCCTTTGGGCAGCGGTGGGGCTGGCTCGGGCTTCGGCTGCGGGCTCGGCCTCCGGGCTTTCAAACCCGATGAACCCGAAGCTATTTTCTCAAAAAAAAAATTAAATCTTAAAAATAAATAACTCCCAACAACGGCTACTTTTTATAAAAAAAATTAATTAAATGTATAAATAAAAAATTAAAAAAATGAGGTGGCAAGAGGGCTTTTAGTTATGCGCTGGGGGTCTTTAGGGCTTGAGGGCTTAGCTGATGTGGCGCTGATGTGGCATTGAGGGCTTTTATCTATACGCTGTGGATGGCCTAATGGTGGTAATGATCAACAACAGAAAAAGGAAGTTTTAATTGATGGAACTAACTAGAGTTTTGTCAATGCTTTGATACCATAGTTGGCGAATATAATCTTTGTCCAATTACTTTCAAGTTCAAGCACAACAAATTCTCAAGGTTGTTTTGACAACTTATATATATTGCCTATCAGATTCATACGAGAACAATAACAAAATAAGAGAATAAGAGACAATCGAACCACATGTGATTTTACACCAAAATGATGTGTAAATTAAACCACATGTGATTAGGGATGAGCAAAACCCGACCGGCCCGAAACCCGAACACCCCGAAATTTGATCAACCCGATCACCCGTACCCCGAATGGTCCGAACCCTTAGATTAGCCTCGGTTAAAACGGATCGGGGCGGGCGGCTAAAATTTCAGGCCGAACCCGCCCGAAACCCGAAGTATTTATTTATATATATTTTTTCTTTAATATTATTTATATATATATATATATATTTTTTCCAGCCCAGTTTCTCCAAACAGCCAACATTTAACTCTCCTGCAAATCTTCACGAAGCTATAATGGTGATTACTTTTCCCCAATTTTGTTTTTCTATCCACATCTGTGTGTTTTCTTTGTTAGCCATCGTTTTATATCGTCTTTGCTTTTTATCATCTGTAATCAGTATCTCTTTATGCTTAATTAGGCTTTCGGTTTCATCAATTCCACGGCTTTGCATGTGATTCTGGGCTGGAAAGTAAGGAAAGAAACTGGGCTGGAAACTGGCCCAACCCGATCCACCCGACCCGAACAAACCGCCACCCGAAGTCACCCGAACCCCGAAGTACTGTTTGGACGGGTTTCGGGTTCCCTAAGCCCCACCCGAAACCCGATCGGGTTGTGGGTTTTTGGGCCCGACCCGACCGATTGCTCACCCCTACATGTGATTCACACGACCTTGGTCGTGACATCAGGTTGCATGCCAAAGTAGCACATTCATCCGATACATCGCATAAACCGTAACATGCATTGATATATGTTGTAGAAATTCTACGAAATCAGGTAAATTTATTTAGAGAATCAATGAGAATCAAATGCAATGGGCTAAATGAATTGTTTAGATAAGAGTTGCACGAGGTTGTAACCTTTTATTGGATTGCAAATAATCGTGGCCTATATTAGATAGACGGACGGTTAATTTTGTTGTATGGTTTGTAACATTTATGCGATTTGTATTTGAACCCTCTCTCACACACATTGACACACACACACACATTGTAATTATAATTTGAAATGCCAAATTGCCAATGCGTTACACACCATTTTCTTAGGGACCATTTACTAAATGTTTATCAAGTCACTTACCTTACCAGACGAGCATAATTTATAAAGATCAAGAATCTTACCAGATAAGAGGCATGACAATAACCGAGCTTCTTCTGTGCGCGGTAAGTGAATGATAAGACTCTTACCCAGTTAGCGTTATGTTTACAAGCAATATATTTTGACGGCCAAGAATATTACCCGACAATGTAAAAGATGATGGTGACTTTTGCCGGTAAACACATACCCAATAAAAATGTGGTAAACAATCCCTTAATCTTTAGTTCTCAATAGGTTGATTCGGTGTCAAAACGAAGAAAAAAAAAATCCAAGCTCTAAGTTCGTACTATCTCCATTGAAAGTTGTACGCCTTGCGTTGAGAGGATGTCTAAAGCAAAAAATAAGCTGATAAGAGTGAGTTAAATTGATTTGTGCTTGGAACTAGTTTAAATGTTGAAAGTTAATTATTTTTGGTTGTAAAGTACGACAAATTAAATGTTATTATTTCATAAAGTCGTATAAAATCGTAATCTATTTTGGGATGGATTAATCCAACCACTTTTTTTCTCTCAAAATGAATTACTAATCAATATTTGAAAAAAAAGCAAGAAAACGATCCCATGTTTATCTTAGGGGGCGTTTGGTTCATTTTAAGAAATAAGAATGAAAATGAGAATGCAGTAGAATGAGAATAGGAATGAGCATTGCATTGATTTTGTTTGGTTAAACCAATATAATCAATAAAAATTTATTTTATATAATACTTTTAATACAAATATGTGTCGTCCAACATGAAAATAAAAAATATGCCAATTCACATCAAGAGATAAAGGGATATATGGGAAACAAATTACTACGCAGGAATAAGATTTTCATTCCCCTCAATTTGGCTAGAAATGGAAATTAATAGGTTTCTGAATGAATTCATTATATTATATCAAATCAAACCGCATTATTCATTATCATTCTCATTCCTTACCCAATACCCCCAACCAAACACCTAGAGTGAGATTCATAAATATATTATAGCGTAAATTACAAAAACCGTCCTTGTAACTTATCAAATTTTTGGTGTTTGTCACATGAATTCACTATGTACACCTACAACCCCATGATTTGCATTTTCTTTTGGTTTAGATCCATGAGTTAAACTTCAATTAGAAGCTTTTGTTAAGTTGGGTCACTCGCCACTCACGTGAGGGGCATTTGGGTCTTTTTGCCTTTTATTTTGAAAAAATTAGTGCACAAGTCATTAAAACTTAGAAAATTAAATGCCCCATCTCGCTCCCCGCGACATCCCATCACAAGAACCCTCTCCTTATCTAACAACCCTTCACCGTTCCCTTTGTCTTGACCTTCCACCATCGGGCATTGACAACCTGTGCCCGTCTCAAATCTCACATCCCCACCCTTTCATTGTTCCAAAAAAAAAATCACATCCAGGTAAATACCCAACTTTCATATTGAGAACTATGATATATGAAAGCGATGTATCAAGCTAAATCACAAGAAAAACATATTTATGAAGGCCAAGCAAAAACCTAAATGAAACAAACAATGCAAATGGCTTCATAACGTCATTATGAATACTAGTAGTGAAACAAACGACATAAATGCCTTCATTCTAGTGAAATTCTCAAAATCAGAGCTCGTTAATAAAAAAATGTACAAAGCCCAAAGAGGGAGAACACAGGTGCTACAAAGTGGAAGTTAGGTCTTCTTGTGCCATATATGGATGTGTGTGTATATATATATAGTTTATCACATGATAAACATATGATACTAATTAACCGCAGACGCAGATGATGTTCGACGCGACCTAGGTTGCGGTCCAAGTCACCCGCACACAACTAGGCCCCCTCACATGTATTATCACATGTGATAAGGGTATTTTTGATGTGATGTTGTAATCATATCCATCACATATGATACACATGTGATATTAAATCGGTATCATAAACGACCTTTGGTGCGATTTCAGGTCATGGGCCAAGTCGTCCTCAACCACCGGGTGTCCTCAGTGTATTATCACATGTGATAGGATGTTCTCGTATTTTCGCAAAAGGAGGTTTTTTTTTTAAAGTTTTCTTGGAGTCTTAAAAATCAAATTTAAGAACCTAAAGCCCCACAAAAACAGTTCGTAATTCCCGTTTTCAATCCTAAAATCAATTCACGTATTTACAGCTAAAATGAAGGTATATTCCCCCCCAAAGGGCCTAATATGTGTTCGCATGTCGCCCTGATTTGAAACTTTGGGTTATTTGTAGGCGAGGCAAGGGATGGAGATGAAAAGTGATAGGAGTGGGGTGTTACAAGGATGAAGATGGAGATGATATAAGCGAAATATGGTTGAAATGAAGATGCAAAGGGGTTGTTGTGGTGAGTGGAAACGACAAAGTTGCAGTCATCGACATCAGGTGGTGATGGGGCGGAAGCAAGGACCATTGGATTCATTCTTTGATGGAGAGTTGAGCTGGTATTAAGGCGATGGACTTTGTTTAGGAGATACATTTATTTTTTCTTTTTAAATGTTTAAAAGGATTTGCACCCCTTATACATTATTTTACTCTAAAAGTAAAAAACAACCAAAAATGCTCATCAAGTTCACCCCCTTCCTGTTAGAACTTTTGTAATTGTATGATGGTGTCGAGACCGGATAATCTTAAGAATCGTGTCGGAAAGGCACTTTCCGAATACAACAATTCGACCCTATAAGCCTTGGGTTCACGAACTTTGTATTGGGATAATTCTTAAGATTTTCTCACACCAAAGGCTATGATATGAGAACTATATCGTTATCCAAATTCTCGATCACATATTTATAGAAAGAAATCGACGGTTACAAGCGGTTGAGCAACGGTTACAACCGCTTATGGATAAGATCAAAAAACCGTCAGCACCTTTAGCGACAGCTGATGGATTTCAGCGACAATTTTCAGCATTTTAGCGACAGCTTTCAGCTTTTCAGCGACAGCCCTTAGAAAATTCTAGTTTTTTCAAACTTCGACATCGCTTTAAGGCGATCTAAGATGATAATGGAAACTTGTAAGTGTGCACTCCGCACCTCCTAACTTACGTATGTTTGCCTTATCGTCTTAATCGATCTCAATTAAATCACAATTACACCAAAATGATTGATGACACTAAAATCACCAACACTTCCCTCTTTGAATCTCTCTTTAATATTGGTCATGGCATCCTACAAAAGACGACCCGTGATCGGAAACTTGCTAACAAACGGCCACCGGTGCCCAACAAGTCCATTCGAGTTAAAGATTCTGTCACCTACAGGCTTGGTCAATTGTGACCTTGCTGGGGTTGGACACTTGGACTGGCTATTGTTGCAGCCCTTCATCACAACACTACTAATACTACTTCCCTAAATCAACCTCCAAAACATCATCATCATCGCCAAACTTCTAAACAACAAGAAGAAGAAGAAGAAGAATATACGATAGTCACTCGTCACAATATGCCAAACAATTCATATATAACCAACTTCTTAAATGATGATGCCGGATTCGTATGCGGTGGCAAGAGCAGAGAGACCTGCCTTTTCGACATATCTCCAACACTTGATCAAATCAAATGCTACCCACCTCCTGATTTTCTGACTTGTTGTCACCTATGCAACAAAAAACTCCATGGAAAAGACATCTACATGTACAGGTACCAAAAATATCATCATCTTCTTATATTTCTATATATATATATATATGTATGTATGTATGTTTAAAAGATTTATAAAAGAAATGAAATGACATGATGATTGCATTGCAGGGGAGAGAAAGCATTTTGTAGCATAGAGTGTAGGTCCAGGAAGATCGGGATGGACGAAAGGAGAGAAAAACATTGTAGCACAGAAGCCGTTTCCAGCTCATCTCATCATGATCATGGCCATATGCTGTCCACAAGGATCTTCGCCTTATAATCAAATTATATATATATATATATATATATATATATACAAGAGCAACACAGTTTTGTTAATTAGATTGTAATTTCGAATTTCAAGATTTCTTGTGCAAATCCATCATGTTTTGGTGGACATATATATTGCCGTTACCTGTAGCTGCTAATATTACCAGTTCAAATCAATTATGACCTTTACAATATATATATATATACTAGCAGTCTATCCGTACAAAATAATATGTTAACATTTAATATATATATATATATATGTGTGTGAAGGAGTTATATAGAGATGGATAAAAGATTATATATATATATATATATATCGGGTTCATCGGGTTGGGTTGGGTTCAAATTATCGTAACCCGATATCAACCCAATACATATGGTTTGAAGATTTTACAACTCGATTGCACATCGGATTGCTTCGGGTTGGGTTGGGTTGATCGGGTTGGTCGAGTTTTTGAGCACCCCTAGCTTCCATCACTTACCCTCCCAGGATGTTACCAAACCACTGGGCTACAACATCTTTGGTGTTAATCGAGGAATTATGTTTTATCTTATCTTGGTACATATATTTCTTAAATAGCTATAGTCACCGAGGAAAATCTTGAATACATCATGTGGCCTAACTAAGTTGAGTATTCTTAAACATTAAACTCTATTTGATTTAGGTTATCCCACATTACAATGAAAATAATAAATTTAAAAAAAGATGGTTTTATATGAGTAGAAGATTGTTTGAAAAATAAAAAAATGGGCTTGACTAAATATATTGGCCAACAATTATTTTTCAAGTAAAAACCTGTACATCTGTACATCTATATTTCTATAATTTTTTAAAACTAAATCATCTATAAATTATTTATACAAATAAAAAACTTGAATAGGTGATATGACACATCTAAATTTGAAATTTTTATGGTTTAATACTTTGATTTAGGTTATTCCCGATTGTTATGAAGAGCGTAAATTAGCAAAAAGGGTATTATATAAAGGAGTAGAAAATGGGTTGAAAAATAAAAAAGTGGGTAAATATGTATTTTTGTCAACCGTTATTTTTAAAATATATAATTATATTTCTATAAAAATATTTATTAAAGTGTCAATATGTCAACAACAATCAATATATATAAAGGAAAAACCATTGATATTTGACGTGATATTTATATATATAATGAAGAGGCAAAGGTAATTGAAGTGATATTGTGAGAATTGAGTATTTTCAAATGCTGGATTATTGTTGAGTTTAAATTGTCCCATATTGTCTATACATCTTAAACTATTCGTAACAACAACAAACGATTATCAATATATAAAAATAGACCACTTATGAAAATACATTTAAAAAAAATTATATCATATCATGGTGTTATCTCATAACCTTTTGGTTCTTTTAATATATACATATGTATATAAATATATTGATAACTGATTGTATTTTTTATAAAAAAGATCATCTAAACTAATACAAACTTATGTGTCAAACCCCATGAATAGACACAAATGCACCACATTCACCTTACAAACATCTTTATTCTATTTTTCAACTTGTTACCAATGTGGGATAGTTAAAAGTAACTACAATTCATCGTTTGAGAATAATCAATTTTCATGATGCAAAAAAAGGTCATCTAAAATAAGACAACCCTATGAAAATGGACACAAAAGCATAACATCCATCTTTTTATACACTTCTTTATTCAAAATTTTCAACTTTTCACCAATGTGGGAGAGCTCACAATCTATCATTTTAGAATACTATCATGATGCAAAATAAAGGTTATCCAAAATAAGATAACTCTTTGAGAATGAAAACAAAATCCTTACATCCATCTTTCTTATACACACATGTTTGTTCTAATGTTTCAACTCCTCACCAATGTGGGATAGCTATAACTCAACCACAATCCACCATTTGAGAATACTCAATTCTCATAGAGAAAACCCACATCTCATCTCATGGTGTCATCTCATAACCTTTTGGTTCTTTAAATATATACATCTGTATATAAATATATTGATAATTGATGATATTTTTTGTAAAAAAAATTAAATAATACAACCTTATATGTCAAAACCCATGAATAGACACAAATGCACCACATTTACCTTACAAACATATTTATTCTATTTTTCAACTTGTTACCAATGTGAGATAGTTAAAAGTAACTACAATTCACCATTTGAAAATAATCAATTTTCATGATGCAAAAAAAAATCATCCAAAATAAGATAACCCTATGAGAATGGACACAAAAGCATCACATCCGCCTTTTTATACACTTCTTTATTCAAAATTTTCAACTTTTCACCAATGTAGGAGAGCTAAAGCTCAACCACAATCTATCATTGTAGAATACTCTCATGATGCAAAATAAAGGTTATCCAAAATAAGATAACTCTATGAGAATGAAAACAAAGTCATCACATCCATCTTTCTTATAAACACATATTTCTTCCAAGGTTTCAACTCCTCACCAATGTGGGATAGCTATAACTCAATCACAATCCATTATTTGAGAATACTCAATTCTCATTATGCCATCTCATTTCTCATGGGTTTTTCTTTTATATATATAAAGAATTTTACTCTAAAAGTAAAAAACAACCAAAAATGCTCATCACATGAGGGGCACGTGACCCGTCTAACAGTGGTGTAAAACGATCGTTAGACCCAATGACCCAAACTAAAACGAAATACAAACTTATGTATTTATTGAAGTCAAGTGATAAAGAATCAACCATTTGGATCATTTTTATAATTATACTTTATTTTACCGTAAAATATCATTTTTTAATTTACATTTTTTTTTACAAAAACAATATATTTAGGAAGATCCTATATTCCTACTTCAAATTTATTTAAGTAATCATTTATCAGCATTTTTTTTGAATTATTTCCCGTATGACGGTATGAGGGACTAAACGTGGAGTTGAGAGATAGTGGAGGGATAATTTATGTAATTGATCCAGGAAGAGTTTGATCGAAATCTGTCTCTCGATCTCAAATACTTTTCTTTGTATTCATCGTGTATATATCTTCTCTCTCCATCTCATGACCTAGCATACCCCAATCGCCACCGTCTTCCAACCATCATCCCCTGTCGCCACCCTCTTCAAAATCACACCACCACACGGAAACCTCCGTCCTCCTCTTAGATTCACGCCGATTACGTTAAAACCGTCGTGGATAAGTTAGTCAATTTAGGGTTTTAGAAGAAGGAAAAGTAAGTAAATTTAGGGTTTGGGATTTCTTCGGATCAGTGTGTCTAATCCTCAATCCATTTTGGCCGAAATCGAATTTGTTATATTTGTTTTTTTAAACATGCGAGGATTGCAGAAACCAAAAAGGGTTTCTTGGGCGTCAGATTTAAATCTTTGTCAGGTATAACATGATATGCCCATTGATAAAGGGTTCAATTGAATTTATACATGCGATTGTGATTTTAGTCACTTTATATCAGGTTATTGCTGATGATACCTGAATCAAAATTTGTGAATTGCTCCCACATTCCATAACAGACCTGCATTATGTTAAATAGCCCACCTTTCAACTTAAAAATCAATGTAAACCCTAAACTTTTCCAGGGAAAAATGTGTTAAAACCTGAAAAATACTAAACTGAAATAATGATGGTGTTGCATTTGCAACAACATCCATATACTAGGTTTGACAACAAAACTTAAATGCCCTTCTTTTATTGGGTGAGATTTAGTTTTCTGAATTCAGATACTAGCAATATGTTTATATTGTTTTCATGGTATTAAGAATGCTTTGTTATGACATATTTCCTTGGAATAAGCTTTGATTTTGTGGATTGTATTTTCATAGTGCCAAAAAGAGGTGAAGGATGATTTTTTTTTTCTTTTTTAAATGGATGAAAATTGAAACCTATATATCAAACTTTTTTTACATGAATTCTATTGAGATGATGAAGATATTTCCTTATGCTTTTTTTTGGGGGTCTCCAAGGGGATTTATTTTTGTTCATTTCAACTTGGTAAGTTCTTTCTTGAAACACTTGTATGAGAATGTTAACTAAAGTAGCTCTGCTGATGATAGCTTTGGAATCGAGTTTTGGCATGTGAAGTGGACCGTTGCTTGTATTGCCAATAAGATGTTTTAAGCAAAATAGGGAATAAGACTTCATGCAGGCTGTATGTTAGTTTCTTGTTATGCCACATAAAAGCTTTGTTTCACCTTGCTTGTGAGTCATGTATGAAACAGAATTGCTTTGTATTTTAGCCTGAAAATAAAGTAAAGTGAGCAATTCAACTTGTTTCTAGTAGTCCATGTGAGATGAACATTGTCTTTCCAGAAATGGCAATTCAACTTGGTGATATTTAAATTTCAAGGAAGAATTAGGACAATGAAATGGCAAAAGTCAAAAGACAGAAAACCTTTAAAGAGAAACAAGGATCAGGTTTTGGTCTCATTTATTTTGAAAAATGAAAATCAAACCTCTGAATTATAATGGAGAACCTGATTAATGTCGTATGCATCACCACATTTCCTGGTATATTAGTGTCTAACTGTTAAAATGGATTCTTTCTTCAAGAGCTTTGAATATTCAGCCATGATATTCAGTAACTGCATGTCATAAATGTAGAATTCCAAAGTTAAAGATTCCTATGAGGTGTTGAGTAATTGAGTACCAACATAGGTAATAGGTAGCACATGAGGAAGTTACAACATTGTTTTGTAAGTCTAGTTGAACTGCAGATAGTATTTTGGTGTAAGAAATCACCTGCAAACTGCTAAAAGAGGTGGTGTGCGATCTCAGATACTTGGAGGCCATCGCCATTCGCCAATTACTAGAAACAATGAATAATAAAGCAATTAAGGTGAAAACATGTTATGACTTCAGATGTGGCTTTTCTCTGGTTTGCTCTCCATGCTTTTGCAACCTTAGTTGGTAGGGACTCTATTTTCTTTGAGTTTCTTCCAACTTAAACTACTCACAGCTTTTAGTTTTCTTTTATTCAAGTAATACGTCTATCACATTTGTTAGCTGCCTGCTTTATCATTTGATATTTGTTCTTTGTCACCATTGATGGAAATGCGTATGCTGCCTATTTGAGGATTGCAACTCATCATTCATAAGTCACCCTCTAAGCTATTGTGAATGAAAAAGTGATTGATGGTTTGTAATAAAAGCAGAGACATGCTTTTTTGTTGTTTTGAGAGAGTACACGTTTGCACCAAGGCTCCCCAGGTTTTGATGTTTGTAGAGGGTAGTTTGTGTGCACAATCATGTACTTCTTTTGCATTCTAATAATTCCATTGTGTAGAATGAATATGGAAACTTAGTGTGGATGTCAAGTTTTGGGTAAGATACTGTAAAACAGTCACTCTCTGCTTCATTTGTGAATTCAACCATGAGATCGTAAGTTATAAACCAATTTACAGGAATACATATTGGTAAATAAAATATTGTGGTTGCTATGTGGTCAAGGTTCTAAATGGCGTAAGGCGTGGCGTGGCGGTGAGGCCAAGCCTCAAGCCTTAGAAGCCATGGCGTTTTCAAGGCGTGACTTATGGCGTCAAATTTTTAATTCATATATAATATTATATGCGAAAACATATGTTTTGTAGTGTTACTCAATGAGTCAATAGTAATAAGCAAGTTAAATTGAGTTATATATTAAAAAGAAAGTTGCAAATAAAACATCAAAAAAGTAAAGAAAAATCAAATATCGCATTACAAAAACTGCGCACTAGGCCAAGGCGTTCTACGGGCTTAACGTGGCGTGAGACACAAGCCTTGGTGCCATGGCGGCTGTGCGGCGAGTTTTTTAGAACATTGTATGTGGTGCAAAATGATCAAATATTGCGCGTTGGTTGTTTTGTGGATGCTGAGTTCAACCTTTGAGTTTTTGGTTAACTTTATGTTATCAACTATTTTAGCAAGTGATGTATTAGCTCATAACTGAATATAAGCATAAAGGAGCATAGTAAATGAGTTTATGATGTGACCATACACCAATAAAATGTAGATCCAACTTGTTTGGTTTAATTTTTTTTAATTGATGTAGGGTGTTAATATTATCTTGAACCCGAAAAGTGTAGAGAGCATGTCATAACTTATTTTTTAATTGGCTAATGTATATTGTTTGATGCAAAAGGAAAAAAAAGTGAAGGCTGGATAGTGAAAAATGCAATTTAGTGAGGCAGATTGTAGATTGGTGATGAAAAGGGTGATAAAGTGACACAAGGCTCAGTTAATTGATTAACACTATTCTTTTATAATAGGTGAAGCTGTTTTTATCAGATGAATCTCCTTCCCAAGTAGGATTGAGTGGTCAAGATCATCTGCAGGCAAAGGCATCATGGCATTCAGTTGGAGCAGCTTCTGATGACAATTTGCCTCCCGGATTTGAAGGAATACAACCTGCAAACTTGTTGCAGAATAAGTTGTCTCAAATTCCTCTCATCCAATGGAAATGTCCTTCCAGAGTAAGTCATTGCTCTTGTTGAATTTTAAGCCCTTATCTCTGATTTCAAATGTTCTATGGTCCACAACCAATGGAATCAACTTGCAAACTACATAGCTTTATTACAATTAAATTTATTCCATCTCATGTTCATATTAAATTTCACAGTTCGTTTTGGATCCCAATTGGCAAGTTGCTGCCGGAGAAGAAAGCAAGGAACTGGAGGTTGAAAGTCAACGCGAGATGAGAGTGCTCGAAGCAGTCTATCCACGACCATCTGCCATCCCTACAAAGTAATAATGTTTCTTCTATTTTATTTATTTATTAACTAGATACGTGTCCGCGCGTGATGCGGCACAAAACATCCCGAATCTAAAACTGAAAACTCGAAAGAATAATTTTGTTCCATGTTTAGTTTTATTATCCATCACACAATGCCAAGAATAACCATAATTTTTTTTAAAGGAGTATAGATAGATAATCGTAGATTAGGGTGTAAAGTGTACAAGTTAAAAAAATCTTGATACAATAATTCTTGAAAAATCTCGATACGTATTTATGGCATTTTAGTTTAAATAATTATGAATGTGTATTTTTAATATGATAAGGGTGCAAAATGAAAAATAAAAATATAAGAAATATAAAACAAACTAATTTGTATCTATTCATGATATTTAATAATATGATTAAAGCCAAACTTATTCAATATTGGCTCATTTCGAAGGTATTAACGAAACGATTACAATGGTATGATTTGTAAAGAAAGAAAATATATTGCTAATGCATTATAGTTTATATACGATTATTTATGTTAAAATGATAAAGGTCTAATACGAAAAAGGAAAAAGTAGGGATTAAAATTAAACTGAAATTATAAGGGTATTAAATGTAAGTTATATATTTAAAAAGGATTTTGTTGGGGAGAGATATAACGGAGGAATGTGTGTGGAGTATGCTTTAGAAGTTGTATGACATCCTATTCCTATTATCTTAAACTTTCAAAACAACCATTTTAGAATTTTAATAAGATAGTATAGATTATTTGTTTACATATTTCTTGTTATATAGTACAAACTTCCCTCTTTCTTTTGCAGCCCTGCATCGCCAATGGGCACAGATGAGTCATATTACAATGATCAGCACACTCCTCTTATACCCATCACTCCCATTGAAGACGAGGACATGGCACCTGATTCATCATCTATGGCGGCAGCCTCCAATACAAGCTTGCAGGCTCCTGCAACTACGGAACCAGATGTAGTGAGTGCCGCCTATTCTGCGCTGAATGCAGCAATGTCAAATGGCAGTCAAGGAAGCCTGATTGATCCTAACTTGCTAATCAAGATTCTGAGTAACCCGACTTTAATTGAGAAACTAGTGTCGTCTACCCAAGGACCATCTACATCTGGTCCACAAATTTCTCAAGCTCTATCTATGCCAACATTGCCAGCCATGTCTGTAGCTGAGCCACCACCACCACCACCGCCACCTGTCCATGCTCGGACCACCCACCTCCCATTCTCGACGACAGCATCATCTTCGTCCAGTAGCGGTCATTATCCTCCAGCAAGCAGGGTGGGACCTGGACCTGTTTCTGTTCCGGTTTCCAATCTGCCGCCACCTCCACCGCCAGCAGAGGTAAATCCGGGAAAGAAGGATATAAATTATTACAAGAGCTTGATTCAGCAGCATGGGGGAGAGAAAGCAGAAGCAGTGAATAATAATAATTCAAGTAATAATAATAATGTAGTAGTAAAAACAAGGGGGGATATGAAAGGGAAAATAATGAAGCCATGTATCTATTATAATAGTCCTAGAGGATGTCGACATGGAGCGAATTGTGTTTTTCAACATGATTCATCTTCTTCGTCCCAACAGCAGCAGCAGCAGCAGCGATTGAGTAATAGTAGTAGTGGGAGTAATAGTAGTAACGGGTTGCCGGATGCAAAAAGAATGAAAATGGATAGTAGGGAGATTAGTGGTACATAAAATTCATTCATCCATTTTTGAGTTTGGTGTAAATGGTGTTTGCTAATCTAAGCTTTGGTTGCTTGGGTTGGGTTGGGTTGGGTGGTGGTAGTGCCAAACATATGGGACCGGTTTTTCTTTCTTTTTGATATTGTTTCTTCTTTTAATCTAAAATTTTGGTCCCTTTTTCTCTCATGTTTTCATTAACATTTTGTTTTGTTTAATGGCAAATGCGACGTTTCTTCTTATTTATTTACAGAATCATAAATGTGGTGTTAACATGTGTTGTGATCTTTTGTTTGAAGATTTTTACTAGTAATTCTAATTTCTGTAGTGTGTATATATTCTGAAAAACAGTATCAACTAATAGAAATTTGAGGAAATAAACATTGATTTATCTTTCTTTTCAACATGTCATGGTTAATATTAATTTTAAAAAAAAAACTATTAAAAAAGAAAAGAGTAGCATCTGATCTTGTAGTCAACTGCCTGGATTAGTAAAGCATAAAAACATCGGGAAATTGATGAAAATAGTCATACCAACAAACCATATTAAGAAAATAGCCATTCCCTCTCCCAGATTGCAAAAATAGCCACGAGTCCGCACTCGAATCTAGTGCAGACTGCACTCGAACCCAAAACGACCTCGTTTAAAGGCTTAAATGTTTTTTTTTTAAATTTGGATGCGGCACCGCACTTGCGGAGAAAGAGAAGTGTCGAATTGGGATTTTAATTTGTAATTTACATTTTAACCCTTACACTTATTTACTTACTTTACTTTATACTTTTTAGTTTCATAATTTAATTTTACATTTAAAACATATAATCGTTTATTAACTAAAATACGTTAAAAAATACGTTTTAATTTTAACAAGTTATACCATTATAATCGTCTCTTCGATATGTTCGAAATGAGCCAAATATTGAATTTTTTTGATTTATATATTTTAATACATCATATACACTACATAAAAAATAAGTTTTAAAAAATAATTTTTAACAAATAATTTTAATAAAAAATATTTTAATATATATCATATATGATTATTATGTTAATGCGCGATAGAAGTGTAAAACAAAATTGAAAATACGTTAAAAATGAATTTTAAATATAAAAAATATTTTTTATGTAGTGTATATGATATATATTAAAATATATAAATCAAAATTGGACTCATTTCGAACGTATCGAAGAGACGATTACAATGGTGTAACTTGTTAAAATTAAAACGTATTTTTTAACGTATTTTAGTTAATAAACGATTATATGTGTTAAATGTAAAATTTAAATTATGAAAGTAAAAGGTATAAAGTAAAGTAAGTAAATAAGTATAAGGGTTGAAAGTGTAAATTTCATATATGTGTGATTTTAATTTTCAATTTACACTTTCAACCCCTATACTCATTTACTTACTTTGTACCTTTTAGTTTCATAATTTTAATTTTACACTTAACACATATATCGTTTATTAACTAAAATACGTTAAAAAAATACGTTTTAATTTTAACAAGTTACACCATTATAATCGTCTCTTCGATACGTTCGAAATGAGTCCAATATTGAATTTTTTTTGATTTATCTATTTTAATACATGTCATATACACTACATAAAAAATAAGTTTTAAAAAATAATTTTAATAAAAAATATTTTAATATATATCATATATGATTATTATGTTAATGCGATAGGAGTGTAAAACAAAATTGAAAATATGTTAAAAAATGAATTTTAAATATAAAAAATATTTTATATGTAGTGTATATGATATATACTAAAATATATAAATCAAAAAAATTCAATATTGGGCTCATTTCGAGCGTATCGAAGAGACGATTATAATGGTGTAACTTGTTAAAATTAAAACGTATTTTTAACGTATTTCAGTTAATAAACGATTATATGTGTTAAATGTAAAATTAAATTATGAAACTAAAAGGTATAAAATAAAGTAAGTAAATAAGTATAGGGGTTGAAAGTGTAAATTGAAAATTCAATTCACAATTTGAGGAAGAGGTCCGCATCCGCAAGTGAGGAGCCATGGCTATTTGGGTAAAATGGGAGAGAGAATGACTATTTTCTCAAAGTCGTTTTTTGGTATGGCTATTTTCATCAATTTCCCTAAAAACATCTCCTAACAACTTTATAGTGTTGTTGTCTATACTTCTCCAACAACTTTGCTATCTTGTTTTTTAGAATGAAGAAAACTTGAAAATTTTCTGTAATAGAGAGAAATGAAATCCCACAAATGAGATTGAACTTTTATGATTTTATGTTTAAGTTTTTTTTAATGTGTATTTGAAAGATAAATTAGAGAATATTATGTTAATATAACTTGTGTTAAAATCTCTAAAATAGAAAATTCGTTGGAGATTAATATAACCATTTTTAAATATTTTAACTTTTGTTTCTCTATTTTAGAGAAATTATAGAAAACATGTTGGAGATGCTCTAATAGACCGAGTTCGTACAAAAAGAAAAAAGAAAATGAGGGACAAAGAATCTGTTTTTTGTGAAGACATCTGACTTCGAAGGGTAGGTCGGTCTCTCCAAACGTTACTTGTTCGAGTCCCTTCAACGCTGGTGGGGATCCTATTGCCGTGTTCTCTAACTTGGGTAGAAAAGAAAGAAAAGGAACGACATGAAAAGAAAAGGATAGAATGAAAAGG
Source organism: Saussurea involucrata (assembly GCA_033807775.1). Taxonomy (NCBI): domain Eukaryota; kingdom Viridiplantae; phylum Streptophyta; class Magnoliopsida; order Asterales; family Asteraceae; genus Saussurea; species Saussurea involucrata. The sequence goes on along the minus strand of CM066315.1, from coordinate 27,979,463 downwards.
AAAAGTTTTTTTTTTATGTTCTCGAAAGAGAAAGGAAAAGAAGTAATTTTTCATGTTTTTGAACAAGAGTGAAATAAAGTAAATCTGTCATTTTTTTATTTATTTTAAAAGCAAATACTTTTATTAATTACCCCAAATGGATACACCATATGCTAAGTCATAGGAAACACACAGCCCCCATACGAAACAGACCGCAAATCAGCAGAACAAAAAAGAGAAAATATTAAAAGCTACCCTTCTGTTCAGCAGCAGCAAAATCTAACTCGACACCCAAAACCCGACAGCGGCGAAGGAGTAATGTTTGCGAGAGGCAAACAAACTATCCCCTTCGACCTCTGTTTCCGTTTTATCACAGCCTGCTGTCCCGGACCTTCCTGCGCAGTCTTCGACGGCTTATTGCAGAGAGGACGGATTTGCGAACCACCTAGTTACATCCACCTGTATTTTGTTGTTGCGCCTTTTGATCCACTCCAAAATGACCGTTTGGAACTCGTACACTTGATCCACGGTTTTTCTTTTATCCCCTCTAAATATCATCCGATTCCTTTGCTCCCAAATCAAGTACAAAACAGCCCAGATAACCCCATTCCAAAGTGAGTCAGTCGAGTTATTATTAATTTCCTCCTAAAAAGTTTCAAGGACACATGTTTTTTTTTACTTTCCTCCCTTTCCTTTTCTTTGTAACAAAAGTTCCCTTTCTTTTCTTCGTAACAGAAGTTTTGAGAACACAACGTAACGTAAGGGATTAGTCGAGGTGCATATAAACTGACAGACACCCAGGTGAACGAGAATGTAAAACCATGATCACTAAACATGTTCCTACAATTCTAGTTCCTTGGGCCATTGATTCGTATCTCAAGGATCTCTACAACCAAAGAGATCACAGGGGAGAAACAAGGGAAATATAAACTACAAGTAGGTTTACATATGAATTTCCAAGAATCATTGCTAGACTTAACATGTGCTCTGATTGCCATCTACATCTAAGGGGCCGCTTACCCGGTAAAATTCAACACCAATCGCTTACTTACCAGGTAAGATTTTAGTTCATAAAAACGACATCGTATTAAACAATTTACCCGGTAAGCGCTAACCGTGGTAAGATCCTTCGCCTCCACTAAACTCTTGGTCCTTGCCTCATTCTTACCGGGTTAGATTTTTGGTCTTTACCATATTCATCCGGTAAGGTAACATGTACAACTTGGTAAGCACTTACCCGGATAAGCATTCGGTAAACGACCCCTAAGTCTTCCGACTCGAAATAAAGAACCAAAATTACCCATATAAGAAAGAGATGAAAAAGAGAGACATGTATTTTTTTAAAGCTTAATATTATATATATATATATTATGATGTTTAAACCAAATATGAAAAAAAAACCACCAAACAAAATGGCACAATCGCTGTTTCAAAACAAATACACAAGCAGACAGATCACTGGAGAAGAAATAAAGCTTCAACAAATTCATATAAAAATAATAACCAATAAACACACACATATATTCCTCCACCCACTGCACTGCATTTCCATTCCACCAAAACACAAACCATTCTTACATACTCTCTCACTTGCTGCTCCTTTACAACTTTACCTCTGCCATTTCCTCTCTGTAACAATAACAATAACAAACACACAAAACCCATCAGCACAACATGTTACATATTCATCGATGCATATCAGAATATGTATCTCTCAATCACTATATTCATTAATGAATATGCACTATATATGCATTGGTGCATATACACCCTGAAATTAGTAAGGTGAGGAATTAATTACCTTGAGTGCCATTTCCCTTTGTGGTTTGCAGTGCCTGAGACATGGACCTCTGAATACGAGGCGAACCTTGCCTACCATTTCCATTTACTGCACCAGGTAAAGAATGTCTCTTTTTCAAATAAACTTCCTTATCTTGCACAACATCAGGGCTCGACCTCGGGGAGCTGTTTGCAATAGCTTTTAGTCTCGCTGATTCAGTCGCCTGCATATAGCTCGGCACAGAGCTGTTTCCGCTGCTATCTCTTGCTTCTTCATCAACGTGATCAGGTCTCGGTGAACCAAAAGAATTTCTCCGCTTCCCAGCTTTAGAAGAATCCTTCGGCAATTGCTCCAAACTATTCCTTAAACCGGATTCAGGACTAGAACTTACGGTTGACTTCTTGCTAGTTGACCAAGACTTGCGCTTTTGACTCGATACCTTTTTATCGCTTTTAGTCTTCTTAGTGTTCGTTGAGACCTGACTAGAAGGTGTTCCCTGTGATTCAGGAACTGTTATATGGCTTCTTGGAGATGCTTCACCTGATGATTTGTACGCATGATCGACTTTTTCGTGGTCCATGGGCCCACTAGATTTGAAAACTTGATGGCCAGACTCGGGCTCAAGTTCAATGTCACTGGTGTTGTGTTTTTCAGGCATGAGAATATCAGAGGAGGTTTTGTTGATACTTGGAAAAGCGTGTTCTTCAACATCTATGTTATCGTTACTATTCATATAATCTAAAACTTTGGATTCCTCCTCCGATTTCTTGTTTTCGTGTTCGGACTGATCTGGTGAGTCGAGTGTGGACGTGATGGACAGCTCGGTCCCACATTCTGAGCCGCCGTTAGGAACCGCCCTTGAACTATGGGAAACCAAATGTTCTTCTTCCGGTTCAACATCTGTCACCACGGTTGCATTTTCAGGAGTGGTAGAATGAATATCTGTAGACAAACCTGTTGCTTTATCTTGATTAAGAGAATCGGGTGATTTCAATGCGTTGCTTTTTGATGTCAGCTCCTCAAACCTCGATTGAGCCGCTATAAATGCTGGATTACTTGCCTTTCTTGATCCAAACACAGACTTTCTTCCCTCGGAATCTGATTGGTCTGTGGCTAACCTTTTTGCTGGGCGTTTGGGTTCAGTTTCTGATGCGGGTTTCTCAGTGTTCAGATGCATAGGTTCATCTGTCGGCAAATCAGGCTTCTCCATTGACTCTGGTGTGTATGTGTTTGCAGGTTGAGGCTTATTTTCTTCTTCTTCTTCTTCTTCTTCATGGTTTCTTACATTGGAATCTTGTTCAATATTGATCGAGTTTTCTTGCGCTGAAGATGGCACCGATGCTTCCCCATCGTTAGACTTGGTATCTGTTGATTCACAATGAAGAGTTACAGTTTCAATCTGGTTTTCAGTGGTTTTAACCTCGTCTTGATCCTGTTTGGGTGCATGTGACTGAATGGTTTCTGGTGCAGACACAGACATCCACCTCTCCAACCAACTCCAAGCTGAATCGGATTTTGAAGGATCACATTTGATCTTGATTTGCTTGGTCTTTGGTGTTGATTCCAGTAGCTTTTTAAGAAGGAAAAAAACGTTATTTTACCATCCGTTGAAACATGAAATATAAAAGTCATAAAGAAAACAAAGAGTTTCGAGCATTACCTGGCGAGCGAGCTTGTTACTTAGTAGCTTGTCCATGGATACATAGGTTGGATGTGAATTGATTCCAGGATTTTGCACTCCCTGAAAGAAATCAAACATTTATGTGATCTAACGGGATTTCAGATCTGTTATTAGCTTTATATGTGTGTGTGTATATATATATGTTTACCTTCTCCTCAACTGCGGATCTTTCAGCACGACGAGTGCGAACAAGAGTTTGCATCTTGACAATGGCTTGAACACAACGTAAAGTTCCCACAGCATGATTACGAACCAAATGCCCTCGAACAGCCGCTTGCAACTTCACAACATTCTTATGCTTTACCAACTGTTTTTGAGCCTGAAATTTACATGAAACCATAAACCCAAAGCACTAAACAGATGCCATCTCTATTTCAAGCACGCAATCAAAAGAAATACATACCAAGAATCTCCTAACAGCACCCTGGATGACAAGGATGGCTGATTCATCAGGAACAGATTCACACTTAATCTCATCTTCACGAGCAGCTTCGGTTGTGGCTGATTCATCGGGAACAGATTCACACTTAATGTCATCTTCACAAGCAGCTTCGGCCGTGGCTGATTCGATAAGACCGGATTCACACTTAATGTCAACTTCACGAGCAGCTTCTGCCGTGGCTGATTCATCAAGACCAGATTCACACTTAATGTCATCTTCAGAAGCTTTGTTCGTTGTAGTTGGCACTGTAGAATCCTTGGTGATCGAGCTTGCCAACGGAGGCATCTCTTCTGTCCATTGATTGTCGGAAATTTTCTCAGATATGGTAGAATTAACTATTGCTTCAGAACCAATAGTAACAGGTTCCGAGCTCTTCTTGTTCTCTGAAAAAGGTAATTCAGTAACCGAGCTTTCTTTGTTATCTGAAGAAGGTAATTCAGTAACCGAGCTCTCTTTGTTCTCTAAAGATGGTGTTTCAGTAACGACAGTATTGCTCAGAACTCGATGGCTGGCTGATCGTTTCCGAAAACTCCATCCTCGTTTATCAGGACTTTTGTGCTGGAGTGGGTTCGAGTAAATTATTATATTAGTTCATAAAGAAACAAAAAAAGAAATGAAAACAGAGAAACCCTTTAACCAGTTATTCACTCACTGCATTCTGTTTCTTAAAGAAAACAAATTCCAAATAAGTCTTTAAAAGTCAAAACTGTGGACTAAATTGAAACACATCTACTTTTAAATGGTAACCACTGAAGGTACTTTTACCATCATTTCCCTTTTATAGGTCATTCAATAAAGGAAATTGTTGCAATTTGAGATAATCATCTACAGATCTCAAATTAAGATCTAAACTTTAATCGTGCTTAATGGTTACATGCACCTAGAAGATAACACACCCTTGTATAGTTGTATCAAGTAAGATGAGTACCAAATTGCAGGCTCACAAAGCTTTCGAAAAGAATCATAATGAGCTTAATCCAAAGTCAAGGAAGCAAATCAACTGACCCATTAAGCGTAACCCATCAAATTAAGATTCCTTTATCCAACATTCATAAAGTTGAAACATCTTCTTAGATCTCTTTATGTAAAAAAGATTCATTTCCCAAAAGAGAAATAAAAAAGAAAGAAGGAATTCAACCTAAAGAGCCACCAAACACAAATCTCGATTTCAAACCCTCAAGAAACATCTAATCACAAAATATTTACAGATTCAATTACAATCCAACCCCTGTATAGAACCCTTTCCTCCAGCATTTCATTAGGTCTTAGAACAAAAATTCCTAAGTTAGAACAATCAATCAACCATCCATCGAATATGCGAGCTAATAAAAAAGGATAGCAACTTAATTCCACCTAATCAGCTCAAAATCAAGATCTCAAACCCCAACATATCTCAATTCTGAAATTAGTCAAACACCCAATTCGGATCAATCAAAAACAGTGAATCCCATGTTGGAAAGAATTGGAAAAAAAAGGTGCTGTAATGATGAATCACAAGGAATCGAATACACATACACACCCTTTTTCAAAATAAAAAAAGATTTAAGACATTTATTTATTTATAAAATACCTGGGATTGAGAAGAAACATGAATATCATCTTTATCGACAGATTCACGGCTACCCCCACAAGAAATGATCTTGAAGCAGGATGTGGTGGATCTTCCCATGTCTTACGAGCGGATCAGAGTATTTTTGTGCTCACTCCCATTTCAGACTGTTTTTCGTCATTGTTGTTGGAACTTGCACCGGATAGAGAAGAAGGGGTATTTAAGGAACAACACCACCCTAAACACACTCCTCCAATCTAGGTTACCCAAAAAACATATAAAAGAAATTATTATCATATAAATTAGGGAATTTAATTAAACTATTCCAACTTTGACTTTAACTTACATAAATGACTACCTCAACTTTGATTTTGACTTATACAAATGCCCCTTTTCTCTCCCATTTTGCAAATTTGCCCTGCGAATCCGCGATATGGGCCGCGATCGCGGACCCGACCATATGGCCCGCGAAGTTGGTCCACGGTGGGTGCATTTTCGTTAATAAAAAAATAAATGAGGCATTCGCAAGGTGCATGATTCGAACCCTACATCTACAGACGTGTGCACAAGACCTTAACCAGTAATCTAGCAACCTTGATGAATTTTTATTTTGTCCTATTTAATTTTATTTCTAATTTTTTTATTGACGTTTATCTTCCATTTAGAAATCTTTATTAATTATTTTAAGGTTTAAACATTAGAATTATTTATTTTGAAAGAGTAAAATCATTTATACGTTTATTTATTTATTTATTTTGAAAGAGTAAAATCATTAGAATTTTTTTATTTATTTCGTCCTTGATACGTTTATTTTTAATTATTTATTTTGAAAGAGGTGGTTTCAATAAATTATTTATATATTTATTTCGACGGTTCAAATCCACTTCTCATGTTTTTCACGGTAATCTTAACATCTCACACGATCTTTCACAATATGTATATATAGAGATTAACTAGATTTAACCACTAGGTCTTTGGCCTAGTGGCCACCTCTCTTCCGTAAACGCTTCCACCTGGGGGGCCTGTAGGTTGAGGCCTAGGGTTCGAATCCGGGGGAAGACAGGATGTCTTTTTCGGTGCAGGCTCATAGAGGTAGAGCTTGTAGGGCCCACAAAAGTGGACCACGGGGCCATGAGGTCCCCGCCAACAAACCTTTTTTTGAGATTAACTAGATTTTATAAAGCAAAATGACATAAAATGGAAAATTTTAAAATGTCCCTGGCTTAATTAACTAATTAATATAGTTGAGTGAATTACGTTTTTCGTTTCTTAGGTTTTTTATTCATTCCAATTTTCATTTTTAACATTAACTCTTTTAATACCATAGACTGAAACAATAACGAATTATAAATTATAAAGATAAAAATAAAAATAAAAATAAATAATAAATTATGATGATAAAAATATAATTTTAAAACTATAAAAACCAAAAATTAAAATGAAATAAAAAAGGAAATAGATATGAAAATACGTATTTGTTTGAATGAGTCCGACTGATTTGGGGTTGTATCTGAAATTGGAAATGAAAGGGAAATTGAGAATTGGGTGGCATCCATTTTAGTTTTATGATAAAGTCGTAGCAAATTGGAATAAAATGTTTGTTTAGGATTATAATATAAATTGGACCCACCATAACGTGTGTCAAAATAATAAATAAAGATTTCTAAATGAAAGATAAACGTCAATAAAAAAAAAGAAGTAAAACTAAATAGAACGAAATAAAAATGTATCAAGTTTGCTAGATTGCTGTTAAGGTCTTGTGCACACATGCTGTTGATGCAAGATTCGAATTCTTCACCTTGCGAATGCCTCATTTATTTTTTATTAACGAAAATGCACCCATCACGGACCAAGGTCGCGGGCCACATGGGCCGAGTCTGCGATCGCGGCCCATATCGTGGATTTGTGGGGCAGATTTGCAAAATGGGAGAGAGAAGGGGCCTTTATGTAAGTCAAAGTCAAATCTAAGGTAGTTTAATTAAATTTCCTATAAATTATGTTAAAATAATGGGAATTTAATTAAAATACCCAAAGACTTTAACTTACCAAAATACCCATTTTTTCTTTGATTTTACTAAAATACCATTTTTTCCGCAATAGAATTTTGCACTTTCAACCCCTATACTTATTTACTTACTTTACTTTATACCTTTTACTTTCATAATTTTAATTTTACATTTAACACATATAATCGTTTATTAACTAAAATACGTTTTAATTTTAACAAGTTACACCATTATAATCGTCTCTTTGATACGTTCGAAATGAGCCCAATATTGAATATTTTTGGATTTATTTATTTTAATATATATCATATATACTACATAAAAATATTTTTTATATTTAAAATTCATATTCTTATAATTAATTATTTAATTTATGGTACTCTTATAGTTAAAATACGTTTTATTTATTTTATTATCGATGGTCCAAGTGTAAGTATTAAAAATTGACGGAGGCTTTGTGATGGACATGCATCGATCCTTTTGGGCATACTCTGTAACTGCAAATACTTCAGTTTCAAACACACATGAATCATCATTCGCCAAATACCCATTTTCACAATTCTTAAATGAGTCCAGTGATACCAACTTGTCAAAACCCCATTTCATATTCTTCTCATGAAACCTTGTCCTATTTCCATTCACGATATCTATAAACACATACAAATAATAATAATTTAAAACGATTTAATGAATTAGTTAATATATGATTATTATGTTAATGCGATAGGAATGTAAAACAAAATTGAAAAAAATAAGAGATGTACCATAAATTAAATAATTAACTATAAGGGTATGAATTGTAAATATTAATTTTTTTTATGTAGTATATATGATATATAATAAAATAAATAAATCCAAAAATATTCAATATTGGGCTCATTTCGAACGTATCGAAGAGACGATTATAATGGTGTAACTTGTTAAAATTAAAACGTATTTTTAACGTATTTTAATTAATAAACGATTATATGTGTTAAATGTAAAATTAAAATTATGAAAGTAAAATGTATAAAGTAAAGTAAGTAAATAAGTATAGGGGTTGAAAGTGTAAATATGAAATCAAAACAATCAAAATCACATGTGCCGCGGGACCTTTCTTCGCGATCGCGGTATGAAATTTTTCAAAAGTGGTCCCTGTTCGCGATCGCAGACCCTCTTCGCGGAAAAAATGAGTATTTTGGCAAATTCGAAAGAGAAATGGGTATTTTGGTAAGTCAAAGTCAAACTTTGGGTATTTTAATTAAATTCCCTAAAATAATTTCTAGAAAATATTAAATGTTTATATTATTATTTTAATTGATTTTAAATTAAATGTCTATTTTCAACAATAAATATTTTTATTTTTATTTTACATTTAGTTATAAGATGAAACTTTTTTATCTTTTTATAATTAAATATAATTTTTTTTGTTAATTAAAAAGTATAATAACTAATCATTTCTATCTTTAAAAAAAGATATTAATTATTTCTAAAATTATATGTCTTTTTCATTGTAAGTATTTATTTTAAGATGAAAAAATAGTACTATTTGTTACAAATATAAAAAAAATATTTTATCTAACACATGTATTCGACATGTTTAGGTGTAAAAAAGGTTTTCGACATGTTTAGGAATAAAGAAAGGTTTTCTTGTAACAATTTCGTCATATAAATTAGAAAAATAAGGTTTTTTTAGGTATAAAAATGTTTTCTTTTAACAATTTCGTCATATAAATTAGAAAAACAAGGTTTTTAAGTCAACCGAATTAAATATACGGAGTTTAGATGTATCATTGAAGATCGAATATAATTAGAAATTAAGATGAATTAGAGTAAAATATGATGAATTATGAAAATTATTAAGTATGGTATAAGATAATTAATGATTGGATTATGATTGGGATGTAAACAATGAATATGTATGTATCTATTGGTAAATAAATGAAGTTGAATATATATGGTTGATATATGCACCTCTGTTTATTAAAACGGACATAAACAAAGTGGCACCGCAGTAGGAGACACGAGAACGAGCAGTGATGTACTATTTCATATATACATTAACACCCCAATACTATCACTAAATAACAAAATCACCCCCTCAATTTATTATGTTTTCACGTCTTATATCATTGTTCTTATACAATAAATATAAATCAATTAAATTATAGCTTTGATCTTTGAGGTTTTGTAAAAAGTCTGAAAACTGAACCTGAATTTTAATAGTCTATAAATTATTTTTGTGTTATTCAATAAAAAATAGAGTAAATTACATGTTTGGTCCCTGTGTTTTTTTAATAGAAAATAAAAAATAAAATAAATGACTAAAATACCCTTCTAAACTAACTGAGTTAACAAAAAATGTTGGATGAAGTTAGTTTTAGGGACCAAAGACGTTATAAAATGCAAACCACCAGGGCCGGTCCTGAGATTTCGGATGACCATGACGAAAAAGCAAAAAAAGTGCCCCTAATAACACATATAAAACGAAATAACCTATTTAAAGGGGTTTGGAACCTACTTTAGCTTAGGGATGAGCAAATCGGACCGATTTCCCGAACCGAACCGGTACCATGTATTCGGTCCGGTATTCGGTTCCATATAATCTCCAAATTCGGTATTTCGGTACCGGGATTTTCCCGAAAATACCGAAACCGAACCGGAATTTTAAAAGTCATTGTTTTTATAAAAAAAACGTAAGTATGCATATCATCTCCTATATAAACTAAACTTATCTTTGCTAATCAAGATATATCATCTTCTAAACTAACCAAACCTTCTCCATAAACCCAAAAAATCGACCCCGCATACATAACCATAAAAAAATCGGTACCCTTACAAACACATCAAAAAATCGACAAATTTGGGATTCGGGAATTGCTTTGAAACACATTTGAAATATTACGAAGATGTTTTGGTTTGCTATTGGTTTTGATACACATTCGATACATTTTCATATTTTCGGTCCTAAGTGGTACTAGTACCGATTTTCCCGTCCCGAAACCGAAACCGAACCGGTATATACGGTTCGGTTTTCGGTACCACTTTTTAGTCCCAAAAAAATTCGGTACCAACCGGTTCGGTACCGGTCCGGTCCCGATCTCATCCCTACTTTAGCTAGTCGGCTCATCCTCTAAATATAAAGCGTCACCACTAGCACTATATGTTTTTTTCTTAAGAAATTAACCATTGAGGAAGAACCTTCATTTTCAGAGCTTCCATCGGGTATATAAGATCTATCACTAAATCTTATCCCATTAAAGGCAACAACTATGTAGTAGCAAGAAATAAAACTTTAGGAAGCCTTGTTATGGAGAAGAAAGGTGTGAACAACTTACACAAAGAACTTGAAACATAACAAAAATTTAGTCCTACAACTATGCTCATCCAAAGAACCACAAATGTGATTTTCAGATCGCATAAAATGAAGCCAAAATCCTAAATATGTATATAGATTAAGGAGTCCATAATCGATTGCTAGCTTTGCTCGATGCCTCCTCCTTAGATTCCAGAATTGGGGGGGAGGGGGGGGGGGCATTAGGAATTAGGATGCATATGCTTTTTGGCCTTTAGGACAGATTGTTGAATAGACAAAAAGAGCCAAAGACCGAGAAACGTAGACTCAGTGTCGTGTCTGTATGAGATACTGAGTAGTGATATAGAGACTTCAATAGCGTGAGAGGGATATTTACTGGGCAGATTCGAGATTCAGAAGCGTTCAGATGGTTGTGATCGAGTTAGAAAGAAAATACCTGATAAGGAATAAGGTTACTTGGTTTAGTGTTGATAGATAAAAGGCAACAACCGTGAAATCGTGAACTAGCAAGCCAACGTAATAGCCTATCGATTAGGGACGACAACCCATCAAGTGTAGATCGATTTAAGGGAGCAATTATGGCAGATGAAAGAAAAAAGCTAAGATCAATTTAGAGAGATAAAAGTAATTAGAGGCGATAGGAGATATGATTACTGATCGATCAATCGATTTAGGGCCCTAACTGGAAACTCTAAGCGGTCGTATTCTTTTTTGGACCCGCAACGTAACCTACCAAACTTACCTTAGTGCGGAGCCGATGATGCCTTTGTGGGCCTTGCTGCCCATGGCCACAGCCATGACAACCATAGGCCAGGGTCGGGCCTGCAAACCACGAGAATGCAATCCATAGATATTTCAAAGTAGGGACCCAGACTGTTAAAACACATAAACCACAGGGACCAAACATGTAATTTACTCGATTTAATGGAAAAAAGTTTATAAAATTGTAACACCCAAATCTGGAAGGTGAAATAAAATGATTTTTGGTTTACTTTGGACATAAAATGTAGAATAGTATGTGTAACACCCCGATTTCTGGAAGGTATCGATCTTTGGTGGGTATCGATCTTTGGTGATAAACATGAAAAATAGAATTTTGTAATAAATCCTAGATTTTATAGTCTTGTTGGATGGAGAATTCAAATACGAATCCAACTGTCCTTTCCGGAGCGAAAACGGAGCTAAAACGAAGAAGTTATAGCCAAAACAGTTTTGGTACCCCTGAGCTACTATGACCAGTGTCAAAGTCGCTGTCATAGTCCCAGGCGGGCACCTGGTTGCTGTCAAATGCGATTTTTCAGCTTTCTTCTTCATTTCTCACCCCACAACCTTCCCTTTCTTTCCCAAACCGATCTCCCACCCTATCCTATGAACCCAAACTCATTTTTGGGGCTTTTCTCTTAGAAATCAAGTGTTCCCTCATCATTTATGCTTGTGATTTCATCTCTTGGTGCAAGATTCAAGTTCCACCTCCATTTTCTTGAGATTCTAGGATTTTGAGGTTTTACTCAAGATCCAAGGGGTAAGTTCATCCTCTTTTTTTCTAATCCTTATTTGAGTTATAAATACTCCATTGATGATTTCCTAGTGTTTTATTTCTTCAATTTCCCTTTTGGACGCTTTTGGGAAAGTTAGGTCAAACTTTGGATTTTGGTATAATTAGAGATGTTGGTGTGAAATGTTTGGGGGAAACGATTCTAAATGGATATTAATGGTTGGGAACTTGTAGATCTAAGTTTTTGGAGGATTTGGCTTGAAGATTCAAGTTTCTCCAAAGGAGCTTAAATTGGGGAAAATCTAGATTTAACCTAAATCTAGCAAGGTGAGTTCAAGTTGATTTGTGAAAACGTTGTACATGCCAAAAATGTTATTTTCCAAGTATTTATGTGTTTTATATAAAATTATCAATTGTTGAGTTATTTGGTGAGTCTTGATCATTTGAAGCATTTAACTTTATAGACATTGTAAAATACCCTTATTTTGGGTCTTTGGGAAATTTGATAAATGAAACATAAATGAAAATGCTTTGATGATTTAATTGCCTAAGTTATTTGGTAAAAATGCATTTTTTGTACTTGTTGAAAATATGCATAGTTTGTGTTAAGGGGTGCTTTGAAAATACCAACGCATGGGTTACTGGATTTTGGTCATTCCCGACCCCTGCGAACATTTTGGAAATTGTAAACCTTTTGGTTTTGGGGAAAAGATGTATTTTGAGTATTCGATGAGTAAATCTTAGGTGTTGATACAATTTAACGATTTATCTTACGAGTGTAAATCTTTTGGTATAAATGTACATCGACAGGTGTTTTGGAAAATGATTTGTTTTAACCTAGGTGGTATGGAGTTGTTTATGTTTACGGAGCATGTTTCGCATAAACGTGTTTGTTTACGTTTTATTTCATTTTATGACTTTTAACATATGGTCTTTTAATTTGTTGAGCTGGTGGCTCGGTATTTGATTATGTTGGGTTTTGGGGCATTTGTCCAGTTTTGATAGCTCAACATAGAGCTTTGGTCACGATTTATATTTATTTGAGAATTACATGTTTTGAATGCGCTAGTTCATTCATTTGGAGTCATGTAATGTTTTAGACCTTATTGATATGGATCCATTGGCACTAGAGTTTTACGTTCAATGTTGGGACGCTAGTTTTCCACATTGTAGCACGATATAGGCATCGAGGTAAGGTGTAAGTCCTATGTGCTAGTATGTTCCACATGAGATTTACGTTCAATGATGGGACGCTAGTTTTCCACATTGCCACACGAAATAGGCATCGAGTTTAGGTGTAAGTCCTATGTGCCTAGTACGTTTCTTGGATATGGATAACTCAATGTATATACCTAGAGGGGTTGAAGTTGATACTCCATGGGTGTACGCTTTAAGTAGTCGAGCTCGACATCCAATACGTAAATCTCGATATTGATAAGTGACCTAACTTTGTGTGCCCGTCACATTCGATGGAACCGGGTCTCCCCCGTCCCCGAACGGTGCTGTTTTGGGTATTTATTTTTATCCATGTTTTCGGTGACGTGTTATATTTAATTGGATTGTTTTCCATGACTTATTGACGGTGTATTATGCCTCATCCTTATTGAAATGTTTTGAATAATGGAGTTTTGTTCATATATATATAATTTGGGAAAGTTAATATTTAACCACGTTTTGAGTTTTGGAATTAAGTTCATTTTTGGGATATGGTTTATATGAAAGCTTTGTTTTGTTCATATATATATAATTTGGGAAAGCTAATACTTAACCACGTCTTGAGTTTTGGAATTAAGTTCATTTTTGGGATATGGTTTATATGAAAGCTTTGTTTTGTTCACACACACACACACACACACACACACACACATATATATATATATATATATATATATATATATATATATATATATATATATAATTTGGGAAAGCTAATATTTAACCACGTTTTGGAGTTTTGGAATTAAGTTCATTTTTGGGATATAGTTTATATAAAAGCTTTTGTCATAGGATTTGCGTGTGTTGAGAAAACGAGTTGTTTGCATAATTAATATAAATCCTTTTTGGGAAATCATGTTTTCAAGCTACATCCTCCTCGTTTATTGAATTTACACAATCATGATAAAACTCTTTGTAACACCCTCAAAATTTGGAATGAGCAACTAACTTTAACTTCAATAAATTAAACTAAAAGATGATAAAATTTCTTCTACATATCATCCTTGAAAATACCTCAAAGTTTAAACATCACACATTAAACAGCCAACAACTCTAGGCGGATGTTACTTAACCCAAATAAAAGTTGTTGATCCCAAAAGTGCAGAAGACTTCGCTAAGCATCTCACTTCTCGTGTACTCTACTAGCACTCATCACTTCACAGTGTAGCTAAAGTTATTCCCAACCTGAACCTGTTGCACATGCCGACAAATAAAAAGGTTAGGCTAACACCTAGTGAGTTCAAGAGTTTACATCATGAGCAAATCATTTGATAAACCAAAAGATTCAACTTAATAAATGATTTTCTAAAAGGGTTTGTATAAAAGACATCGACAACCCATTTTCCAAACACACACGATTTCTGAGAGGAAAGCTTTCAATGAAAATCGTTTCTCTACAAAAGACTCGAATCCAAAACTCACATCAAGAGTTAATAAATAATAATTTCTCAAATAATCGCCAATGCGAATAAATAAAATACCCGAAATCAATACCCTTCGGTGATGGGGAGACCCGATCTCATCGAATGTGGCAAACACATAAATTAAACCACAATTAATAAACGCAAGTAAGCTTCTTGGATGTGGAAAGCAGATGACATCAACCATACTAGGTCTTTAGTCAATCTTCGGCATCAACCATACTAGGTCTTTAGCCCATCTTAGACATCAACCATACTAGGTCTTTAGTCCATCTCCGGCATCACCCAAAACTAGGTCTTTAGCCCATTTTAGACATCAACCATACTTGGTCTTTAGTCCATCTCCGGCATCAACCAAAACTAGGTCTTTAGCCCATTTTAGACATCAACCATACTAGGTCTTTAGTCCATCTCCGGCATCAACCAAAACTAGGTCTTTAGCCCATTTTAGACATCAACCATACTAGGTCTTTAGTCCATTTAAAACTACCAAGTTCAACCATACTAGGTCTTTACCTTGGAAACCCACCATCCAAAATAAGCTTATTTGACGTAAATATATACATGACCCCAAAAGAATAACTAATGCATTCCAATCATGTAAACATCGAATATAATGCAATTCATGCAACTCAAACCCCAAGCCCACGTCGAGCTTATTAAAAATCGGGCGAATGCCCTCGAGACTCAACTGAGTCCAAAACCGAGCCCTCTGCTCAAAAGATCTAATGATCATTTATCAATATCAATTCATGCAAATGAAATGCATCTAACCCACATCATGCAAACACGTGCTCCGAGGCATGATAATCTCACAACCCCTTCATTGCCACTTTTCCAATGAAGTGAAATCATATATGCATCTATATGTGTGTATACGTATATGTGAATCTTTTGTAACTCGACAATGCATATAACCCGTCATAACTCATTAATCCCAAAGGTACTAATAATACAAAATCAACAAACGGCCATCACGTCTAAGACCCAACACTCACACCGACACATACTCAGATAAAACGCAATTAAGCACATAACACCTCCAAGGTTCCACCTTGAGCTACTAAAATCGGCAAACACTCAAAACACTCATTTGAGTATGAATCAAGCCTTTAAAGGCCAAAATAAACGTTTGGCTAAATACGTGTTGCTCACATGGCTACGTAAACCAAAATACATCGTTACCCAAAATCTTTACCCTTTGGATTTCTCAATTGGCCATCTGCCCAAAATAAAAGGTTTACAACTCTCAAAGTATTCATACGGTCAAGTGATAATTTTATACGCTCAACACTTTAATTAATCAAAACCCACTAATTACTCAACAAGTGATAATTTTATATAAAGCACACAAATACTTTAAAATAAACATTTTGGCAGGTACAAAGTTTTCACAAAGCAACTTGAACTCACCTTGCTAGATTTAGTTAAATCTATTTTCCCAAACGTATGCTCCTTTGAAGAAGCCCGAATCTTCAAGTCCAAATCTTCCAAAAACCTAAATCCACAATTTCCAACCATAAACATTTATCCCCAAACACTTAGAATCATTTCTCCCAACATATTACACCCAAAATCACCAATATATCGAAACCTAACTTCTAAAATAAAGAGAAGAGAAGATTACCTCAACCATCAAGTGAATCCACCAACCAAACACTTCTAGTGTTACCAAAGTGATCCTCATTCTTCATTTCACCCAAAGAAAGTAAAGGTTTAGTTGAGGGTTGGGTAAAACCCTAGAAATTTGTAGAAATCTCACAAAATGGAGAGGAGATGAAGAATTCTGACCTCCAACTATAATTCCTTACTAAGAGGTGGAGATAGTATTTGATTCACAAGATTTGTGGCTTCAAGGGTTTTAAAATCGGTTTAGAGGGTTAGGGTTTGGTTTGGGAGAGTTTAGAGAGAGATATGTGAAATAGAAAATGAAAGGGAGGTGAGTTCGTGGGTTTAAAACCCTCTGGAGCCCGCTCGCGATTGTGACACGGCGAGAGCGACCATGTCACAATCGCCGGGGCACTCTCGCCCAAAATGTACCGAGGGTCATCTCCCCCTCGCGATTGTGACACGGCGATAGTGACCTTGTCACTATCGCAGGGCACTATCGCCCCTGAGGTACCGAAGCTCGATTTTTGTCCCGAATGAACCCGATTTGCTGAGATTCTTTCGCACACCTCTTCCCAACGTTAAACCTTCACCTTAATAAAATTCTGGGTGTTACACTCTTGAACTCACTAGGCGTTAGCCTAACCTTTTTATTTGTCAGCATGTGCAACATGTATCAGTTGGGGAATAGTTCTAGTGACACTGTGAAGAGTGGAGAGCTAGTTGTGTGTTCAAGAAGTAAGTGGTTTGGTGAAGTCTTTCGCTTTATGGGAATAACAACTTTGTATTGGGTTTGAGTAACACCCGTCCTCTTTAGTCGTAGTATGTGACTTAAGATATGGAATGTTGGCATTATTTTTATGTTTTAAAGTTGAAGTTTTTTTAGGATGGATTTATAGAAAGGACTTTATCCTCATTTGGTTATTTTATTGAAGTTTTTATTTAGTTGCTATTTCCAATTTTGAGGGTGTCACAAGTTGGTATCAGAGCTTAAGTTTGAGAGAATTAGGTGTTGATTTTGGATACATAGACTCAAACTAGCATTCTCTTAAATGAATGAGAGTGAAATTGCATCACGAGTTACTCTAAGATAGGATATTTTGAGGTTGATGGAGTCACTAGAAATGGGAATCACGTCTAGAGTAGCAAGGATGATCATGTACGGTACATTTATAATTGCATCTGGCCAGTGTTATGGTGAACCTACAAGTTACATGTGTATACTTGGATTACTTTGATGTGCTGACCGTTGGGGTAGTAAAGGAGTTTCTAAGCAAATAGTCGATAGTCAAGGTTGATGATTTTAGCATTTGTCTTTTGGAGTGACAATAAGCATCATGATTGCATTAAATGGACCATATCGGGTTGAAAATTGTTGGTTGGATTAGAACCATAGGCTTATTGGATCGACTTTAATTCAAGAAGAAATATTAAGGTTAATTGATTTATTTCCAATTATCGTCGTAAGATGTGTGAGCATTCGAATGACGGTAGTGTGATTGGGAAATTGAGAAGTGTAGTTTCGAGACGTTGACTGCCGACTAAATTCATGCACAAAACTTATTTTAAAGTAAAGCGCATCAATTGTTTCTCGTGTCCCTAAATCGTCATGTGGATTGTGTTTCGAAATCTCGGAAAAACGTTTAGCACACACACAATTTTAAATCATGATTTTAAACATGCATGAAATTATTTTATTGCAGTGAATTACAAACTTTGTCGGGACTTGCTCTATTTTGTTGTTGTCCAACGTTATTTTCGGATACCACGTTATCCATATTTTGATGATGTTTAAGATTTTGGACAAGTAACGACGACATATGACCTTAACATTGGATCTCCTCCACATATGTTAAGGTTTAAAATGAGAGTTACCTTCCGCTAATTTGGTGTTTGAGTTTTATTGAGAATTTTATCTCATGCGGGTTTTCTTGTAGAAGTACTACTTTATATTGTATTGCAACAAGTGAGAATTTGTGGAATTATTACATTTTAGCCATAACTTTGTTTTATGCGATTTGATTTTTAGGGTGAAAATGTCGGTACCATTTGGTTGATCAGATGCCAATGAGCTTCATTGAGTCTTATGAGAGTTTTGTTGAGTTCTATGGAGTTTTTGTTTTACAACGTTGTGTTGCGTGAGTACAACTTTGAAACGTGTATACTTTAATTATTATGTGTAGGGGTGCTCACGGGTTGGGTTGATCGGATTGAAAGCATTTCGACACATCAACCCAATATTGGCGGTTTGAAAAAATTTCAACCCGACCCAACCCAACCCGTTCGGGTTGATCGGGTTGGTCGGTTGTGTTTAAACAAGGTAAAATCAAAATTAGAAACATAAAAATAAAGGAAACATGTTTTTAAAATACAACCGATAATTCACATAATATATAGATACTACATATAAAAATGTCTAAACTAAATATGATCAAATAACTTGACGTCTCCAATTTGCATATTTCTTAAATCTTAAATATATCACCATCAACTGTTTTTCTCAATTTGCATATATATGTTAGCATTTACTATATATATATATATATATACATGTGTGTGTGTGTGAAGGAGTTATATAGAGATGGATAAGAGATTGAATATATGTATATCGGGTTCATCGGGTTGGGTTGGGTTCAAATTCTCCTAACCCGATATCAACCCAATACATACGGTTTGAGGATTTTCAACTCGATTGTACATCGGGTTGCTTCGGGTTGGGTTATTTTACGTCGGGTTGGGTTGGGTTGATCGGGTTTTTGAGCACCCCTAATTATGTGTGTTAATTTTTGGATTTTATTGAGCATTGTGTCTCACACGAGTCTTGTTAAGAAAATATTGCTTTATGTCGTATTGCAACCAAGGTTCTAAATGGCGTGCGGCGTGGCGTGGCGGCAAGGCCAAGCCTCAAGCCTTAGGAGCCACGACGAGCCATGGCGTTTGTCAAGACGTGACTTATGACGGCAAATCTCTATATCATATATAATATTATATATAAAAACATATGTTTTGTACTATTAATCAATGACTCAATGACAATAAACAAGTTAAATTAGGTTATATATTAAAAACTAGCAAATAAGACATTAAAAACGTAAAGAAAAATCAAATATCTCTCTACAAAAGACATCACATTAGGCTATGGCGTGCCACAGGCATAACGTGGCGTGAGACACAAGCCTTGAGCCACGGCGCGCCATGGCGGCTGTCGCGGCGAGCCTTTTAGAACAGTGATTGCAACCAAAAGAGTGGTTTTGGAATTTTAATGTTGCATGGTTTTATCTTTTGAGTTTTGTGCTAACATATTTCGTTGCATCTTGTGTAGTGTATGAATCAATTTATAACCATGATGTGAGTAAACATACAAGAGTATCATGATAGTTCATCATAATGATTTGCTTTATGCACTTTCGGTTAATTGGTCCTTTTGTTATCGTTTCAAGCAAATGCATTATATTGATTTATTGATATGCATAGCATTGTAGCCCACTATTTTGGAGCTTTAATGCACATCGTTTGTACGATTCGAAATTTGAATTCGATTTAAATTCTTTTAAGTGACAATCAAATTGCATGCACTTACTGTTTTCCTAAGTTCTGAGAAAATTACCTTAATGTATGTAAGTCTTGTTAGAAGATTTTTATTTCCATGTCATTATATGACTAAACGAGAAATTTCAAAACTTGATTTAATGAATCTCCTCATTTGAAATTTCGTATGGATTATCTATTGCATGTTGTTTTATCTTAGAAAAACTCCCAAGAGAGTGTTACAAATTTACATGCATGTCCTGATTTGAGATTTCTTCACGATATTTTAGCCGATACTTTCGAATGAATGAAAGCATATTGTTATTTGAACTTAAATTTGAAACTGACACAAATCATTTCATATTTTAACCAAGTGTATACATATATCGTTACGTCATTTTTACGAAGTAAACTATCGCATGCGACTTTTGTTGATGGAATGTATTCCATGTCGTTTTACGGTTAGAAAGAGAATTTCGGAGTCGATGTCGTTTAAAATTTCTTTTCAAAGTTTCGTACAAATCTTTTGGTGCACACTATTTTTATGCAAGAAATTACTTACGACTCATGGCATAAATAAATTCATGCTAGGACCGTAGCGGTTCATTTTAAAAGCTTGTTGAGCTTACTTTTGCATTTGTTAGTAAATCGAGTAGTGATTGAGTAATTTTCAAATGATTTTCATATGGGGGACGAGTGTGCCCATTTTGCATAATCACCGAGTACGTAGTAGTAAATTTTTGCACGTACGATAAATTGTTATAAAAATATTTGTGTTGAAAGATTTTATAAAATTTTCAATTGGCATAATTGTTGAGTCTGTCACCTAAAAACCTTGAACTCATTAGGCTTTGAAAGGTTAAGTAACCCCGGTAAGAGTAAAGGTGTATAAAACCTCGGCAGTGGAAGGTTGGGTATTCCGACGTGTGTTGGTACCGTAAGTTGAGTAGTATCGTTTGCAGATTCGGTGTACTTTTGTAACTGGAGGGTTAGAATCGCGGTATCTTTTAATAATGCTTATGGTAACCATTATATTCAGCAACCTTGTTTTGGGTTTGTTAGTTTTTGCATAAAGAACGTGTAGGACCCTTTAAACACCATGTGGATAACCTTGGTTTTATGGGAATGCTCGGCGAATGAAACTCGTGTTTGGAGTTCTGTGGTGGTTCGAATCTTGGTGGAATGATTAAGTGTCAACTTTTGGATTTCGAGGCCAAGAACAATTATAGTATGTGAAGTGTTATAGACCAATTTTAAGAGATAATGGCATCACTTGTAGTGGTTTTAAGAAGTTCGGATTGTGATAAGTGGCTTTAGTTGAACGACTCTACTTGAATGGTGAAATAATATGTCGATTGGTTGATTGGTGATTAGACATATTCGTAGAGCCGTATAATCGATGGGTCAAGGACGATCGACTGTTTTGGAGTCTAATAGTACTTGTTAGAGTTAGATGTCAGTTCGATAGTGGGAACGACTGAACTTGGGAATTTATTGTTATTTTCAGTGGCGATCGTACTCTGGGATGGTTGGAGAAAGAGCTTATAAGAGTGTAGATCTGGACTGATTAGTAATCGGAATCTGTCGTTGGGGAAGTATGAATCACTTAATGTTAGGAGACAACCAAAGTCTTTTGGTTGGAATCTACTCTAATGAGTTAAGCGTTCACTCGGGCGTATGGGAACTAGATTTCGAGGACAAAATCTCTTTTAAGGTTGAGAGGATTGTAACACCCCGATTTCTTGAATGTATCGATCTTTGGTGATAAACATGAAAAATAGAATTTTGCAATAAATCCTAGATTTTATAGTCTTGTCGGATGGAGAATTCAAATACGAATCCAACGTTCCTTTCTAGAGCGAAAACGGAGCTAAAACGAAGAAGTTATGGACAAAACAGTTTTGATACCCCTGAGCTACTATGACCAGTGTCAAAGTTGCTGTCATAGTCGCAGGCAGGTACCTGGTTGCTGTCAAATGCGATTTTTCAGCTTTCTTCTTCATTTCTCACCCCACAACTTTCCCTTTCTCTCCCAAACCGATCTCCCACCCTATCCTATGAACCCAAACTCATTTTTGGGGTTTTTCTCTTAGAAATCAAGTGTTCCCTCATCATTTATGCTTGTGATTTCATCTTTTGGTGCAAGATTCAAGTTCCACCTCCATTTTCTTGAGATTCTAGGATTTTGAGGTTTTACTCAAGATCCATGGGGTAAGTTCATCCTCTTCTTTTCTAATCCTTATTTGAGTTATAAATACTCCATTGATAATTTCCTAGTGTTTTATTTCTCCAATTTCCCTTTTGGACGATTTTGGGAAAGTTAGGTCAAACTTTGGATTTTGGTATAATTAGAGATGTTGGTGTGAAATGTTTGGGGGAAACGATTCTAAATGGATATTAATGGTTGGGAACTTGTGGATCTAGGTTTTTGAAGGATTTGGCTTGAAGATTCAAGTTTATCCAAAGGAGCTTAAATTGGGGAAAATCTAGATTTAACCTAAATCTAGCAAGGTGAGTTCAAGTTGATTTGTGAAAACGTTGTACATGCCAAAAATGTTCTTTTCCAAGTATTTGTGTGTTTTATATAAAATTATCAATTGTTGAGTTATTTGGTGAGTCTTGATCATTTGAAGCATTTAACTTTATAAACATTGTAAAATACCCATATTTTGGGTCTTTGGGAAATTTGATAAATGAAACATAAATGAAAATGTTTTGATGATTTAATTGCCTAAGTTATTTGGTAAAAATGCATTTTTGTATTTGTTGAAAATATGCATAGTTTGTGTTAAGGGGTGCTTTGAAAATACCAACGCATGGGTTACTGGATTTTGGTCATTCCCGACCTTGCGAACATTTTGGAAATTGTAAACCTTTTGGTTTTGGGGAAAAGATGTATTTTCAGTATTCGATGAGTAAATCTTAGGTATTGATACATTTTAACGATTTATCTTACGAGTGTAAATCTTTTGGTATAAATGTACATCGACAGGTGTTTTGGAAAATGATTTGTTTTAACCTAGGTGGTATGGAGTTGTTTATGTTTATGGAGCATGTTTCGCATAAACGGGTTTGTTTACGTTTTATTTCATTTTATGACTTTTAACATATGGTCTTTTAATTTGTTGAGCTGGTGGCTGGGTATTTGATTATGTTGGGTTTTGGGGCATTTCTCCAGTTTTGATAGCTCAACGTAGAGCTTTGGTCACGATTTATATTTATTTGAGAATTACATGTTTTGAATGCGCTAGTTCATTCATTTGGAGTCATGTAATGTTTTAGACCTTATTGATATGGATCCATAGGCACTAGAGTTTTACGTTCAATGTTGGGACGCTAGTTTTCCACATTGTAGCACGATATAGGCATCGAGGTAAGGTGTAAGTCCTATGTGCTAGTATGTTCCACACGAGATTTACGTTCAATGATGGGACGCTAGTTTTCCACATTGCCACACGAAATAGGCATCGAGTTAAGGTGTAAGTCCTATGTGCCTAGTACGTTTCTTGGATATGGATAACTCAATGTATAGACCTAGAGGGGTTGAAGTTGATACTCCATGGGTGTACGCTTTAAGTAGTCGAGCTCGACATCCAATACGTGAATCTCGATATTGATAAGTGACCTAACTTTGTGTGCCTGTCACATTCGTTGGAACCGGGTCTCCCCCGTCACCGAAATGTGCTGTTTTGGGTATTTATTTTTATCCATGTTTTCGGTGACGTGTTATATTTAATTGGATTGTTTTCTATGACTTATTGACGGTGTATTATGCCTCATCCTTATTGGAATGTTTTGAATAATGGAGTTTTGTTCATATATATATAATTTGGGGAAGTTAATATTTAACCACGTTTTGAGTTTTGGAATTAAGTTCATTTTTGGGATATGGTTTATATGAAAGCTTTGTTTTGTTCACACACATATATATATATATATATATATATATATATATATATATATATAATTTGGGACAGCTAATATTTAACCACGTTTTGGAGTTTTGGAATTAAGTTCATTTTTGGGATATGGTTTATATGAAAGCTTTTGTCACATGATTTGCGTGTGTTGAGAAAACGAGTTGTTTGCATAATTAATATAAATCCTTTTTGGGAAATCATGTTTTCAAGCTACATTTTCCTTGTTTATTGAATTACACAATCATGATAAAACTCTTGAACTCACTAGGCGTTAGCCTAACCTTTTTATTTGTCGTCATGTGCAACAGGTTTCAGTTGGGGAATAGTTCTAGTGACACTGTGAAGAGTGGATAGCTAGTTGTGTGTTCAAGAAGTAAGTGGCTTGGTGAAGTCTTCCGCTTTATGGGAATAGCAACTTTGTATTGGGTTTGAGTAACACCCGTCCTCTTTAGTCGTAGTATGTGACTTAAGATATGGAATGTTGGCATTTGTTTTATGTTTTAAAGTTGAGGTTTTTTTAGGATGGATTTATAGAAAGGACTTTATCCTCATTTGGTTATTTTATTGAAGTTTTTATTTAGTTGCTCTTTCCAATTTTGAGGGTGTTACAAGTTGGTATCAGAGCTTAAGTTTGAGAGAATTAGATGTTGATTTTGGATACATAGAATCAAACTAGCATTCTCTTAAATGAATGAGAGTGAAATTGCATCACGAGTCACTCTAAGATAAGATATTTTGAGGTTGATGGAGTCACTAGAAACGGGAATCACGTCTAGAGTAGCAAGATGATCATGTACGGTACGTTTATAATTGCATCTGGCCAGTGTTATGGTGAACCTACAAGTTACATGTGTATACTTGGATTACTTTGATGTGCTGACCGTTGGGGTAGTAAAGGAGTTTCTAAGCAAATAGTCGATAGTCGAGGTTGATGATTTTAGCATTTGTCTTTTGGAGTGACAATAAGCATCATGATTGCATTAAGTGGACCATATCGGGTCGAAAATTGTTGGTTGGATTAGAACCATAGGCTTATTGGATCGACTTTAATTCAAGAAGAAATATTAAGGTTAATTGATTTATTTCCAATTATTGCCGTAAGATGTGTGAGCATTCGAATGACGGTAGTGTGATTGGGAAATTGAGAAGTGTAGTTTCGAGACGTTGAATGCCGACTAAATTCATGCACAAAACTTATTTTAAAGTAAATCGCATCAATTGTTTCTTGTGTCCCCAAATCGTCATGTGGATTGTGTTTCGAAATCTCAGAAAAACGTTTAGCACACACACAATTTTAAATCATGATTTTAAACATGCATGATTTTAAATCATGATTTTAGCATCAATTGAAGTTGGTATCAGAGTTTTAGCTTAAGAGATTTAGGGTATTGATTTGGCCTAAACTTAAACTGAGCGGTGTATAAGTTATTGAGATGGAGATAAAAGAGTGAATGCAAGACTTGGTAGTGACTAAACATCACTTGGCGTTTGTATAAGTTTTGATCATATAGTAATACGCATCATAAGGTCAGTGTGGAGGAGCATGGGAGAGTGGGAGCCAATGTTGGTTAGGTTTGAAGGTGTTTAATCGTAATATTTATGCATAACACTTATATGCATGTGAAGTGTTTATTTTCGCAAGAAAGATTTATGTTTAATTAAGCGATCTTTAAGGGTGAAAGATATAGATCGATAATAGTTCTACTAAGTATCATTGGCAGTTCTTATGAGGCATTTTGGATGCACATATAGTTTTGCTTAGATGCATGGTTTGGTGGTTATATACATTCCAATTTTGAGGAATAGTAAGTATTTTGTTTTGACACTTTCATGAGTTTATTACATAATAAGAGTTGTTATTCATGTTATTATATGCATAGGGATTTTAATACTAATCGGTGTTCGACATCGTTCTATGTATTGGCGCGTACATGGTAAATTGATTATAGTTGATGACAATATGTTATAGTCTAACTTTAGAATCGCACGGTAATAATAATAACATATGGTATCAGTATGGCCTCACGTGGATCGGCAAGGGATGCTATTATCAAAGAAGGTGCTAATGGAGTGGCACCACCAGTAAGTCGAGGTCGAGGCCGAGGCCGAGGTAGGGGTCAAGGTAGCCGCCACTCTGCAAGCTCGAGTGCAGCTCTGTCTACGCGTACCAACTCAACCACCGGTAGGGGCCGGGGAGGAGGCCGAAGGAATAGGGAAGGAGAAAATCTTGTCACTAACGAGATAATTATCGAACGGATGGTGCAAGTCCTACAAAATACCTTGTCGAGTATGCTTAAGGAAATGTTAGGAGATAGGTTCATAGACCATGAGAAAGAAGAAACAGTAAGTGTTACACGAGAGAAAATAGTGAATACCATCTTCGCCACTGAAAAGGTTGAATCATCAGACAAAGAGAAGATGGATTCACCGATCAAGGAAGATGTTGAACCACAAGTAAAGAAGATAGGGTGTAGTTACAATACGTTTAAGGGCACTTGTCCAAAATAGTTTAGAGGTATTGAGGGTCCAGTTGCCCTGATGAACTGGATCACTAAGATACATAGCAGCTTTAAGATTTGTAAATGCTCTGAAGAGCAAAAGGTTACCTATGCTGCGACCACTTTTGTGGACTATACATACTACAGTGGTGGGAGAGCGAGTGTGCGATCAGAGGTGACGACAACATCGCTACCATGACGTGGGAGCAAATGAAGAAAATGATGATGGACAAGTATTGCACACAGTCTGAGATGAATAAGTTAGAATCAGAATTTTTGAGACTGAAGCAAAGGTCGTCTTTAGTGCAAGACTATGTGAATGAATTTCTGGAGAAAGCAAGGTTCGCCAGTTACCAGGTGGCAACTGAACAGATAAAAATAGATCGTTTCAAAGATGGACTAAGGATAGAAATAAAGCAGTATGTGAACATGACAAAACTGACCACGTTTGTCCAGGCGGTGGAGATGGGAATCGTGGCTGAGGAGAACAACATTAAGGCCACCAAAGAAAGGAGAGACATCAAAAGAAAGTGGGAAGATGTCAGTGAATAAAAAATCAGGGTGAAGGGGATGTCAACGTCAACAAAGGTACGAAACGAGAATTTTATTATTCCCCAATGCAACAAATGCAGTCGAAGACACAATGGCGAGTGTAGTATTGGGGATGTGACATGTTACAGATGTGGGAAGCAATGTCATATTGTGTGAGAATGTCCAGAAAGGAAGTATTGCTATGAATGTGGAGCTAAGGAGCAACGAATAGTAGTAAGACAATGGGACATGGATCAGGGAAAGGATCTGATAAGGAGGCACCTACGGGGCAAGGTCGAGCATACAACATAACCTTGGAGGAGGCTATAGAGACTCCTAATGTCACATCTGGTATGTTCCATGCAAAACAACACATACGTCCGTGCATTAGCTATTTGTGATCATGTTACATCATATATTAGTATTGTTTATATCATTATGGGTATGTTTGCAAGGAGAGGTAGTGGTGAACTTGTAATGTCATGCGAACATTGGTGAAACCTTGTAGGTCATACAAGTAGCATTACTAATAAAAGCGAAAAGACTAAGAAATAAGATTATGCATCTACAAGTAGTTAAATGGACCACAAAGGTACATAAATGACGTTGGAGACAAAAGGTAGAAGAAGACTAGAAATCCACAACTTTTTAGTCAGAATAATTCTGAGGATGGAATTCTTTGAAAAAGGGGAGATTTGTAACATCCAAAATATTGGTAAATAAATAATAAAAAAGGTGAAATAAAATGTGTTGGTGCAAGTGTACCCAGCTTTAAATATTGTGATATATTTTTGGTACACATAAAATCACATCTCCATATTTATTTTGATGATTACAAAACACACCGCATTTTTTTTATCTAATATTTTATCTGAGTGTGCAGATATTTAAATGATCTCGATAATTTTTTATCTGAAGAATCCAAGTCTGAAGAGTTTCGTCATTTTATTTTAAAATGATAAACACCCTAAAATATTTTATCACTTGGATATTTCGTATCTATATAAATATATTTGAATCAAATATATATATACAATATTTTTTTATATATTAAATCACTTGATATATATATATATATATGCTGTTTGCTACTGTTCATCATCCATTGCAAGAAGTGTGATCAGCCGAAAGTAACCCTGCGTTGCCATGCTCTCATTGGACAATATTTCAGGCGGTATACCGCCAAGGTCATCGCGGTATACCGCGTCACCTTTCACCCGTCAGTTGTTCTGCATGTGAAGCTTCTATTGTCAGGAACCATGTCAGGCGGTATACCGCCATGTGCAACGCGGTATACCGCGGGTACACAATTCCGTTTGTTTTTGCAGGGTTGACCTTCTCCTTGCAGTGTCCTTTTTTCTGACGCAGGTATACCGCGATGGTTTGGCGGTATACCGCGAAATCCCCAAGACTGTTGATCATCCAGTATAAATACATGCATCCAGCAGCATTCAAGTACACACCAACTTCAGCAATAAATTCTCCCTCAGCATTTGATTATTATTCTGCTGCTTTCTTACTCACACTAAATCACTTAAACTGATAAAATTAATTTTTTGAGCAAGAAATCTTGAGTTGATAGCAGATTAAAATCTCTCGATTAGTTGAATCAGCAACACAACTCAAGTGATCAAACTCTCTAAAAATATCCAAGTGATAAACCTTATTCAAGAGTGATTATTCATATTAAAATTTATTCCCTCTTGTAAGTGTTTGAATTAGAGTGAGTGATCCACATTAATCTCTCAAAGAAGAGTGTTTCGCGTTTGTTGTATTAAGGTTTGCGTTTCTACCGTAAAGAACACGTTTCGTATTGGATCTCCGAGAAGTGTTATTTTCTCGAGGTGGACTAGCCAACTTTGTGTTTGGTGAACCACTTTAAAAATATCGTTGTCAAGTATTCTCTTTCCCTTATCTATTTACATTTCCGCTGTGCATTTAAATTATATCTGTTTATATAATTGTTGTATATTTACTTGTTTATACTCTGCTTTATTTTTACTGTATTATTTGTACTGTATTTATTTGTTCAAAGATTTTTTGAAAGAAAAAGATTTTAAATACAACCTTACCCCCCCCCTTAGGTTGTCCAACATTTGGTATCAGAGCAGGTCTTTCAAAAATATTCTGCATAATTTTCTCTTATTCTTCTAAATGGCTCAACAAACTAATATCGTGTTTTCAAAACCTCCTTTGATAGATACTGAAAAGTTTGGCATTTGGGCCGAGCTATTTGAATGTCACGTGCGTGGCAAAAATCAAAAGATTTGGAATATTATAGAAAAAGGGAATTTTAAACCCACCATTGTGAAAGATGATGTTTATATTGATAAACCTATAGATGACTGGACTACTTCTGATGAAGCTCATTTTTGTTTAAACTTTGAAGCTAAGAATATATTATATGCTGCTTTAACAACTGATGAGATTGAAAGAGTATATACATATAAAACTGCAAATCAAATATGGGAAAGTTTAAATAATACTCATCGTGGAAACACGGAGGTTAAATCTAGTAAAGTAAATATTTTAGTTCACGATTATGAACTATTCGAAATGAAACAAGATGAGTCAATTGACTCAATGTTTAAAAGATTTAACCTTATTGTGACTACTTTGAAAGGTTTGGATCGCACTTATCCTAACGAGGACTATATAAGGAAAATCCTACGAGCCCTTCCTTCGGAGTGGATGCAAAAGATAACATCCTTAGAAGACTCCCGTGACCTTTCCATAATGAAGATAGATGACTTGATCGGTAATCTTAAAGTGCATGAAATTGCACTTAAAAGAAACAAAGATCGGGAGCAAGTTAAAAAGAAATCAATCGCTCTCAATGTCTCAACACCAAAAGATGAGAAGAAAAAGGAGAAAGCTAGCTCCTCGAAAGATCCATCCGAAACTCTCGATGAAGTCGCCATGTTGGTAAGAAACTTTTCCAAATTTCTTAATAATAATAATAAATTTTCTAACAATGGCAGATTTCAAAGAAACGGTAACTACCGTCGTGGTGGTGAAAATCGAAGTCGTAAGTTCCATAAACGAGACGAAAAAGTTAAGAAAAATGGCGACTCGAGTGAAGACGATAAAGCTAAGCCAAAGAGAGGCTTTTGCTACTCATGTGGTGACAAAGACCACTACGCCAATGAATGTCCGAAAAAGAACAAGTTCCAAAAGAAGAAGGAGAAAGCCTTCATTGGAGGCGCGTGGAGCGAGAGTGAAGAAGAAGATGACTATCAAGCCATTTGTCTTATGGCCGAAAGCGACGACGAGGTAAAATCTTCTTACTCGGATTACGATAGTGATTATGAAAGTGATAATGAAAATAATCTTGAAGAATTATATGAATCTTTTCATAAAATGGCCGCTCTTGCAAATCGTTACCAAGATGAGAATGCTATGTTAAAAGAAACTGTAAATACATGTAAAAAGGAAATAAAAAATGTTAAACAAAAATCTGAAAATGATATGGATATAATTGCTAAATTAGAAACTAAATTAGGAGAAAAAGATTTTTGTAAATCTTGTGATGTTTTAAATAAAGAAATTGCATGCTTGAATAAAAAATCACATGAAAATATTATTTGTACAAAATGTGATATTCTTGATAATGAGATTACATGTTTAAAGGCTAAATGTGCTTCATATGAAAAAGATAACATGCTAGCTAAAGCCTTTGAAAGTAGCAATGAGAAAGTTCTTAACATGCTTAATATGCCTAACCGTATAAAATGTAGAAAAGGCATTGGTTCCAATACTTGTGTTGATAAATGTTCATGTATACCCATCAAAAGATTCTATGAATCACCTAAAGTAAATACAAGAAATCAATATGTGCAAAAACCTCCGTATGTGCGTAAAATAAATAATGTAAATTATAATACGAGAAAACCGTATGCTCGCATGTACCATGATAAATATTCTAAACCTAATAATAATGCGAATGTAAATACTTGTTTTTATGTGTATGATAAATATAATCGCAAAATTAAAATGGTAAATAAATGGATTCCAAAAGGAATGTTTAGTAATGATAATCCCGGTGGTATGCGTTTATGGTTTTAAATGTGTTATGTATATGTGTTATATATTATATATAAGTAAAACATTGTTATTTATATTTTTTATACTATTCATATATATATATACCTACGTACTGCACATATATATATACATTTTATTTAATTCTTTTAATTCTTATATATATATTATGTTTGTGTAATGTATTATATATATATATATATTGTTTGACTTTATATATATGCATATTGGTTGACATTGAAACTAATTGTCAAGGACCCACAAGAAATGGGGACCATAAAAGTTACATCTTCATTATTGTAGATTGACCTTGATATGGACTGGATACTCGATAGTGGTTGCACACGTCACATGACCGGAAACAATAATCTCTTTTCATCATATAAGTCATGTGATGGTGGACAGGTAATTTTTGGAGGAAACTCCAAAGGAAATATAATTGGTAGAGGTACAGTTTCTTGCAATAATGTTCAATTTCTTAATGTTAATCATGTTGATAATTTACATTTTAATTTGTTAAGTGTTCGCCAATTGTGTAAAAATAATACAACTGTTGTCTTCGAAGAAGATTCTTGTAAAATCATAAAAAATGGCAAAGTTCTTTTAAATGGCTTTGTAAAAGGAAATTTATATATTTGTAAAACTGTTGTATCTGATAATGTATGCTTATCTTCTATTAATGATGTTTCTACTTTATGGCATAGGCGTTTAGGTCACGCTAATCTAAGATTAATGCAAAACTTAAAAAATAAGGAGCTTGTGAGTGACCTGCCAAAATTAAAGTTTGATAATCATTTTTGTGATGCTTGTCGTGTCGGCAAACAACATCACGTTTCTCATAAATCAAAAAATGTTATTTCTACTCAAAGAGTTTTAGAACTTTTACATATGGATCTTTTTGGCCCGATAGCTGTTCAAAGTTTTGGAGGAAATTTTTATACTTTGGTTATTGTGGATGATTATTCCCGTTATACTTGGACTTTATTTTTGAGACATAAAAATGAGGCTTTTGAAAAGTTTAAAATTTTGGGAAAACGAATTCAAAACCAACAAGGTTGTACGATTGTTTCCATACGTACGGACCATGGACGAGAATTCGATAATGATGTACAATTTGGTGCCTTTTGTGATAAACATGGTATAACTCATAACTTTTCGGCTCCTCGAACTCCTCAATCTAACGGGGTTGTTGAAAGGAAAAATCGAACGTTGCAAGAAATGAGTAGAACTATGCTAAACGAACATCAAGTTCCCCAAAAGTTTTGGTGTGATGCCGTTGCTACCGCGACCTATGTGCTTAACCGTGTCCTAATTAGAGGTATCCTAAATAAGACACCCTATGAACTTTACCGTGGTAGAAAACCTTCCCTAGCTCACCTAAAAGTTTTTGGTTGTAAATGTTTCATTTTAAACACCAAATCCTACCTAACCAAATTTGACCCCAAAGCCTATGAGGGAGTTTTCCTAGGTTATTCTTGGAATAGCAAAGCCTATAGAATCCTAAATAAGGAGACCATGGTAGTAGAAGAATCCTTAAATGTTAGCTTTGACGAGAGTCCTCCCAAACCGAGTGCACCCTTAGCAAATGACAATGTTTGTGAAGGAGATGTCTTAGCCCAACGACTTAGTACCTTGGATTTAGGTACCCAACCTTCCACAAATAATATTGAATCTAGTGATGCCCCTTCGTGCTTTATTCCACAAGGTATAGATGATCCTAACCTTAGAACCGCTCGAGGCCATCCCGTAGATCAAATTATAGGTGACCTAAACCAAAGGACAACTAGATCACAGATCCATACCCATTGTGCTTTCCATGCCTTTATCTCAACCATAGAACCTAAAACCATAGATGAAGCTTTAGGTGATGAGGATTGGATATTGGCCATGCAAGAAGAGTTAAACCAATTTACTAGGAATGATGTGTGGGACTTAGTACCCAGCCCTAGTAGTCAAACCATTATTGGCACAAGATGGGTCTTCCGAAATAAGGTAGACGAGAACGGTGGAGTCACACGAAACAAGGCACGTTTAGTTGCCAAGGGGTACAGTCAACAAGAAGGTATAGATTATGACGAAACCTTTGCACCGGTTGCAAGGTTGGAGTCTATTCGAATGCTTCTCGCTTTTGCAAATGCTAAAGATTTTAAGTTATTTCAAATGGATGTTAAAAGTGCTTTCTTAAATGGTATTATAAATGAGGAGGTATACGTTTCTCAACCTCCCGGTTTTGAAAGTTTTGAAAACCCGACACATGTTTATAAATTAAAAAAGGCGCTTTATGGTTTAAAGCAGGCTCCGCGTGCGTGGTATGATAGATTAAAAACCTTTTTAATTGTTAGTGGTTATATTATGGGTAAAATTGATAATACTTTATTTGTGAAATATGTTCAAAATGATATTGTGGTTGTGCAAGTATATGTTGATGATATTATTTTTGGTTCCACTAATGAAAAACTGTGTAATGAATTTTCTGCGAAAATGACAAGCGAGTTTGAAATGAGCATGATGGGAGAGTTAAAATACTTCTTAGGATTGCAAATAAAACAATGTGAAACTGGTATTTTTATTAGTCAATCTAAATATTGTAAAGATATGTTGAAAAAGTTTAACTTTGAAAATGTCAAACCCGTTGAAACTCCAATGACCACAAATTTGCAATTATCTCGTGACGAGGAGGGAAACGATTTTAATGAAAAGATTTATCGTGGTATGATTGGTAGTTTATTATATTTAACTGCTAGTAGACCTGATATTATGTTTAGTGTATGTTTATGTGCTCGTTTTCAATCTTCACCTAAACAATCTCACTATGAAGCTGTCAAGCGTATTTTTCGATATTTACGAGGTACTACTAATCTTGGCTTATGGTACGCAAAGAAACCCGAGTTAGAAGTAACGTGTTTCGCCGATTCCGATCTTGGTGGATCTATTGTTGACCGAAAAAGTACTAGTGGGGTATGTGCCTTTATAGGTCTCTCACTTGTATCTTGGTTCTCTAAGAAACAACAATCCGTAGCTTTGTCTACCACCGAAGCGGAATATGTAGCCGCCGCAAGAGCATGTGCTCAAGTCCTATGGATGAAACACACACTTACCGATTTTGAGGTACACCTAACCAAAATTCCAATTATGTGTGATAACTCAAGTGCCATAAACTTAAGTAAAAATCCCGTTTTGCATTCTCGTACCAAACATATTGAATTGAGACATCATTTTTTACGAGATAATGTTCAAAAAGGCAAAATCGTGCTTGAAAAGGTTGATTCGGAAGATAATTTGGCCGATATTTTCACAAAAGCTCTTAACAAAAAAGCCTTCTTTAAATTAAGACTTGGTTTAGGCATGCTTGAGTATAACCCTTGATAAATACTAACTCTCAAATATTTCATATTTTGAGGGGGAGCATCTTTCGAGGGGGAGCATAAGCGACTTTCTTAAACCCTTTTTGCTTCGACAAAAGGGGGAGAGAAACCGAGTATGCTCTCGTGTTTAGCGTTGTGTTTGTCATCATCAAAAAGGGGGAGATTGTTGGTGCAAGTGTACCCAGCTTTAAATATTGTGATATATTTTTGGTACACATAAAATCACATCTCCATATTTATTTTGATGATTACAAAACACACCGCATTTTTTTTATCTAATATTTTATCTGAGTGTGCAGATATTTAAATGATCTCGATAATTTTTTATCTGAAGAATCCAAGTCTGAAGAGTTTCGTCATTTTATTTTAAAATGATAAACACCCTAAAATATTTTATCACTTGGATATTTCGTATCTATATAAATATATTTGAATCAAATATATATATACAATATTTTTTTATATATTAAATCACTTGATATATATATATATATATGCTGTTTGCTACTGTTCATCATCCATTGCAAGAAGTGTGATCAGCCGAAAGTAACCCTGCGTTGCCATGCTCTCATTGGACAATATTTCAGGCGGTATACCGCCAAGGTCATCGCGGTATACCGCGTCACCTTTCACCCGTCAGTTGTTCTGCATGTGAAGCTTCTATTGTCAGGAACCATGTCAGGCGGTATACCGCCATGTGCAACGCGGTATACCGCGGGTACACAATTCCGTTTGTTTTTGCAGGGTTGACCTTCTCCTTGCAGTGTCCTTTTTTCTGACGCAGGTATACCGCGATGGTTTGGCGGTATACCGCGAAATCCCCAAGACTGTTGATCATCCAGTATAAATACATGCATCCAGCAGCATTCAAGTACACACCAACTTCAGCAATAAATTCTCCCTCAGCATTTGATTATTATTCTGCTGCTTTCTTACTCACACTAAATCACTTAAACTGATAAAATTAATTTTTTGAGCAAGAAATCTTGAGTTGATAGCAGATTAAAATCTCTCGATTAGTTGAATCAGCAACACAACTCAAGTGATCAAACTCTCTAAAAATATCCAAGTGATAAACCTTATTCAAGAGTGATTATTCATATTAAAATTTATTCCCTCTTGTAAGTGTTTGAATTAGAGTGAGTGATCCACATTAATCTCTCAAAGAAGAGTGTTTCGCGTTTGTTGTATTAAGGTTTGTGTTTCTACCGTAAAGAACACGTTTCGTATTGGATCTCCGAGAAGTGTTATTTTCTCGAGGTGGACTAGCCAACTTTGTGTTTGGTGAACCACTTTAAAAATATCGTTGTCAAGTATTCTCTTTCCCTTATCTATTTACATTTCCGCTGTGCATTTAAATTATATCTGTTTATATAATTGTTGTATATTTACTTGTTTATACTCTGCTTTATTTTTACTGTATTATTTGTACTGTATTTATTTGTTCAAAGATTTTTTGAAAGAAAAAGATTTTAAATACAACCTTACCCCCCCCCTTAGGTTGTCCAACAAAATGATTTTTGGTTTACTTTGGACATAAAATGTAGAATAGTATGTTAGGAAGGGGGTAAAGTGCAAAGTTAATAATGAAAACACGAGCCAAATGTAAAAGTCAGGAAACTCAAGGGGGCCGAATGTCATCTTCTTAAAAGTCTAAGGGTTTGTTTTGCCAATAGTACATCCCTGTTTGGAGAAAACGACCCAACAACTTAGAACTCGTGATTTGGTCGGATTTTCAACTAATACGCCAAATATCTTGGCATATAAATGTAGAGCACCGATTGAGGGTCGTTTTGGTTCAGATAGTTCGATAAATAAGCCAATATTGAGAGAGAAATATGAGTTTCAAGTTTGAAGTCGAATTTTTCGGTTTTTCGTGGATTTAAGGTCTTTCGTCTGGAGCTATCGGTAGTCGATCTACGCAATCAGGTGAGTCTTCATGAGACTTACACTGGGATGCATACATATTTACAAATTTATTTTGAGCATTATATGATTTCTATGGTGAATGTTATGCATGATAATGATTTAAATGCATGTCATCGGTGTATGTTTACATGTATTTTGTGGAGCATGTATGCTAAATGTTTTCCGATTTTTAAACATATTTAGCATGCTTGAGTTTTCAGTTGGTTTATATTGTACAAATGGTACATGGGTTGGAGTATCAGGGGTCGGTTTGGTTTGTCACACTTAAGGGGAGGCACAACCCCGAAATGGGTGACTGGCTCTGTGTGAGCCATACACACCAGGGAATGCCTGTGACATAGAAACACGACCCCGTAATGGGTTATTGGCTATAGGTGAGCCATTACACACCCAAGGAATGCTTGCAACTTATCAATCATCACTTGATGAGACAGTTATGAGGTCTTGTTTATTTCAATGTTACATGTTTTTAGAAAATGCATATTATTTTATCTGGAGTTTGCATGTTTGTTATATGTGACAAGATATGATTTTACCCACGCAAACCATGAACTCACTGAGCTTTATAAGCTGACTATAGTATGCATCTCAGGGCCAGGTAGTTCGAGGTTGGATAAGGGCAAAGGACACGCTTAGAGACTTGTCTGTTACTATTTCGAATTTAGTCTTTTGTTTAGACTTTTATGTATGGATCAGTTGTAACTTAACCTGGTATGGGACGGGTTAACTCTTAAGTTACATGTTTATGTATTCTGAAGACTTTCGTTGCGAACGGTTTTAAAGTTTTAATTTAGCCGGTATTTTGGAGTACTTTTGGAGAAATTTGTTCTAGATAACGTAACATTTCTCATGGCAAAAATGAGGGTGTTACAAAAATCCAACGAACTTTCTTGTTTGAATGATTAAGTCCCTTAATTTTTTAATAGATAAACTATTGAACTTCTCATTTTGAATGATTAAGTCCCTGAACATTATTTTGTTGAACAAATAAACTATAAAACTTTTAGAAATTGGTTACCTACATTCTTTTAACCTGTAAAGTTATATGTCACCGACCAAGAAGGTTTAAAAAAAACAACTCAAGTTTACCATTCCAAACCTTAAGCCCTTCAAATCCCTTGCAACCAACGTCACACTCCCCTCGTCACCCCTCACAACCTCATCATCTTCTGCTCTCCATCTCCGGTCGTTGACCCCTACCATCGATCTCCTCTTTTTAGTCAGTTTTTTCGATTCCCCCATTATTTTTTTTATCTATACGTACTCCATTAAGTTGTTGGAAAAAGGAAGAATCGAAAGACAAAAAATTTATATTAAAAAGAGGGAGATTGATGGCAGGGGTAACAATGACGATGTGCGGTGATGGGAACGGAAAACTATTGGCAATGAGGGTGGCAAGGGGGAACAATGTCGTTGTGTATGAGGGGTTAGTATGCATTAGGGTTTGGAAATGGTAAAACTAATATAATTTTTTTACTGTAAAACTCTCATAGACGGTTATAGGGGTTTTCATTGGTTGAAATCCAAGGGTTTTAGGTTGATCTGATCCGATCAAATCATCTATTGGATGTTGCGTTTTATCATCCGGTCCGATCCAGTTAACATTGAACAATCGATCCAATCCAATCTAATGGATGATTAGTTTTATCGGATTGAATCCATCCAATATTTTGATCTGATTTGCAACCAATTAATCTACCATTATACATGTATTTTCCGAATTTCTTAAAAACCAGTAGATACACTCTAAAAACAATATCATAAGATATTATTACTTGAATTTCTTTTTTCATAGGATGCTAGTTGGATGATAATTGGATTGTAATTGGATGATATTAGGACTCGATTGGTTTACTTTTGTTGAATTCTCTGACTACTATCTAAGAATCGAGCGATCCAATTTGGATGTCGAATATTTGGATCCGATCCAATCCAATTACAATTGGATATCTAATTACAGTCGGTCGGTTGTAATTAGATCGGATAATTTTCTACACATCCCTAGCCGATTACAGGTAGTATTTTTAGGTTTAAAAAAATGTAAGTATCCAATTTCTAAAATTTTAATGGTTTATTTATTAAAAAATCATGAAATTAATCATTGAAAATGTAAAATTTAACTAGTTTATTTATTAAAAAAAATTAGAAACTTAATCATTTAAAATATCTCTTTTTGTTATGGTAATGCAATGCAAGAGGTCGAAAATCAGGTTGTTTCTGATGATGAAAAGAGCTTTTTAATCGGGATTTTCAAAAAAAGAAATTCTATGAAAGCAAGAGATGGAAAATTTTGTTCTAAATTCTGCCTTATTCCAATTTTCCTATATTATGTCAAGTATGTCTAAGTTGGGACCAAGTTTAGGGGAAAACCACTAAAAATGAAAAAATGAGGAACGCCTTGATACCATTCATCTAAACGATATGTACATGTACATATTGTCCAGATAAACAGTTACCAAGGTATTCATCAATTTTTCATTTTTTCCCTCGTCCAAGTTAAAAAGGTATAATGCACATTTTCAAAACTAAGATATCCATATCATAGAGAATACGAGTGAGGTAAAGGTTACAATGGGAAGGGTTGTTCGTGAGAGTTTTCATAATAGAGGGGGCAGTTTGCTATTTAAAGAAAATGCAAGAAGAGTGTATAAAACTATTGGGGTGCGAAGACAGAGAAACATGTGGATAACGAAAAAGTAAACTCGTTTGACAGCTGTTTTGTCATTACGTCCCATGTGGATATTATATGGTTTTTCTTTCTTTTTTTCAGAACGTTTTATAGTAAATTATGTCCCTTCTTATTAAAAACGTATTTTAATTTTAAATGTATGTGACGATAACTTAGATTTTAGACATGGTAAAACCAAGAGTATCTATTTTCTTACAAAATGAATATCATCTTTTTAAAAGACAATATAATATCAAAAAAACAGAATGGTATAAAATTGAAACAGAACTCCTATAAAAAACTGTGGATGTAGCTAAAGACAATATAATATCAAATAAACAGATAAAAGCAATTTGCATGACTCGCCGAGCATTTTTCTTCAGGTTCCTGATTTAAAATTTTGGGCTTTTTTTGAGTTCGTTTTCTTCTTTTTCAAATATATGCAAAAACTCTTTTCTTTGATCCTTCCTATATCAAACTCTAAAATTAACACCGAGGTAAACCATCACAGTGATCTTGAGTTGACTCAGATTAATAACCAATGAAGAGTTAACTTAATATCTAATCAAATACCTCAAATGTTTACCATCATTATATAATTCTATTTTGTTGTACCTAGCTCGCTTCAAAACTAATTACTTTTTTCATTGATTAACAATAATTGGGAAAAGAATATAAAACAAAATTGTTTTTTTCCAATTGTTGATATGTATATAAAATGTATTTAGTAACAATCAAATATTCTCACTTACAAACAATTTAACTTAATTAAAATTAAATATTTTCGTTTTAAATCTTTAGCTTATTTTTTGAAAGAAAACGAAAAAGAATCATTTTGTTCTACCAAACATGTGTTTGATTTGTTTTGTGAAATAGGAATAAGAATCCTGATTCACCACCAGCATATAAAAAAACATGTCTTAAAAGCATCTCCATCTCCATTTTCTTTAAACAAGAAATTAAAATCCAATAT
Source organism: Saussurea involucrata (assembly GCA_033807775.1). Taxonomy (NCBI): domain Eukaryota; kingdom Viridiplantae; phylum Streptophyta; class Magnoliopsida; order Asterales; family Asteraceae; genus Saussurea; species Saussurea involucrata. The sequence continues at coordinate 27,939,539 of CM066315.1, read as the reverse complement.
ATATATAGAGGTGGGTTCAAACGAGAACGCTAACTATTTACGAGAACACGAGACGGCCGTCCATGTACAAAATCACATGTGATTCACGTACAAAATCACATGTGATTTTACACTACCTGGAAATCTGGACGTGAATCACATGTGATTTTGTACAAAATCCAGGTAGTGTAAAATCACACGTGATTTTGTACAAATCACGTACAAAATCCAGGTAGTGTAAAATCACATATGATTTTATACGTGAATCACATGTGATTTTGTACATGAGCGGTCGTTCTCGTGTTCTCGTAAATAGTTAGCGTTCCCGTTTGAATCTTTCTCTCTCTCTCTCTCTCTCTCTCTCTCTCTCTATATATATATATATATATATATGAGATAATAACATTCATTACAATTATTAAAGTATTTAATATTATTACATTCTTTTTCTTAAACATATTTAATTTCAAGATTTTTATCAATTGAATATAATAAGAAAATATTTCTCTTTTATGGTAATCATTTTATGGGAGATTTGGAGATTTTCACACCCTTCCTTCTACTTTTTCTTCATTTTGGAAAAAAGTTTGAGGAACCTCTTGGAGCAAACAATTATTCAAAATCGCAATTTTCTTTATTTTAAAGAATATGTTGGAGATGCTATTTTGAAGGTGAGAACAAGCCCCCTATAAACCAAAAATAATAAGAGCAGTATGGGGTCGTTTACCAAACGCTTACTCGGGTAAGCGCCTATCAAATAAATATAACCTTGTCGGATGAATATGACAAGAACCAAGAATCTTACTCGGTAAGAGCTAAGGTTAGGACCGAGAGTCTTACCCGATAAGTGATGGCGAAAGCTCTTACCACGGTTAGCGCTTATCGGAAAAACTGTTGCATACAATACCGTTTTGGTGGACTAAAATCTTACCCAGTAAGTAAGTGATAGTGTTGAATTTAACTGGTAATAAGCGCTTCCCCGGGTAAACATTTGGTAAACGGTCCCTAAGACATTTTTTTAACAAAAATAAGCTAGCTTATTTTTTAAGTACATGTTTGAATGGACATAAGCTAGCTTATAAGGTAACTTAATTAATAAGCTACTCAAAATAGTTTATCAGCTAGTTTGCCAAACATAACCTAAATCAATTTGACTAGTAAGATTTTACATTTATTCTCTAGTGGTCACTTGTTTGAACCCCTTAGGACTATGAATGTTTGTTTGATTATTAAAGGTGTTAGAGTATTATTGTTAATATGTATAGTTCAGGGTCCTTTCTGTAATTATGAGTAACTTACCTTGTATAAATAGAACACTTAGGGTTCATTATTAGGTTAGACACTTCATTTGTAACTCTCTCTCATTATATGAAAACCGGCCGATTCAGCCATCTCAAGCGTGTCTCTCAATCTATCAATCGACTCTCTAATTCTAACATGGTATCAGAGCTGTAGGTAAGTATCATCCCTTACTCAGATTCAATACCTACATTTCAGATCTGCCTTTTTTTACTTCTTTTATCTTGCTACACTCGTTTTTGCTCCGAAAAACCATTTTCTGTTGTTTTTTGGACAAAACTTCAAGTATTAAAGTTGTCCAGAATATTGTCACGAACTTTCGTACCAATTTTCAGCCAAAACAGATATGTTTTGAAAACTCGACTCAAGAACACCTTACGTCTCATAACTCTCGCAACCCACACACTCATAACTATCGCAACGCGCACACTCATAACTATCGCAACTCACAGAATCGTAACTATCGCAACACTCTGTTGCGACTCTCAGACCCATAACTATCGCAACCACCTCTTGAGACAAAGTTCTACTATCGCAACTGCCCATTGCGACTCGTCCTCCTATCGCAAGTTCGCAACCTTTACTTGCGACAAACCTCTCTATCGCAACCTTCTAATTTTTGAACAGTGCCGTATCACAACCCTCTATTGCGACAAGACCTTCTATCGCAACTATCTCTTGCGACAAACCTTATTATCGCAACCCTCTATTGCGATATCAGTTGATTGCAACAAAATTCTTTGTGTTGCGATCTCAGTTGCTTGCGACAAAAACCTGCTTTATCAAAATTCCAAAAATAAAGTCCAGTTCTCCTTTTTCCTGAAATTATCTCCGAAACACCCAGTTTCATCTCCGGATCACTCACTCGGGTTCAGTTTTCAGTTCTCTAAAGATGGTTCTCAATAGCAAGTCTACATACAGTAAATTCACATTCTGTCACTCTGTTTCTCATCTTCTCCTCACCTGCCCAATTCAAAAATGTCGCTGGTGTGGGATCGCACAACCACAACACTATGGGTCTGACTGTTCAAAACATCCAAGGAACTCAGGTAATCAATGGCACTCAGGTTATCTAAGACAACCGCGCACTCAGTCTTTTGCTGGATCAATCACTCAAGACTCCTCTACGCCGACAATCCTGGCACCGCATAGCAACAACTCATCGCCTGACCTTATGGAACTCCTGCGCCGAAACCAAGAGCTTATAGAGCGACTCATGACAGGTTCTATGGGTATGAATTCTGAGTGCAATATCTCAGCACCAGGTACTCCTTGGCTATTTGATTCTGGATGTTGTAACCACATGACACCTAAAGCTGACAGGTTTATCTCTAAGCAAACCTCCAGCATGTTCTCATCAGTCCGTACTGCGGATAACACTCGCTTACCAGTATCTTTCAGTGGAACTGTATCTACCACCAATATTCAACTGCCTGATGTGCTACATATTCCAAACTTATCTCTGAGTCTGATTTCTATCACTCAGCTTACGGAATCCGGCCTAATTGTTTTGTTTCATCCTTCTGGTTGTGTTGTGCAGGATCCAAAGACCAAGCAGATCCTTGGAGTAGGCCGTAAAGTTGGTCGGATGATTGAAGTGGTCTACCTCCGTCTCCCCCTACACTCATCAAATCTTGTTGCTTCTGCTTCCAGTACCCCTTCCTTTGAATTATGGCATAAACGTCTAGGACATTTATCTCTAGCTAGGATAAAACTGTTAGCTAGTTCAGGACTGTTAGGCAACACCTCTTCTGAAAACGTTTCTTGCCTATCCTGTCAACTTGGCAAACATCATGCCTTACCTTTTCAACTAAATGATTTTAAATCTGCCTCCCCTTTTGAAACCATTCACTCTGATGTTTGAGGACCAGCACCACATCCATCCATGGGTGGTTATCGATACTTTGTTATCTTTATCGATGATCACACACGCTTCACATGGATATATCTCATGAAACATCGCTCCGAACTACCTCAAATATATATCACCTTCGCTCGTATGATTCTGACCCAGTTTTCCAAGCCCGTAAAAATTCTACGAGCAGAAAATGCTATGGAATACAAGGAATCTTTTATCCTCTTTTTTCTTCAATCTCAGGGTACTCTTTCTCAGTACTCCTGTCCCGACACCTCTCCGCAAAATGGACGTGCAGAACGTAAACATTGTCACATCCTCGATACTGTTCGTACTCTATTAATCTCAGCCAACTGTCCAGAACGTTTTTGGGGGGAAGCTGCCTTCACGGCTGTATACACTATCAACCGACACCCGACCCCCATTCTAAATCAAAAGTCTCCTTATGAAGTGCTCCATGGGGTCTACCCTGCATATGAACTCCTAAAAGTATGGGGTTGTGCCTGCTTTGTTCAGTTGCAACCTCATGAACACACCAAACTCGAACCTCGTTCTAGATTATGCTGCTTTCTTGGCTATGGTATTGAACACAAGGGTTATCGTTGTTGGGATCCAGTTTCTAAGAGACTACGTGTTAATGCCAAAAATCGCACCAAAGGGACAACTTAAGGTCGATGTGGACTTAAACAACTAAAGAAAGAATCTTTCGACGAGACGTGCGACGATAAATAAAATAAAGAAACAAGGGATTTGATGAAGCAGGAAAAACCTCAATCGAGGAAAAAACCTGCGGACGACAGTGGATGTCGTCGCTGCACTATGGTCGCCAATCAGAGGCGATGTCCTTGGATACTGGTGTCGATCGTACAGTGATTACAATACAAATGAAGAAAATGCTTCGAAATGTAAAGTACAAGTGTTTGAATGTAAAAATAGGTGTTTGTCGTGTATGAAACAAAGTGTGAACTGCTGGTCGAGGGTTGTTGTCGTGCGTCGAGAGCGATACTTAGAATAATGGTTCTTCACTTTAGGTGTTCTTGAATATTGCTTCGGTTGTTAATCGTCGGATATTCGATGTGTTGAAATGTTGATTGAGCTTGATATTTATAGTCTTCGTGTCCTTAGCTTCATCCATGAATGCTCCTTTAATGGCCTTAACGGTTGGAAACGGTCGCCGGAGTAATGATCTTCGTCCGTTACGGTCGCCGGCTGTTTAATGATTGCGTCGGTTATAGTCGTTGCTCCTTAATGACTTTGACTCCTGCATTAAACACTTAACAAACGGTTATGGTTAACGTTAGCTTTGGTCGAGGTCGCACGTCCTTATATAATAGTCGTGCGGATCGGGCGACGCTATGGTCGAGCGTTGTAAGGAACTCTCGACTTACCTTTTATGAGGGACGACGATGGTGTTCTGGGTCTTTGTCAAGACCTTATCTTAATACAAGATATAGTCCTTAATCATACGTCTTACCTGTTCTGGTCGCGGTCGAGCGACGTGATTTTTTGCCCAAACAGTTTGCCCCCAAAATTTGAAAATTGAATGTCAAATTTAAGTTTTAAATTTTGCTTGTCGAACGCTTAGACTCGTGACCTGGGTTGAGGAACTTACCTGGTTGTCGTGGAACTAGACCGGTTCGCCTTTAACTGAACGAGAAGTTGAAAAGTTGTGACGTCCTACTGACGCGCGATGATGCTTACCATCTGTCGAAGACAAGTGTCGAAGATCCGGGCGGATATACGAAAGGACATGGACGCGTGTTGATCATCAAGGAATTCGGTTTGTTCGTATAAGTAAAAGATATGACGAATCCTTCCTTGTTTCGCCTTTGAAGGGTTTGTGCTGTGATTTCCTTGCCATTCTTCGCCAGATCCTTTCCAAACTTGTGAAATTCTTTGATTTGATTAGGTTCTCCGGGGTCTAGCGCGCCTATAAGTAAGGTACGATTTCTTTGACTCCTGTAAATTTTGTGTTTAGGAATGTCTAGGGATCCTGAGAGTGTTATTCAAGAGCTATCAGACCTCGTGACTTTAGAAAGTTAGCAAAAATTCCTGCGTGGATCGAATTGATTCGTCCAGGTCAGATCCGCTCAAATGAATGTCCTGAGGGGTACATCGTGATCTACGAATACCCTTTTAAGATAGGCTTTGAATGGCCGTATTCGCCTCTAGCCAAAGCTTTGCGATTTCTAGGAGAGTCACGACCCAAAGTGTCGAGTGTTTCTGCAAAAAGAGCTGCTGAATTGGAGCTTGCTCGTCAAGGCAGGGAGAAGAGGTTACAGGCTATGTCTGCTGGTTCTGGAGTCTTGAAGAAGACGAGGACGACGATCTCGAGGGAGTCGTTTGCAGGGGTTAATGACTCGTCGAGAGTCGCTTCACCCGAGAAGGTAGGGGTCGGATCACCTAAGAAGGTGATTGTCGCGACACCCATTAATTCTGTGCCTCCGGCGAAAACGGTGAAGTCCCCGTCTGCCGCGTCGGATCCTTTGTCAGCCGACAAGGGCAAGGAACACTCGACGGGAGGGGAGAAGGTCACGACGGTCAACTTTACGCTGCCATCGGACTTTATGACAGGTAATGTCCTAGACGGGACGAACCTGTTCCCTCACCTGGATAAATTCCTGCTTCCATCTTTCAGGGAGCGTTTTGAGGGGTTTTCTATCGAGGAGACGGGTGCCCATGTAGCCGGCTTGGTGTTCATGGTTAGTCTTTCTTTCAAGACTTAGTTTGTCTAGGCCCAGACTTCGTTGTCGTTGTCGTTGTCCACTGATGATGTCTGTCTTTTATGATTTCGCAGGCACTTCAAAGCTTCCTTGGCCTTGCGAAGTGGAACGGCGAAGGTGAAAGATCTCTTGTCTGCTACACGCGAAAGGGAGAATGCAGCATTGGATCGAGCAAATGATGCTACTGGTCGCACAGAGGATCTATCGAAGCGTCTTGCTGAGGCTTTTAAACATATGGAGATCGTTAATCATGCGAATGAGGATCTTAGCCATCGCTTGACGCAGTCCTTGTCTATGACTGTCGAGCAAAGGGAGGAGATGGAAAAGATTAAGGAATCCTTGGCTGCTGTTTCGAAAGAGGCTGAGGATTATAAGTCCAAGGTGGAGAGTTTGGAGAAAGAAGTGCGGGCTGCTAAAGACGAGGGTAAGTCTGTTTTTGCCATAGCTCGTTTGACTGCTCGGGCTACTGTTTGGGCAAAAAACCACGTCGTACGAGCACGACCAGAACAGGTAGGACGCACGTCATAATCCAAATCTTGTATTAAGATAAGGTCTCGACAAGAACCCATAAAACATCCGTCGCCTCCCGTAAAAGGTAAGTCGTACGTCCTCCATGACGCTCGACCATAGTATCGACTGACCCGTACGACCATCGCGTAAGATCATTGTACCTTCGACCAAAGCTAACGTTAACCTTGATTGTTATGTTTGTTAAGTGTTTAATGCAGGAGTCAAAGTCATTAAAGAGCAACGGATATAACCGACGCAACCATCAACGATCGATAGCTGTAACGGACGAAGATCATCATGGATAATCACTCCGGCGACCGTTTCCAACCGTTGTAGCCGTTGATTGAATCATTAATGGAGCTAATTAATGACGCGAAGACTATAAAAGACAAGCTAAAGCTTCATTTTAAGACACATCAGTTAACATCCAATACACTTCAGCGAACATCATCACACAGCAGAGAAAATCATCCAAACTCATAGCAAAGAGCATTCAAACTCTGGAGATTAAGTACTGAAAGCCAGAATCTTACAGCGAACGTAAGAACACTCGAAGGAAAAGCTCAAGTATCAGTCTCGACGCACGACATCAGTCCTCGACCAGAAGTTCACACTTTGTATTCACACACGACAAACACCTGTTTTCACATTTAAAACACTTGTACTTTACATTTCGAAGCATTTCCTTCATTTGTATTGTAATCATCGTACGACCGACGACAGTACCAAGGACGTCGCCCCTGATTGGCGATCATAGTGCAGCGACGACATCCCTTGTCGTCCGCAGGTTTTTTCCTCGATTGAGGTTTTTCCCGCGTCATCAAATCCCTTATCTCGTTTATTTTTTCCCTCGTTGCACGTCTCGTCGAAAGATCCTTTCTTTAGTTGATTAAGTCCACATCGACCTTAAGTTTGGCGCCATCCGTGGGACCTCATCTAGAGAAAATCCTTGACGAACGTGCACCCTACTAATAGTTTCATGGAGTTTCTTCTATTTTCTGTTGCAGGAAAAGGGCAGCCTCTGGAAATCCGCAGCAAGCTGTTGCTCAGATGTATCAGGAGCTCGAAGTCGCCAGGAATCAGCTCAATGCAATGGCAGAGCAGAATCGCAGAGCAGCTGAGGAGATCGCGCGGTTAAGAAATCCTCTTGGGCCTCAAAATGGTCCTAGGCCGTTCGTGCAGAACCCAATTCCAAGACCGTTCGACCAGAATGGCCCTAGGTCATTTATCCCGAATCCAGGTTCATCCGCGCAGAATCAGCATCCAGGCCCGTTCATACAGAATCAACAGCCAGGGCCGTTCAACTCAAATCCTCAGTTTGGGACAGTTCCTCCTCAGCACATAAGGCCACCACCCATGAATAATGGGTCTTAGCCATTACAAGGGTCGCAGCCTTTCCAGCAAGGATCGCAGCCCTTTCAGAATGGACCGCAGCAATTCCACTATGGGTCGCAGCCATATTTCGTCCCATTCAACGGGGACACCAATTGTTCGTCGCATGGTAATGGCACTAGCCCAGGGGCCAATCCCTCGACAGGGGCAAATCCTGATCTTAACGATCCCGTCGCTCAGCGTTTGAAGATGTTAGAAAACCAAAATGAGCGCGTCCTGTCCTTGCTCGCCAAATTGCCTGGGGCATCCGTGCCCGTCGACGTCGAGCCTCGCTCGGGATATCAGGCGTCGCCTTTCATCGACGAGATTGCCACCGTCGAGGTCCCAAAGAAGTATAACATTCCTGCCTTCACTCCCAAGTATTCGGGTGTGACCGATCCAACTGAGCACGTCGCGCAATATAAGCAGCTCATGTGGACGATCTCAATCCCATTTATGTACTAGGAAGTATGCATGTGTAAGAGTTTTGGAGCAACCCTCACTGGTCCTGCTCTCCAATGGTTAATCAATCTCAAACCCAAATCCATCGGGTCGTTTGCTGAGTTGGTTAATCAATTCTCCCAGCAATTCGCCAGCAGTCGTAAGATGGAGAAGCAGACTAGCCACCTATATTACATCGTGCAGAAAGCTAATGAGTCTATTCGAAGTTATTTTAATAGATTCAATGCCGAAATGATCAGCATCCGCAATTGCGACGTAAAAACCGCAATCGAAGCCTATAAGCGTGGTCTGGACGATAATTCGGGTTTATACACCGACCTGACCAAATATCCCTCGGAGAATTTCAAAGACGTCCGAGCTCGGACCTTAGAATATATGAGGGTCGAAGACGATGCAGCCTTTCGTCGCAAGCACAACAACGACAAGAAGTCGCTAGGCGTCAGAAAGCGAGAGTTCAAGACAAAGGCTGTTTCTAGAATAGAGCCAGCGCGCCAAATTTCAAATGTTCGTTTCAAAACGAAAGCAGAGGCCAAGACCACGGCTAAGTTCACTCAGTACCCCAAGATATCCTCTTACGGATTCAAAGGATCTGCCAAGGACCTAGTCGAAGCTCTGAAAAGTTCCCAAGCTACCATTCGATGGCCAAAGAAGTCCGACCTGGACGATGCTAAGAAAGACAAATCAAAGTGGTGCGACTTCCATGCCGATCATGGTCATGCGACATACGACTGTATCGTATTGAAGAAGGAACTAGCATATCATTTTTCGAAAGGAAATCTCAAAGATATCATCGACAATGTAGTTGTTCCAGCTAATAGCCATCGACCGTCGAACGTCGACCCTCGAGCACGCGAAAGTCATCAATTGCATCACCGGTGGTTCAGATGTGCGTGGTCTGACGTATTCAGCGGCCAAGCGTCATGCCAGCCAGGCGCCCGATGATCGGCCTATTCCTCGCTCGTCTAGACCCAAAGGAGATTTGGAACTAGAAGCTATGAAGATTGTGTTCGACCACGTCGACCTAGGCGACTCGTATCAGAAGCATCATGACGGTTTGATCATTCAGCTTACAGTCGGTAACTGTCTAACACATCGAGTCTTGATCGACGGGGGCAGCTCAGCAAATGTCATTTTTCTCAACACTATCAAAGCCATGGGAATCGATCGTTCGGAAATCACCCGGCGTTCGACGACTTTGGTCGGTTTCAATGGAGAAGCGACGAGCACCTTTGGAGAGATAATTTTGCCCGTCTACGCTGGAGGAGTCAACAAGCAGACCAAGTTCAGCGTCATCGATTTTGCGTCGGCCTATAACATCATCTTAGGTCGACCATGGATCCATGATATGAAAGCTGTTCCTTAGACGTATCATCAAATGTTGAAATTCCCGACGCCATGGGGAATCCAGGAGATCAAGAGTGAGCCAAAAGTCGCTCGTGAATGCTACAAGTCTACCTTGAAGCCGAGAAAATAAACTGAAGTCGCAAGATCAAGCTCTCGACAGGTTCGTTTTTCTATCCCTAAATTAACAATATCTTTTCCACAGTGATAAATCTACTATGGTGCTTCGTCGCACGACAACATAGTCAACCGCATGACAATATTTCTCCGTGTCATTCTGTCATTTAAAACCTATCTTTTCCTCCCAAAAAGAGTACGGTAATAAATGACAGGGGGAAAATAGAGAGAGTCTGAAATGGTACGTTCTCTAACTCTTTCTCATACGATTTTTTTCTCGTTTTTTCTCGCAAAACATTTACTGACTTAAGCATCGGAGGGTCGTTGGCTAGCCAACGACCAACCCCCGACATCGTTTTATCGCAGAATCGCACGATAGATTATCGCAGAGTTGCACGACAGTAATCATTAAGTCTACTATATGACTTTAATATCTCAAGGTCGAACGACATAAACAATCAGGTCTCTAACTTGATTATTTCTCCACAGGGGCATACGATACAAACTCGCTGTACGATCCGGTCGTACGATCACAGAGTCTAAACGACTTTACCCTAGGTTTCTTAACTGAATGGATGCTTTAATCGCGTGTTTTTATATTTGTTTTACGTTCTTGTCATCGTATTACAATGAATGCCTTAGTCGCATGATTTCATACGTATCTTATGTTCGACTTTATAATCAAACGTGATTCGAATAAAGCATAAGCAAAAGATATATATTCATAAACCATTGCATACATACTCAACCCCCGATAGGTCAAGTGGCAAAAACAAACAAGGAAAGAAAAAAAATTCTAGACGATAGGAGGAACATTGGTCGTATCCCCGCTTGAAGTCCCGACCTGAGGGCCTCCACCTGCCACTCCTACCGCACGAATCTCCTGCAATTCATATTGAGCATCGAAAAGTTGGACAACCAGCTCATCGGCACGCGCCATGGCCAACTTCTCCCTATCTGAAGCCGCTCTCTCCCTTTCCAACGCTGCAGCTTCTCTCTCAAGAGCAGACGCCATCAGATCTTCAACTCTTGACGTCTCAGCATGTAACGCCAAGGAAGACTGGAACGTCTGTGAAAAATAGAAGGTGCAATCAAGAACATTCGACAAAGATTACACAAGTCATGAAAGATTGACACTCACCGTGAACGCCAGACTGGCAACTCGAGATCTCATCTCTCCGGCCGGAACTCCGTGAAAACGCTCCCCGAAAGACTGGAGCAAATACTTCCCTAGATGAGGGAACGACGCCGTCCCGTCTAGGACACCATCCGCCATAAAGTTAGACGGCAATGTAAAATTGACCGTCATAACTTCGGCCGACGATCCCTCGCCCCTGTCGGCAGGTATTGGGATCGACACTTGAGACACCGGTTTCGTCACCGTCGCCGGAGGCGCAGAACTTGTTGGTGTCGCGTCCATCACGCCAGGACGGCTAGATGACGCCTTCGCCTTCTTAGGTAGAACAACTCTCGAAGAGTCATCAACCCTCAACGACAGTTCTCTCAGGACCGTACTCCTGGTTCTCTTCTGGCTCGACCCAGCTGTCGAGACATCTCCTCCTCGAAGGGCACACATGATTTGCTTCCCTCTCGACCTAGAAACTGATTTCCTTTCAGTTGGCACTGATCAGGAAAAATGCGAAGCGTCAGACAGGAATAAGAAATAAATGGTAAAAGACAGGAAACCATAATACACCCACCTGTCGACTCCTGTCGTTCACTTTCCTCTTCACCTTCTCCTTCTTCCTCCTCCACAACGTCCACCACCACGGCCTCTTCCTCGGTCGCCGGTTGCCACGTGGCGAAAGATCGGTCCTCGACGCTATAACTAAGGAATCTGTCAATCTTGGCACGATAACCTTCATTCGGGCGCGGAACGCCGAACTTTATATCTGAAGACAACAAAAGGGGGGAGAGTAAATAAAAGGTTAGAAAAACCATACTATGATCGAAAAAGATCATACCTCCCATATTCCAGTCGGGACGGATCCACTTGCTGGCGGCGTCCAGCGAATCAACACGTACGAACACATACCTGGACCCCACCCCCGATCATTCACTCCAGTATTCAAAACTAAGGCACGACCGCCTTTATATCTGGAATACGGGCTATAACGCCCACGCTTCTCTCCCTTAACTTGGTACGCTGCCAAGAAATCAATCAAAGACATAGGGGGGTCCCAATCCGCAGACAAACGCTCAATAACCAAAAGAACCCGCCAGAGTTGAGGCATCAACTGCCCCGGCGACAAACCAAAGCATCGCATCTAATTCTTAGTCAAAGTCAAAAACGGCCATTCGAAGCCAATCTCGAAAGGATATTCGTATATCACAAAATACTCCTCGGGGCAATCCTTAGGACGAACAGTCCCCGGACTTGCTAGCTCTACTTCTAAGGGAATCTTCGCTAGACGCCTAAAGTCGTCTAAATCTTCCTGGCTAACGATGGAACTCTCTGGGTCAGTCGACATTTCTTACCAAGGGAAAGAAGGCAGTGAAAGCTGAAAGGAAGAAGCAATGCGTTATATAAACGCCCTAAATCCCAAATAATCTCCGCTAAATCAAAGGGATTCGAAAGAAGAATGGCAAGAAGAGCAAAGCGGAATTTCTTTCCAAAATAAACTCAGCGTAAGAAAAGAAAGGATTCATCGTAATCTTTATTTATGCAGTCGATCATGTCAGGTCGAATCCCTGGATAACCGCTGCGCGTCCCCGTCCTTTTGTATGACCGCAGGGATCGTCGACACCTGTCCTCGACAGCTGGTAAGCATCATCGTGTGTCAGTATGACGTCACGACCTTGTTCCCTTTTCAACTTCTCGTTCAGTTAGAAACGAACCAGTCTAGCTCCAAGGCGATTGAGGTAATTTCTAACTCTTGTCTTATTTCCTATGCGTCTGATGGACAAAATTTAAAACTTAAATTTGACATTCAATTTTCAAATTTTGGGGGCAAACTGTTTGGGCAAAAAACCACGTCGTACGACCACGACCAGAATAGGTAGGACGCACGTCATAATCCAAATCTTGTATTAAGATAAGGTCTCGACAAGAACCCATAAAACATCCGTCGCCTCCCGTAAAAGGTAAGTCGTACGTCCTCCATGACGCTCGACCATAGTATCGCCCGACCCGTACGACCATCGCGTAAGATCATTGTACCTTAGACTAAAGCTAATGTTAACCTTGACTGTTACGTTTGTTAAGTGTTTAATGCAGGAGTCAAAGTCATTAAAGAGCAACGGATATAATCGACGCAACCATCAACGATCGATAGCTGTAACGGACGAAGATCATCATGGATAATCACTCCGGCGACCGTTTCCAACCGTTGTAGCCGTTGATTGAATCATTAATGGAGCTAATTAATGACGCGAAGACTATAAAAGACAAGCTAAAGCTTCATTTTAAGACACATCAGTTAACATCCAATACACTTCAGCGAACATCATCACACAGCAGAGAAAATCATCCAAACTCATAGCAAAGAACATTCAAACTCTGGAGATTAAGTACTGAAAGCCAGAATCTTACAGCGAACTCAAGAACACTCGAAGGAAAAGCTCAAGTATCAGTCTCGACGCACGACATCAGTCCTCGACCAGAAGTTCACACTTTGTATTCACACACGACAAACACCTGTTTTCACATTTAAAACACTTGCACTTTACATTTCGAAGCATTTCATTCATTTGTATTGTAATCATCGTACGACCGACGCCAGTACCAAGGACGTCGCCCCTGATTGGCGATCATAGTGCAGCGACGACATCCCTTGTCGTTCGCAAGTTTTTTCCTCGATTGAGGTTTTTCCTGCGTCATCAAATCCCTTGTCTCGTTTATTTTTTCCCTCGTTGCACGTCTCGTCGAAAGATCCTTTCTTTAGTTGATTAAGTCCACATCGACCTTAAGTTGTCCCTTTGGTGCGATTTTTGGCATTAACAACTGCTATCATGCGGCGGCATTTGCTGGGAAAAGATCCTCTTGCTTCTGCAAAGGAGGAACTGGACATTTATTTGAATGGCGTCGGGACCGAGAGGGATCTAGACTCAGATGATGAGAAGGACGTCGAGGAAGAGATGGTAGGCGAAGGTCCTCAAGATGAGACTTCAGGCAAGGATGCAGCGGATGCTCTTTCTTTAGTTTAAGAATTTTCTCTTTCTTTTTTGTTTTACTGCTCGACCGTTGGTGGTCGAGCGCGTTTTTGACAATTTTTCTGATGAATGCACTTTTTTGGTTTGAACTTTATTGGTAAACAACTATCGCATCGATTGAACATAAGATACATAGAAATCATGCGACCAAGGCACTTATAAAATATGAGAACATACGATCAAAGCATCCATACAGGGTATAAGAAAGAAAAAATAAGGCATTCGTTTAGAATGTATTCTAATCAAACACCAACACATGCGACTAAGGTATTTATTCAAAACGCGAAGTTTTTCTAAGTTAAGAAGCTCAGGCTGCGAAGCTGTCTATGCGATCGTGCGACCAAGTTGTTCGACTAGCTGTAAGGTGTGATCAAGTCATGGACCTGATTATCTATGTCGTGCGATCCTGCGATAAAACGATGTCGAGGGTTGGTCGTTGGCTCACCAACGACCCTCCGATGCTTAAGTCAATAGCTGTTTGTGAGAAAAATTTGTATGGAAAAGAGTTAGAAATCATACCTTTCTCCTTCATGGGGTATTGCCCCCTGTCATTTATTATCCTATTCTTTTTGGAAAGAAAGATAGGTTTTAAATGACAGGACGACACGACGATCCGATGAGATACTGTCTGTGATTGATCATGTCGTCGTACGACAGGGCACCATAGCGACGTTTCGACTCATTCTCGATCTTCAGGATTCCCAATGGCGTAGGGGATTTTAATTGATAACTTTTGCATGCTCGGGAGTCGACGGTCGATGGCTGTTAATAATGACATTATCAATAATATCTTTGAGATTACCTTGTGGAACATGATATGCCAATTCCTTCTTGAGTGTGTTACAATCATCTGTCGCATGACCATGGTCGACGTGGAAGTCGCACCACTTTGGTTTATCCTTCTTAGCATCGTCCAAGTCAGACTTCTTCGGCCACCGGATGGTTGCTTGGGTGGTCTTCAGAGCTTCGACTAAGTCTTTAGCTGACCCTTTGAACCCATAAGAGGAGATCTTGGGGTACACGGGGAATTTAGTCGCGGTTTTAGCTTCTGCCTTCGTCTTGAAACGAACGTTTGAAATCTGACGCGCTGGCTCTATTCTGGATATGGCTTTCGGCTTGAATTCTGGCTTCTTGACACCTAACGGCTTCTTGTCGTCAGTGTGTTTGCAACGAAAGGCTGCGTTGTCTTCGACCCTCATATATGCTAAGGTTCGAGCTCGGACGTCTTCGAAAATCTCTGGGGGATACTTGGTCAGATCGATATATAGACCTGAACTATCGTCTAGACCACACTTATAAGCTCCGATCGCAGTTTTGATGTCACAATTGCGGATACTGATCATTTTGGCATTGAATCTATTGAAATAACTTCGAATAGACTCATTGGTCTTCTGCACGACATAGTACAGATCACTAGTCTGCTTTTCCATCTTACGACTGCTGGCGAATTGCCGGGAGAATTGGTTGACCAATTCGGCGAACGACCCGATAGATTTGGGTTTGAGATTGATCAACCACTGGAGAGCTAGACCAGTGAGAGTCACCCCGAAACTCTTGCACATGCATACTTCTTGGTACATGTGTGGAATCGAGATTGTCCACATGAGCTGCTTATACTGCGCGACATGCTCGGTTGGATCGGTCACACCCGAATACTTGGGAGTGAAGACAAGAATGTTATACTTCTTTAGGACCTCGACGGTGGCGATCTCGTCGATGAAGGGCGACGCCTGATACCCCGAACGAGGCTCGACGTCGACAGGCACGGCTGCCCCAGGCAACTTGGCGAGCAAGGACAGGATGCGCTCATTTTTGTCTTCTAACATCTTCAAACGCTGCGCGACGGGATCGTTAAGATCAGGATTTGCCCCTGTCGAGGGATTGGTCCCTGGACTAGTGCCATTACCATGCGACGAACCATTGGTGTCCCCGTTGAACGGAATAAAATATGGCTGCGACCCATAGTGGAATTGCTGCGGTCCATTCTGAAACGATTGTGGTCCATGCTGAAATGGCTGCGATCTCTGCTGGAAAGATTGCGATTCTTGTTGGAAAGGTTGCGATCCTTGCTGGAAAGGTTGCGGACCACTTTGGAACGGCTGGGAAAACGGTTGGGATCCATTCTGAAACGGCTGGGCGCCACCTTGCAATGGTTGGGATCCATTGTTCAAGGGTGGTGGTTGTTAATGCCAAAAATCGCACCAAAGGGTCAACTTAAGGTCGATGTGGACTTAAACAACTAAAGAAAGAATCTTTCGACGAGACGTGCGACGAGGATAAAAATAAAGAGACAAGGGATTTGATGACGCAGGAAAAACCTCAATCGAGGAAAAAACCTGCGGACGACAGTGGGTGTCGTTGCTATACTATGGTCGCCAATCAGGGGCGATGTCCTTGGATACTGGTGTCGACCGTACAGAGATTATAATACAAATGAAGGAAATGCCTCGAAATGTAAAGTACAAGTGTTTAAAGTGTAAAACAGGTGTTTGTCGTGTGAATACAAAGTGTGAACTGCTGGTCGAGAGCTTTTGTCGTGCGTCGAGAGCGATACTTAGAACAATAATTCTTCACTTCAGGTGTTCTTGGATATTGCTTCGGTTGTTAATCGCCGGATATTCGATGTTTATCGGATGTTAACTGATGATCCTTGATGTGAAGACTTAGCTTGGTATTTATAGTCTTCGCGTCATTAATTAGCTCCATTAATGTTTTGACCAACGGCTACAAAGGCTGGAAACGGTTGCCGGCGTGATTATCCATGATGATCTTCGTCTGTTACGGCTATCGATCGTTGATGGTTGCGTCGGTTATATCCGTTGCTCCTTAATGACTTTGACTCCTGCATTAAACACTTAACAAACGTAACAGTCATGGTTAACGTTAGTTTGGTCGAAGTCGCATCGTTCTATGCGATGGTCGTGCGGGACGGGCGACGCTATGGTCGAGTGTCACGAGGAACTCTCGACTTATCTTTTATGAGGGACGACGATGGTGTTCTAGGTCTTTGTCGAGACCTTATCTTAATACAAGATATAGTCCCTAATCATACGTCTTACCTATTCTTGGTCGTGGTCGAGCGACGTGATTGTTTGCCCAAACAGTTTGCCCCCAAAATTTGAAAATTGAATGTCAATATTAAGTTTTAAATTTTGCTTGTCGAACGCTTAGATTTGTGACCTGGGTTGAGGGACTTACCTGGTTGTCGTGGAACTAGACCGGTTCGCCTTTAACTGAATGAGAAGTTGAAAAGTTATGACGTCATACTGATGCACGATGATGCTTACCAGCTGTCGAGGACAGGTGTCGAAGATTCGGATAGGTATGGACGCGTGTTGATCATCAGCGGACTCGACTTGTTGTGATTTCCTGCATAAATAGAGATCACAATGGGTTGTTTTCTTTAGAGATTTTCTTTAAAATATTTCTGTTTCTGATGAGGCCCTTCTCTAGAATCTCGACTTTGTTCAAATCTTGGGTGGTTGGAGATCTATCAAGGGTTGCGATACCCGAATCGTTGACGATGTTGGTTACGATGTCTGTGTATTTTGTGCACCTGGCGACGATGTCTTCTGCCACGTCAACCCTTTCGTCAGCCGACAGGGGCGGGGGTGTAAAGACGGGAGAGAACGAGGAAGAACTTATGGTGATCAGCTTTGCGCTGTCGCCGTCCTTCTCGTTTGACTACGTCCTCGTCAGGATGATGTCACTTCTGCATCTGGGGAAACATCATCCCTTAGTTTCCGAGGAGTATTTTCAAAGGATCTCTATTGGAGAGATAGGGTTGTGTTTAGCCTAACTGGCGTTCCTTGTAAGTTTTTCTTTCAAAACTTGTGTTATCGATGTTCTTTAGCTGAATGTTTTGCTAACGTGTTCCTTCTGTATTTGACAGATGTTCCTGTTTCTTCTCATTAAGTGTGTGAAGGCAGAGAAAACGTTGGAGTGGAGGTCGATCGTCGAGAAGAATATATTCCTTCCTCCAACCTTAACATTAATCTTAAGAGCCACATTCTCAGAGTGTCGAGGCATAAGGAGTTGGAAGATAACTCCTAATATACTCGTTTGATCCTTGCATCAGTTCTTCGGGATTGATAGGATTTCGAAGATCGAGATTTTTGAACAGAGCTTGCCATCGACGTGCTTCTTTAGTTCTAGGGTAGATTTTTGGGTTTACGAGCTAGACTTTTTATGTTCGACCATTGGTGGTCGGGTTGTTGGTATGCAACGACTTTTGACTTTGTATTTACTTGTCCGACTATCGGTCGTTCATATGTAATTGTTCAATGAAGTTCCTTCTTTTGCTGAACTCGTGTTTTTAATTACATATGTCGTGGATAAATGTAATATTGATCATAAGATTCGTTAAGTATGGAATAAACGGAGGATCGTGCGACTTAGGCTTTTATTGCAATATAACGGTTGAAACATAAATCATGTATTTGGACTGTAATAATAAACACAAATATATATCATCGATGTGTTAGAACATACAAAGTTTTTCCAAGTTCCAGAAACTTAGATCGAGGGATCGTTTAGACCTTACATGTGACTGTATCGTATGATGAAATTCCAGAATGTATGCCCCTGTGGTAAAACAATTAAATCACACACTCGGGTACTCATGTCGTGCGTACCTGCGACAAAGTTCGTTAGAGGTCGGTCATCGGATCTCCAACGATCTCACGACGTTCACTGTCGTGTAAAAAAAACTTTGCATGAGAGGAAGGCGACTCTAAAAGAAATATTTTTTCAGATGCGTCGCGTTCCAACTTCTCGGGATTTCTTGATTGTCGAGGGTCTGAAGTCGATAGGCTCCTTTACCAACGACTTCGGAGACGCGGTAAGGTCCTTCCCACTTAGTAGAAAGCTTACATGCGTTGAGCTCCTGGGTGTTTGGGAATACTCGACGGATGACGTAATCGCCTTCTTGAAAGACTTTAATTTTGACGTGCTTATTGAAATATCGCTCGACTGCCTGCTTCTGCGACGCCATCCTGATCAAGGCGGATTCTCTGAGCTCTTCTAGGGCGTCGAGGTCATGACTTAAATCAACCAAGTTGTGGTCGATGGAAGTGTGCCTCGAAGTCGGGAGATGAACTTCGATTGGTAGGACGGCTTCACAACCATAGACGAGAGAGAAGGGAGTTTGTCCTGTGGACGTGCGGGGTGTCGTGCGATTTGCCCATAGGACTGAAGGGAGTTCTTCAACCCATCTTCCTTTTGCAGCTTTTAATCGTTTCTTGATCGAGGCTACAATAGTCTTATTACTCGACTCGGCAAGTCCATTGGCTTGGGGATATCTGGGAGTCGAGGTCGTCAGCTTGATGTTCCTATCTTCACAGAACTGTTGGGTCCTGTCGCTTATGAATTGGGATCCATTGTCGCAGACAATTTCGGATGGAATCCCAAACCTGCATATGATGTTAGTCTGGATAAAAGAAATAACTTCTTTATCCCTAATTTGGGAGAAGGCAGTCGCTTCGACCCATTTAGAAAAGTAGTCCGAAGTACAAGGAGAAATACCTTTTGTCCTGGAGCGGGTGGTAGTTTGCCGACAATATCCATTCCCCATCTCATGAAGGGCCATGGGATAAGTGTCGAGTGCAAAGGTTCCGAAGGTTTATGAGACATACCTGAATGTCGTTGACAGGGGTCGCAATTCTGGACGTACTTGACAGCGTCTTGTCGCAGTGTCGGCCAAAAACACCCTTGTCGGGAAATACGATTAGCCAAGCTACGACCTCCTGAATGATTACCACATTCGCCGTCGTGCATCTCTTGGAGGATTTTCTGGGCTTGATTTTTGCTAATGACGCACCTTAAATTTAAGCCCGTCGATGATCGCCGATAAAGCTTATTTTCGATCATGACGTACTTAGATGCTTTGAATCTGATTTTTCGAGCCTCCATTTTGTCTTCGGGGAGTTGGTCGTGCACGAGGAAATTTCGAATGTCGCGTGACCAATCATCTTCTTCGTCTTCGATCTGGATGACGTATGTGTTTCCAATGGACGGCGTTGCCAGGTGAATCATAGGAATAACATCAAATATTGGTTCAATTAAAGCAGACCCAAGGTTTGCCAATGCGTCGGCCTGAGTGTTCTGGTCTCGCGGAATCTGTTCAATAAAAAAAGATTTAAATTTTTTGGAAATTTCTTTTGCCACGCTTAGATATGCTGTCATTTTTTAATCCTTGGCTGCGAATTCTCCATTGATTTGATTTACTACCAGCAGGGAATCGCTCTTGACATGTAGTGCGGTTGCCCCCGAGTAGTGGGCCATATTCATTCCCATGATCAGGGCTTCATACTCAGCCTCGTTATTGGTGGTTTTGAAGTCACATTGGACCGAGTATACCATCTTCCCTCCCTTGTGGCGACTTTAAGACGACGCCCAATCCAGAGCCTCTAATGTTGGATGATCCATCGACATATAAGATCCAAGGCACGTCGTCGCGAGTTGCCACAGTTGATACTTCGAGTTCTGCTTGTTTCTCCAATTCAGGGCTGAAATCAGCAATGAAGTCTGCCAAGGCTTGCGATTTGATCGCGGTCCTGGTCTTGAAATCGATGTCGTAACTGCTGAGATATATACTCCATTTTGCCAGGCGACCTGTCAACTCAGGTTTTCTTAAGACAGGCTTAAGAGGAAAGTTTGTTACAACAGTAATGGGATGTGACTCAAAATAGTGTCGCAGTTTTTTAGCAGCTGTGACTAGCGACAAGAGCAATTTTTCCATAGAGGAATACCTGGTTTCTGCATCCAGAAGAGATTTACTTACATAGTAGATCGGCAATTGCTGTTTTTCATCTTCTCATGTCAGAACAGCACTTACTGCATTTGGGCTGACAACCAAATACAATTGTAGGATCTCATGATCGTGAGGTTTTGACAGCAGAGGAGGCGACGCCATGTATTCCTTGAGTTTTTGCAAGGCTTGTTCATGATCATTGGTCCAGTCGAAGCCCCTATTTTTCCTGAGGACATTATAAAATAGATGACATTTATCTGAAGATCGGGAGATAAACCTGTTTAGAGCTGCTACTCGACCGGTGAGTTTCTGGACTTCTTTGAAATTTCGAGGAGATTTGATCTCAATGATGGCCTTGATTTGGTCGGGGTTAGCCTCAATGCCTCGACGAGTGACCATATAACCCAGGAACTTCCCGGCACTAACGCCAAAGGAACATTTCGTCGGATTGAGCTTCATATTATACTTCCAGAGGATGTCGAACGATTGCCTGAGGTGATCAATGTGATCAATCGCTTGCTTCGACTTCACTAACATGTCGTCGATATATACCTCCATCGTGTCTCCAAGATGGTCTTTGAACATCTTTTTTACCAGCCGTTGGTAGGTAGAACCTGCATTTTTTAGTCTGAAAGGCATAACTTTGTAACAATAAATACCTCGATCCGTCATGAAAGCGGTTTTCTCTTGATCGTCAACGTGCATTAAAATTTGGTTGTATCCAAAATAGGCGTCTATGAACGTTAATAACTCATGCCCCGCGGTTGCATCGACCATGGCGTCAATATGAGGTAACGGGAATGGATCCTTTGGACAGGCTTTATTGAGACCGGTGAAGTCGATACAGACCCTCCATTTTCCATTCTTCTTGGCTACGACCACGACGTTAGCGAGCCAATCAGGATACTTTACCTCTCGAATCTTTCCTGACTCGAGGAGGTTGTCGACCTCATCATTTATTACTTTATTTCTTTCAGGAGCGAACTTGCGACGTTTTTGCTTGATAGGTTTGAACGATGGATCGACGTTAAGCTTATGAGCAATGACACTGGGGTCAATACCGACCATATCTTCATGTGACCAGGCGAAGCAATCAGCATGTTCCTGCAAAAAGGATATGAGTTTTTCTTTAATGTGGGGATCAAGGGATGAACCCACAAGAATCTTTTGATCGGGTTTGCTTTGATCTAGAACGATTTCCTCCAAATGATACTCATCGACAGCTTCTGGGGAGTTTTGTGCATTTTCTAAGCTTGCGTGCACTGGTATAACGGCTTGTTCTGGATTCCCGTTATCCGCCATTTTCCTGCGACAGAAAACAGAAGAAACTCCAAGAAACTATTAGTAGAATGCACGTTCGTCGAGGATTTTCTCTAGATGTAGTCCCACGGATGGCGCCAAACTGTTAATGCCAAAATCGCACCAAATGGTCAACTTAAGGTCGATGTGGACTTAAACAACTAAAGAAAGAATCTCTCGACGAGACGTGCGACGAGGATAAAAATAAAGAGACAACGGATTTGATGACGCAGGAAAAACCTCAATCGAGGAAAAAACTTGCGGACGACAGTGGGTGTCGTCGCTATACTATGGTCGCCAATCAGGGGCGATGTCCTTGGATACTGGTGTCGATCGTACAGAGATTACAATATAAATGAAGGAAATGCCTCGAAATGTAAAGTACAAGTGTTTAAAGTGTAAAACAGGTGTTTGTCGTGTGAATACAAAGTGTGAACTGCTAGTCGAGAGCTGTTGTCGTGCGTCGAGAGCGATACTTAGAACAATGATTCTTCACTTCAGGTGTTCTTGGATATTGCTTCGGTTGTTAATCGCCGGATATTCGATGTTTATCGGATGTTAATTGATGATCCTTGATGTGAAGACTTAGCTTGGTATTTATAGTCTTCGCGTCATTAATTAGCTCCATTAATGTTTTGACCAACGGCTACAACGGCTGGAAACGGTTGCCGGAGTGATTATCCATGATGATCTTCGTCTGTTACGGCTATCGATCATTGATGGTTGCGTCGGTTATATCCGTTGCTCCTTAATGACTTTGACTCCTGCATTAAACACTTAACAAACGTAACAGTCATGGTTAACGTTAGTTTGGTCAAAGTCGCATGGTTCTATGCGACGGTCGTGCGGGACGGGCGACGCTATGGTCGAGTGTCGCGAGGAACTCTAGACTTATCTTTTATGAGGGACGACGATGGTGTTCTAGGTCTTTGTCGAGACCTTATCTTAATACAAGATATAGTCCATAATCATACGTCTTACCTGTTCTTGGTCGTGGTCGAGCGACGTGATTTTTTGCCCAAACAGTGGTCGGATGTGCTGAGGGGGAATCTGCCCAGACTGGGAATTCGGAATGAACGGACCCGTCTGCTGATTCTGCATGAATGGACCTAGATGCTGATTCTGTGCGAACGGGCCTGGTCCCGGACCAGGATTCTGGATGAATGGTCTAGGATTCCTTAGCCGCGCGATCTCTTCAGCTGCTCTGCGATTCTGCTCTGCCATTGCATTGAGTTGATTCCAAGCAACCTCGAGCTCCTGATACATCTGAGCGACGGCTTGCTGCGGATTTCCAGGGGCTGCCATTTTCCTGCAATAGAAAATAGAAGAAACTCCAAGAAACTATTAGTAGAATGCATGTTCGTCGAGGATTTTCTCTAGATGTAGTCCCACGGATGGCGCCAAACTGTTAATGCCAAAAATCGCACCAAAGGGACAACTTAAGGTCGATGTGGACTTAAACAACTAAAGAAAGAATCTTTCGATGAGACGTGCGACGATAAATAAAATAAAGAAACAAGGGATTTGATGACGCAGGAAAAACCTCAATCGAGGAAAAAACCTGCGGACGACAGTGGATGTCGTCGCTGCACTATGGTCGCCAATCAGGGGCGATGTCCTTGGATACTGGTGTCGATCGTACAATGATTACAATACAAATGAAGAAAATGTTTCGAAATGTAAAGTACAAGTGTTTGAATGTAAAAATAGGTGTTTTTCGTGTACGAAACAAAGTGTGAGCTGTTGGTCGAGGGTTGTTGTCGTGCGTCGAGAGCGATACTTAGAATAATGGTTCTTCACTTCAGGTGTTCTTGAATATTGCTTCGGTTGTTAATCGCCGGATATTCGATGTGTTGAAATGTTGATTGAGCTTGATATTTATAGTCTTCGTGTCCTTAGCTCCATCCATGAATGCTCCTTTAATGGCCTTAACGGTTGGAAACGGTCGCCGGAGTAATGATCTTCGTCCGTTACGGTCGCCGGCTGTTTAATGATTGCGTCGGTTATAGTCGTTGCTCCTTAATGACTTTAACTCCTACATTAAACACTTAACAAACGGTTATGGTTAACGTTAGATTTGGTCAAGGTCGCACGTCCTTATATAATAGTCGTGCGGATCGGGCGACGCTATGGTCGAGCGTTGTAAGGAACTCTCGACTTACCTTTTATGAGGGACGACGATGGTGTTCTGGGCCTTTGTCGAGACCTTATCTTAATACAAGATATAGTCCTTAATCATACGTCTTACCTGTTCTGGTCGCGGTCGAGCGACGTGATTTTTTGCCCAAACACTACGTATATCTCGTCATGTCACATTCTGGGAACATCTTCCCTTCTCAACAGTGTCCAAATTTAAAGACATACCCAACCCTTCCACTTCCTTCTTCACTGATAACTCTATCTCTTTGGACTCACTCCAATTAGATCCAATACTCACCTCTCCATCTGATCCACCTTTTTCCTTCTCACCTCCATCTGTGACCTCACCATCTGTTCCACCTCCTTCCATCTCACCTCCATCTGAGCCTTATTCCGTGCCATCTGTTCCACCGCCTTTCGTCCCGTCTCAACCTGAGCCTTCATCCATGCCATCTGTGCCATCTGATCATAATCACTCATCTGCACCACCTCCAAGGACTACTTCTGAGCCATTTGCTGAGTCTCTCGATCCTAGCTTCTCTCTACCACAAGATGGAGCACGACGCTCAGACCGGGTAAGACAAGTTCCTTCTCATCTTCGTGATAATCATTGTTATGCTACTTTGCTGTCCAACCATGAACCCACTTCCTATAAGGAAGCTGCCTCTAACCCTGTTTGGAAGGACGTTATGACTGAGGAACTTCAGGCTCTTGACAAAGCCAATACATGGGATTTTGTTCCTCTCCCACCGGGCATGTCACCCATTGGTTGCAAATGGGTCTTCAAAATTAAAACTAAGTCTGATGGATCTATTGACCATTACAAAGCACGTCTTGTGGCAAAAGACTTCAATCAAGAATATGGCATTGACTACGAGGAAACGTTTGCTCCCGTGGCTCAGGTCACCTCGGTTCGTAGTCTTCTAGCCATCGTTGCCACCAAGAAATGGCCACTCTATCAGATGGATGTCAAGAATGCCTTTCTAAATGGCAATCTCGAAGAGGAAGTCTACATGAGACTCCCTCCAGGTGTGACCTCCCGTCAGGGTAATGTCTATCGACTTTGAAAAGCCCTCTATGGCCTCAAACAAGCTCCTCGTGCTTGGTTTGAAAAATTCAGCAATACAGTCATCTCTTTGGGGTTCTCTCCGAGTAATTATGATTCTGGCTTGTTTACTCGAACTACTGCTGCATGTACTATCTTACTTCTTATGATCATTACCTGCAGTGATTTTTACAGGTATCACCCATGTTTTGAGATGAAAGATCTTGGCAAACTACACTATTGTTAATGCCAAAAATCGCACCAAAGTACAACTTAAGGTCGATGTGGACATTTAACAACTAAAGAAACGCATCTCAAGCCAAATAACACGATTGCGAGGAAAAAGTAAAAGAGACGAGAGATTTGGTGACGTGGAAAACCCCAAAACGAGGGAAAAAACCGCGGATTGAGCTTGAAATTTATAGTCTTCGGGCGCTTTAATTGGCTCATTAAATACTTCGATAACTGTCGTAACGGACGTCGTCTTTAGTGCTGTTAATGGCTGGTCTTGTAACCGCTGCCGATATTAAATGCGCTTTGATGATTGGCTTTGTAACCGATGTCGAGTCTTTAATGTCATTAAGAGCTCGACCGTTATTGACCGTTGTACCATAATGGCTTGTAGACCTGCATTAATGAACAAAAGAAACGGCTGTCGACCATTGATAGTTAGTGTAATCATAAGACCGTCTTAAGTTCAGGACGTCGGTCTTATGGAGCATACGACCGTCGCCGACATACAAGACCATGTATATGACTGTAAACGTCTTGTAAGACCTTATTTTAATATAAGAATAGTCTTATGACAATGTCGTGAGATTAGGATAAAAATGTCGTAAGACCACTAGGTCGTAAGACCAAGATGATGATGTCGTAGGACCAGAGCGAAATAAGACCGACGACAGGGGACTGTCGACGTAAGACCAACGAGTCGTAACTGGCGACATAAGACTAGCGACGTAAGACTAGTAACGTTTGACTTGCGACATGTAACACGCGACACGTGTGATATGCGATGCGGGTCGAGCGATCATGAGATGTAAAGTCAGTATCATGAGTGACTATTGACACAGGATGTCGTTTAATAACCAACTATCGTATGCCGGGGATATGGCAATAATGGGTATTACCCTTGTCGGTCGGGGGTATGACTTTTGTACGTATTAGGGTAATCAAGGTCCACGGGTCATGTCGAGGGAATTTCCCAAGTCGGTCGAGGGTGTGATTTTTTACCCAAACAGTTAGCCCCCCGAGATTTGAATTTCAAAGCCATTTGAATTTCAGATCTCGTACCAAAGTAAAATGATGAGCCGTGTCATTTCTACTAATTAGATCATTAGAAGAAAACCGACTTGGTCAGCTAAAATCGTGAGACCAGTCGATAGTGTTAAGTAAGTTGCTATGATCGAAAGATGATCTTTATCAAAATGAGACGTATGGGACGGGAAACAATCGTAAGACGATTGGGCCGAAATAATGCTTGGCGGCGATCATAAGATGATCGAACCAAGATAAAATTTAAGAATCTTGTGATACAGTCGTTAAAGACTTATGTTCTAGCGTTCCGAGCCGATACGGTCGTTATAGACTTTTGATCTAGCGTTTAGAGCCGATATGGTCGTTATAGACCAATGATCTGGCGTTCTGAGCCGATACTGTCGTTATAGACTTGTGATCTGGCGTTTAGAGCCGATATGGTCGTTAAAGACCTATGATCTGGCGTTCGAGCCGATACGGTCGTTAGAGACCTATGATCTGGCGTTCGAGCCGATACGGTCGTTAGAGACCTATGGTATGGCGTTTTGAGCCGATACGGTCGTTAGAGACCTAAGATCTGGCGCTTACAGCCGATACGGTCGCTAGAGACCTATGATCTGGCGCTTACAGCCGATACGGTCGTTAGAGACCAATGATCTGGCGCTTACAGCCGATACGGTCGTTAGAGACCTATGTTACGTTGTGTAAGTTTTGCTTTAGCGATAATCGGTAAAAAAAATTACCTTTCTATTGAACCTGAGTATTATGTCGACTCATACATGTCATGGATAAATGTAATGTCAACTGTAAAATTCATTAAGTACCAAAATGAACAAGAAGTCGTGCGACTTGGGCATCCATTGTAATACAACGATTAGAACGTAAGTCGTAAGACTTTTTGAATCGTATAATCAAACATAAGCGCATGCGATCAAAGCATTCATTCAGAACATGAAATTTTTCTAAGTTAAAGAACTTAGCTTGTGGGGTCGCTAGACCTTATGATCGTGTGATTTGATCATACGATGAACTTGAATCATGTGTTCCTGTAGTTATACAATCGAGTCATCTAATAAAACTGATTGTTTATACCGTACGATTTTACTGAAGTCGTATGATAGACTTAGTAACTTATGTCGTGCGATCCTGCGATAAAGCAATGTCAGAGGTTGGTCGTTGGCTAGCCAACGACCCTCCGATGCTTAAGTCAGTAATCGTCGTGATGAATAAAAAATCGTATGAAAGAAGGAAAAGGATTTAGAAGAAATACCTTTTCAGATGCGTTGCATTCCAGTTGCGTGGGATATTTTGACCATCGAGGGTTTGGAGCCGATAGGCACCTTTACCCACAACTTCTGAGATAAGATAAGGACCTTCCCACTTGGTGGAAAGTTTACCTGCATTAAGCTCTTGAGTGCTTTGGAACACTCGACGGAGGATGTAATCGCCTTCATGAAAGACTCTTGCTTGTGATTATACGGTTAATCTTGCGACTTGCCTTTATTGGCAATCATGAGATTAAAATATGTGAGTCGTACTTATTGGCGACTTTTGCGTTTTGACATGCGTCTTACCATGACTGGTGATTGTGAGATTCAATGTACAAGTCGTCTTTATTGACGACATATGTCATGACTAGCGATCGTGCGAGTTGCTTTTATTGGCGACCAACAATTTTTGACCTGCGTTTGTCGTGACTGACGATCATAAGAAAATGTGAGTCATCTTTTACTGAGGACTATAAATTGCGACCTGCGTTTGCCTTGACTGGCGATTGTAAAATATAAGTCGTCTCTTATCGACGATTACAAATTGCAACCTGCGTTTGCCTTGACTGGCGATCGTAAGAAAAAACGTAAGTCGTCTTTTACTGACGACTATAAATTGAAACCTGCATTTGCCATGACTGGCGATCGTAAGGTTTAAAATGTAAATCGTCTTTAATTGACGATTATAAATCGTATGACCTGTGTTTTAAGTCGTAGAGACTTTGGTTTGTCACGATGTAAATCGTAAAACCAATATTTATATGATCTTGCGAGCCTGCAATATAAAATCGGGGGTGGTCGTTGGTTTGACCAATGATCTTTTGATGCTTGAATCAACGATCATATATTAGATCGAAATAATTAAACGAGGAGAATATACTTAGAGTATATATATAGAGTTGTTCTAAGTGGGACGTCACAGTTACCGTAACATGGAGTCGATAGGCGCCTTTTTCCGAGGTCTTTTGAAATCAAATGCGGTATTTTTTCAGTTTGTGAAGGGTGTTCCGAGCCCCCGAGTTCCTTGGATGATGCGATACTTTGACGAAGCATTTTTTTTATCAGGGCTTGAATCTGGCTTCGAGCCGTATTCGATTCCGATCGAAGTTGAATCAGGGGATCTTGATAATTTGTCATGTACCTTAAAGACTTTACAAGATCGTTAGAGCGATGTGTGTGTTGGCTTGACATTTTCTCTAGATGGGGTCCCACAAATGGCGCCAAACTGTTAATGCCAAAAATCGCACCAAAGTACAACTTAAGGTCGATGTGGACATTTAACAACTAAAGAAACGCATCTCAATCCAAATAACACGATTGCGAGGAAAAAAGTAAAAGAGACGAGAGATTTGGTGACGTGGAAAACCCCAAAATGAGGGAAAAAACTGCGGTCGACTCTGTGAGAGTCGACAATGCACTATGGTCGCCAAACAGGGGCGATGTCCTTGTGTTTCGGGTGTCGATCGTACAGAGATTACAATACAAATGTAGGAAAGACTTCGAAATGTAAAGTAACAAGTGTTTCGAATGTAAAAACAATGTGCGTCGTGTGTTTAAACTGTGTGTCGTGCGCTGATGTCGTGCGTCGAGAGCGATTCTTCTGAGAGCGATTTTTGTGCTTCAAGTGTTCTTTCGAGTTTGAATGTTTGTGTCTGTTGTTCGATGTCCCTTGAACTGAGGATTGAGCTTGAAATTTATAGTCTCCGGGCGCTTTAATGCTCATTAAATACTTCGATAACTGTCGTAACGGACGTCGTCTTTAGTGCTGTTAATGGCTGGTCTTGTAACCGCTGCCGATATTAAATGCGCTTTGATGATTGGCTTTGTAACCGATGTCGAGTCTTTAATGTCATTAAGAGCTCGACCGTTATTGACCGTTGTACCATAATGGCTTGTAGATCTGCATTAATGAACAAAAGAAACGGTTGTCGACCATTGATAGTTAGTGTAATCGTAAGACCGTCTTAAGTTCAGGACGTCGGTCTTATGGAGCATAGGACCGTCGCCGACATACAAGACCATGTATATGACTGTAAACGTCTTGTAAGACCTTATTTTAATATAAGAATAGTCTTATGACAATGTCGTGAGATTAGGATAAAAATGTCGTAAGACCACTAGGTCGTAAGACCAAGATGATGATGTCGTAGGACCAGAGCGATATAAGACCGACGACAGGGGACTGTCGACGTAAGACCAACGAGTCGTAACTGGCGACATAAGACTAGTAACGTTTGACTTGCGACATGTAACACGCGACACGTTACAAAAGCTGTTTTAACTATAATTCCTCTGAAGAAATCTAGACCGTGGAGGTCTTGTTTCCACTCGACCATTTTTACTTGGCTTTGTACAATTCCGCTTGTTTTGTGCTCAATTAGAGTTAAAACAGCTTTTGTACTTTCGAAATCATCAGGATTAGTCTGAATGATGAAGGAGATTTCTGTTGACCATCTTTTGATGATTTTTTCTCTTTCATCTAGATCTGTTATGCAGTCTAAATTTAGAGTGACTATAGGTGTAGAAGAGTTTCTACTATTTGGAATTCCTTTGTGCATAGGCATTCTGAATTCAGTAGGTCTTCTTCTTCTTCCTCCTATAGCAGAGGTGCTGACGAAGTCGGATTCATCGTCTTCATCTTCAGACATTTCAAACTTTACAGCTTTTATGTTTGAAGTGATTGCTTCATCTTCAGAATCAGATTCAGTATCTGGTTCTTTTACTGCGTTAAAATATTCTTCGAAGAGCTGAGGCTCATTCTTATATTTTTCTTCGCATTCTTCATCGCTTAAAGTGATAAGCTTCATGAACTTTTGATCGCAAAGATCAATGTTATTAAAGAAGAAGTCTTCTAATCTCTCGGAGATTGGACTAATCCTGCTTGGAAAGCTTGATAGATTAGCATTGGGTCTGCTCCTTCAACGAAGTTGTACAGACTTTTAGACTTTTTATCTGTGGTATAAAACCTTTCAGATATAAAATCTTCGTTGCAAGCTGCTCTTGCTTTGTTCCATAGTGCTCTGAAATCGTGCACTGTTAGTGGCTGACTCATGATCTCGTCTTGAATAGCCTTTAGGATTAGAAACCTTTGGTCTCTGTGCTCTTCTTTGACCCTGTCGATCTTTGGTCTGAGAAGAATCGGTCTGCTGGAGGAAGCTCCATCATCGTATGTTGCCAGACTGAATCTAGCAGCTGCTTCCGTACGGAAACATCTGTTATTGTTTTTGCAGAGGCAATTTCAATTTCAGATATTGTTTTTGAACCACTCTGTCACAAACCATGGGTTGTTCAAGTAAAGATAAAGGATAAACGAAAGTTTTATTCAACAACAAAGTATAGCCCGAAGGCTTTCTTATATTTACATCCTCCCTTGGAGGTACTACTCACTAAACATTGCTTAAGAAGCTAGAGAGTGTATATGATGCCGCGGTGGGTATCTGATTTTTCTTGCTTCTTGCAAGAGCAAGTCACCAACTGTTGATCGGTAACAATTTTTGCGATGCGTGTCGAGCGATCATGAGATGTAAAGTCACTATCCTGAGTGACTATTGACACAGGATGTCGTTTAATAACCAACTATCGTATGTCGGGGATATGGCAATAATGAGTATTACCCTTGTCGGTCGGGGGTATGACTTTTGTAGGTATTAGGGTAATCAAGGTCCACGGGTCATGTCGAGGGAATTTCCCAAGTCGGTCGAGGGTGTGATTTTTTACCCAAACAACTACTTTCTTGGACTTGAAGTTCTATCAGACTCTTCCGGCATCTATCTCTGTCAAGCCATGTACATTTCAGATCTGTTGTCCAAAGCTGGGATCACGGACAACAAAGTTGCATTTACACCCATTGAGCAAAATTTGCACCTTGCTCTGAATGCCGGAACCCCGCTGAAAGACCCTACACGGTACCGTCAACTAGTTGGATCTCTGGTCTACCTGGCTGTTACTAGACCAGATCTTGCCTATGCAGTTCATATAGTTAGCCAATTCATGGCTGCCCCGTGCTCAGACCACTATGTCGCTGTTCTTCGTATACTTCGGTACCTCACAGGGACAATGTTTCATGGGCTTCATTTCTCATCCACTTCATCCTTACAGCTTCGTGCCTTCTCAGATGCTGACTGGGATGGTGACATAACTGACCGTCGTTCCACCACAGGCTATTGTTTCTTCCTTGGTGACTCTCTTATCTCCTGGCGCAGCAAGAAACAATCGCTGACAACTCGGTCCAGCACTGAAGCGGAATATAGAGCCTTAGCTGACACTACTCAGGAACTCGTATGGCTACGCTGGCTACTATCTGATATGGGTGCTCATCAATTTTCCCCAACACCATTATGGTGTGACAACAACAGTGCTATTCAGATTGCTCACAATGATGTATTTCATGAGCGTACCAAGCACATCGAGATTGACTGTCATTTCACTCGACAACATGTTCTTCGCAAGACGGTTAAACTTCTTCCAATCTCAACCATTGATCAGACTGCAGATATCTTCACCAAAGCTCATCTCCCAGGACGTTTTCGGGGTCTTGTTTCCAAACTCAATTTGGCTCATTCTTCCCCTACTTGAGTTTGAGGGGGGTGTTAGAGTATTATTGTTAATATGTATAGTTCACGGTCCTTTCTGTAATTATGAGTAAATTACCTTGTATAAATAGAACACTTAGGGTTCATTATTAGGTTAGACACTTCATTTGTAACTCTCACTCATTATATGAAAACCGGCCGATTCAGCCATCTTAAATGTGTCTCTCAATCTATCAATCGATTCTCCAATTCTAACAAAAGGAAAGTCCCCAACATATATAATGACTCAACTCAATATACTAAACCTAGGCTAACTCGATAACTTACGGGTCACAAGCCGAAGTTGAGTTGCCAACTCAATGTGAATGGGTAGTGAGTTACAACGTTGGAAAAACGAATGAATATTTATTTAATATTTGATCCATTCAAATATTTATTTATTGTTTAAGATGAGACAAAATCATATAAAAGAGAAAAAAAACATTAAAGAGAAGTGAATATTCAACAATTTCTTTAGTTCAGCTTGATAATCCCAATATTAAGTAATATGAAGATTAACAATGGTGGAACTCAAATTCTCATAAACCTATTTGAGAGTATGTTACGGTGCATGAACAATGAAAGCTCAGAGAGAATGAAATCTAAGTTACAAATATAACAGAGACAAAAGTTATTTATACCTTTAGGGTATTTTACATTTTAAGCCCCTCAACTTAAAACAATTAAACTATGACCGAACATAAAGAAAACGTAGGCAAAATACCTATGATGAAGAAAATCTTGAACAAAAAACGGTTATGGAGATGAAGATGACTCTTTCAAAACCGTTCAATGAAGAAGACGATGATGCATAATGGGATGATCAAAAAAATATATATATATATATATATATATATCACTTCCTAAAATAAAGGATAGTTATCCTTAATTATGTAATTTCCGAAAATAAAAAAAGGTGTAAAAGACTAATTTATCCTTAATGACATGTTAATCTAGATTAAAAATCAATGGCTAGGATGGGCTTACATAGTTTACAAACATTTATAGGTTTACATTTTATTGTTATATAGGTTAAATGTATCCAATATTAAGTATCTTTTTTGGAAAGGTTATCCCAGGCACAGCCCGGACTAATCCCTGGCAATTTTGAAACTTAAAGATGTCTTATCAATGTTGAGGACGCCTGGAATCGAACCCTGGGTAGATGGGATATTCCACCACATCACCCAGGGTTGATAAGTACAAAATGAGAAAATAAAATGTATGAATCAAATATTAAGTTTTCCAATTTCATGAAATGATTCTTAATGGGTACAATATTCATCATAATGTTCGACAATATGTGATGTAATAACCGAGATTTTTATGTGAACAGAATAAGTTTTGGGAAGGAAGTTTTATGATTTTAAAGTCTAAGGGTTGAAGTGTAATTGGGTAGGAAGATATAAAAACTCTTAAGTTGGGCTCAAAACCCTAGAAGTAAATTAATTGTGTGTATGTGTGGCGGCTGAATAAGAGCAGAGAAGGAGAGAAAGTCTTTCTTATTGCAAATTGGAGAAGAAGATCCCATCAATTTACAAGTTGGAAGAGGAGGGGTTTTGGAGCTTGATTCTGCAATGACCCATAGCAGGTAATCTCTTCTCTCTAAATCTTTGGATAAGAAATTGTTGTTGGGTTTGAGTTTTGGTCAGTTTGCTTAAAGTTGAAAAGGAAGCTTTAAAGGGGTTAAGTAATCATCATAAATGGATTAATGGTGTTAGAATACTCATTTTGTTGAGAAAGGACTTAGTAATCGATTTTAAAAGGACTTAATTTTCAATACTTGATAATCAATATCGCATCGCCAAAAGTTATTGCGAAGTTCCGGAATGTAAATATTAAGGAACCGGAATTGGGTTAGTAGATTCGGAATTCATTTTAATGGATCCGGTATTTTTGCTTAAAGGATTCCGGAACTGGGCTTACCATAAAGATCCGGAATTATAATCTGTTGGACCAAAATGATTAAGACCGGAACTGGGCTCCAATAAAACTAGATCCGGAATTGATTTTAAATTTAGGCTTGTTTGGTTGTGGAATCCGGAATTAAGTGAAAACCGAAATACTTCTTTAAGTGGGCCTGATTGTAACCAGATCCGGAATGTTATTGAAATCCGGAACTTTTTGCTTGGGTTTGAATATGGATCCGGAAGCAATAAATTCAAGTCCCGGTATTAGGAAAGTAATGGGATCCGGAAGTTAAAGGAATTTGGGCCACTCAGAACCGGAATTCAATTCGACTTGGACCATAGTTCCGGAACTAGCCATTTGGGCCCGGAAGTTTGTTAGTTTTGGGCTTAGCATGATCCAGAATTTAATTTATAGTCCAGTACTTAGCTATGATCCGGTATTTTATTAAAATGGGCCGTAGTCCTAAATATAGTTATGGGATCCGGTATTTAGTATGGTTACGAGATCCGGTAATGTTTTAAAAGCGATCCGTAGTTTGACTACATTATAAGAGTCCAAAATTAATGTCTCAGGCCGGTAATCAGAGTCCAATAATTATGATTTTTGGATTAGAAGTATAACTTATCAATTAGATAATTTTGGGGATAAGTTCGGAAGCAAGCTCGAGTAACAATTTAAAGATTTATGATGCACATTTCCTAAAATTTTAGGTGTTCCATCTAGAGATCGGAAGCCTAAGTAAGAGGTCGTGAAATGAGAAGAACAGGTGAGTTTCCTTAATCCTTTTACGTGAAATGAAAGATAAATGTTTACTGATCATGGCATGTTTTACGAGTATACCTATTTACACGTTTTATAAGTTATCACATGAAAGAACATTTTGAAAGGCTTATTTGCATGAATGAATGATGTTTAAAGATATCACATTTCCGTGATTTATTATGAGCTATGTGTATGCTATGTGGAGTCGGTCTGCACAGTGGGATCTGAGTACCTCGGGATCCGATGATCCCTTGGGCATTTGTGACGAGCTTGTAGGAGGGAATTCGTTTCCTTCCTACTCGGATAGAGGGGAGTCTGCTTGGGCCCCTGTATGAGGCGAGAGGGGAGTCTGCTTGGGCCCCGATCGTGGTTAGCTTATGTGATCCTTAAACACTGTGCAGTACCATGATTGATGCTTATGTGGAGAATGCTAATGAGTTTTATAAAATGATTTTATACTATTGATATATGCTGTTTACGGAGGGAATTCACTAGACCTTTTGGTCTAACCCTCGTTTTTCAAAACTAAACCATTTTCAGGTAAGCAAATAGTAGGAGGCTCAGGTAAGTGAGCAAGAGCAGGATAGAGTACAGATGCAGATAGAGACAGTGTTTGTGTCACTTATAGAAGCTAGTATGTTCTCAGTTGTGTATAGGTTGTTTCCGCCAACCTAAGCTTTGAGACTGATGTAATGAAATTTTGGGACCCAGTTTTGTAATGTTTATGATTTAATGCTATGCATGTCCTGTGTTAGTTTTGGGCTGTTACAAATGGTATCAGAGCCATAGTTTAAGGGATTTAGGTGACCGGACGGGCCTAAACTTAAACTTTGGGAGTAGAAATCACAACTGAGAATCAGGAAATGCGTTAGGAGGGCACTATAGTAGAGATAGGACTAATAGGGTACCGAGGACAGTCATGTAAGGTAAGTTGGGATTACACCTGGCCAGTGTAATTGCGAACTTACAGGTACATGTATGTGCTTAACCTGCCTTATTATTCTGAAGTTGTAGTCTGAAGCTAGTTTATATGTCGTGTTCCAGTAATCTAGAATGTCAGCAAGACCCGTGAGGGATAGACTGAGACCCCTTGTTGGGGAAGTATCATGAGAGATCATTTATGATGTGATGTATGTATACATCGTAGAGAAGAAATGTTGTTTAGAATGCTATGAGTCGTCTAGAGGTAGATCTTCGTGGGTTCGAAGAGGATGAATGATTGATTTTGAGTAAGACTCCTGTTTCTGGAGAGTCCCAGTTCTAGAAATCGTGGGATAGATCAGTTGGGATGGTAAGGAAGGACAATGTCGAAATCTTGAAAGTGTCAATGGAGCCCTAACTTCTTAGTCGAGCTTTTCAATGGCAGGATCAATGAAAGGAGATATCAGTAGAGGATTGAAAACGTGTAAAGGTAGAACATGAGGTAATTGGTCAAGATGAAAATAGTATGAAATGGTCGAGTACGTGGGCCCATAACCCACAGGTCGAAAGTAGAGTGTCAATGATAAGTTGCGTGAGTAAAGTGGTTGACCTTGTTAGAGTGAGTAGCCTTCAATTGCAAGTAGAGTCTCGTGCATGGCGTTCTTATATGTAACATGAAATATTCACGATTTAAGGTAAATGTGTAAATATCAATTTTGATCGAAAATGAGTCAGCGTGTACAAGCGTATGTTTAAAGAAAAGGCTATTTCATTTACGTCGCACAATGAAATTTTGAGCTTAACGATTTGCAAAATATTTCACACTTTTCATGATAAGTTAAATTGTTGCAAAAAGTCAAGAAAATGTTTGCCAACAAAACTTTTATAACCAAAAGGAGTACTGACATGTTGATGTCATAGAAATGAGTGTGAGAACCGACTGGTTTATTCCGTGTCGTTAATTCCTTTCAGAATGTTGTTATACAGAAGAATTTCATTTAATGTGTCACTGTCGTAACAACGTCGTTTTGGTTGAGAAAGATCAAGTTTTACTAAAAGGGTGCGTGCGAACGATTCTCGAGATCGTTGTGCAGGGCATTGGAGTTATGAGAATGTTGGGGTCAGGTGTCCCCAAGTCGTTTCCAAGTGTGTTCT
The DNA here is from genome assembly GCA_033807775.1 of Saussurea involucrata. NCBI lineage: Eukaryota > Viridiplantae > Streptophyta > Magnoliopsida > Asterales > Asteraceae > Saussurea > Saussurea involucrata. The sequence continues at coordinate 27,902,651 of CM066315.1, read as the reverse complement.
TTAAAATAATAAAAAGTGCGAAATGATTTATTTAACGTGTTGTCATGCATGAAGGATATGAACTCACTAGGTCGTAGAGTATTACATGTTAAGCCAAGGAAGAACTCCGAGAACGGAGAGGTGTTGGACATATCAAGGGAGAATGTTTGTAATTTTGGTATTTGTGTTCTAGGGGAGAGGTGGACAGTGGAAGAATCGGAAGTGGACTTTAGTGTCGGTTGTATGAGGGTCTGTACCCTTGTTCGGTGACTGGAAATACAGTTGCCGAGGAACGGATGTGTCCAGGGGAAGGACTAGAAGTCATCAAGGCGTTAGTATTAGCAACTTGTTATGAGTAGTGTGGTGAGGCAGAAATGAAATATCCTCGGCGACGGATAAGAGTTTTAAGGTAATCTTGTAGTATTGACATTGCACGAGTAAGTTTTGAAATGAGGACAACGGGATGTGTAGATGATCACGATATGTTGGGAGAACTAGGTTCTTTTAGGAACCTTTGTTGACGTAAAGTTAGGGAAGCATCATCAGGCCGACTACTAATATTAAAGTCGACATCTATTTAATATGTCTGGAGCTAAAGGCGTTGTCAAGAGGTTGGAAGTGGAGAGAATTACCACGGTGTAGGTAAATGTAGGAGGTCGTTCTGGAAAGATGTACACGTGAAAATGGAACACCTCGTGTGGGCGTTAGAAATGTGGAAATTTTGCTAAGTGGAAGAGTGTTTTACTTACGAGATTTGGTCGGTTCGTAAAAAGATGAGGTACTTAGCACGAACGAAGTGAGTGTGTACATTATATCGATCTGTGAGAGAATGCGCTCTGTCTATGAAATGGTTTAGGATCGCAAAGAACTAGCAAGTAACGAATATGTTTGAGTAATTGGGAACTCGTGAGCCGTGGTTTATCTAGAGTTTGGGAAAGACAAAGTAGCAAGATAGACTCGGTTAGTTATGTGGGAGAATATGAAGCAAACTTGGATTGTGTACGAATGACCATGAGAGGCCTAGCCTGCAATGTGATGTTATGGGTGGAAGATGTACGGATGAGTAGTGACATCAACTGCCAAGATAAATGTGCCAGCCAATGTTGTAGTAATGTGATGTTAGAAAGAGGAAGCATCAGATGGAAGCCTCTTCGGAGATTTCGGATGAGGTGGGCGATCTGTTAATCAAGTTGTCGGAGCGGTAGTAGGTGGTTACCAAATTAAGAAACCAGGTGTTTTTTTGTTGTGTGAGTCGTTAAGTAAGTATATTTTGGGATCATTAGAAGTATAAAGAAGATGTTGGATGGGTTATTCAAAGGTGGTGTAGTAGATGCGAAATCTTTAAAGAATGGGAAATGTTTCTTATGTGTGAAAGAATTTTGAGTGCAACCGTTTGGTTATGTATACTAATGAGAAAGTGTTATCAGCATGTGGAAAGATCGGAAGAGAGGGGCAGGTAATGTTTGGTGGGCGGCGCTCCACGCTTACGTGGGGAGGTGAAGATCGTATGTCGGGATAAATGAGTAGGTTGAAAGTAGTAAGCTTGACACTAACACCGAAAAGTGGAGTAGTGGGTGCAGAGTGTCATCGATAAGTGTGCGAACTCCTGGAAATAGTATTGAGGAAGGGGATTTGTGTATGTTTTGTGCGGGAAAGAAGTGGAAAAGGCCGTTGAATGAGTTGAATTGGTGACGTTGTGAGAAATGTTCAAACGAATTGGTCGTTCAGTGATAAGCTATTGGGAATGGTTTTGTGTGAGCACGATTACCCCTCCTTGTGGAGTGAGGGTAACCGAGGCTATGTTATATATGACTGGACGCTTGTGGTAAGTAGTGAAAATTTGATGTGTCTTCCGGATAAGTTCAATTCGGGTAGGTTTCCTGCTGTTAGTTACGTTTAAGTGTGGAGCGATACATTCGAGAGAAAGGTGAAGTGGACCACGTCTACGTTTGTGGATCCGTCGAAGTTATCAAAGTTGGATAAGTAGTGTGCATTCTTGTAGTACTCGGTGAATTTTTGGAGGAATTCATAATGAAATGCACGTCTCTATTATGGAGGGTAGATGTTGAGAGTTGAAATAATGGCGACATTGCAAGGAGTACAGACGACGGGAAGATAGACTTTTGTCATTATGGAACGAGTAAGAGCAGTAGGCTACAAGTTGGAGTTACCGAGGAATTTGAAGGGAGTTTATCCAACGTGTCATACCTCAAACTTAAAGGAATGTTTGACAGAGACTGAGGGGCTGTTCCTTTGGAGGATATCAGCATTGATGAAAAATTTACTTACGAAGAAGAACCAATAGAAATTGTGGACAGTAAGGTTCTCAAAACAAGGAAAAAAGAGGTCCGACTAGTAAAGGTCTGGTGGAGGTATCATAAAGGACGAGAGGCAACTTGGGAAGTAGAAGCTGGCATGAGATTTAAGTACCCTCACGTTTTCGACAATGGAATTCCGAGGACGGAATTCTTTTGAGGGGGGAGTGTTGTAATAACCGAGATTTTTATGTGAACAGAATAAGTTTTGGGAAGGAAGTTATATGATTTTAAAGTCTAAGGGCTGAAGTGTAATTGGGTAGGAAGATATAAAAACTCTTAAGTTGGGCTCAAAACCCTAGAAGTAAGTTAATTGTGTGTATGTGTGGCGGGCTGGCGGCTGAATAAGAGAAGAGAAGGAGATAAAGTCTTTCTTATTGCAAATTGGAGAAGAAGATCCCATCAATTTACAAGTTGGAAGAGGAGGGGTTTTGGAGCTTGATTCTGCAATGACCCATAGCAGGTAATCTCTTCTCTCTAAATCTTTGGATAATAAATTGTTGCTGGGTTTGAGTTTTGGTGAGTTTGCTTAAAGTTGAAAAGGAAGCTTGAAAGGGGTTAAGTAATCATCATATCAATTAATTATGATTTTTGGATTAGAAGTATAACTTATCAATTAGATAAATTTGGGGATAAGTTCGGAAGCAAGCTCGAGTAACAATTTAAAGATTTATGATGCACATTTCCTAAAATTTTAGGTGTTCCATCTAGAGATCGGAAGCCTAAGTAAGAGGTCGTGAAACGAGAAAAACAGGTGAGTTTCCTTAATCCTTTTACGTGAAATGAAAGATAAATGTTTACTGATTATGGCATGTTTTACGAGTATACGTGTTTACACGTTTTATAAGTTATCACATGAAAGAACGTTTTGAAAGGCTTATTTGCATGAATGAATGATGTTTAAAGATATCACATTTCCGTGATTTATTATGAGCTATGTGTATGCTATGTGGAGTCGGTCTGTACAGTGGGATCTGAGTACCTCGGGATCCGATGATCCCTTGGGCATTTGTGACGAGCTTGTAGGAGGGAATTCGTTTCCTTCCTACTCGGATAGAGGGGAGTCTGCTTGGGCCCCGATCGTGGTTAGCTTATGTGATCCTTAAACATTGTGCAGTACCATGATTGATGCTTATGTGGAGAATGCTAATAAGTTTTATAAAATGATTTTATACTATTGATATATGATGTTTACGGAGGGAATTCACTATACCTTTTGGTCTAACCCTCGCTTTTCAAAACTAAACCATTTCCAGGTAAGCAAATAGTAGGAGGCTCAGGTAAGTGAGCAAGAGCAGGATAGAGTACAGATGCAGATAGAGACAGTGCTTGTGCCACTTATAGAAACTAGTATGTTCTCAGTTGTGTATATGTTGTTTCCGCCAACCTAAGCTTTGAGGCTGATGTAATAAAATTTTGGGACCCAGTTTTGTAATGTTTATGATTTAATGTTATGCATGTCCTGTGTTAGTTGTGGGTTGTTACATGTGATGTTTGAGAATTTGATAGGAATACATGAGATGGGTCTATGTATGTTTGAGGACGTCTTTGTGCCCTCGTTCAATTTATTTTCATAAGATTTTTAAGTTATAAAAGATGCACTCATTAAATTTTAAGGTGTGTTCCAGGATATTAGAGCATCTCTAACGTCTCTAAAATAGAGAAAAATGAAGATTTTGTTTTCTATTTAGCTCTAAAAGATTCTCTATCTTGTTATCTAGAATAAAGAAAACAAGAAAAAACTCTAAATTTAGAAAATTTTCTAAAACTTGATGGAATGTGAGAGAAATTATTATTTTATTGATTTTCACCTATAAGATTAAACTATCATCATGTTAGATAAATTTTCTTTTAAAAAAAAGTGCACTGGTATGATTAAATTATATAATATTTTAATAATATAATTAATGTTGAAATCTCTAAAATAGAGAATTCGATGGAGTGAAATGTATTTTTTAATAGATTTTGGCTTTTGGTTCTCTGTTTTAGAAAACCTGTTGGAGATGTTCTTAGAAAATATAGAAAATCAACAAAAAAAATTGAAAAAGTTTATCAAAATCAACCAATATTTTTTTAAAATTCCTCTACACATAGAATTCGATAAAGAGTACATTAGACAACTTTACAAATCTTTAATCTAATTAAAGATATCCCTGTTTAACAAAGATTTTAACCACAAGGGTTGTGGCATACTGGTTAAAGCCCTGGGGATGTGGTGGAATATCCCATGTGCCTAGGGTTCGAATCCATGCATACACAACAATTGTGACCACTGAGGTTTAATCAGGGTTGATGTCTTACAGTCATAATTTGCCAAGGGACTAGTCTAAACATAGCCTAGGACACCCTTCCAAAAAAAGATTTTACATCCACAACTAGAAATATAAATTAAATAAATTATTAATAGTTGAATTTTTTAAAAAGTTATCAAATAATAGATTTTCTGAATTTCGAATAAAAATTAATATTTTAGTTGTCAATAGAAAACTAGATACAATAATTGAGAAAATAATGCCCATTTTTTGTAAAAGGAAAAAAGCACGTTCTTGCGACCTATACCGCTTAAGGGCATCTCCAATGCATTTATCTATTTTACTCTTTATTATAAAGTAAAATATAGAATGTGTTAAATTTTCTCTAATGTATTACTCTATTTTACATTTTAAAAGAGAATATATTTTAAGTGTATTCTCTTTTATTTTAATTACATAAATTTTCAATAATACTCTTATATTTATTAACTTTATAAATTGCATCCTTATACTTTTTATTTTCACAATACCCTTATATTTATTAACTTTATCATATTATTTTAACGACATTATAATTTATATTTAATTTCACATTAAATTATCAAAAACCAATTTTCGTTAAATAAAAATGTTACATTTTCAACACACATCTAAAATTAAAATACATAAGCATTTAATTGGAATTAGAAATTTTTTTCCCATAAATGATCAACTAACGCATCCCGAAGTGCAAAGTGAGCTTCTTTATCCTTAATTTATCTATATCGAGCAAGATATTGTTGGAATGCATCATTATCATTTGTCATCATTTCGATCTCTATTGGTGGTACTTCTCTCATAACTTCAACCGGCTCATTGAGATCACGTTCGTCGTCGATTATCATATTATGTAAAATAATACATGTAGCCATTATCATATTTTATTTGTTATCTAATACCAATTGTTAAAATTTATTAGTTTTTAAAATTAGTTGGATAAATTTAAATTGAATTTAAAACTTAAAGATAAATATAATTCTAGTTTATTAAAATTGGTATTAGACAACAAATAAAATAAAAATACAAGAATCTAAAAAATAGAATAGTCATTTTGTAATTATTAAAAAGTTAGAAAAAAATAGAGAGTATGAATAGTAACTCTCTATATATAGATAGTTAATATTCATTTCTCTATTTTAGAGAATAAAATAGAGAGTTCACTGGAGAGGATTTAGAGAGTAAAATAGAGATAGAGAGTAAAATAGTGTAACACCCTAAAAACAGGGCCAATTTAAACCTTAAAAATTACTACAAGTTATGATCATAAAACTTCAAACTTATATAACCTGAGGATCAAATGTGAAGGTTTTATATACAACACAACTAATTCAAATAACCTATTAATCTAATCATACATCACAATCAGATTAATTAAGTTATCTAATCCTTTGTCCCAAAAAGCCTCAAAAGTAATGCTAGATCCTCTGTTATCTCTAAGTTTGAGTCTTCCCAAAAGTTCTCTTCTCTCATTCCCTCTTACTTCCCGGAGCTTGTACCTGGTAAGAAAATTCAACTTGAAACATTAGGCTTTCGCCTAGTGAGAATATTCAAATCAAATTAAAGTTTAACAATTAAAATCTCAACAGATAAAACAAATCTGTTCTCGCCCATCTTACCGTACCACAACTCCTTTCAACACTGGGAATCTACCCCACTCTCATACTTATGACTAATTCGTCTAGCCATAATATTACTACCAAGAGTTTACCATAAATCATCCCAGATTCAAAGTCAAAACTCTTAACCAATAAATTACAAGTCAAAACCTGCCTATTTCTTAACTCGGAAGTAGAGATTACAAATTACTTTATGCCTATCTCTAATCTTCCTTTCACAACGGGAAATCTCCGATCTTCCCTATAAAATGGAAATCTCCGATCTTCCATTCGAAATGGGAATTACAAATCAAAATCTGCCTATTCCACATTTCACGTCCTCACCATCTCAGAATCACTGACCCCAATGGGATTAATATATCGTGATACACAACCGGGGCCCTCACGATGATTCAAGATACGCTCGTTCACTAGAAATTACATCCCTTGGTCAAATGGCAAGTATTTCGGTTCCCATTAGACCGTACCCAGGTGCCCTACTATGACCGGATGCCTATTTCTAGCAATCGCCACACAATACATAAGTATTATTACCCTTACTATTATATGTGCATAACATACAATATATTCATCTCCAAAACATATTATATATATATAAACATTTATAAAGAATATTAATAGTCTTGACACCTCGACTTCTTAACTATCCCCTCATTGCATTTTAGCACGGGGATCAACATATCATAACTTTTAGTCATCTATTTGAACTCATTACTAATTAAGACGAGTCCTTAATAACATGTTCAGACATACATATTATATATCTATTTCAATATTAATTGCTGAATTTTAAAGAGAGTTGAATAAACTCACATGATATGAAGTCACACTTCTTTTATTTCTTTTAAAGACGTAGGAACTTCTGTCTTCACCACAGTTTACTGTAATAACCAATATACACATATACTGATATTAAATTACGGAACAGGACTCTCTAAAACTAAGAATCCTTATCATCTAAAAATCTTCGTCTTAAGTCGCAACCAACTAAATATTAAAATCTCTTGTCGCAATACACAGTGCAAGTCGCAATCAACTACTGCGACATGGTCACCATGTCGCAACCTTCTATTGCGATTTCAACCCCAAGTCGCAACCTTCTATTGCGACTTCAACCCCAAGTCGCAACCTTCTATTGCGACTTCACTACCAAGTCGCAACCTTCTATTGCGACTTCAACACCAAGTCGCAACCTTCTATTGCGACTTCACTTCCTTGTCGTTCTTAAGGCTGCGACATTCATGAATGTCGCAATGCACTGTTGCGACATGCTTGAATGTCTCAACCCACTGAAATTATCTAAAACCCAGATTTTATACTTTTAACTTACGTTTGTTTATGTAAACATGCAGATATGTTTAACACCACTAACATAACATATCTACTAACTCAGATTCTCATAATCATCCAAAAATCACCAAAACCCAATTTCTAAACTCATAGAAATATTAATAAACTGAATAACACCAATATTTGTGAAGAACATACCTTGATTTAACACTGATTTTCCAGCTGAAATCTTGTTCTTGTTCTTGCTTTCTCTTTTCCTCGGTTCTATCTCTCTCTCTCTCTCGTCACCGAACAAACACACACACATATGACAAAGGTCATATGTAAGAGACACCTCATTCTCTTAATTGAGATGAGGCGGTGAGTGGTTAGGGTTTAACCACCTTAACCCAACAAACCTCCATGTTTCCTCAAATGACAACTTTCACCCTCAAATTATAAATTAAAATTAAAGTTTACCCCTAACTTATTATTCCAAAAAAAAAACGATTCAACGTAACTTATTCGGGGTTAAACTCTAAAATTAATTTATCAAATAATAAATCATAACTTATCAATTAATTATACTCAATTAATTAATAAAACCCATCATCATTATTTATGAAAATTCGAGATGTTACAATACTCCCCAACTTGAAAATGATTTCGTCCCCGGAATCAAATCTAGCTAAACAATTGAGGATATCTAACTTTCATATCTTCCTCTGACTCTAAGGTCACATTAGCACCTCAATGATGCTTCCATTGAACTTTTAACATTACCATCTCTTTACCACTTCGTAACCTCTTAACCGACCTTTCCAGAATTGCCTCTGGTTCTTCTACACACCGGCTCCCTTCATCCACCCTTACATCAGTAAGTGGAATCACATCCTGTTCTTCGGCTAAGCATTTCCGAAGATAACACACATGAAATGTATTATGGATCCCTTCTAACTCAGGTGGAAGATCCAATTGATACGCTTGAAGACCAACTCTTTTGGTAATAGTGAATGGTCCTAGAAAACGAGGACTCAACTTCCCACGCTTTCCAAACCGTATCACACCTTTCCATGGGGATACTTTAAGCATGACACGCTCCCCAACTTGAAATTATTTTGGTCTTCTTTTCGGATCAGCATAGCTTTTCTGTCTATCTTGAGCCGCTTTCATATGCTTCCGAATTTCCTTTACCTCGTCCGCGGTTTGTTGCACAAGTTCCGGGCCAGCAAACTGTTTCTCTCCGGCTTCTAACCAGCACACCGGAGTTCTGCATTTCCTACAATATAATGCCTCGAAAGGTGCTCTTCCAATACTGGAATGATAATTGTTGTTATAAGCAAACTCTACTAATGGCAAGTGTGAATCCCAGTTACCTCCAAAATCTAGCACACACGATCTAAGCATATCTTCCAAAGTCTGTATTGTTCTTTCGCTTTGGCCGTCAGTTTGTGGGTGATAAACAGTACTTAGATTAACCCTCGTACCCAATTCTTCTTGAAGTGACTGCCAAAACCTGGAAGTAAATCGACTGTCACGATCGGACACAATAGACACCGGTATACCGTGCCGTGACACCACTTCATCAATATATAGCTTCGCCAATTTATCTATTGGTGATGCTTCTTTCATATCTAAGAAATGAGCACTCTTCGTCAGTCGATCGACAATTACCCAAATGGTATCGTTACCTCTTTGCGTCTTTGGTAACTTTGTCACAAAATCCATGGTAATCTTATCCCATTTCCACTTCGGAATTTCCAAAGATTGAAAACTTCCGTATGGTCTTTGGTGTTCTGCTTTTACTAGCGAACAAGTTCCGCATTTCTCTACTATTCGTGCCACATCCACTTTCATAGCCGGCCACCAATAATGCAACTTCAAATCTCTATACATCTTGGTACTCCCCGGATGTATAGAATACTTAGATCTATGCGCATCTTCCAAAATTAACTCTCGATTCCCACTTATCTTTGGTACCCATACACGACCTTGGAACAACTTAATCCCTCGACTGTCTTCAGTCAGCTGAAGATGTTGCTTGCTCATCACTTCTTTTCTCAAGTTGCTTTCTAACAAAGCTTCCACCTATGCAGCTTTTATTCTTTCAATCAGACTTGACATTACATCAATTCTGGCGTTTGTCGTTTTCAAGCACCCACTATACTCTTTTCTACTCAAGGCATTGGCTACAACATTTGCTTTACATGGGTGGTAATGCAATTCACAATCGTAGTCCTTCAACAATTCAAGCCATCGCCTTTGCCTCATATTCAACTCCTTCTGATCAAAAACATGCTGTAAACTTTTATGATCAGTGAAGAGTATACACTTCGTTCCATAGAGATAATGACGCCACAGCTTTAAAGCAAACACAACAGCTGCTAATTCCAAATCGTGGGTAGGATAATTCTTTTCATGTTCTTTCAACTGTCTTGAAGCATAGGCAATCACCTTGCCTCGTTGCATCAATACACATCCTAAACCCATTTTCGATGCGTCACTATAGACTACCAAATCTTCAGTCCCTTCTGGCAGTGCAAGAATAGGAGCTTCACACAACTTCTGCCTTAAGGTTCTGAAAGCTGTCTCCTGCTTTTCGGTCCAAACAAACTTCACATTCTTTCGAGTTAACATCGTCAGAGTAGAAGCAATCTTTGAGAAGTCTTTTATAAACCTTCTGTAATAACCTGCGAGACCCAAGAAACTTCTTATTTCAGACGCACTTTTCGGAGTCTCCCAATTCATCATTGCTTCTATCTTTGCTGGATCTACTTTCACCCCTTCCGATGAAATCACATGCCCGAGAAATTGTACTTCCTTCAACCAAAATTCACATTTAGAGAATTTTGCGTACAATTTCTCTTTCCGTAACACTTCTAAAACTTCCCGAAGATGGCGTTCATGGTCGTTCTCATTCTTCGAATAAACAAGTATGTCATCAATGAAAACGATAACAGACTTGTCTAAAAACGGTCGACATACTCTATTCATCAAATCCATGAATATAGCTGGAGCGTTAGTCAACCCAAACGACATCACAAGAAATTCATAATGCCCGTATCTCGTTCTAAACGCCGTCTTTGGAACGTCTTCCTCTCTTACCCGCACTTGGTGATACCCCGACCTTAGATCAATTTTGGAAAAGCATCCTGCACCGTGGAGTTGATCAAACAGATCATCAATCCTTGGAAGCGGATACTTATTCTTTATCGTCACCTTATTCAGCTCCCGATAATCTATGCACATTCTCATAGTGCCATCTTTCTTCTTAACAAACAATACCGGAGCTCCCCAAGGTGAAGAACTCGGTCTAACAAAACCCATGTCTAACAGCTCTTGCAATTGAGACATCATTTCTGTCATCTCAGCTGGCGCTAGGCGGTAAGGTGCACGAGCTATCGGTGCTGCTCCAGGAATAAGATCGATACGAAATTCTACTTGTCTTTCAGCTGGTAGACCTGGAAGATCATCCGGGAATACATCCGGAAATTCACGCACCACTTTGATATCTTGCACTTGTTTCTTTTCTAACTTCGTATCTATAACATAAGCTAGATAGGACCAACATCCCTTCGATAAACATTTACGCGCCTTTGCCATTGAAATCAACGGAATATCTCCTTTCTGCTTTTCTCCAAACACGAATACGTCATCTTTATCGGTCATCGGAATTCGAATCAGGTTCTTAGCACACATTATTTCTGCCTGGTTATTGCTCAACCAGTCCATCCCCACAATAATATCAAATCCCCCAATTTCCATTAACAATAAGTCAATCGGAAATTATGTTCTCTCTATCAAAATTTTACAATCGACCAAACTTTCACTAACCAAAGATCGAACCCCATTAGCTATCTCAACTACTAAGGCATCTCCTAACGTAGTGACAGGCATAGCTAGCTTACGGTAGAACAACTTGGATACAAAAGAATAGTTTGCGCCACTATCAAATAACACATGTGCAGGAATGGAGTTTATAAGGAATGTACCCGAGACAACATCTTTCGATCCTTTCGCTTCTTCAGCAGTCATTTGGAAAGCACGCCCAGTTGGTTTAGGGATAACCAACTTCCTTCCCTGATCTCCCTCCTTCTTTAGCTTCGGACAATCTTTTCGAAAGTGGCCCGGTTGCTTACATTCAAAACACACTGATCCCGGCATTGGGCAGTTCACGGCATTGGGCAGTTCAAAAACTGAGAGTTGCTCACTTATCACAAAATATTATGCCACAAATTCATAAACTAAATATCTTGAAGCAACAAAACATGAGTAAAAAGACTAGCCAGTGAAGATGGAATATCTAATGAACCTTTTGTATAGTTCAAGAAGATCCTTGGGTATAACACTTTATCTCTTTGTAGATGATGAGGCCTGCATAGAAAAGAAACAATTTAACGAGCTCAAATGTACATTTATAAATTCATCTTCATTGAAGGATGGAAGAAGAAATGCATAATGAATAAAGGGTAAGGTCCAAATAATAAAGAATCAGCAAGATAATCTTTAACAAGTGGGAATCACAGTTAACATATTTATCTAATGGGAGCTCCACTTCCATCAAAGGAGATGGTTTTTAAAAAGCTCATTTAGCACTACTGATTTGGATGGCTGTTGTGGTGGTTTAGCAGAATGAATTCTTGTGTTTATTGTTTTCTTTTTTTATGTAAACAGCAATGTTCCTGTAAGGTTTGATATGCCAATTATGTTGATGGTAGTCATTTTTAGTCTAGTTTATCTTTATTTAATAATTTGGGAATAATGATAACAACCAGATCCCCTATATGGTCATATATATATATATATATATATATATATATATATATATATATATCCTTGTAGGGAAGGGTTCAATTGAGAAGTCTAAATATTTTGAGAAATAGAGAAGTAAAAAAAACACGGGAGTGTTCATATATGAACGTTCATATATAAACAGTCATATATGAACGTTCATATAACAGTCATATATGAACGTTCATATATAAACAGTCATATATGAACATTCATATATGAACACTCCAACGTTCATATATGAACGTTCATATAACAGTCATATATGAACGTTCATATATGAACGTTCATATATAACAGTCATATATGAACATTCATATATGAACACTCCCGTGTTTTTTTACTTCTCCATTTCTCAAAATATTTAGACTTCTCAAATGAACCTAACACTATCCTTGTATATTCTATATTTTTTCTCAAGGAATACATAAACAAATTTGTGATTCCTATTTTCTTCTCTTCTATTTTTGTAGAGTATATCAGTAAGCTCTAAACAGTTAAAGATTGGCTCTACTAACATTTTTATATATTGCATGATAAGGAGCACACCTGATGTCCACAACCAAAAGCCATATCCTTTGGGTTAGTAAGGCAAATGGGGCATAGCTGTAAGGTATACAGAAGCAATTAACTTACTGACCAAATGTATGCAAATTAAAAACATAAGAATATCGTAAATATTTTCTCGTAGGTAAAAAACATAAGGACATTGTACATACGGAAAGGAGAAAGAAATACCGTAGGTAGAATTTGGGACGGGTGGGGCTTTGCGCTCTAGATTAGTTGGAGCGTAATAAGGAGTAGCAGTAACAGGACTGCTTTGGTCAAAATAAGATTGTGAGTCCTTAAAACCAGCTGAATGTGATGGCTTTGAGCTACTAACAGAAGGTGCAATATGAACTGGGGGAGGAAGGGCGACCCTCTGGGGAGAAATTCCTTTGTGACTACTGTTGATTCGTAAACAAAAATTGTGAATAAAATGCCGGTCAAGGCCAGGTTGAGCTTATGTGACCATAAATGAAATATAGAGCCAATTCATTACCCTAGTATACTCAGTTCGATTGTTGCTTTATATTAGATAGGAATTTCCATCAATGCTGCAAGAGCGCATTCTGTCTCCTTTCGGATTAGAGGCACATTTTTGGTCATGATTTCGGTGAAATTCACGAACTTAACATAAAGAAAATGGAAAAATAACATGAGAATGGATGTTTATAGCGGCAAATATGTCACAAATAACCGAAGTAGTTATCTGACATCCATGGAGATGTTAATGAAGCTAGCATTGTTGTTTACCTGGAAATTGTCAAAGCTATGAGAAGGGATGTTATCATCCAATTCCTTCATTGTGTCCCAAGGCCCATCACCAACCCCAACTAATACAATAGAGAGTGGAAGCTTGTTGTCAGAAAGAAAACTCCACGTCAGTTTGAGACCGTAAAACGTCTTTATATATTAAAATAGGTTGCAGATAATCACCTTGCTTCGACTATAGCATCTACAGTTTTATGTTCTTGGTAATTCCAGATGCAGACCGTCCCTGATTACAAACTTGCTAGGATCCTGAAAAAAATAAAAAGAGCAATCACTATCAATTCATAAATCTCTACTACTTGCTGAAAAATGAACTTCCCTACACCTTATCTAATAAAGCTTGCAATTTAGTAGCTAGAAGCAAAAGGGAGAGCTAGAAATCATTGTCAGAGAAATACACCAGTCAGAGAAATGAATTCAATTACAATGAATAAAAGAGTAGAATTACCATGGCTCTGTGGATCTACTCTGATCTTTGTCTGAGTCTCCTCTGCCAAAAATACAATAGAGAGTGGAAGCAGTCTATAATTTATATAGCATACTGCTATGAAATGAAAGTTGAGCAAATAGTATTGGATATATATCTAATAAAATACACAAAGTTGTTACACTAGACAAGGTTGACATTACATTCTTTCCTGAAACTCCAAAATCATCATAGATCTTGCTTGTGCACATAAACATGTATATCAAATTAGTTGAAAGCTAAACACTCAACCCAACAAGTCTTTTATATCCAACAAGGGACAGAACAAAGATCTCACTCTAGTAAAACCAAATGTGTTGCATAAATATAAACATCTACATTCGGATTTTATCATGACTTTCAAGAAAGAGTGAATTAAACATAAACATCTAATTTTACATTTTTACATTTTTACATTTTTAGCAGGAAAACTTAAAGGCTAAATGAAAGGAAGCATAACCAAAGGATAGGATGGATTTTAGATTCTTGAACCCTAATTTAGGTCTTAGAACCCTTGTTTCTTCATCATTTGCTGTTCAAATTTAAGCAAAAATATCCAAGGTTCAAATCAAAGCAGTGTTCTAAATACTTATAAGAGTGATCTTGTAGCACTTGATCACCTGGGATTAAGCTGATGCTTTAACCATAAACAGTTAATTTCAATTAATGAAAGACAAATACTTATAAGATTATTAAACATAATGACAGAAAATTGTGATATGACATTCAGCTTTGTACACTTACTCCTCCAATCAAGGGATCGGAAAATTCCTTGCAAGTGGAGAGATGTCAATGATGAACACAAGTTTGAGGACTAATGAAGTGGTGATATGATGATTAACCATAGAAAAACATATAACTCATTCGAAGAACCGTGAAATAGAAATGAACAAATTTGAGGACTCATGTAAAGAGGTCAAATGATCAACCACAACAAAATCATTCGAACAATCGTGAAACAGAAATCGACAAATTTGAATTTAAATTTCTTACCTGTTCGAGCTGAGAACTGGAACAACGGATAGAGGTAATGTGAGTAATCCGGCTAGAAAACAACTTCGTGAGCGACGGTGATTTGCACGACATGATTTGCACAACGGCAACGTGAGTAATCGTGTCGTGCAAATCACCGTCGCTCCGACTAGAAAACAACTCGTGTAAACTGGAACTGGACGACGATTTCAACGACGATAGGATGTAGATGAGCGACGGTCTGATGATGAGAGGGTGTTTGAACGACCGGGAAAGAAATTCTTAGGGCTCCAACTGTATATTTTTTAATTTTGATTTTATTTTAAAAAAATAAACATTTAGATACGTTTATTAAAGCGTATCTATATATTTATCCAACATTAAAAATATAAAAAATATAAATATAAATTTTAGAGACCCTTATAAAAGCGTTACTAAATCTCATTCTTATTTTTAGAGAGGCTCTTTTTTTAAAGCGTCTCTAATGCTTTTAGAAACGTTTTCCATATCGTATAATATGCTTGGAAATCCTTTTCTAAAACTCATACTACTTTCAGCTAAACTTAATATTTTTGTCGTCCAATACCTTCCCTAAAATATATCTTTAGATACACTTTCAAAAGCTTCTTTAAAGATTCCTTCTCTAAAGCTCATTCCTCTTGTAGTGTATGAAAATATTTCAATACCATTTGATTTCAGTTTTGGTCCCTATGAAAATATTTCAATCTCTTCCATATCCCAACTCTATCATCATTGTATTTACCTCATGAACTGAAATCTGATCACCATATATTAAATCCATTTGATTTTGGTTTTGGTCCCTATGAATATCTATGATTTCAGTTTTGGTCCATATGAAAATATTTCAATACCATTTGATTTCAGTTTTGGTCCCTATGAAAATATTTCAATCTCTTCCATTTCCCAACTCTATCATCATTGTATTTACCTCATGAACTGAAATATGATCACCATCTATTAATTCCACATAACTTATCTTTCCATTAACATACACCCTACCAAGAAAGTTTGCAAAAAAAACCTCCATGATTTATCTTCAACGGAAAAAACTTGGGACGATGCTCTGTAAAAAAAGGAAAAAAGAAGAAGAAGATTGAACACATAATATTACCCCATCGTTGCTGAAAATATATAAATCAAATACATGGTGGTTTCAGATCTTTAGAAGACGAAAAAAATATATTAAAAGACGAACACAACAACATACCATACACCTTGTAGAGATGAAACGCTTCAGATCTTTCTCTAATCCGCCATATAATCACAAGCTTTCACATAAACCCTAGTTTTTTTTACTATGGGGTCAATAGAAATTCAAATGGGTAAAAGAATGGAAACGTCGTGGGTTTAGGGGGGAGGGATCTCACAAGGACCAAAAGTGAAATCAAAAGGTTTTGAAGAAATCAATTTTAATAGGGAGAAAAAAATTAAATCATGTGGACCAAAAAAGAGAGAGAAAAAGACAGATTTACCCTCCTTTGTAAGGTAGTGGAATATGAGTTAACGGCTCTTTTGAACGCCGTGAGTCACAGGGATGAAAACCGAAATGATTTCCAAACCACAGTGATGGTTTCCGTAATTTAAAAACCACAGGGGCGAAAACCGAAAGCATTGGGAAACCATAGGGACGAAAATAGTAGTTTACTCTAGTTTTAATTTTTAATTTTACAAGAACAAATATTATTTAAAATAGAAACTCAAATACGATAATCCATAAACTCCACAACCTTCTCTAAATTACACATCTAATTTCATACATAATTATACTTTAATGATACATAAATCTGAAAAATAAAACAAAAACGAATCTGATTGATTTTCTATTTATTTTTTTGTATATTGTGGACCTGAGTCATTTTTTTTAAGGAAAATCGATCAAACAAATTGAACTTTTGATGTTTTTTTTAGCTAATTGCGGATCTGATGTTATTTTGGTAAATTTAGGAAGAATGTAAGAGGTTAAACCACATGAAAAAAATGACTATTTCAATTAATTTCCCTTATAAAAATAACAAAATATTTCTTTAATATAGCAATTTATGAGGTTACAATTGAAAAGAATTTTTTTTGACCAAACAAATGAAAAGAATTTAGATGTTACATTCTTAACTTAAAACATAATCAAAGTTAACTATAACTTTGATCCTTCACGTTTCAGTTCATTTCATTGTCAGGGACAACTTGCATTTATTGTATACATGATTTCCATGTTATGTGTGATTTAGTTGTTCAAACGTTTATTAATATATATATATATATATATCTTTTTCAATTCATATATGTTATCGGTACCCTATTTACAGAATAAACTTAACATCCATCATATAATGAAAATGTCGAGCTTTGTTGCAATTCTTCAATTATCATCCCCATGATCCAATTATCTACTCTTGTTACAAATAAAATAAATCAATTTAAATCAAAATGGAGTAATATATATAATTTATGTATCTATGTATGTGTGGGCTACCAATATTTTGCTTCTTTTTTTCATTTGTAATAATATTGTTAACATGTCTTGTTTCTTAAAACAGAAAGAAATGTGATTGATTCAAAAGTGTGGAGAGGATGGGTCACTTGCATGGTTAGATGTGATGTTACAAGAACATTTGTGATTCAAGCAAACCTACCTAACCCCCACATCACCCACCCCTAACTTGTTTTGCAATTAAGGACATCATCAATTTTCATTAAACCAAATACTCCTATCCTATCTATTTCTTCTTTCAAATGGTAAATTAAAAAAACATAGAATATTGAAAAAAAAAAGGTTCACTTATACAAACTGGGTCAATACCCAAGCAAGCTTACCATAAGAATCAAACCTATATATATATGTCCTAAGCCAAACTGAACCCAGCCCAAAACCACAAGTCAAGCCCATTAACCAAAGGCTAGCACCAAGTACTCACTCTAGTGAGAAAGCTTGGTGTGAATTGAAGTAGATGAGTATAGTCTAGACTCTAGATGATTCAATGGCTTCATAACATGTCAAAATAAGTTGAACATATATATATATATATATACATAATCTTCATCTAATTATAGGATTCATTTATGTTTGGTGTGCCATATAAAGCCCCATACTAGTTATACCAATACAACAAGTTGTCAAGGTTTAGAAGGTACCGAAGCCCAAAAACCACACTTCCCATGTTACCCTTCTTCCAACAGGATACCACTTCTTTGCACCAACCTGAATCCAAACTGGACAACATATATAACATCATATTAACAAACCAATGATCCTTGTGAACCTAAACTATTTTACAAAAGATAAAAGACATTTTAAACCATCATCAATGGCATTTTGTATGTAAGCAACATCATAAACAAACCAAACGAACCCAATATATCCTACGCAGAAGTAGGGTCCACCCAGGGTAAGCCCATAAGGTAAAGATGTTTCCATGAAAACCCTATTGCTTGCTTATTTGAAAATTTGACTAAATATCTTAGTAAAATATAAGAGAACTTCAAGTCACTAATGGGGAATGCTTTTATGTGATTCTTATCTTTACAAACAAGTGAGGGTTTGGCCTTTGGGTTTATTCCACAATGAACATGATCATCATTTATCCTAAAGTTGGGGGTTAATAACGGATTTTAAGAAATTAGTGAATAGACAATCCATTAGATTTTAACGTTTTCCGGATAGATAAGTTGAAAAAGACGAAAAAGGACTTAAGTAACCTTCATATCATACCTTCAAAAAGATATCAAGCATATGGAATGATGGTTTAGGTTGCAGGTGTGAGTGCTATAAACTTAGTTTCCTCATCAGAGTCATCGTCACTGATCCATCCATAACAAGGCTTACGCGTACCAACGGGGACATTTACAGGGGTATGAGCAGCAACCAAAGCAGGTTCTAAAAGGGGAGGGTCTTCCGAACGCAGGGGGTTAACTTCATTTGAAGCATGATTATCAACAGTGTGAAATGGGCTCTCGAGAGTGGTTTTGTTCAAATCAATGTCCTTCCAGCATTCTTTGTTCTCCGATCCTGCCAAAATATCAATTTAAAGCACAATACATATATATATATATATATACACATTACAAAACCGCAAAAAATGAAAAACTGGGAAACACCCTTGTAACCGTTCATTTGGACGGTATGAACACGTGCATACAAGTATTTTGTAACATGAACATGTGCATACAAGTAATTTGTAACATGCACGTGTGCATAAAAACCAAAAACAGCTTCAATTACTTGTATGCACATGTGCATACCGTCCGACGAGCGGTTACAAGGGTGTTCCTCAGTTTTTCATTTTTTTGGGTTCCCCCTGAACCTCCCTCTATATATAAATGGATATGTATAGTTGTTCGATCATATGCCCAAAATAATATACATTCTTATGTGGTCAAGCAGTCTACAGTTTGAATCTTAACAGAGTTTTGTACCAGCACTACACATATATGGTGCTATTTACATAGATTAATGTAGATATGAAATCTTCTCTAAAAATGTAGAGAATTTATATCCGTTTTGAAGTTGAAAAGTAGTATGTTTGACCCCAAAAGTCGAAGAATACCTTTTACGGAAGGGAAGAGTAGTTTGTCATTTCTGTTTCTTGCAAGTCTCAGAGTCATCAAGGAGTCAAGATGATTTAAAATTGAATTTTAACAAAATTATTACTCATTCATCAGGAACGTATTTAGATGCACAGAAAATTAAGAAGTAAACCTATGTGGTTTGTGGGTGGTGCATTGTTGTTTACGTTGATAGATATATATTCAGCAGCTACTTCATTCGACTCTACAGTGACCAACTCATTTCCAGTGTTCACGATCTCTGATGATGCATCCTGTGCATCCTGCATACCATGAATTCAAAACAAACAAAAAAAGATAAAAGCTACCCCATCCTTTTTCGAAAATTAGAGGCACATTTTGACTTTTTAAGGTTATCTGGACTGCTTTCCAAACTCGGAATTGATATGTGTTCTATGAAGTTGAATGTGGTCCATTTGACCTCAAAAATCAATTTTCAGTGTTTAATAAGTCCTTTTTGCATTTTAGTGTTGGTTCAATTGTACACTTTTAGCATAAATTGCATTGCATCCTTCATCCACATTTTGCCGTGTGAAATAAATCTACTGTGATACGATATTAAACCTCTACGAATCATTATATATAGAAATTAAAAGAGAAAAGCGATAAAACAAATGTCAAACTATGCCCTTCACGACTGTACCTTTAACAAATTCGGTGTTTCTGCAGTCTCTTGGTCATCTAGAAGGACTTCAAGTAGTACCTTATACCCGTCCTCTTCGATTAATACCCATCCCTCGTCACCATATAACTAGTAATCACATTAAACAACAGCAAAAATCAATTTAGATCTTATGGTCCATATTCTATTAATAACTAAAAATATAGAGCCACTTGTCGATTTTCAAATAATTTGGGGAAAACCAAAAGGAAATGGACCCATGTTACTCTTATATTAGACATTGGAGAGGTTCCAAAAGTGAGTATGAGAAGTTAAAAAATGAGGAAGAGCAGAACTCTTCAACAAATTGTTCTCAACAGGAAAATGGGTAAATCAGCTAAGTGCCATAAGAACCCACAACCGTGTGTAGCTCGCGTTAATGCTTTCTAGAAATCGGCATAAAATCGGTTCATATGATGTGATCATCAATTTGAATCATAAGGCTTATAGATCAAAATGGAATCATTGAGCCAATTACTTTGAGCAACATGTCTAGAAATTAGATGTAATACACAAATTATTATCAAAACCTACAAATGTAAACAATAAACCATTAAATGTCAAATTCATGCTCAACATTCCTGCACTTCCATTGACAACTCTATTTTCTCTCTGTTTCATCTTCCTCCTACCTTTATGTTGTTAACTTATGTTGGTTACTGATGTTTGTCTAAACATATCATAGAAGTTGCATTACAAAAATCTCAAGGAAACCTCATTTAACATTTTGAGTTCTGACTCTCCATTTTGGAAGGGAGTGAAGACGAAAATAAACCCTATCCGATCAAAATTAACAAAAATATTCCTAAAAGAGGGTTTAACAAATTAACAAAAAGAAATGAATGTAGTTTTTGAGAAATAAGGAACAATTGTGCGACCTTTAGAAGATTTCGAACCGTTTTTCTTACTAGTTGCCTACAGAATCCAAAGGAGCTCATCTGATCTAGAGCCGCATCCATTCGGGTTAAACCCGTCTGTAAAGCGATCATGCCATGGAGACGATGATATGAGTTAGATAGAGATGAGAGGAAGAAAAATAGTAGAAACAAGCTTATTCAGAAATTAAAACTTTACCTTTCTTCGTCTCTTGGGTGCCATTGGTAACTAGAAACTATGGGAGAAGAAATGAAGACTAGATGGAAATGGAAGACACTGAAATTTTGTAAGGAAAGAAGGAATTATAAGAAAGGGGGCATGCATGAGATGAAATGGAATGTGACAATCTATTGTCGTTTAACAACAATAAAACAAATAATTCAAATATATTAATTTTGAATCATCGTTATTAAGAGTAAATAAATTAGGGAAGTTAATTAAAATACCCAAAGTTTGACTTTGACTTACCAAAATACCTATTTTTCTCCTGAATTTGTCAAAATACCCATTTTTTCCGTAAAGAAGGTCCGCGATCGCGAATAGGGACCATTTTTGACAACCTTTGAAACTTTTTACCCGCGATCGGCTGAGTGTCCCGCGATTGTGTCTTTTTTATTGTTTTGATTTCAAATTTACATTTTCAACCCCTATACTTATTAACTTACTTTACTTTATATCTTTTACTTTTATAATTTTAATTTTACATTTAACACATATAATCGTTTATTAACTAAAATACGTTAAAAGAATACGTTTTAATTTTCACAAAATACACCATTATAATCGTCTCTTCGATACGTTCGAAATGAGCCCAATATTGAATATTTTTTGATTGATTTATTTTAATATATATCATATATACTACATAAAAATATTTTTTATATTTAAAAATCATATTCTTATAATTAATTATTTAATTTATGGTACTCTTATAGTTAAAATACGTTTTATTTATTTTATTATCGATGGTCCAAGTGTAAGTATTAAAAATTGGCGGAGGCTTTGTGATGGACATGCATCGATCCTTTTGTGCATACTCTGTAACTGCAAATACTTCAGCTCCAAACACACATGAATCATCATTCGCCAAATATCCATTTTCACAATTCTTAAATGAGTCCAGTGATACCAACTTGTCAAAACCTCATTTCATATTCTTCTCGTGAAACCTTGTCCTATTGTCATTCACGATATCTATAGAATAAGCGAATAAGCGCGGCAAGAGCAATAAGATGAAAAGAAGCACGTCGGGTAAGCGTATCAAGAGATACCGTGGGAAAGTTGCCCTTGACGCCAGTCATGAAGGATCTCGGCTAGGACCAAAGGAAAACGCCCTATGAGCGCTTAAGCCGCCTCCATCAATCTTGTCCTGTATTGCATGGCAGAAGGCTACGCAGTCACCTGTGGCGTGACTATTACTGGCAGCCCTTTTCTTGCTTACTAGTTAAGGCGTTTTCTTGATTCATAGCTCATGTAAGGCTTCGAGCTTCTATAAAGCTCGCTTCGCTCTCTCCACTTACACGATACACTCCCTAAAAAAATAAGATGACGAGATCTTTAGTTGATGGACGCTCTAACCATCTTTCGGCTTGTGATCAATCCATAGAAAGAGTGGTGCCCCTCATGGAATTTCTCATACAGCAAGAAAGCAAAGAAAAAAGAAGCAGCAAGCCCTGAGCCCTTATAGCGATAGCGCACCCCCTTACCGTTTTATCTGCTAACAACACCCAAACTCGTTCCTCTAGAACTGCTCAGCTGGATAAATTCACTTATTTCACACAATTCTTCTGGTTCGGAGGGTTTTTCCTCTGTTCGGAACAACTTTCTTTCTCTTTATCGGACGTTTTCTAGGAACGGGCAGCCACCCAAAAATCTCCACCATCCTCACTTTTTTTCTTATTTTTAACTAGTTTAATCCTTATTTATCGAATGAGAGTTTCGAAGAGAAAGAAGAGTTCTTTTAAACACATACAAATAATAATAATTTAAAACGATTTAATGAACTAGTTAATATATGATTATTATGTTAATGCGATAGGAGTGTAAAACAAAATTGAAAAAAATAAGAGATGTAGCATAAATTAAATAATTAACTATAAGGGTATGAATTGTAAATATTAAAAATATTTTTATGTAGTATATATGATATATAATAAAATAAATAAATCCAAAAATATTCAATATTGGGCTCATTTCGAAGGTACCGAAGAGACGAGTACAATGGTGTAACTTGTTAAAATTAAAACGTATTTTTTTAACATATTTTAGTTAATAAACGATTATATGTGTTAAATGTAAAATTAAAATTATGAAAGTAAAAGGTATAAAGTAAATTAAGTAAATAAGTATAGGGGTTGAAAGTGTAAATTTGAAATCAAAACCCGCGATCGCGGGGTAAAATGTTTCAAAAGTTGTCAAAAATGGTCCCTGTTCGTGATCGCGGACCCCTTCGCGATAAAAATGGGTATTTTGGCAAATTCAGGAGAGAAATAAGTATTTTGGTGAGTTTAAGTTAAACTTTAGGTATTTTAATTAATTTCCCAATAAATTATGACATCTTTTATACCTCCTTTTAAAATAAGGATTTTTAAGTCTTTTTCCTCACAATTTCTTATTACCTTCTCCAAAAAAAAAGGAATAGGATAAAGTGGAAAATTTTCCAAATATGTGAAATCTTTCAAAAGTAAATGGAGAACAGAGATAATGGTTTGTTTTTCCTTTTTAAGAAAAAATTGCTCAACCTGCAAATAAAATTAAATGAAGAAAGAGATATAATTTTTGTATATATTTTTGTACAAAAAAGATTGATACCGGTAACCCTAACCGGTCCACAATCGACTGCTTATCCATAATGTGGGGGCATACCTGACTCACTCAGCGGTTGTGGCTATAGAGGTGTCTTGGGTTCGAACCCGAGACCTTCTGCTTCAGTCCAAATTTTTGTATATATTAATAAGTATTTTGATGATTACAATCTTAAAAATGGAAAAAAAAATGTTGAATATAGTTTATTGTTATAAATTTTTATATTTATCTTCCAGTTATAAATTATGAACACACCTTTTTTTTTCTATCAACAAAATCTTATTAGTTAACAATATAATGTGACAATCCATTGTCCTTTAACAACAATAAAACAATAACTCAAATATATTAATTTTAAAATCATTACTATTAATAGTTCTATACCTCCTTTTAATTTTAAGATAAGGAATTTTAAGTCTTTTTCCTCACAATTTCTTATTGCCTTCTCCAAAATAAAAAGCTCAGAATCAAGTGGAAAATTTTCCAAATATGCAAAATATTTCAAAAGTAAATGTAGAACAGAGATGATGGTTTGTTTTTCCTTTTGTAAGAAAAAAATGCTCAACCTTGGCAAATAAAATTAAATGAGGGAAGAGATACAATTTTTGTATGTATTAATAAATATTTTAATAATTACAACTTTAAAAATGGAAAAAAGGTTGTTTGATATAGTTTATGTTTATTAATTTTTATATTTATTTTCCAGTTATAAATTATGGACACACTGTTAAAAAGGCTGTAACGTTTTTTATTTTTTGAGTTTTTTACGAAAGAAATGAAAGAAAAGAGAAAAAAAAGGGAATGAAAAAAAACACATTCTCGTAGTTTTTTAAGGAGAAAAAGGGGAAAAAGGGAAATATTGTTTATTTTCCTCTCAAAACTTTCGGAAACGGAAGGGGCGGAAAGAAATAAATTTAAAAAAAATTGAAAATATTTATAAAATTACATATATATCCATTAATTACATTTTACTGAAAAATAAATAATTGGTATATTGGTAAAAGAGACATCTTTCATTTCTTTTCATTTTTCAGTTTCTCTCCTACCTACGAACATGAAAATTTATTTTATTTCCTTTCTTTTCCTTCAAATATCAATAACACACATACAAATATTTCTTTCTTTTATTTCTCTTTCCCTTTATTTTCTTTTTCTTCTCTTTCTTTTCTTTTCTTTCCCTCCAAAACTCGAGAACACATCGTAAGAGATTCCCCAAAATTTCTCCAAAATGGAAAGTCAAAAGTCAAAATCTCAAAAAAAAAAGTTTACATTTATGTCTAAGGGTGCGTTTGGTACGCTGGACAGAACAGAACATAGATCACTGTCCCATATTTGGCATGACTTTTATGTGGAACAGAACAGAAACAAAGTGAAACAAGCTGGATCATGCCTGTTCCACCCCCACTCCATGGAACAAACTGAAACAAGGTGGAACAGATTTATCTTGTACCAATATAACCTCAAAATAAAATCTTATTCTCTTCTAAAACATAAAATTCAAGTTCTATTTTATATTTTATTCATTCTTTAAATTTTATTTGTTGTATTTTACTATTTTATCTAATGTTATATGTTCTGTTCTGTCTAGTTCTGTCTACCAAACGCTGAATAACTGTTCTGTCATGTCCCGTCTTGTCATGTTCTATCATGTCTGCGTACCGAACGCATCCTAATAGATTTTCCCTAGTTTCTCTATTTTGAAGATAGTATTGAGAAAACTGTTAATATTTGCTAAAAAAATCTTATTCCTCAATTTTGAAGAAGTTGTTGAAGGTGCTCTAAATATACGTTTATAATCATCAAAGTTTCAAATATACGATTATAATCATCATTTTGCTTACTTTAACAACATAAAGCCAAAATATTCTTGTTTAAGCCATTATTCAAAGTTTCAAATAAACGTGTATAATCATCAAAGATCAATTTCAATAAGTTTCAAGAACGAGAATGAGAAAGATGAAAGCTTATAAAGACCTAGCTATCTTCATTTTGAGATTATGTTGAGACACGATTCGACTAATAATGTTTGGCATGTGCACATTATAATAGGTGAATTCTATTTCCACCCCCTGCACACACAGTGTGTGTGTGCACACATACACCTTATGTGTGTGTGTATGTGTGTGTAAGGGGGTGTGAATAGTAATACCCTTATAATATTAGTTTTGTCGAAGAGATGTCATATATTTTGCTACTTTGACCTTTTGGGGATAACTTTGGGATCAAGTTTACTAATTACTTTCTCCCCTACTATAAATTAATAGAGGCGTTGGAGCTAGAGTTTAAGACATCTTTATGTCTTTAATTTTTATTTTTATTTTTATTTTTTTTACTTAATGATGCAATTTAATACGATTAGGAATGACTAAATTTCATAGCTTGAATGCGAGACAAAGAAAAATGGATATCGTCTTTCAATAATAATTTTTATCAATTTCATTTGAGTTTTTTTTTAAAGGGTATCATAGGCACAACCCGGATTAATTCCTGACAATTTTGAAACTTAAAGATGTCTTATCAATGTTGAAAACGTCTGGGATCGAACACTGGGTAGATGGGATATTGCCCACATCACTCAGGGCGATCAATCACTGCGCTACAACCTGATTGACAATTTCATTTGAGTTTATAAAAGCAAAACAAGATATACTTCTTGACAATCGATGACTTGTTAAAGTGTAGTGGACTTAAGCTGTGTTCTTGAAACTCATTTTAGGAAAGGAAAGGAAATGGGTGGAAAGTAAAAAAAACTCGTGTTCTCGAAACCTTTTTAGGAGAGAAAGGAAAGGAAACGGAAGAAAAATTATAATAAGTTTCCTTCTAAAACTTTCCTCCAAATGTGGGAGGAAAGGGAAGGAAAGAAAAGAAAAGAAATTAAAAACATTTAAAAAAATTACTGAAATTATTAAAATTATAAAACTATCTGATACTTCCTTGTAAAAGATATACTTTTAAGGGTATATTAGTAAAAATGACATCTTTTTTTTCCTTTCTCTCATGTTCAAGAACACGAAAAAATATTTTCTTTTCTTTTCTTTCTTTCCTTCCTTTTCTTTACCTTTCGAGAACACAAATGAAAAAATTACCTTTCTTTCCTTTCTTTTCTCTCCCTTTCTTTTCCATCCATTTTCTTTCTTTTCTTTTCTCTCCGGATTAGAGAACACAGTGTTAGAGTTAAACTACTTAGAAAACATCAACTTCAATGATATGGGAAGTAGAGTTGAAAGTAGAGGTGTTCAATAAAACGTTGGACCGTTCAAACCGGTCGAACCAAGTCAAATGGGACTGTTTTTGGCCTTTTGACGTCTGCAATTTGATCCTTTTTGAGCGGATGGACTGAACCGTCCACCAAAAATACACATGCATTAATCATATTTAATTTTCATGTTATAGTCTCAACTTTTAGGGCTCAATTAAAAATAATCGTCAAATACATTATGTTCTTAGTTTTCATTTCTCTCAGTTGATCATGTTATCTAAATCCACAAAGTTCTGAAATCCGTCAAAATCAAATCTAAAATCTAAATCGTTATTCAACTTGCTCAATATTTGTTCAAACTTCGACTATTGTTGGTTGGCTTGTTTAACTTTTTTTTCTTCAAGTTGTTCAATGTCTTTTTAATTTTATATATAAATGTTTAGTCTCTAATTTGATATACTATTTCTTAATAATGTTATATTGGTAGAAACTTTTTTTTGGATATTGATTATATGTTTTTTAGTTTTTTAGACCAGACCGTTTTTTTGTGGTTCAGTTTAACCGTTTTGGTCACTTGCTACCAAACCGCTCAATTTGAAAAATTCATAAAATGCCATTTGATTTGGTTTGTGGTTTTGGGGGTTAGTTGTCCAAACCGGACCACAATCACCCTTACTTGAGAGGGAGTTACTTCAAACAAATAGATATGTTGTTCCATATACTTTAAGAAAACAATATGTGTTTTTTACTTAAAAGTTTATGTATTACATAGAGATATGGGGCCTAGATGGCAGGTTTGTTGTATTTTTTAAAGGCTCAAAACTCAAAAGAGTATCCTTAGAGTAAGTGGTGGTAACTATTTTTTTGAAGCACTGCAAATGCTACAAAATGTCTGGAGCCGAATCGTGGCCGGGTCGAAGGGGGATTAGTCTGGACTAAGTTCAGGATACCCCCGAAATGCAATTGCCTTTCAAAAAAAAATGCTACAAAATGTCTGCTGGAAATTGTGTTTTCATTTCATCTAAACTTACACCCTTGATTATTTTTATATTATGTTAATCATCAATAACTGTTAACATCAAGCAAAACAATTTATTCAAATTCAACATTTGAAGTTAATCTTTCATCTTGTAACTTAAGATACTTATCCCAATGAAATACGATACATGGTCTTACCATTTTATTTCTGAAAGACGATAGTACTGACACATGTATACTTGCATGAGTTACCTTTCGTATTATTGAGATATAGTATCTAACACATCAATTGTCTTACAGAGTGATTTGGTAGAATATCATTATGATTGAAATAAAGGGGCCGTGATATTCCTTTCGTTATTTTTCAAAATTTTCTTCTAATGCAAAGCGTTTTTAGAATCTCCAAAATATAGAAATAGGTGGGACTACACATGGCAACATGGCGGGGAATGGTTCCATTACCTCATCTTGTCCTCGACCTTTATCGGTAAGGGGGAAAGGAATCCCTCCCTTTTTTGTTAGGTCTAACCATTATCCATCCCCGTTTTATCCTTGATTTAACAAAAAATGATTAAAATGTGTTGAAAAATATATTTTATATATTTATACATACAAATGAGGACGTGACATGTTGCGCAATGCATCATCAGGCCCTGCCCCTAAGGCCCCACCCGATTTTTGACATGTCGGGGATCCTAGGCTCAGATCCCGATACCTATTTTTATGGGAAATTTCAGGCCCGAATAAAGAAGGTCAACTAAGTTGCCTAAGTGGGAATGAACTTGAAAGACAACAAAGACTTTTATTAGATTCAACCCAATCGTGTTCTTCAACGATTAAACCTTTACCTTTTCTCTTGTAGCTTTTCAGCTTTTCATATTTCTCTTTGAGTTTAAGGTATTTGTCATCTCTAGATTTAGAGGTGGAGGAGTTCTTGAATGATGAGGAAGGTTTGAATACTCTCTTTGACCTGCACTTACTAGCAAAGTGACCTTCCTTTTCACAATTATAACAGGTGGCAGTAGCCTTATCAATAGGAGAATATTTAGGCTTGTCAGTGATAGTGAAAAATTTGTTTCTTCTGAGTTATTCTTTCTAGCGAATCTCCTGAAAGAATTTGACAGGAGTGCTAGAGACTCATCAAGTTCTGAATGATCAGTTTCTGATGAATCATCAGAGTTAGATTCCATCTCAGAGATAGTGACAGAAGATCGCTGAATTGGCGTTAACTCTGATGAGGGTAAAGCAACATGTGTGCTTTTTGAGTCTTTTACAAGATTCTTCTTAAGCTGACACGACTGCTCATGATTGAGCATAGTGCCAAAAAGAGTGCTTAAGGTGGTATATTTCAAATCCTTAGAGGGTTTAAGACACATAATATAGTTGTCCAAACTTTCAGGAAGACATTTCAAGAATTTTGTCAGGATCTCAGAGTTATAGTAGGTCTTACCAACAGTTTTCAAATCAATGATTAAACAATTAAAACGTTGGTGAACTTCAGATAAAGTTTCATTCTTACCACAAATAAAACTTTCGTACTTTCTTACCAGATTTATTCTTCTGGACTCTTGTACATAAGTTGTACCTTCATATTGAACACAGATTGTGTCCCACATAACTTTGGAACTTTTGAGGTTCATGATAGAATGATAGACCTCATCAGGTAGGGCCATAGAGATGACTGATCTGGCTTTGGTATCAATGGCCACCTTTTTCTTATCTTCTTCAGTCCATTGGGAAACTTCTTTGACAAGTTGCCTTTCAGGAATGACAGGAGTGGTAGCAGTGGCAGGAACATCACCATTGAGGACGAATGGGATGTAGGGTCCATTTTCCACGTAATAAGGTATATTGGGATCTACACCTTCAAGGAAAAACATAATTCGATTTTTCCAGAGATTGAAATTATCTTTATTAAATCGAGGATGTTTGGCAAGAGAGCCATTATCAGTGTAGTTTATGTTTGTGTTTTGTGTCATTTAGAAAATAGCGAGGAATACATTAGTATAAGCAAGATCTTGTTTATGGAGATTAAACAATCTGCTCTGATACCACTTGTTGGTCCCGAAGGGTTATACAAGTATAAGTTTGTAGAAAGGGGGGGGGGGGTTGAATACAAACACACAATATTTATGGTTTTCTAAATTGTTTATTGATAAATCAAAACAATTTACAGCTTGTTGCGGAATAAGATTAAGGGGCTGTTTGGTTGGTTTTTCATTAAGTCCTGTGTGGATATAGATGTATGTCTGGATTTGACTGTCTGACTGGATTTTGATATCTTGCTGTTTGTTTGTCGTGCTGAACGAACGAGATGAACGTCATAAATAACTATTTTACCCTCATTGTGTATTAAGCACTGAAAAACAGAAAATGAAAACATATATCAAACATATACCAAACATATACCAAAATCAGAAAACATATACCCAAATCATAAAAGGAAAAAATATATCAAACATATACACATTTTCTTGATGTTTTAACCATTAACTCCATAAATCACATCCTGAAAACATATATAAAACATATATTAAATCCATAAATCACAAGCTCCAGAAAATGAAAACATATATAAAATATATACCAAATCAGAACCAAATACATACCATAAACTAAATCAAAAAATAAAATAACAAATAAGAACACAATTTCAGTAAACTAAATAAAAAGGTAAACTCATACCTGCAGTGCAGATCGCGGAGCGCTGGTGGAAGGCGAGGAAGACGCCGGTGGAGCGCCGACAGGAAGATGCCGGTGGAAGCGCCGCCAGGAATCACGAAGGGGTTTCTTGGGTGAAGGCGTGGAGTGCTGCAATGCGGTAGGTTTGATGTGAGGGTAAAATGGTAATAATGATGGCTGAGTGGATAAAGGGATCTCATCTCAACTTATTCAGTAAACTCTCCATTTTTTCATTAAGCCACTACCAAACACCCTTGTATGGCTGACCGAATAAGCCATTCAGGCCATTAAGCCCATTAAGCCAAAAACAAACAGGCCCTAAGTACAAGACCTAATCTAAACAAACTTGAGAACCACTAAGTATTCTTGCACTAAGAAATAAAGAGAAAAGGAAGTCTTAGAAAATGAAGATATTTTTTAAGTCACTAAGTAGACAGGGAGAGACCACCTTCAAACGGGTATTCCTCCTATTTATACCTCATGCATTTAATGCATGTCAGGAGGACTTTACACGTGTCATCATTTGATTGGGAGCATGCTTTCTGACTTTTTGCAAGACATGCTTTGGGTCGCACGGTGAACAGTGTAGTGGTAGAATGGTTGTACGATTCTGAACAAAGGGATGTTCCTTCTGACAAACCGTACGGATTTGTGCAAGATAGATAAGACAAATATTTCTTGGAGAGTAGGCTTCATGATCAGCGATCGCTGAGTTGATCTTACATCTGAGAAGACCTGATGTAATTCAGCTATCGCTGAAGTCTTCTTCTTGAAACGTCGCGTGTGTGGACTTGTCTTGGTTTCACTGATGTCCGCATCAGATTATTAGTAGACTTGTCACTTGTTCATCACCTTTGTCTTCGATGTCAGCGATGAACTCTTTGTCGTGAAACTTGTCTTCAGGGATTACAAACAACATTGCTTACAAATGAACCAATCAAAGATCATCTGTATAACTAAATAGACTCAGCTATCACTGATGTACTTTTTATCATCGTGGAATAATAAAGAACATCGGTTACCATCAGCGATACTGAACAGACTCAGTATGATTCTCACTGATGGTGAACCACTAATACATATAGATGGTATTCATAATTTTCACTAAGTAATTCTAAGGGTCATCATCAAATCACTGAGGAAGTTTGGATCAACAAGATGACACCCTTTTTGTAATCTTATTTCTACGTTAGAAAATAGATTAGTCGGTTGTCATTTACCTTTCGATATTATACATTTGTAATTAAACATGCATTTGTATATCCCCCTTTTTGGGAAGCTCGTGCTAAGAGATTATATACCGCTCTTTCGTTTTGTGGAAATTTTTGTTTACCCCTCTTTTCAGGATGTTACACTTGACCACTACACCATTCTGTCCAAGATAAGTGAAAACCTTTAGCATGCTTCGATATCCATTAGAAGGAAGAATTATTATTATTTATAACATTTTGAGTTCTCATTTTCTATTTTGAAAAATTACAAAACACAATTGAAAATGCCCTACTAAAAGACAAACCATAGTATTTCGTTTACGACCTATCCCATATTTTTACCATGCCACATCCACGAAATTTGTGACTTATAGATAAAAAAACCGTTCGGAGGTCAATGAATGAAATCATTAAAGGGGTGTTTGTTGAATGCTTATTACGTAAACGTTTATTAACAAAAGAAATCGCCATTAATTATCTTATCTATCACATTCACGACTATTAAAATAAATTATAAATTATTGTTAATAAACTCGATAAATATTTATAAGTTATTTACCTTTTAATGATGCTATTAAGAAAAAAACATGTGGCTCGTTCAGATATTATCTTGTTTGATAACAATTTTTACAATCCTCTGAACGACTCAATACATCTGAACTATACCATTGCCCATGACTCCCCCTTAGGGGTGTAAACGAGTCGAAATGATTCGAATAGCAGGTTATTCAAGATCGGCTTCAAAAGATAATGTTACACTCGAGCTGGATTAAGTTTTCAAGTCGGGATCAGGCTCGAGCTTAAATATTTTTATCAATGTTCGAGCTCGAGATCGATTAACGAAGGACTCGGCTCGAGATCGATTAACGAAGGACTCGGCTCGACTCGACTTGACTCGTAAAGTTTGATCAAGTTTTTGAACGAGTCGAGTCGAACATTGATGTAATGGAGCTCAACTCGTTAAATTAAACGAGGTTTCTTTGTATTCAAGATCGACTAGAGCTCGACAAAACATTAGACTCGAACTTCAGACAAACGAGTTCGAGTTCACTTAGTTTGTTAAAAGTTACACCACTGCTACCCGTACGGCTCAGACTTCGGAGCCCCATTTTCCCACAGTTGCCGTCGCCTCTTTCATTCCTCGCCTCTTCCCCCTGGTTCGGTGGTTCCTCATTCGCCTATTGAAAATCGACCACCACTGCTCGCTGATTGGAAAGGTAATTCCCTGTTGTAATCTATGCTTGATGTGGTAATGGTTTGGAACTTGATGTTCAATGTCTTTGATTTGTGCGTTTAATCTGCCTCTTACCCGATGTTTCTTTATATGTTTGGATTTGATTCACTTTCACCTTCTCAAATGACTTGAAACCACATCTAAAAACACATGAATTGGTTAGATTCTACTCGGGAAATGTCAGAAAAATAGGAATCCATGCTCAATTTAAATATATGAGTGAAATCAACTAAAACCACTTGAAACCATAGCATCCAATCCCGTATAAATCAAATTAAATATGTCTAATTCAGCTCTTCAACTCTTCCTTACAACTGACCCACCAGTCATGAGCTATCTACACACATATCTTAGTTTCACCAGGATTCTCTTGATGATCGAATTCGAAATCAAATATCATGAGAAGCATAAGCTTGTACTTGAATCATATATATGATACCATGGGGGTTCAATATATGCAAACTAGGTGTTTGATGAAATGTCTCAGTGAGTAGTGATTCCCAAATCCTAGTTCTTTCTTATGAATTTCCTTGCTCAATCAATACCCTCGGTTTGTTGATATGTGTTCACTCTTGAAATTGAACATATATTTTACAAAATATAGTTTAATGGATTTGCAAACTAGACCTCAAGTCAAGAATTAGTTGTGGTCGTTTACCAAAAATGTAACTTGAAGATTGTAGATCCTTTCTACAACCTAGATGTTCAGTAGCATTTGTGAATTGTCTAAGAATGGAGTAGGATCAAATGTTCATGTAATATTTAATCGTTACGTTTTGGGCAATGTTGACTAGCGCTGATTGAATAGGAACCTATTGGATGTTGTGATAGATCATAAATTGTATCCGTCTTCTTTTGACCATCAAATTTTTTGGATGATTAATATATGAGCCATTGTTTCTTGTTTTCGGGGAAAATTAATCAGACAGGAATTCACTGAATATCATGATAGATTGTACGTTATTCTTGTCTGATAGCTCATAATTATTGAATGTGATTGTTTACCATGAGTTACTGCAAGTGTTTAAATGGACCCTGGATTTCTTTGTCTGTTATTTATGATCATGTATGTGCCTGTTCTATGAATCTATTATTTTCAGTTGTAAGCTTTTCTGCTCCATTGTTTTCAGTATTCGGTTAGGAGTTTCAAGTTTCATGACTTTTCAGAATCGGAATGAGAGCGTCAAATGCAACTGAATAGTGTAGAAGCAACTGAATGCAAGGATGAAGACTCTTGTTATATGCCGAGGTATAAGTTGCAAAGGAACTGCATATTTTTTAATCGATCTGAACCCGATAAAGTTCCGTTAAGCATAGTATACCAATCATCATAATCTTGGCAATTGGTTTTATCATTAACTTTTTTTCGATTAGTTTGATACTTGCTAATCACTATCTATGCCTTGGTGCAGGGAATTTATGCGACTCTAGTTCAAAATGCTCTGATATTTTCGCTCTGTGTGGGAGGTTGCTATCTTCATATAATGGGCCTTTTGAACTGCAACAAAGAGCTCTTTCTTCTTTGAGTCAAAGTGATCAAGAGCAAATCAAAAAGTTCGATGGAGAAAGGCAAGGAGTGGAGTCTGTGTGCCAGATCTTGGAGGGTGGCCCATGGGGGAATTCCATGGAGAATGCTTTATCCACATGCAATAATAGTGCACAAACTGATGTGGTCATTTCTGTTTTACGGAAACTGAAGGATGTCAATCTTGCAGTAAATTATTTTCGATGGTCTCAGAGGAAAACCAATCAAACACATTGTCCTGAAGCTTACAATTCGCTTCTAATGGTGATGTCAAGGAGTAAGAAGTTTCATCAGATTGAACAAGTTTTCGAAGAAATGAATCTTGCTGGTTTTGGCCCGTCTAATACCACATGCGTTGAGTTAGTTGTAAGTTGTGTTAAGAGTCATAAGCTAAGGGAAGCTTATGATCTGATTCAACTAATGAGAAGATTCAAGTTTCGCCCCGCGTTTTCCGCATACACAACTCTAATAGGAGCTCTCTCCACCGTTCACGAACCCGATCTCATACTCACACTGTTTCACCAGATGCAGGAGCTAGGGTACGAAGTAAACGTGCATCTATTCACAACCGTGATCCGTGTATTTGCCAGGGAAAATAGGGTTGATGCCGCTCTTTCTATGCTGGATGAGATGAGAAGCAATTCAGTCGATGGTGATATTGTTTTGTATAACGTCTGTATAAACTGCTTTGGTAAGGCAGGCAAGGTGGATATGGCGTGGAAGTTCTTTCACGAAATGAAAGTTCACGGCATCTTGCCTGATGACGTTACGTATACTAGCATGATAGGGGTTCTCTGCAAAGCTAATAAGCTCAACGAAGCCGTTCAGCTATTTGAACAAATGGAGCTTAATAAGAAAGTCCCGTGTGCATATGCTTATAACACGATGATCATGGGTTATGGAATGGATGGGAAGTTTGATGAAGCGTTTCAGTTACTCGAGAAGCAAAAACAAAAGGGTTCAATCCCGAGTGTGGTTGCATACAACTGCATCCTCACTTGTCTCGGAAAAAAGGGGAGAGTAGACGAGGCTTTGAAGTTATTCGAGGAGATGAAGAAATACGCAGCGCCTAATCTCTCCACATATAATATACTTATAGATAACCTTTGCAAGTCTCACAAGCTCGACATTGCTTTAAAGATTCAAGACTCCATGAAAGAAGCTGGTTTGTATCCTAATATTTTAACTGTGAACATAATGATCGATCGACTGTGTAAGTCTCAACAACTTGATGAAGCCCATAAGATATTTGAAAATATCGATCACAAAGTTTGCCCACCAACCAGTTATACATATTGCTCTCTTATAGAAGGGCTGGGTAGACACAACAGAGTTGATGATGCTTACAAGCTATACGAAAAAATGTTGGATTCTGGCGTGATTCCAAATGCTGTTGTCTATACGTCTCTTATCAGAAGCTTTTTTAAGTTAGGAAGAAAGGAAGATGGTCATAAGATCTACAAAGAAATGGTTCGCGGGGGGATTAGTCCAGACCTAACCCTTTTAAACACTTATATGGATTGTGTTTTTAAAGCAGGGGAAACGGACAAAGGCAGGGCTTTATTTGAAGAAATTAAGGTTAGGGGTTTTGTACCAGATACTCGAAGCTACTCTATACTAATTCACGGATTAATAAAAGCAGGGTTTGCGCGAGAAACCCATGTGTTATTTCACGCAATGAAAGAACAGGGGTGTGACTTGGATACCCTTGCTTACAACACTGTTATCGATGGTTTTTGCAAATCAGGCCATGTAAACAAAGCTTATCAGCTTTTCGAAGAAATGAAAGTGAAGGGACACCCACCCACTGTCGTTACCTACGGATCTGTGATTGATGGGCTTGCAAAGATCGACCGCCTTGATGAAGCTTACATGCTTTTTGAAGAAGCTAAATCGAAAGGTGTTGAGCTTAATGTAGTTGTGTACAGTAGTCTTGTTGATGGGTTCGGAAAAGTTGGTAGAATCGATGAAGCGTATTTAATTATGGAAGAATTGATGCAGAAAGGTTTGACACCTAACGTATACACATGGAATTGCTTGCTTGATGCATTAGTGAAAGCAGAGGAAATCAACGAAGCACTCGTGTGCTTTAATTCAATGAAGGATTTAAAGTGCATTCCGAATGGTGT
The DNA here is from genome assembly GCA_033807775.1 of Saussurea involucrata. Classification (NCBI taxonomy): domain Eukaryota; kingdom Viridiplantae; phylum Streptophyta; class Magnoliopsida; order Asterales; family Asteraceae; genus Saussurea; species Saussurea involucrata. The sequence continues at coordinate 27,865,757 of CM066315.1, read as the reverse complement.
TACTTACAGCATTATTATAAACGGTTTATGTAGAGTTAGAAAGTTCAACAAGGCATTTGTGTTTTGGCAGGAGATGCAGAAGCAAGGGATACAACCAAATGTGATCACGTATACTACGATGATTTGTGGGCTTGCACGGGCTGGAAATGTATTAGAGGCCCATCGACTTTTTGAAAGGTTTAAGAAAAGTGGAGCTACCCCGGATTCGGCTTGTTATAATACTATGATAGAAGGGTTAAGCGTAGCAAATAGGGCAATGGAAGCTTACTCGTTATTTGAGGACACTCGATTAAAAGGATGTAATATATATCCGAATACTTGTATTGTACTTATGGATTCATTGCATAAAGCTGAATGTCTTGAGCAGGCAGCAATTGTGGGTGCTGTGCTGAAGGAAACAGCAAAGGCTCAACATGCTTCAAGGTCCATGTAGAACATAATTTTGTTCATGATAGTTTATTTATGATGCATTTGATGTAATCTTGATAGGATTTGTTCAATTAAAATCATTTTCTGTTGGTTCATTTCTTTGGGTAAAAAAGTAACCTATCTTTGAACAGTAGTGGTTTCTGTTCATTAGTATCCATGGATGCATTTCCAATTAGGAGAAAGCAATAGGGAATCATGGAGATTCTTGTGTATCCATATATGGGTGCATTTGAGCTTTATTTCTTTTAGATTATTTTTTCATGTAACTTTACAAGGTTGATGTGCTCGTTGATTGTTCGATAGCTACTTAATGTACTTTAAAATACCTAAAATTTTAATTATTCTTAATTGTTATATATAACTAAGATATAAATAAAAAGATTCTTCGTCAACGCTACTGAGGACCTATACGTTCACAATAATTAAAATTGGTTATTTTAAAAAAAGAAAAGGCGCTATTTAGCCGCCTAATTGACACTAACGAGTATGCTTTAGGACCCTGTAGTAATTTGGAGCCAGTATGGAATTAATTCAATTATGGAATCATGAATAGTCATATATAATAAATGAGAAAAAAATCCAATTTTTTAAACGTTTCATGATGGTCTCTATAGTCAGTAATCAGTATAGTCCCGACAGATTTTTAATAAACTTTGAACATATGCATAACTACTGCATACATGTGAAAATATAACAATTTTTTTAATCATTTCAGATGTGACAATTTTTCAATATGATTTTGAACATATGCAAAACACTTCTAATTTTATCACCATGGTCTTATGGTTCTCGGAGAAAGTACTTGTGGACTATATTAAACATATTTTGGCTTTAGGAACGAAGAAGGAATTTCGTAAATGTTTGAAAGTTACATATTTTTCATAAAGTGTCAATATGGAGCATATTTTTTGTATTTAAGACTATATCAAGCATAATTTTTTAAATTTCCCAATTCAAATAACCTTTTGATTTTAACATCATGAAAGACAAAATATACATCAACAAAATGAGATTATGATAAGACAGAAACTGTTTTTTTATTTGTTTTGGTGTTGAATTATTATTCTTGGAAGGTGGAAACTCTTAAAATATTTGTTTTTGAATGTTGCCAAAAATAAAAAGTAAAAAGGTGTGTATCCCAAAATTGCACCCCAAAATTGGCTAAAGGGTGAGGCTATTGACACAAAAAAAAATACTAATGGCACCAAATGATGATTATGTTTTTTTTGTTTTTTTATCTTTTTGTTGTCTTTTATTTTTTCTATTTTATTTATTTAATTGTATTATATAGTTTAAAAAGATTTTTTTTTTCTTTTACTTTTTGGTTTTATTTAAAAATAAATAAAAATTTATAAATATAAATATTACTAATTTTTTATAATTATATAATTATAAAAATAAAACACAAACATTGCGATTTAACATATAAATAGAACATAAAATAATCTATATTACATTCGATTATTCTAAAATAACATTATCCGTAGTACAATTAACACGTAAAAGTCGCTGGTACTTTTGTATTCGATCTGAATACGGGGTAGCCCATCCTGCAGCACACGGATAACCGTAGTGGAAAAAATATTGAGTTATAGTAGGGAACGGGTATCCTTCTGCCTTATCTAATTTCACATAATGGTTACCATTAACGTACCCAATTGTAAAAGCAACATGTTGATACCACGCTGGCGAAGTGGACCTAAGCGGCAAGTACGTCAGACAGCCTGCCATATTTATAACGTGTAATATCACATTATACTTTGAAGCAATCAAGACACCTATTTCAGGCATCGTCATCCAGTGTTCAACTGGTACACCTCGATCTGATTGAAATAAGTTTAAAGTGTTGTAAAAAATATTCCAATATTGACCTCCAAAAACGTTGATGTATTCTGTCTTGTGTGTATCTAACTCTTCCATCAAGTTAAACCGAATTGTAGGCCATGCATCTTCATGAAGACCGAGACAGACAGTTATTGCTCGGAATCCACAATTTCCATCACCTCTCACATCATGTACATGCGTAATGTAAGGGTGAAACATCTTTGGAAATTGATTAATGTATGGATGTGCATTATAGTTTTTGCCCATGAAAGAACTGTGTCTCGGTGGTTCCTGGTAACTCATTTTTTCCAAGTCAACAAATGTTGACGCGTTCGAACTACTACGTCTAAGGGGTCTTTCACTTGTAAAAGACGGGTCAACATGAGTTGCAAATGAGGGATCAACATGAGTTTTTCTAGAAAGCTTATCCTTCAACGAGGGCCGTCCACGAGTAGTCTTGTTAACAACAGGTTCACGAACCCATGTTTTTGATGCACTGGCTATCTCTTTTATCTTCCTCAGAAAACTGAACTTACCAGATCTCGATTGCTTGTTAAATTCCTTAGTAAACATTTGGACTTCAGCTTCACAACCTACGTCATCATCTTGTAAAGATTGGCACGATGATAAATCAAGCGTCGTCCAAAAAACATCAATTGAATCAATTGGGATAGGATGACCTTTGTTCAAGTATTGCATTTGTTCGTGCGCACATGGCAACCCATAACTTGTACGTAGTAGACAACTACAATTTTCAGAAAATAAGCCAACAGATTGAGCTCGCTCATACTCTTGGAATATTATGTCTAATGCATAATGTGAAACGAAACCACACAATTGTTGGAAGTGTGATATGCGGTGACGATGTTTCGTGACACTTTTGCTCACTTGAATACTTTCTTTAATTTCTGTATCTTGTGACTGAATGATTTGATTGATCTTGCTCATAAATGTCAGTAAACTTGATTGCGCTGAATCCAAGTAAGTTTTCAACTTGGAATGTTGACTCTCCACTCTGTTACTTGTCTGATTTCCAAAGTGGAGAAATTTGTCAGTCCAAACAGATACAAACATTTCTTTATATGGTTTCAACCATGTGTCATTCAGATAAGCAAGAACACCTGAAAATTAGAACAATTTAACTTTTTTTAGTAATTGTTAAACTTACATATAACATTTTACTTATAATAATATATTAAGGTGTACCGGGATAGCTTCGTAATACTGTTTCAAGTTGTGAGAAATTAAACATGTAAGTTTCATCCGTTACCGAGTCAACTAATGTCACCCATGCATTGTAAAAGGAACCCCAATCATGATTTGATGTTATTACTGTTTTACAATTTCTCATAATACTTTGGTAGATGTGCCATCTACAAAGTAATCTTTTAGCATCAGGAAATACAATACTGCATGCTTTCATCAGTGCCAACTCTCTGTCTGTGACGATCACACGTGGATAAAGACATCCCTCCATCAATGACTGTAGACAATTCAATGCCCAAGTATAATTGGATTCCTTTTCCCTGTGCATAAAGACAAATGCTACACAGAATGTCTTATTAGTTGAAGTTACACCAACAATTTCAAGGAGAGACATCTCAAACATGTTCGTTTTATAGGTGGCATCCATCAACAACACGTGTGGAAATGCACACCATATCTCCAGTGATCTTGGATGAGCAAAGAATAAATCTTCCAACAAACTATATCATTGTATTCGTCTCGTCAATATCTTCGAAATGAGCCTAATATTGAATATTTTTTTATTTAATCATATTGGACTCATATTTTTTGACGAGACGAATACAAACGTGTAATTGGAAAAATGGTATTTAAATTTACTCAAAAGGGATAGTTAATTTATGCTATTATTATTATTATTATTATTATTATTACAATCTTTTACATCATTATGTAGATACCCTAGAGTAGTAGAAAACAAAACCCATATAAGTCCGTGATTTGCACTGGATTATATCCATGTTTCATTGGCCCCACTCATCATCTTATCAAATCAAATGTCCCTTCCTCCCTCTCCCTTTTTTAATAATTAGATACGTACTCGCGCGTGATGCGGCGCGAAGTATCTTGAATCTAAAGCCGAGAATTTGAAAAAATAATTTTGTTTTATGTTCATATTTATTTGCTTTTAGATCGCATATCAGATGTATAAAATTAAAGGTCAATATGGTTAATTGGTCAAAAAACTTAAAAAATATTCGTTCGATAGTGGGGTCTTTAAACCCATAACATTTGTGCTCATTTTGAAGGTTTTGATGAACGGTTATAATGGTATAATTTATAAAAAAGGAAAACATATTTGTTTGATGTATTTTAGTTTATGTATGTTGATATGATAAGGATGTAACATAAAAATGAAAGAAGAAGAGATAAAGTAAATTAAATAACTAATTATAATGGTATAAAATGTAATTTAAAAATAAAAAATAATTTTATTTTTAATTATCACGTACACGATGAATGTTGGAGGTTTTAAAACTTTTAAACTTGTACACGATGTATTAAGATTTGTACTCCTTAAAAATTCAAGAATAAACGTAAATAAAATTATTTTTAAAGGAGTATATTAGATAAATATAGATAAGAACGTAAAATGTAAAAAAAGAATAACTATATATATATAGTTATTTCTATATTTCTAATATATATATATATATATATAACAAAAAAATAACAATATATATATATATAAAAACAAAAAGAATAACAATATATATATATTTCTAATATATATATATATATATATATATATATTTCTAATATATATATAAAACAAATAAATAACAATATATATATGTCAAATAATATATATATATATATATTTAAATCAAAAAAATGATTGATGATGAAAACAACGCAATCAACACCCCAAAAAATGATTGGTGACAAAAACAATGCATTCAACACCTCCTTTTTAGGGTGCCATCGGCACTCCCCATTCAAATAACCTTTTGATTTTAACATCATGAAAGACAAAATATACATCAACAAAATGAGATTATGATGAGACATAAACTGTTTTTTTATTTGTTTTGGTGTTGAATTATTATTCTTGGAAGGTGGAAACTCTTAAAATATGGGATTTTCTATCCCTACCCCTGCCACATTCGTATACCCCCTTCCCCTTACATTGTACTAGTGTTTGACAGCGCGCGTTGCGCGATGATCAAAAAACATGTCAAGTATGATATAGAAAAGTTATGATACTACAAATCAACTCAAAGCCTGAGAATGCCAAATTCTCATTGTACATTGATTAATACCCTTCCAATATTCAAAAACATCTTTCCTCCTTTCATACACTCAATTATCTATTCCAATATTTCAGTTTATCGTCAATGTGGGATAAACAAAGCTCAACTACAATTTATTATTTGAGAAAATACTAAATTCTCATTGTATCATTCGATACTTTATAGCCAACACTTCTTTCACATTCATTTTTATGTATTTATATTTATATTTATGATTGTATTGATTTGACTCTAATGAACATTTAATCAATCGAAAGTGAAAAGTGTTACTTTTTAATAAAATATTTTTATCACATAGCTTTAAAATTACCATTTAATCCCAAATTTTGATGGCAAGTGTGGCATTTTTAGCCAACTAACTTTTTTTTATCTTGAAGGCATTCCCCCTCCTTTACCTACATACCTCTTTTCAATATTTGTATCATTTGTTGATGTCATGTGAAATACTGAAAATATGTGAAGTGTGGGACTAACCCAAGAAGGTTTCGTAGGATTTCTATATACATTTATATTGAAATCTATATTCAAGCCATCCCCCTCCTTTTATATATTCAACTATATTTTCTAATATTTCTTATTCTCATCAATATGTGATAACCAAATTCAACCATAATTTGAGAATACTAAATTCTCATTTGCCATGTTAATACTTTATAGCCTTCATTTGCATATTTATATTTCCCGTACTTATCAATGTTGGATAACCCAAAGCTCAACGACAATTCATGATTTGAGATTGCTAGATTCTCATTGTGGCATTTTAATATCTCAGTCTTTCTTTATATTTTTATGTTGATACCGTTTTTAAAGCATCACCCTCCTTTCGTATACATAACTACATTTTTTGATATTTTTCTTTCTTATCAACGTGGGATAACCCAAACTCAACTACAATTCATGATTTGAGCATACTATGTTTTCATTATGTCATGTTAATATCTTATCGCATTCATTTATATATTTGTGTTGGACGGGAGTGGAAATTTATTGTTAGAAGATCCATACTAAGTTATATAAAATGCAATTTGATGATTGGCAACTAATTAGATCTAATATAAGACAATACATTTATTGGGGTTGTATACATGTAAATTATTGTGGTTATACACAAAGTTAGTCTTTCTAATTTTTCCTTTTAGTTTATAATGTTTGTTTTGCAACATAACTATTAAAACATTCTGAAATATGTTGTACATAAGAATTACAATTAACAATCGTAAAAAGAAAAAATGATTACATGCATAAAAAATTAAGGACATATCTAACTTGGAAAATTTTGTTATCATTGTGGAGCCCAAAAACAATTCATGTCTATTGCCATCCTACTTAATTAGTTTTTGAGATATCAATAGATGGAGAGATGAATTAATTAAAATGAATGCTAATAGGAAGTTGGATAGTTTGAGGTTAAAGTTAATTAAATTGGAAATAAAATTACCAAATGACCCTTCTTATGATGAAATACAAAATTTTCATTTAAGGGTAGAAAAGTCTTTAACTTATTGGTATTTTAAAAAATTCAAAACAATGAGAAAATTTCTTTAGGAGAATACTACTCTATCATTGTGCCACATCATCATTTGTGGGTTTTCCTTTAATATATATATAGATTTTTTTTATTTTATTAATTTCAAATTTACATTTCACCCCCTTATACTTATATAATTAATTTACTTTATACCTTTTAGTTTTCTATTTATCATTTTACACTTTTATTATATTAACACATATAATTGTATATTAACTAAAATACGTTAAAAAATACTTTTTAATTTTAATAAGTTACACCATTATAATCGTCTCGTCGATACCTTCGAAATGAGCCAAGTATTGAATATTTTTTATTTAATTATATTACAATATGTCATACGTTTACGTTATTTTTTGATTTAATTATATTATTATTCGTCGATACCTTCTTATTTTTTGATTTAATTGTATTATTTCGAAATGAGCCCAATATTAACTAAAATACGTTAAGAAAATATTTTTTAACAACTTTCAAAATTTTAAATAGTGGACTCTTATTAGTTTATTCTTACCTCTAACCACTTTCACCACTTTCAAATCCTCAAATCATGAACTCCTCAAAAAATGTCATTCTTTAAACATATTTATAAACAAAAACTTTGATAGTTTTCTCAAAACCAATTAAAATAATTTAGAACATTAAAGTTGAAATATTTATAATATAATATAGACACATATATAAATCGTTCGGCGGGAAGTTCGTTTATTTAATAAATGAACGAACATGAACACATTTTTTTGTTCGTTTAGTTAAATGAACGAATATAAACAATGGTCTCGTTCGTTCATTTTTGTTCGTTAATGTTCGTTCGTTTATGTCTGCTTATAATAAACATATTAATATAATATGAAATTAATGTGTAAACTCATCAAGTAAATTGATCTTTTAGAATTTATTTTTTATACCTCATAAGTTAACCCGGTTTTTCATTTTGTTAAGGTAATTTCGTTCGTTTACGTTCGTTTATGTTCATTTAAGTTCGTTCGTTTAACTCTTAATGAACGAACATAAACGAAAACGAACAAAAAAAAATTCTTAACAAACGAACATGAACACAAAAAATCTCGTTCGTTTACCGTTCGTGTTCGTTCATTTGTTCGGTTAAGTTAAACGAACGAACATGAACAAACCTGGCCAACCCAACCCAACCGAGGCAAAAAACTCAATTTGAGCCAACCCGATGTATAATCGATACTATTTTTCACCAACCCGCATATATTGGGTTGATAACGGGTTAACCTGTAACATCCCAAAACTTGATCATGAGATAAAACATAAAATGAGCGTTTTTACCAAGCAATTAAATTTCTTGTCCATTACATTAGAAATATGAGCTTAACAAAATGACAGCGGAAGTCTAAACTATCCACATCCGAGCTCTAACTAAAGTCAATCATCTACTTTGGAGCCGTTCTTATCTCCAAGCCACAACGCCTCAACCTTTAGATCTTAGAAGTAGAGCCTGAAACTCGCTTACCTGAAAATGGTTTAGTTTTGAAAAGCGAGGGTTAGACCGAAAGGTCTAGTGAATTCCCTCCATAAAAACATGTAATATAGAATAAATTCATTTCACGTATAAAAGAACTCTTATGCATCACATTTCCATCATACAAGGTTAACACAGGGTTCAGGGGTTTGCATAAGCTAAACCGATTGGGGCCTGACGGGCACCCTCTCGCATACGCCGAAATCCAAATGGACTCCTCGTTCCTTCATGTAGGAGAAAACAAATTCCAACCTACAAGCTAATCTTCCATATGCCCCAAGGGATCAGAGATCCCAAGGTACCCTGACCCCACCGTGTAACCGACCCCACATAGCATACACATACATTTGAAACCACGTACGTGAAAACATTAAGCATCATTCATTGGTAAATAATCATGCAACTCATGAAAACATGCATAACTTTTATAATTTCAAATCATGCTCGATAAAGGAACCATTTCAGTAAAATCAGTATGTCATAAAAAGTCGAGAGAACTCACCTTTGATTATCGTAGAACGCACTTCTTAAACTCTTCCCAGCTAAACCAGTCGAACACCTAAGGGCATTAGATTCGGATCAAATTAAACGACTTAACCTACTGTCCAGCACAGATTTTCCGGATGCACCTACTTGTCCGGATACTAATTTGTCCGGATGCCTGCTTGTCTGGAGACCAGCTTGTCCGGATACCTACTTGTCCGGATACCTACTTGTCCGGATATCTACCCGGAAAACACCCATCCGGACACTACCATAAAGGTTCACCCGGAAACCAGCATCCGTATCCGGAAACCACCATATCATCAGGAACTGAAGGTGTCCGGATACGACTGCTGTTCGAAAAACAATTCTTTAAAAGTGATTTCTAACCCGATTTTAGCCATTAGCTTGATTAGATAACCTCAAGGGTTCATCCACCAACCTCAAATACCCAATTAATCCCACTTTAATCTCTTAAAATCGATTCATTGAGACTAAACCCATAAAACCCACTTTTTAGGAAAAAGTTGAAAACTTAAGTAATCACTGATTTCAATCATAGAATCCATACTAATGAAGAAGGGAATACTAACTCACACAAAATACGAATTTAAGAAGGACTACCTGATTGATTTCTCCTCTCTTAAGCTTCCTTCTTCTTCTTCTTCCCCTTCTTTCCTTGCTTCACGCCACCAACACACACTCAAGACCAAAATACTGATTTTGCAAATGGAGGCTGCCCTAGAAGTTTGTGCATTTATATATCTTCATCAAAATACAGAAATGGCCCCTCAACTTAACTTTCGTTTCTTTTAATTTGACCACCAAACTCCAAGACTCACTAGAATTTGGGTTGTTACAACACTCCCCCCTTAAAAGAATTCCGTCCCCGGAATTCCTCATTGGAAAAGATGCGGGTATCCAGCTCTCATCTCTGACTCCAACTCCCAGGTCGCCTCCGGACCTTTGTGGTGTCGCCATTGCACCTTAACTAGCTTAGTCTCCTTGCTTCGCGACTTCCTTACCTTAACATCCGTGATTGCTTCAGGTTCCTCTACAAAGTTCAATTTCTCGTCCACTTTAATGTCATTCAACGACACAGCTTTAGTCGTGACGGCTAGACATTTCCTTAGATTAGACACGTGAAATGCATTATGAATACTGCTCAATTCTTCCGGTAGGTCTAACCTATATGCCACTTCTCCAATTCGTTCAGTAATCTCAAACGATCCGATGTAACGTGGGCTTAACTTCCCACGTTTTCCAAATCGTACCACTCCCTTCCAAGGAGACACCTTTAGCAGAACATGATCTCCGACTTGGAATTCAATGTCTTTCCGCCTCTTATCCGCATAGCTTTTCTGCCGGTCGCGGGCGACCTTCAGTCTTTCACGCACTTGAACTATCTTGTCCGAAGTCAGCTGTACAATGTCTGGCCCCGTTAACTGTCTCTCTCCGACTTCGTTCCAACACAACAGTGTCCGACACTTTCTACCGTAAAGTGCCTCAAACGGCGCTGCCTTGATACTCGAGTGATAGCTATTATTATAAGCAAACTCGATTAGCGGTAGGTGCTTTTCCCACGAGCCTTGGAAATCCAAAGCGCACGCTCTTAACATGTCTTCTAACGTCTGGATCGTTCGCTCACTCTGACCGTCGGTCTGAGGATGATAAGCGGTACTCATCTTGATCTGCGAACCCATTTCTCTTTGGAAGCTCTTCCAAAACGTAGAGGTAAATCTGCTATCGCGGTCTGATACAAATGACGAGGGTACCCCATGACGGGTTACGATCTCGTCGATGTACAACTTTGCTAACCACTCCAATGAGTAAGACTCGCGTATAGGTAGGAAGTGCGCCGACTTCGTGAGTCGATCCACGACCACCCAAATGGCGTCATAACCCTTTGGAGTTCTAGGAAAATGGGTCACGAAGTCCATCGTGATCTGGTCCCACTTCCACATCGGTATCTCTAACGACTGGAGCTTCCCGTACGGTCTCTGATGTTCTATCTTTACACGCGAACACGTCATACAGGTTTCTACAAAGTGAGCCACGTCTTTCTTCAATCCGGGCCACCAGTAGTCTCGTCGTAGGTCTCCGTACATCTTGCTAGTTCCGGGGTGGATCGTGTACTTCGATTTGTGAGCTTCTTCGAGAATCCGCTTTCGGAGCTCTCCGAGTTTCGGAACCCAGATTCTCCCATTCAGACATTTCACCCCTCGACCATCTTCCACTAACAGGGACGCTTGCCCTACCATTCTCTCCTTCTTAAGATTTTCAGCTTCGAGCGCTTCAACTTGACATTTCTTTATTTCCGCTAACAGATTGAATGTGACCTCGGCCCTCATGGCCACAATCCTGGGGGTTTCACTTCGCTCCTTACGGCTCAAGGCGTCCTCCACCACGTTTGCCTTCCCCGGATGGTATTCGATCTTACAGTCGTAGTCGGTCAACAATTCAATCCATCTCCTTTGGCGCATATTCAACTATTTTTGATCAAAGAGGTGACATAAACTCTTGTGGTCCGTGAAGATCTGGCACTTCGTCCCATACAGGTAATGTCGCCAAATCTTCAGGGCAAAAACCACTGCCGCCAATTCTAAATCATGCGTAGGATAGCGAGCCTCGTGATCCTTTAACTGACGGGAGGCATAAGCGATCACCTTACCTCGTTGCATGAGTACGCAACCCAAGCCGAGCTTCGATGCGTCACTGAAAACCACGAAATCGCCCGAACCGTCCGGTAACGACAAAACCGGAGCGCTACTCAGCATATCCTTCAATTTCTGAAATGCTTCTTCTTGTTTCTCTAACCAGACGAACTTGACATTCTTCTTCGTTAAAGAGGTCAGTGGCGTGGCAATACGCGAAAAGTCTTGGATGAACTTCCGGTAGTACCCCGCCAGCCCGAGAAAACTTCGAACTTCTGACGGACTCCTAGGTTGCTCCCAGTCTCGAATGGCTTCGATCTTAGCTGGATCAACCATGATCCCCTTCTCAGACACCACGTGCCCGAGGAACTGCACTTCCCTCAGCCAAAACTCGCACTTGGAAAACTTCGCATACAACTTCTCTTGCTTCAACAGCTCGAGAATTGTACGAAGGTGGTTTTCGTGCTCCCCTTCCGATCTTGAAAATATTAGGATGTCATCTATGAACACTATCACGAACTGATCCAAATAAGGTTGGCATACCCTATTCATTAAGTCCATGAATGCTGCCGGGGCGTTGGTTAGCCCGAACGGCATCACCAGGAATTCGTAGTGTCCATACCTGGTCCGAAACGCAGTCTTCGGCACATCCTCTTCCCTCACCTTGAGTTGATGATATCCTGACCTCAGATCAATCTTGGAGAAGTAACTGGCTCCTTGTAACTGATCAAACAGGTCGTCGATTCTCGGAATCGGATACTTATTCTTGATCGTGACCTTGTTGAGTTCTCGGTAGTCTATGCACATTCGCATAGTACCGTCCTTCTTCTTCACGAAGAGCACAGGTGCTCCCTACGGAGATGTACTTGGCCTAACGAACCCCTTGTCTAATAACTTCTGCAATTGAGTCATCATTTCCTTCATTTCGGACGGCGCCAATCTATACGGGGCGCGGGCAATCGGTGCAGATCCCGGCATCAGATCAATTCTGAACTCGATCTGGCGATCCGGGGGTAGACTTGTCAAGTCATCCGGAAATACCTCCGGGTACTCGTTTACCACACGCACATCGCTCACCCCGCGCTTCTCTTTCTTGGCGTCCAACACGTACGCCAAGAACCCTTGACACCCCTTTCTCAAACACTTAGTAGCCCTAATCATGGAGATAAGACTGGTCTTTCTATCACAGCGGTTTCCATAGATCACTACGGTATCCCCATCAGGTGACCGGATCCTGATCAGCTTTCTGTTGCAAACGATATTCGCGTCGTTCGCGGCTAACCAATCCATACCCAACACTACGTCAAACTCACCCATTGCCATGGGATATAACTTCGTAGGCACCAACCTCCCTTTTATATCTATGACACAGTCTTCTACTACTTCCCTAACATATACCCAACTATCATTTGCTGTTTCCACCTCTAGTGCTCTCTCCAAACGTCTAGGCCTCACCCCCAAACATTTCATAAAAACATGCAATACAAAGGAGCGATTTGCTCCCAAATCAAATAACACCTTGGCACATAGAGAGTTCACTAGAAACGTACCTGCCACCACATCTGACACTTCCTCTGCCTCCTCCGCAGTCATGCGGAATGCACGTTCTTTCGGACGCACTGGTTCTGTTCCCTTATCATTTCCTTTTCCACCCGGACGTTCACCATACGGAACTGATCCCCCTTTCTTCAAATGTGGGCAATCATTACGCATGTGGCTAGTAGCTCCACATTCGTAGCAAGATTTTCCCCCACTACGACAATCCTTTAACACGTGACCGGGGAAGCCACACCGGTAGCATGAGTTTGAACCTGCCATGCATTCTCCTCGATGCACCCGGTTACACTTCGTACATGGTTTTCCAACGGTATCCCTACTAACATGGTTGTCTGGCCGCAACACCTTCCCTTTTCTGAAGTCCTTATCCGGTCCATCCCATTTGCGCTTTTCACCACCCTTCTCAGTCATCTGACGAACCTTTTCCTTTTCAATCATCTTGGCCGCGTTAATGGCCGCCTGAAAGGTGGTGGGGTTCCTTGTCAGAACTAGTTCTCGGACACTGCTTTTCAGTCCATGAACGAAACGCTCCACTCGACGTTCCTCCGTTGGTACATACAAATCTGCAAAGCGAGACTTCTCAATAAACTTTGTAGTATACTCCCGTACTGTCATACCTCCCTGATCCAACACCAAGAACTCTTCTTCCAATTTTTTTACTGCCGCGAGAGGGCAGAAATGAGCTTTGAACAAACGCTTCCCACAACATTCCCTTAGCCATTGCCGAACCCTTTCCCCCAGTCTCGGCCTCCCACCAGTAAACTGCATCAGATTTCAACATGGACAAGGCAAACATTACTCTGTCCCCATCAGCACACTTGCAAGTATCGAAGACTAGTTCCATTTCCTTCACCCATTTCATTGCCAAGATAGGGTCATACTCGCCCTTAAAAGTAGGGGGCTTGCATAAGGCAAAGGCCTTGAAATTGCATCCCTTAGCTGTTAACTCATTCATCACTTGAGGGTTTGAATTCAAGTGACTCCCAGTACCGGTCACTAGTGGACTAGACAGTTCCACGCTTTCTCGGTTCTCACTTGCTTATTTGCTTCCCGACGCTGACTCGTTCTGCTTAGTGAGGAGGGCCTGCAAGGTCTCTTGAATCTTACCCAATTCAGCAGCTAGGTTCTCTCGAGTGACAAACGTAGATCCGCGGCCTCGACCCCGTCCCCTTGGCTGAGTTACCCTCCTTGCAGAAGCTGAACTCTCCTGAAGAGAGTCTTCTTGATGAACAGGGGCTTCCACACTCCTCGTTCTTCTAGTTGCACGAGTCGTTCTCAGGTTCGGGTTTCCTCCATCCCCGACCACTTGGGTGGCGGCCCTACGGGGTGTTCTTCCCCGACCCCTTCCACGACCCCTACCTCTTCCCCTTCCACGGGTAACAGTTGCCCTCGTCGGTTCCATGGGTCCATTCTCTAGTACCACCTCATCTTGATTCCTTGGCACAACAGGTGCCGACCTACTCCTCAAAGTTCTCCCAGCCATTTCACTAATGCTGAAAGAAAACAACAATTAACCTTTGATAGATATGACACAACGGCATTGCTATATAAGGTAAGTCTAAGCACGCACGTGTACCTGTAAGTTCGTAATTACACTGGCCAGGTGTAATCCCAATCTTACCTTACACGTTTGTCCTTGGCACCACATTTCCTAACGCATTATAGTGATCGTTCCTAGAGGCAATCCTATATCTCGGCTGTGTTCCTCATCTTACAGTTTAAGTTTAGGCCCTAATGGTCACCTAAATCCCTTAAACTAAGGCTCTGATACCATTTGTAACATCCCAAAACTTGATCATGCGATAAAACATAAAATGAGCGTTTTTACCAAGCAATTAAATTTCTTGTCCATTACATTAGAAATATGAGCTTAACAAAATGACAGCGGAAGTCTAAACTATCCACAGCTGAGCTCTAACTAAAGTCAATCATCTACTTTGGAGCCGTTCTTATCTCCAAGCCACAACGCCTCAACCTTTAGATCTTAGAAGTAGAGCCTGAAACTCGCTTACCTGAAAATGGTTTAGTTTTGAAAAGCGAGGGTTAGACCGAAAGGTCTAGTAAATTCCCTCCATAAAAACATGTAATATAGAATAAATTCATTTCACGTATAAAAGAACTCTTATGCATCACATTTCCATCATACAAGGTTAACACAGGGTTCAGGGGTTTGCATAAGCTAAACCGATTGGGGCCTGACGGGCACCCTCTCGCATACGCCGAAATCCAAATGGACTCCTCGTTCCTTCATGTAGGAGAAAACAAATTCCAACCTACAAGCTAATCTTCCATATGCCCCAAGGGATCAGAGATCCCAAGGTACCCTGACCCTACCGTGTAACCGACCCCACATAGCATACACATACATTTGAAACCACGTACGTGAAAACCTTAAGCATCATTCATTGGTAAATAATCATGCAACTCATGAAAACATGCATAGCTTTTATAATTTCAAATCATGCTCGATAAAGGAACCATTTCAGTAAAATCAGTACGTCATAAAAAGTCGAGAGAACTCACCTTTGATTATCGTAGAACGCACTTCTTAAACTCTTCCCAGCTAAACCAGTCGAACACCTAAGGGCATTAGATTCGGATCAGATTAAACGACATAATCTACTGTCCAGCACAGATTTTTCGGATGCACCTACTTGTCCGGATACCTACTTGTCCGGATATCTACCCGGAAAACACCCATCCGGACACTACCATAAAGGTTCACCCGGAAACCAGCATCCGTATCCGGAAACCACCATATCATCAGGAACTGAAGGTGTCCGGATACGACTGCTGTTCGAAAAATAATTCTTTAAAAGTGATTTCTAACCCGATTTTAGCCATTAGCTTGATTAGATAACCTCAAGGGTTCATCCACCAACCTCAAATACCCAATTAATCCCACTTTAATCTCTTAAAATCGATTTATTGAGACTAAACCCATAAAACCCACTTTTTAGGAAAAAGTTGAAAACTTAAGTAATCACTGATTTCAATCATAGAATCCATACTAATGAAGAAGGGAATACTAACTCACACAAAATACGAATTTAAGAAGGACTACCTGATTGATTTCTCCTCTCTTAAGCTTCCTTCTTCTTCTTCTTCCCCTTCTTTCCTTGCTTCACGCCACCAACACACACTCAAGACCAAAATACTGATTTTGCAAATGGAGGCTGCCCTAGAAGTTTGTGCATTTATATATCTTCATCAAAATACAGAAATGACCCCTCAACTTAACTTTCGTTTCTTTTAATTTGACCACCAAACTCCAAGACTCACTAGAATTTGGGTTGTTACATAACCCCAAGCCAAACCGACCCAACCTGCCAACCCGTGATGTCGCATTTATAAACAAAAAGACTTTTTAATTTAAACAAATTACGTCATTATAATCGTTTCGTCGATACATTCGAAATGAGCCTAATAAAATAATATAACAATTTTATTTTCATGCTAAAAAATATTAAGATTTCGTTATAAATATTTATGTAATATATATGATATATAATTAAATAATTAAATCAAAAAATATTCAATCTTGGGCTCATTTCGAACGTATCGAAGAGACGATTATAATGGTTTAATTTGTTAAAATTAAAACGTATTTTTTTAACATATTTTAGCTAATATACGATTTTATGTGTTAATATAATAAAGGTGTTGTAATAACCCAATTTTTAGTAGGTTTCGAAAACTTGGTGGTTAAAGTGAGAAGAATGGAAGTTTAGTTGAGGGGTCCATGTGCAAATTGTGGGAAGTATAAAAGGGCCCAAATCCCTAGGGCATCAACCAAAAAAATCAGTATTTTCTCCTATTTTGGGGTGTTTGGCGGCAGGAAGAAGGGAAAGGAAGAAGAAGAGAGTTTTGGAGAAAGAAATCAAAGGAGGGAAGAAATCAGTAAGGTAATCTATCCGAATTCTTATTGCTTGTTGTTGGGTGTTCCTTTCTTCTGTGGGTCCGGATTCTTATGTATAAAATCAGTGATTCAATGGGGTTTTCACCCTCTTTTCATGAAAAGTGTGCTTTGAGGGTTTTTGTTGGGAACTGAAGATTTGCTAAGTATGGTTAGTACTGCCAGAACAACGTTAGTACTGCCAGAACAACGTTAGTACTGCCAGAACA
Source organism: Saussurea involucrata (assembly GCA_033807775.1). NCBI lineage: Eukaryota > Viridiplantae > Streptophyta > Magnoliopsida > Asterales > Asteraceae > Saussurea > Saussurea involucrata. The sequence goes on along the minus strand of CM066315.1, from coordinate 27,848,390 downwards.
ACGTTAGTACTGCCAGAACAACGTTAGTACTGCCAGAACAACAATACTACTGCCAAAGCAAGGTTAGTACTGCTAGTAAAAGTTAATGCTGCTGGAACAATGTTAGTACTGCTTGTGCATAACGATGTTAATACTGCTGGTGATCATAATTTTGGAATGCGAGAAGGTTGGAGATAAAAATGGAATGAATGAAGATAAGCATGAAAGAATATTCTGAAGATCAATTTTGTTTTGATAGTTATCTTGTAATTATTTAGTATAAATAGATGTTGATAGATAGCTATTCGGTACGAGAGATTTCAGAATTCGTTTTTGTTTTAGAGAGAATTAACCTCAAGGTTTAGAACCCTATTTCTAGAGAAGTAGAAGTCGTCTTGTTGAGCCTGTTCAACAAGATTGAGGTTTGGTTGTAAACTTGTGAGTTGAAGCATTGAATACAAACAGATTGTGTTTTCTGATTAGTTGTTCATCAAGTGTGTTGAATTAAAGTTCTATTCCGCAAGATTCTTTAATTCTGATTTCTAAGTATAGTTATTCTTGTTTGGAATCGATCCTGACAAGTGGTATCAGAGCTTGGTTTCTTAGAAATCTACAATCATTATGGACAACTCAGTTGAATCAAACAGTACTCTTGTTTCAAAGGTTCCCATGCTCAGGCCTAATGAGTTTGACATGTGGAAAATTAGAATCAAGCAGTATATTTTGCTTACTGATTATTCCATCTGGGATATTATAGAGAATGGTCCATGTGCTGAAGGAAAAGTTGGACCAGATGGCAAACGACCCCCTCCAAAGACTGATGCAGAAAGAAAGGTTAGACAAACAGAGATGAAAGCCTTAAGCACTCTGCTTTTGGCTATTCCCAATGAGTATCAGCACCAATTTCATCACTGCACTGATGCTCAGATCTTATGGAATGCATTGGAAAAGAGATTCACTAGTACCAAGAGCACCAAGAGGAACCAGAAGGCAATTCTTAAGCAACAATATGAAAATTTTACTTCTACAAAGAATGAGTCTATGACTCAAACTTTTGATAGATTTAATAAGTTGATTGGAGAATTGGCTACAGTTGGAGTTCATATGGAGGCTGATGATGTAAACAGGAAGTTTCTAAGATCATTAGGTGAGGAATGGACAATGTATACTGTGTCTTTCAGACAGAATGACCAGTTAGAAGATAAAGAGCTTGATGATCTTTACAATGATCTTAGGGTATTTGAAGCAGAGGTTGAAGCCAAGAAGAAGCCCTCAGGATATGTGTATAATGCTGCACTCCTATCAGCATCAACTGATTCTACTGCTAACCCTGAATCAGTTAGTACTGCTGGTGGAGTCAATCAGGAGAAGGCCAATGATTATGTACTAGAAGCTTTCTTTTCTAGTCATGTTAACTCCTCATTGATTAATGATGACTTAGAACAGATTAATGCTGATGATCTTGAGGAGATGGATATCAAGTGGCAGATGACTATGCTTTCTATGAGGGTGAAGAAGTTTATAAAGAGGACTGGGAGAAACAACTTTTCCCAAAGAAGAGAAGATGGTGCTGGGTTTGACAAGTCTAAGGTGGAATGCTACAAGTGTCATAAGATGGGACACTTTGCCAGAGAATGTAGAGGAGGAGTATCTCAAAACAACCATCAACAAGCTCAGACTGGAAGCTTCAACCAGAACAGAAACTCTGTTCAAGCCCTTGTTTCTCAACAAGGAATGGGATTTGATTGGAGTGATCAAGCAGAAGAGGCAATTCAGAATCATGCACTCATGGCAGAAGTCTCAGATCTTCCTACTGAGGTAAAATCTAATCTTTGTTCTCAAGCTTGTATAGACACTGTGAAAAGGTATAGAGATCACAACCAGGGAATGTGTGATGACCTTAAGAGATTAGAAAAGGATAGAAGAGATTATGTAGTGATTGTTGAGAGGTTTGAAGAACAAATTAAGGCTTTTCAAGCCAATGAACTTCAACACTCATATGATACAAACTACTGGAAGTGGGAAAAGAATGGTCTGGAGTTCCAACTGAAAGAGTCTAGGGAGGAATGTGAAAAATTAAAAGGAGAACTTGAGAAAGTAAAACTTGATGTTGAAAAGTTTTCATGTGCTTCTAAAGTCATGGACACCATAATTAATGCTCAAATCCACAGTAAGATGAAACCCGGCATAGGGTACAATGCCACACCCCCACCCTACAACAACACATACATCCCTCCTAGGTCAGACCTGTTAGAAACCATGGATAGGAAGGATTTACCTGAAGGAGCTACTAAAGTAGATCCATTAGATGAAGTTGTTGTTGAGGATAAAACTGAAAAAGAAGAGTCTAAGAAAAGGAACAAGAATGTCAGTGGTGAGATCCCCTTAGAGAATTACATCAAGACTAATGAGGAAGGTGGAAGTCCCTGGGATAAGAACAATGAGATGAAAAGATCTGAAAAAGGAAAGGGAGTTCATTATACACAGACCACTGTTGTGAATTCTAATACTTGTGAACATTGTTCTTGCAAAAATTCTCAAAAGAATGAGCCCCAAAAACATGATAAAAAGAGGGGAAATCAAAGAAACTGGAATAATCAGTGGGCTCAAAAACAAGGAGTTGATCTGCAAAGGATTAACAGACCAAAACCTTGTTTTATCTGTGGCAAACTGAATCACCTTGCCAAACACTGTTATTTCAATCCTATTAACCAAAGGATAAATTTTCAAAGAACTTTTCAAAAATCAAATGGTTATAGGAAGCCTGTAAGGAACCATGTGGCTAAGAAACAGGCTAAATCCAAAAGCCACATGAGGAAAAAGACTGAAAAAGAATGTGTCACAATGTGGGTTCCTAAAAGCACTAGTGTTAGTACTGCTGCCTCTGATAGTACTGCTGCCTCAGATAGTACTGCTGCTAGCAGTATTAACACTGTTAGTACTTCTGCTAGCAGTATTAACACTGTTAGTACTTCTGCTAGCAGTATTAACACTGTTAGTACTTCTTCTAGAAGCAATACTGCTGCTAGCAGTGTTAGTACTGCTAACACTGTTAGTACTTCTTCTAAAGATAATACTGCTTCTAGTGTTTGTGCTGCTAGACCAATCATCTTGACAAAGTACTCCAGTACTGAAGTTCCTCAGGTTGAAAAACTTATCCAAACTGAATGTAAGTACTTTGATGAGCAAGGGAGACCCAAGACCACTTTGGCTTGGGTTCCCAATAAAAACTAATTGATTTATCTTATGTGCAGGGCAACCAACAGCTCAAGGGGAAGAGCATCTGGAATGTTGATAGTGGTTGCTCCAGGCACATGACAGGTAACATGGCCTGCCTCAAGAATTTCAAAAGAATTGATGGAGGACATGTTGCTTTTGGGAATAATCCTGCAGGAGGTAAGATAAGTGGTAAAGGTGATGTATCAAAAGGTAAGATGACATTTGAGGATGTTTACTATGTTGAGCAATTGAGATACAACCTGTTAAGTGTATCACAGGTCTGTGACAAGAAATATAGTATATTATTTACTGATTCTGAATGCATTATTCTTGCTCCTGGATTCAAAGTAGTTGATGAAAACATGATACTATTGAGAACTCCTAGAAAGGATAATGTGTATTGTTTAGATTTAGAAAGTGTTTCATCTGATTCATCCCTAAACTGTTTGGTATCAAAAGCTTCAATGGATGAATCATCACTTTGGCACAGAAGGATGTGTCACATGAATTTTAAAACAATGAATAAACTTGTTAAACATAATCTTGTTAGGGGTTTACCATCAAAAGTTTATTCATGTGATGATCATTGTGTTGCTTGTCTCAAAGGCAAACAACACAAAACTTCTCATAAGTCCAAAGAGATAAACACTATCTCAAATCCTCTTCAGTTGTTGCATATGGATCTGTTTGGCCCTACAAATGTCATGAGCATTGGCAAGAAGTCATACTGTTTAGTTATTATTGATGATTACTCTAGATTTACTTGGGTATATTTTCTGAGAACTAAAGATGAGACAAGTGGACTGATCAAATCTTTTATTCTTAGAATTGAAAACCAATCAAATCAAAAAGTGAAAGTCATTAGATCAGATAATGGGACTGAATTTAAAAACCTTGATCTAAACACCTTTTGTGAAGAAAAAGGAATTGAGAGACAATACAGTGCTCCTAGGACTCCACAACAGAATGGTGTTGCTGAGAGAAGGAATAGGACACTGATTGAGGCTGCTAGATCTCTGTTAGCTGATTCAAAATTACCCACTACTTTTTGGGCATAAGCAGCTAATACTGCTTGTTATGTCCAAAACAGAGTTTTAGTAATAAAGCCTAAAAACAAGACACCTTATGAGCTTTTTCAGAAAAAGAAACCATTTATTAGATTTTTCAAACCATTTGGGTGTCCTTGTACAATTCTCAATACCAAATCTCACTTAGGTAAGTTTGATAGCAAAGCAGATGATGGTTTTCTTGTTGGTTACTCATCTCAGAGTAAGGCTTACAGAGTGTTTAATACCTCTTCTAGAATAATTGAAGAAAGTGACAATGTCAAATGCAATGAGAACACACCAAATCCCATTGGTTCAGGTCCTGATTGGCTATTTGACATTGATTCACTCACTAATTCTTTGGGTATCAGTAGTGATGTAAATGCAGGACAAAGGGATGCACCACCATCAGTTCACAGAATTCAGTCTATGATATTTCCACTCCCTACCATTGATCCTGTTGACTTATGTGAAAAAGAAAAGGAAGCTGAACCCATTCAGAATGAAGAAGAGAGAAGAATAGAGGAAAATCAGCCTTCAAGTCCAAATTTCAGAGAGTCTGATGTGACTGAAGAAGCTGAAGAAAATCCAGACTTAAATGAGTCAAATCTGGATGTGATCTTACAAGAGGAATCTGGTCATCCATCAAGAACTCAGAAAAATCATCCTCCTGAGTTGGTAATTGGAGACATTGCTTCTCCCATGATGACTAGGAATCAAAGCAGACTTCAAGAGCTACAAGATCAGCAAAATACAGTTAATACTGTACTCACTTGCTTTCTATCCCAAATTGAGCCCAAAAAGGCTTATGATGCTATGAAAGATCCAAGTTGGATAGAAGCAATGCAAGAGGAGCTGCTACAGTTCAAGTTACAGAATGTTTGGAACTTGGTGGACCTTCTAAAAGGTCATAGGGCAATTGGCACCAAGTGGATTTTCAGAAATAAGAAGGATGAGAGAGGAATTGTGATCAAGAACAAAGCCAGGCTGGTTGCACAAGGGTATACTCAGGAAGAGGGTATAGACTATGAGGAAGTCTTTGCTCCAGTTGCAAGGATTGAGGCAATTAGGTTGTTTCTAGCCTATGCCTCATATATGAAGTTCAAGGTCTACCAGATGGATGTAAAAAGTGCTTTTCTATATGGGACTATAGATGAAGAAGTGTATGTCTGTCAACCCCCTGGATTTGAGAATCCATTGTATCCTGACAGAGTGTACAAATTAAAGAAGGCACTTTATGGTCTACATCAAGCCCCAAGAGCATGGTATGACACCCTATCTACCTATCTCTTGGAAAATGAATTTGAAAGAGGAATCATTGATAAGACCTTATTCATTAAAAGGAAAAAGAAGGACACTCTACTTGTTCAGATCTATGTGGATGACATTATCTTTGGATCCACAAATGATCACATGTGTAAAGACTTTGAGGAGTTAATGCACAAGCGCTTCAAGATGAGTTCCATGGGTGAACTTACTTTCTTCCTTGGGCTTCAGGTGAAACAGAAGAAGGATGGGATTTTCATATGCCAATCCAAATATGTGAAAGACATCCTGGATAAGTTTGGATTATCAGACTCAAAGCCAGCAAGCACACCAATGGAGACACACAAACAGATCAATGCTGATCTTGAGGGGGAGGATGTGGATGTCCATCATTACAGATCAATGATTGGATCACTCATGTATCTCACAGCCTCTAGACCAGATATTATGTTTCCAGTATGTGTATGTGCCAGATTTCAAGTTACACCAAAGCAATCACACCTTCATGCAGTCAAGAGGATATTTAGATACCTAAGAGGGCAACCTAGATTAGGTCTCTGGTATCCTTATGAATCATCTTTTGATCTACTTGCATACTCAGATAGTGACTTGGGTGGAGCTAACATGGATAGGAAGTCTACTTCAGGTGGATGTCAGTTTTTGGGTGCAAGACTAGTATCTTGGCAGTGTAAGAAACAAACCATAGTGTCCTTATCTACCACAGAAGCTGAGTATATAGCTGCTGCAAGCTGCTGCTCTCAGGTTCTATGGATACAGAATCAGATGCTGGACTATGGGGTAACATTTCTGCACACTCCAATCTTCATTGACAACAACAGTGCTATTAGCATTGTTAACAATCCAGTCAAACACTCAAAAACAAAGCACATAGAGATCAGGTATCACTTTATTCGAGATTGTAATGAAAAGAAACTAATTCAAGTTGCTAAAGTTCATACCAATGACCAGTTTGCTGATCTATTCACAAAAGCTTTTGATGTGGGTAGATTCACCTTCTTGGTAACAAGTGTGGGCATGATCAACCTTGAATAAAGTCATGATTTTCAGTTTTTATACCTGTATTTCCTTCTATATTTGGTACTACTAACTCTTTTTCTCAGGATCTTCTGTATGACTAAGATTGACAAGTGCTGAAAAGTGCAAGGATAGTTACTACTGCCAGTGCATAGTTACTACTGCCAGTGCATAGTTACTACTGCCAGTGGATAGTTACTACTGCCAGTGCATAGTTACTACTGCCAGTGCATAGTTACTACTGCCAGTGGATAGTTACTACTACTAGTGCATAGTTACTACTGCCAGTGCCAGTTAATACTGCTTCGTACTTAATACTGCATGTGTCGTTAATACTGCTTTAAAAGAAAAATTAGGGCTACTACTGCTATAAATACCTCTTTCAGCCCGCCAAAGTTCATAACGTCTCTTTGAATTCTATTCATCTCTCTCTCTTTCTAACTATTCTCTCCCAAGAGTCTCTGTTTTCTGTCAAGAATCCTCAGGTACAATGGAGTTTATCGACGAACACAACGAGATTGCCATGCTCCAGAAGCCAAAACAGTCCGCAGGTTTTCACGACATTGTGGATTTCCTCAAATCCACGCATATATCATATGCCCTAACGGTGACCCCGACTATCTACATCGAGCATCAGAAGCAGTTCTGGGAAAATGCCACCGTGGTGTCTAAAGATGGGCAGAAAATCATCAAAACAAGGGTGTGTGACAAACCCTTGAATATTACAGAGGAGCTTATTCGCATCACTCTTCGATTGGATGATGCCTCAGGTATGACGTCTATTCCTAATGACGATCTATACTCAACTTTAACAAGAATGGGGTATGAAGGTCCCATTGGAACCTTTAAGTTTTTCAAGTCTAAATTTTCTACACAATGGCGATTCTTTGTTCATACCTTAATGCATTGCATGTCAAAGAAAACTACTGGATGGAGTGAGTTTAGCAGTACCATTGCTTATGCCCTGGTCTGCTTGGCCACTGCCAGGAAGTTTAATTTTTCACAAATGATTTTCAATGATCTTGTGTCAAACCTGGAATCCAAAAAGAGTTTTTATTTGTACCCAAGGTTTGTCCAAGCAGTGATTACTCAGGAATTGACGGATTTGCCTCAATTTAATGAGTTATATGTACCTAAACCCCCTAAAGGAAAGGTATTCTCAAATATGAGGAGAACTTCCAGGGACTCGGAAGGAGTTGACACTCCATTGTTCTCTACAATGATGGGTGTGTCCCACACACAAGAAGGTATGGCATCAGGGTCAAGGCCCTCATTAGACCAACCCACTGATAGCCTAACCCCACCTTCAATCACCAAAGAAATCCCTCAGTCCATTCTTCAAAGACCCACTCCAAAAGTAACCAAAAAGTTTACAAGAAGAAAGGTACACAAGGCTCCTTCCCTTGATGTACCTCCTAAAAGCCCAAAGCCTTTAAGCCCTCTAGTGGAGCATTCTCCATTAGAGAATATCGAAAGGGACACCACAGGGGTGTCTCCCAACCCCAAGAAGGTGCTCACTAAGGAGAAGGTTGAGCATGTGAGTAGCAAGGCTGCCACTACTTCTGCTAGCACAGAGAAGGACAGTGGTAACATAACTAAGACCTTCCTCACGGCAACTCAGAATGAGAAATCATTCAGAGGTCCCAGGTGCCAAGAAACCACGGGGGTAGGCAGTGCTTTTGCTAGGCAAAAGACACCTACTAAAATTTCCAGTGATCCTTTAAAGGAGGTCAAAACTCCTAAACAAGGTGAGGATAGATATACATATGAGGAATTGATGGAAACCATTGCCAATATTAACACAGATGTTGTAAGTCAGCAAAAGGAGATAGATGGACTCAAGAAAGTGGTTCTATATCAGCAAACACAGCTTGAGAAGCATAAGAAGCTGATTACTAAGTTGATGCACAGGAAGAAGAAAGCTCAGTATGTTCTTAAAAGAAGAAGCCCCAACAATGATGCTCCCAAAAAGGGGGAGTCAGAAGCTGAAGTCAACATGGAGAGTGCACAGGAAAAGGGGGAGAATGAGTGTGCTGCTGAAATTGCAAAAGAAGCAGAAACTGATCATGCAGCAGAAAAGGTTAATGCTGCTGAAATTGCAAAAGAAGCAGAAACTGATCATGCAGCAGAAATGGTTAATGCTGCTGAAATTGAGAAAGAAGCAGAAACTGAACCAACAGCAGAAATGGTTAATGCTGCTGAAATTCAGAAAGAAGCAGAAACAAAAGAAGCAGCAGAAACGGAAGAAGCAGCAGAAACAAAAGAAGCAGCAGAAACTGAAGAAGCAGTAGAAACAAAGGAAGCAACAGAAACTAAAAAGCCTACTTTGGAAGAAGTTGAAGTTGCAGAGGCTTTGATTAAAGCCAAACATGACACTCCTAAAAAGCAAGAAGAAACTCTGGGTGAAAAGCTGGTGTCACTAAAAAGATCAAGAACCAAGTCTATAGCTACCAAGAGGAAAGTTGTCAAGAAACCTAGGGTAGAACCAGTGGTAGAAGAAGAAAAAGAAGAGGATGTTCCATAAAAGAAAGATGATACAAAGGTTGCTGAAGAAGAAGTAGCAACTCCATCAGGTCAACCAAGAAATGCTCAATGTGATATGTATATCACTGTGGTTGATACTGATCCAATCAAAGCTGACCCATTATCTTCCATGCCTCCTGAGATAATCTTCTGGGATACCTTGGTAGATCAGAGAAAGGAGTATATTAGAGTCAAGAGAGCAGATGGGAAGTTTGAGGTCTGTTCTACATGGGGAAGACTTATCAGAATGTGCTCTAGATCTGACATAGAGGAGATGTACAAGGTTGGAATGAAGCTGTATGGAAATATGCTGAATGAAAAAGGGATGTCTATCACCAAAATGGTTCTTGAATACCTGTGCCTAATGTTCAAACCAGAAGCAGTTCAGTATATGATAGAAATAAATTTTCAAGCCATTACCAACTGGATGCTCATTGAAAAATGTGGAGTGTATGTCATCACACTTGACCATACATATCATGAGTATTATTTGGTGGATGTTGCATACAAGCACAGCATGAAAAGGTTGAATGGAATGCTACATGCTAAGTTGGCTTGCAACAAGGATTCTGAAATGGGAAGATACTTGGTGAGAAGGATTATCAATCAAAGTCTGGGTTTGAATCCCGATTTATGTGTTCATGATTAGGTTTTGGAAGCATCATCTGAAGAACTTGACTTCTCAATCTAAAAAGTCAAGTTAGGGGGAGATTGTTGGGAACTGAAGATTTGCTAAGTATGGTTAGTACTGCCAGAACAACGTTAGTACTGCCAGAACAACATTAGTACTGCCAGAACAACGTTAGTACTGCCAGAACAACAATACTACTGCCAAAGCAAGGTTAGTACTGCTAGTAAAAGTTAATGCTGCTGGAACAATGTTAGTACTGCTTGTGCATAACGATGTTAATACTGCTGGTGATCATAATTTTGGAATGCGAGAAGGTTGGAGATAAAGATGGAATGAATGAAGATAAGCATGAAAGAATATTCTGAAGATCAATTTTGTTTTGATAGTTATCTTGTAATTATTTAGTATAAATAGATGTTGATAGATAGCTATTCGGTACGAGAGATTTCAGAATTCGTTTTTGTTTTAGAGAGAATTAACCTCAAGGTTTAGAACCCTATTTCTAGAGAAGTAGAAGTCGTCTTGTTGAGCCTGTTCAACAAGATTGAGGTTTGGTTGTAAACTTGTGAGTTGAAGCATTGAATACAAACAGATTGTGTTTTCTGATTAGTTGTTCATCAAGTGTGTTGAATTAAAGTTCTATTCCGCAAGATTCTTTAATTCTGATTTCTAAGTATAGTTATTCTTGTTTGGAATCGATCCTGACAGTTTTGGTCTTTAAAATCCGATTTAAGGGGTTATAGATGGATTAAGTGGGTGTTTGGGGTTGGTGGATGAACCCTTATAGTTGTCTAATCAAACTAATGGCTTAAATCGGAGTTTAAATCGGTTTTAGAAATTCTAAGTTCGAACAGCAGCGTTTTCCGGACACCAGCGTTTGGTGGTGTCCGAATATGTTGCATGTTTCCGAGTAATGTTTTATGGTAGATTCCGGATAAGGATGGTGATTTCCGGGTGGGTGATTTTCCGGGTAGTTGAGTTACCGGGTGCAGTATCCGGAAGGAAGGTGTATCCGGACAGTCTGGGTATCCGGAAAGGAGGTGTATCCGGACGGTCTGGGTATCCGGAAAGGAGGTGTATCCGGACAGTCTGGGTATCCGGAAAGGAGGTGCATCCGGACAGTCTTGGTATCCGAATAGTATGGGTATCCGGACAGTCTTGGTGTCCGGACAGTCTTGGTGTCCGGACAAGTTAGTATCCGGAAAATGTGTGTGTACCCGGTAAGTTCTAGATCTTTGTTTCTGATTAAGAATTCGTCTGATCTGTTAGGTACTAAGCTTGTGTAACTCAAGATTTGAACAGGAGTGCTTGCCTTGTAACCACAGGTGAGTCTTTCTGAACCTAAATTTTATACAAAGTGTGTGGTTGATGATTATAATTTAAATTGCGAGTTTTCCAACGACTTTTATTACAAGTAAAGATTTGAGCGTGTGGCATGGTTATTCTTTAAACGGTGTGTTTTTCAATTACTTTTATTGTAAGATGACAAGTAATTGTGTGCGGTGTGGTTATTGTCTAACAATGTGCTTTTCAACTGCTCTTAGTTTAAGGCAAGGTTTAAATGTGTGATCTTTATGTGTGGCTTACACGTGTGATTAAAATGTGCGTGACCGTGCTCTGGCTTTTGTGTGATATGGGCGGTGTGTGCCCGATTATACTGTCACGGTGTGTGTGACATGGGCGGTGTGTGCCCGATTATACAGTCACGGTGTGTGTGACATGGGTGGTGTGTGCCCGATTATGCTGTCATGGTGTGTGTGACATGGGCGGTGTGTGCCCGAATGCGCTGTCACGGTGTGTGTGACTTTAGCGCGTGCCAGTAGCAGGTGTCAATGTGTGCATATCAATTTTGTGTGTTTACCATGATTTATACAACTGTTTCATAACTGATTTTATAAACTGAAATATTTTGGTGTGACGCGGTGTGGAGGGAACTCACTAGACCTCATGGTCTAACCCTCGCTTTTCAAAACTAAAAACCTTTTCAGGTAAGCAGGTGTTAGGGAGCTCGGACAAAGGGAAGGGGAAGTTGTGAGCTGGAGCTTGCATCCTAGTGACTAGAAGCCTTCCATTTTTAATATTAGACTTATTCTCAGTTGTAATTAGGGTTGTACTTCCGCAAACCCATTTAAATTCTTGTTAAACTTGTGTCGAGGGCTAGGTTTTTGGCAGTTTTGATTTATCTATTAACCGTATTTGGATCTTATGTTTTTGGGTCGTTACAGGTATAAAATAAAAATTATAAAAATAAAAGTTATAAAGTAAATTTATTTAATTAGTATAAGGGGGTAAAATGTAAATATTAAAATTATATTATGTTTGTGAGAGAGATCGATGGGGGACAAAATTGGCAGGGGTATCAATAGTATCACCCCAAAATATTTGTTTTTGAATGTTGCCAAAAATAAAAAGTAAAAAGGTGTGTATTTTAATATTTATAACTCTTGATTGATTCATCAAATTTTTTATCCATAAACTACAAGAGTTGCACTTTTATGAACTTCTTATTCATTTCCTCCTTTTTTTTTCTTTAGATTTAGTGAGATTTATCAAATTGAAATTTTCTTAAATTTTGGGATTTCAGTTTATTTTTAAGTAATCACATTGGTTCCCCTTTTTTGTTTATTTACTTATAGATTAGAGTAAACTACAACTTTGGTACATGTGGTTTGTTGGTTATAACATTTTCATCCCTGCAAGTTCAAAAATATAAGATGATCATCGTGGGTTGTAAAAGCGTTCGGATTTGGTCCCTCCCTCTAAGGGTGAGGGGTACTTTAATCCTTTTCCGTTGTACTCTCATTTTCTATTAAAAATGACTATTCATTTATGATGTTTTTCGTGAAAATACTCATGGATCACCTAGAGAATCCCTGGGTAATCTGTCACTAATTTGCATTACCCACAAAAATTTACTCACCAATTTTTGTGACAGTTTTGTGACGAATCACCCTTTAGCGACATATTTCCCAGGGAAAATTTGTAGGTAAAAGTCTTTCGTTTAGTAGTGAACCTCAGGCTCTGAAAATCTTAGATATTCTTCTTCATCTTGCAATATCGCCATTACTAGCTCCCCTCGATCTCTTTCTCTCTTGATCTCGACGAACTCCACTGATCTATCTCATTTTCTCGACAAATCGAGGGTTTTGATTTCGATCTTTTAGGGTTTTTGATTTAGTTTTTTACATGGTGTAGGAGCGGTTAGGTTGCAACAATGATGAATATAGGTTGCAGTTGTGGTGGATCTGTGCAACGTTGATGATGGTGCGTTTTGTAGCGGTGGTCGGTTAGCAGGAGTAGATGGTGGTGGTGGCAATCCGAGGAGGCGGATGTTGGGTTGGTCTGGAACTTGAGATCGACATCATATATATTACACATAGATACCATATCTATACATATATACATATATGGAAGGGATCAATCAAGAAGTTGATCAATTAATTTACGAGATGACGAAAAATGTTAAGATCATATATATAATCACATGTGATACGAATGCTTAATCAATTTTTTTACACATCCAATTAATTTAATATATAATAATAATAATAATAAAAATAAAAAGTAAAGTTATTAAAGCAAATTTCTGGTTTACCCTTTTTATATTAAATGCAAACCTTGCATTTGTTGCACCTCCTTACAAACCAATGTACATATATGCATAATCTGAGATGCATATATGCATTATCCCATATGTATATGCACATTGGTTTGTGCACATATGTACACTGGTTTGTAAGGGGTGCAACAAATGCAAGGTTTGCATTTTACGGGGTCTCTCTCTCTCTCTCTCTATATATATATATATATATATATGAGTGGTCTATTTTGCAACCTAGTTAAAATGTTACAACCCCATGACAACCCTCATCCGAACCATTCATTTAGCCCACTCATTATGTAGACACTGTATTGATTATTGGATTGCATAAATGATTACTGGTTTAATGCATAGTATTTCATTAAATGCATACACTAACATGGAATGCATTCCATCAATAATTACTGGTTAAAAGAGAAATTGATGTGCATTACATCCTATGTCCGATTTGTGAGTTGGATATCGAATTTGTGGATCATTGGTTTTTTGAACGTCATATGGACCAAGATATTTGGAAGAAAATTGTCCGGTGATGGAGTATAAATATTCCGGCTCTCAAATCTAATTCGGATTGGACGGACTAGTTGAGCTTGAAGAAAGCGGGGTCAGTTTGTCTAGAGGCGGTCATACTTACGTCTCTTTGGTGTATTTGGTCTCACAAGAATGGGACGTTGTTTAGAACTCCTAAGCCTAGGAAGGAAGTGTTGTAGGATAATATTGTGACTCACTCGTACTATTGGGTTACTAGTAGGAGTAGTAAGGTTAATATTTAGGTGAGGTGGTTACAAAACCCCTTCTCGCCATTTCAGATATGTAATTTCTTTCCCTAACGTTTTGCTAGTTTTAATAAATTTTATGTCGTTAAAAAAACTGACATGGAATGCATATTGCTTCATGAAAGGACCAACTTCATCCGATACATCACGGGAACTGTTATGTGCCTCGACATCTGTTGTAGAAATTCGACAAACTCCGGAAAACTCATTTAGAGAATTAATGATAATCCAAAGCAATGGGCTATATGAATGATTTAGATGAGAGTTATACAGAGTTGTAACCTTTACTGAGTTTCAAAAAAACCATCATAGTGAAGGTAACTTTAAATTCTGCAGTGTTATTGTGAGTCCCATTTAAACAAGCAACAATTCAAGTAATTATGATAGATAGTAACAAGAGAAATAAGGAAATTATGGTGTACTATTCAAATGTAAGAAGACTACCTAGAGAGAGAATGGTTCTCTCTCTAGAACACACATATTACACCATGATGTCTACATTGTAAATGATCTCATACCCTAATTACACACACAAATCCTTATATACTCCCTTGTTAGTCACTTAAGCCCAAACCCATATTACAATAACCCAAGCCCATATTACAAGTATAAATCTTTACAAAACTATCATATAATTAGGACATTTTGTGTCCTAACAGTTATATTATATTATGTGATGATGGTCAAAGTTACATGACTTAAATATGTACCTTCACTAGTGTTGGTCTCGAGAGGGTTATACAAGTTTATAGAAGGGGGGGGGGGGTTGAATACAAACACACGATTTTTACTTTTCTAAATTGTTTATTGATAAATCATAAAACAATTTACAAATTGTTGCGGAACAAGATAAGGACTAAACCTAATCTAAACAAGTTAAGAACACTAAGTTTCTTGCACTAGAAATAAGATAGAAAAGAGATAAGGAAATTACGAATAATAACCTAACACACAGATAGAAAGAGATAAGAAGATGGCCGGGCACTTAAAGTAAGTGAGCGCACTTCAAAAACTGAAGCAGGGTTCTTCTTTTATACTGCATGCATTTAATGCATGGCAGTTTTACTTTACACGTGGCAGCAGCTGAGTGGTTGTATGTTTTGACCTTTGTAGACAACCTTAGTAGCAGCATGGTGCACATTGTAGAATCAGAGTGGTTGTACGATTTCAGACAATAGAGATGTCCGTTCTGACATTTCGTACGTAGACGTGCAAGGGAGGTTAAGACAATAGTAACTTGTAGAGTAGACTTCATGATCAGCTTTCGTTGAATCAGTACTTTATCAGCGAATGATAAAGTTCAGCGATTGCTGAAGTCTTCTACTTGATACTTCACGTTGAGTGGACAATTCTGTGACTTCGCTGATATCCGCATCAGTTCATTAGTAGACTTGTCGCTGGTTCTTGAGCTTAATCTTCGACTTCAGCGTAGAACCTATGTTGACGTGAAACTTGTCTTCAGAGATCATAAGTAAACAACTAAGACTATCAGCGATCACCAAAAGTACTGAACAGGCTCAGAGCTTTATGGTGAACAGTTACGCTGAACATTTTATCAGCGATCATCTCAGAGACTGAACAGGCTCAGTGCTACTGGATGAACAGTGTTCGCTGAATGTCTAATCTAAAGAGCGAGAGTTCCTATCAGCGGTACTGAAACAGTCTTAGTACTTATCAGCGATAGTGAAACTCTTATACATATTGTTTACTTACAATTTTCACTAAGTTGAATAGAGAGGGTCATTATCAAATCACTGAGGGTTTGGATCAACAATCTCCCCCTATTTGATATTGACTTAGCAACTGAGAAAATTGCTAAATATGAAAACATAAGGATAAAAAGAACTTATAAAATATTTGTCCCTTTTACTGTTTTCTGGGATCTTTTCAGTACTTATGGAGTAAAGTACATTCACTGAAATCTTTCTTTAAACTTCGTATAAGATTACAGAGGGAAGTGGAAAGATCACAAGTACAACAAATTTAAATTACAAGTATAGAAGATATTAGCTGATAAAGATAGAAGAATTACAGGGCGATCCTATCAGCTATAGAGGTTCTTCCTTAATGAGAAGTTCATCAAGGGTCTTTGTCGTAGGGATCATCCAGCCAGGGACTTCTTTTCCCTGATTTCTTCTTTCTTGGGCTTCCTTGAAGATCAAGGGTTTCATGAAATGTCCGAGAAGGTCATCTCTGAATCCACACCAATAGATGAGATCTTTGAGCTGTTCGATTGGAGTGATGGGTAGCTCAGAGATACATTGGAAACGCTGTCGTCCATCATAGTCAATAAAGAATATCCCATAGGGTTCGCTTATGACTTTTCTAGGGACGAAACGTTCACCAGGTGGCAGAGATGTGTCGAGGACAGAGAAATCAGGTTTAGGACCAAGTACTTCGGCGCGAGAGAAATCAATACCTGTTTCATTTTGAATGGGAGGACCTGAATCTGATGGTTGTATCTTTTTCTTTGCAGAGGCCCTTTTTCTTTTCAGCGTTGGAGCGGCAGGAGGAGGAATATCCACAATAGATGAAACCAAGTCGATCTGTCGATTTAGAAGTTTTTCGACATGATCTTTGTACTTTGAGCGTGAATGCTGAATGGCTATTCTGATCTCCAACCATTCAGAGAGACCATACTTCGTGATGGCATCAACATAGAAGGTTTCAGTTTGGCCGTTTCTCTGAATAACTGGACTTCAACAATTGGTACTCTTATGGTTGATCTTCCAGTGATGTGTACCTTGTTGATTCTTGCAGCTTGATATTGAAAATGTAGTTTCTCTTTACACCATTTCAGGGTGGATTGAGATACTTCAGTCTTCTTTTCGACGATCTTCTGGGCATCTTCCCATAGCTGACGTTGAACGTCAATGGGAGTTCTTTTCAGCGCGGGGTCTTTCACCGATTCTTGGACAAGCTAGATGGCGAGGGCCTTATCTTTTTCTTCAGCTTCCTTTCTTTCGGCGAGTAATCTTTCAGCTCTGAGGTGATCAGCGAATTCTTTCTTTGATATCCTGAACTTTGTAGGAGCAGGAACTTTGACACGAGGAAGGATGATTCGCTGATCCTCGAACTGTTTGATCATTGCTTCTCTTTTTCTTTGATCTTCTTCACTTGGTGTTTGAGGAACCAAGGAAGGTCTGTTTGTGTGAGATAGCAGTTGTTCTTCAGGTTCTTCAGTCTCGGTGATTAAATCCAAGACTGGGATTATTTCTTCAGCAGTAGTTGCAGCTGGATGAACTTCAGCTGGATCCTCAAGCAGGGGAGAGGACTAGCTGAAACACAACGATCTTTTGAATAAGATTTGGGAAGAAAAGAGATAGAGAAAAGAATGGGGTTAAGTGTATAGAGGTTTTATGGAGAGAAGAACTGAGATTGAGAAGGGATAGAGGAGGGATACAGTATAAGGAAATAGGAGGTAGTGTACCTGACGAACTGGCTTTTGAAGCAAGATCATCAGGTTGTCTTCTTCAGCGAGACCTTTGCCTTTGCCTTTGTCAACTTCAGATGCTGCAGGCTTTGTCCGCTCCCCTGAAGGTTCTTTGATTGAAATTCCTTTTTGAGCAGGAACCTTTTTGGGATCAACGAAAAAGAAGTCATCATCATCATCATTGCTGGATGAGGATGGTTCGTCGTCAGAGATGTCGACAGCTTCATCGTCTTCAGCTTCATCATCAGATTCTTCATCCTCTTCAGCAACAACTTTGAGTTACTCTTCGAGTTGCTCCCCCTCAGATACATAGGGAGTTTTCTCGGTTCCCTCAGGGTTTTCAACTCCCTGAGGTTGATCAGTTGATTCAGCGGTATTTGTATTTGTCTCCCCCTCAGCATGATCATCATGGGGAAGACTTTCATCACTCTTCTCCCCCTCTTCATTTTGGGGAAGGTCTTCAGTCTTCTCCCCCTCTTCCACTTGATGAGTGGGGGAGGTACGTTCAGATTCAGCAGTAGCGACATCAACAGAGAGTGTTGGTTCCCTGTCTTCTAGGCCAGAGATACCGACATATAGTTCAATCGCAACTAATCTGTCTTCTAGGCCAGATATAGCAGGATTGAGGCTTTGAAGTTCTTCACGATCATCCTGAGTGAAGTGAGAAGGAGCGCATGTAGGTGCGTTCAGGCGATCAAGAATCTGATGAAGTAACCTGGTGGCAGTGCTGACATCCGTCTTTAAGGAGGACACCTCTTCTTGTAGAGTACCAACCGTTGTCTTCAGCGTTGTGACCTCGCTGGACAGGGTTGAGAAGTTGAGATTGTTGTTGAAGAGAGTGTTGACGGAGGTGGAGTTTTCAGCAACAACAGTAGCAAGATTTCCAAGACTGCTTTCCACCTTCTCCAGATCAGCACTGGAGGCTTTCTTTTCCACTTCAACAGTTAGCTTGCTAAGATTCTCTCCAGCGTTTGTTACAGCTGAAGAGTTCGTTGAGAGAGTTGTGGTGAGAGCTGTCATCTTTGTATCCAGGTTTTTCAGGGAGGTGTTGATATCTCCCAAATTAGGACCTGTAATAGTTAATAACTTATGAACAGAGGAAAGCTCAGAAGTCTGGGGTTGAGAGAGAGGAATGTGTATGGTTGTGTGTATACCTGCTGGTGGGTTAGTGAAGTCGTCAAAACTTCGATGACCTGAAAAGTGTTCCATATCGTCAGCGAGAGTGCCTTGACGCATAGAAGATTCTGCAGGTCCTGAATGTGCATCCATCATTCTTTGTAGAGCATCAGCAGCTGTATCTTGTAGAATGATGGGCGTTCCAGAGAACAGAGGATTTATTGGAGTAGAGTCCAAAGATAGAGAAGGAGCGAAGGTTGAGAACAGTTGCTGGGTGCGGAGTTCAGCGTTGGATCCGCTGGAAATCACTTCAGTCTGTAGAGAGACTGAGGGAAGTGGGTTATGTTCCAAGTTAGTAACCTCAGTGTATAGAGATGCTGAGGTCGGGATGGAAGGGGTGGCTTGTTCAGCTGTGGCAGAGCGTACCACGAAACTATCCAGCGACTCTTGTAAGAAGTGAGTCGAGGAGTCTTCAGCATGTGATTACTGGGAGGGTTGCTCCTTGGTTTTCTTGATCCTTGCGGAGTCAAGTTGGGTAGTAGAGTGTTTCCTTTTACGAGAAGGAATGGATTTTGCAGCCTGGGTATCAGCGGTTGGGATTACCACTGAAGTTGCCGCAGAAGTAGAAGAAGGAGGTTTAAGAATAGATAAGAGAGTACAAAGACGTACCTCGTTTGGTAGTGGCTTGAAGTCTAGAACTTTGGGGCCGACTTTTGAGAGTCTCAGGTCTCCTATCTTCGGATATTTGTCCTTCAGGCCTTGTGCTAAAAGAGCACTGATAAACCTGGGATAAGGAACCCATGTTGGTCGATCAGCAGCATTCACTCTGAACAACATATCATCAAATATGATCTGAGCCCAATCAACATGGAGACCCTTCAGCAGAGAGTACCCCATGGCTTGTTGAGGTTGAGAGGATTGATCAGAGGAACCAGATTTGGCGGTTAAACAGCTGATAAGATGAGCGAAGATGAAGTTCATTTCTCTTGGCATCTTGGATTTCTTCATGATAGTCAGTTTCTTCTCAGGGAGGCCGTCTCTCCTTGTGTCCCATGCATAGTTCATTGCATCGAAGAATGCAATCAGGGCTTCCCTATCAGATGAGCTTTTCTTGGAGTCAGGGAATGGGACAAAAGGTTTGTCTTTTGAGGCTGAGGGGAGGTTGAGGGCACACCTGAGGTTACCAGGTGTAATCTTGGAAGTGCCATGGTCAGTGACAAAAAGAATGACATTGATGGTCTTTTTGGGGTTCTTTGAGGATGTGATCTAAGCACTTCTGGCAGAGTACCAGAACTGAGCTAGGAGGTGTTTATTAGTTGGAGGAGAGATGGTTAGAGCTGTGGAGAGAGGGCATGTCTTCAGAAAGTTTACAGCGTCATCCAAATGAGTGACCTGTTTCTTTTCAGGGAAGTCAAATAGAGCATAGGGATTGTTGCTCTGAAATATTACTTTCTCTAGACTGAATTTGACTTGAGGAGCCCTTGTGATTTCAGTAACTTCAGCAGCCGTAGGAGTGTCAGTGGATGCCATCTCTGTTATAAACACACAGAATCACGAAGAAGATGAACAACAAAATGTCTTAATATGGAAAGAATTTCCAAAAAGATTTGTTTGAAATTTTGTCCATTTCATTCAGCCAAAAGATGACTTAATGAAGATTTGGGGTTTTCTTGTTTTGAAAAAGAAATACAAAACATGAAGAGTATGTGTTTTCCAGTTTAAGAAAAGATTCTGGAAAAACATATGAAGAACAAGTTTAAGATTTTTAAATATAAACTTGAAGAACAACCATGAAGGTTGTATTCATAAAATCATGAGAGAAAATGATTTCATTTTAAGAAGGTTTTCTTTTGTTTGATCTTTTGAAAACAAAGATAAGATCAAAAACAAGTTAACAAGTAGATATTCTGATTCTTTACCTGTTTGTTCAAAGAAGAAGATGAACAGTTTCTTGAAAAACTTGAGTTCAGAATATGCAATAGTATCTTTTCTTGAAGAAGAAGTTTTTCGCGTGAGGAAAAATATACACTCGAAGGAGTATATATAGTGAGATTAGAGAGATAAAAACTATGAGCGGGAAAAGTTTTTCATCATGACACGGACACGTGTTTGCATTTGATTGGAAGAGACAACGAAACTTGCAAACGTGTGTCAGAAGAACGTGCCAGGGGTTATCCGGTTAGGATGATGTCATAAACGTCCTTTCACATTTTAGGATGTCTCTGAGGATTTTAAAAACTCAGGGACCCTTTTTGAAAACATGAAGCACTGAATAGAAATATCAGTTAGATTTTAGAAATTTCAAAAGTATCACTGATAAGGAAAAGATTTTCAGCGATGTAAATTGTTTTGAAATCTTGCATTGACATGCGAGTCAGTGAGTAAAGAGAGAATAACATACCTGGTTATCAGCGAGTCCATTTTGTTTAGAGAGTAAGTGATTTATGGGTTATACAAGTTCATTGATGTCACTGATCAAATGTGAACCGCTGAAGATTTTACTCTTCTAAGTTCAGCATTCCAAGCTCGCTGATGAGAAAGTTGAATCTTGTCTCATCAAGAGGTTTGGTGAACAGATCAGCTAACTGAAAGTCAGTTGGGATAAAATGAAGTTCTATATCACCATTCATCACGTGATCTCTGATAAAATGATACATGATTTTGATATGTTTGCTCTTTGAGTGTAGCACTGGATTGTTGGCTATTGCGATGGCACTTGTGCTGTCGTAGTAGATTGGAATTTTAGAGAGCTGTAGGTCATAGTCTAGTAGTTGATTTTTCATCCACAAGACCTGAGAACAGCAGCTTCCAGCGGCTACATACTCAGCTTCAGCGGTTGAGGTGGACACTGAGTTTTGCTTTTTACTTGTCCAGCTTACCACCCAGGAGCTGACAACCTCCTGTGGTGCTTTTCCTATCCATTTTTCAACCTGCAAAATCACTATCTGAATAGGCGATTAAATCAAACCCTGAATCTTTGGGATACCAAAGACCGAGGTTAGGAGTACCCTTAAGGTAACGAAAGATTCGCTTTACAGCGATCATATGAGATTCCTTAGGTTCAACTTGATACCTTGCACACAAACAAGTTGCATACATGATATCTGGTCGGCTAGCTGTAAGATAAAGAAGAGAGCCGATCATCCCACGGTATGCAGTGACATTAACAGATTTTCCTGAGGGATCCTTGTTAAGTGTCAGCGACAGTGCCATAGGGGTTTTCATAGCTGAACTCTGAGTTAAATCAAAAAATTTCAGCATATCTTTAACATACTTTCCCTGATTAATGAAAGTTCCTTTTTCATTTTGTTTTATTTGAAGACCAAGGAAATATGTTAGCTCACCCATCATACTCATTTTATACTTAGCTTTCATCCTTTCAGAGAAACGAGTACAAAGGTCAGGGTTAGTGGAACCAAATATAATATCATCGACATATATTTGAACAAGAATGATATGACCTGATACTTTCCTGAAAAATAGCGTTTTATCAATTTTACCTCGCTCAAAATTTTCGTTAAGGAGATAAAAGGATAGAGTGTCATACCATGCACGAGGAGCTTGCTTTAAGCCATAAAGTGCCTTATCCACTTTATAAACATAACCTGGATGCTTAGGATCCGAGAATCCTGGGGGTTGTTCCACGTAGACTTCTTCATTCAGCTTTCCATTAAGGAACGCTGACTTGACATCCATTTGATAAACTTTGAAATCTTTGTGTACAATGTAAGCTAAGAAAAGACGAATGGCTTCTAGACGAGTCACTGGAGAAAAGGTTTCGTCGTAATCTATGCCTTCCTCTTGTCTGTATCCCTGAGCAACAAGTCAAGCCTTGTTGCGGGTTACAGTTCCATGTTCATCCAACTTGTTTCGATAGACCCATTTAGTGCCTATCACTGACTTGTCAGATGGTCTTGGAACAAGATTCCAAACTTTGTTTCTTTCAAATTCTGTCAGCTCTTCTTGCATAGCGCTGACCCAGTTTGGATCTTTGAGGGCATCATCTATTTTCTTTGGTTCAATCAGAGAAATAAAGTTAACAAATAAACAAATGTTACCTGCACTTCGTCGAGTCTGAACACCAGTGTTTGGATCACCAAGAATCTGATCAATAGGGTGATTAACAGTCCATCGCTGAGCCGGAGCATAAGTCGCTGACTCAACCTGAACTGGAGGGGCTGAAGACGAGGCTTCAGCAACTTCTGGTATATCAGCTAAGACAGGAAAAGGTGCAGATGGCATTTCATTCACTGATTGCTGAGAAGTAGATGTGATGTTTGAGGTAGACGGTTCAGAAGCAAGCATTGTGTTAAGAGGAACAACTGAGACCCATGACGTTTCGGCTTCACTAGTCTGCATGCTTGGGATGATGGTAGGATCATCATCTTCAGCGGTGTGAGTATGAGATGGAGGAGTGGGAACATCTTCTGAATCACCAAGATGAGAAAACATCCATTGATTCAGTTCTTCAGTATCAGCAGAAGGTCTTGAGTTCGCTGAACGGGATTCGTCAAAAGTGACATGAATAGTTTCTTCTACAGTCTGTTTTCTACGATTGAAGACTCTAAAGGCTTTGGAAACTGAGGAGTATCCAAGAAAGATTCCATCATCAGCCTTAGGATAAAACTTTCCAAGGGCATCTCTGTTGTTTAGAATGAAGCACTGACAACCAAAGATGTGAAGAAAGCTAATTGAAGGCTTTCTCCCATGGAAGAGTTCATAGGCTGTCTTCTTGAATCTTTTGACTATCAGCGACCTGTTTTGCGTAAAACAAGCAGTGTTGATAGCTTCTGCCCAAAACTGAGTAGGTAGATGAGAATCACTGAGCATTGAACTTGCAGCTTCGATGATAGTTCGATTTCTTCTTTCAGCGACTTCGTTTTGCTGTGGTGTTCTCACTGAAGAAAAGTTGTGAGAAATACCCTTACTCTCAAAGAAGGAATCAGGAGAACTGTTTTTGTATTCAGTCCCGTGATCACTCCTTATTGAGCGAACGGTCATGTTGTTCAGGGTTTCCATCTTCCTGACAAATGTGATGAGTTCTTCAGGGGTGTCACTCTTGGAACGGAGAAACATCACCCATGTATAGCGAGAGAATTCATCAACTATGACCAAAGTATATTTCTTTCCAGCGATGGATTGTTTGTTAACAGGGCCAAACAAATCCATATGGAGAAGTTGTAGAGGAGATGACACTGAGGAGACTTGCTTAGACTTGAAGCTTGCCTTGGTCTGCTTCCCTTTTTCACACGCTGAACATAAGGACTCTTTGGCGTATGAATGTTGAGGTAGACCGGAGACTAACTGTAACGTCCCAAAAACATGATCATGCAATACCATAAAATAAACATTCGAATTACATAATAATCCTGTCTTTACACCATCCATAAATCATACTAAACAAAATTGACAGCGGAAGTCTCTAAATTCCACAGCCGAGATCTATTCTATAGTTATCATAATCAAAACTTGAAGTTGCTCTAAGCTTCAAGTCCTTCTTAGCGCCTCTTAGTTCTTACTTGAAGAACCCTTAACATGCTTACCTGAAAATGGTTTAGTTTTAAAAGCGAGGGTTAGACCAAAAGGTCTAGTGAATTCCCTCTGAAAACAACATGTACACAATATAAAATCGTTTATAAAAATATCATCGTAAACCTTAACATAACATCAGGCATGGTACTACACTGTATATAGGATCACATAAACATTCTGCGATCGGGGCCCAATGGGCTACCCTCTCGCCCTCAACCGGAGCTTACGCAAACTCCCCTTCCCGGAGCATACGCAGACTCCCCTCTACCCGAATAGGAGGAAACGGATTCCAGCCTACCGGTCTGTCATACCCATCCAAGGGATCATCAGATCCCGAGGATCTTTCTCTAATCCCACAGTGTAGACCGACTCCACATAGCACATCATTCATTTCATAAAAACATACATCTTTCAACCTTTGTAAATCATCATTCTCAGTTCCTCAAGTAACATACGTTTTCTCAAGTAAAACAGTTATTTCATGGAAAATCATGCGTAACGGTTATAAACATTTCATGCTCATAAGTGAAATCATAACCAGTTAAAATGTTTAACACTTTAAGTCGTAAAAGGTTTAGGGAACTCACCTTGATAACGCTGAATGCACTCTTTAACTACCTCCAAGCTAATCCAGTCGAACACCTAAGGACATTAGATTCGGATCAGATTAAATGGCTCAAACCTACTGACTAGTAAACACTTTCCGGGTGCCAACCTGTCCGGACACCCTAACTTCCCGGATACCCACACTATCCGGATACCAGGACTTCCCGGACACATCTACTTTCCGGACACCAATCCGGACACTCTACTTCCCGGACACGGCAATCCGGACGCGAGACTTATCCGGTCAAAACCACCCGGACACTAACATGAAATTCTACCCGGGAACTAGCATCCGTATCCGGAAACCACCGAAGCACGAAGAACTGCTAGTTTCCGGGTACTACGGCTGTTCGACCAAAAAGGATCTAAAAGTGACCATTAAGCCCATTTTCCGCCATTAATTGATTAGATAAACTTAAGGGTTCGTCCACCAACCTCAAACACCCATTTAAACCACATTCCTGCCATTGAATCGATTCCAAAGCCAAAAACCCTTAAAACCCACTTTTAAGAAAAATGTGGATAAAACCTCCTGAATCCTTATAATCAGACTTAAGAACCCAACCCAAATAAGAAAAGGAACACCATAACAAAATGGAATACGAATTAGAAGGGAATACCTTGCAGAATCTTCCTCCTTATCGATTTCTTTGTCCAAAACTCCTTTGTTCTTCTCTTTTCTTCTCTAGTCACCAAACACACCAAGAGCAACCAAAAATACTGATTTCTAGCAAAGGAGGTTGCCCTAGGAGTTAGTGTCTATAAATACCTTTCACTTATTGCAAAAAGGGTCCCTCCCTTAACTTTCATTTCTTTCGCAATAGACACCAATCTTATACATACTTGCAAACGAAACCCGGTTGTTACACTAACTCTTTTGAAGAAAGAGTATTCAGTGTCTTGAAGTTGAGATGAGAGAGCCTCTTATGCCATATCCAGTTGACATCAGATGAGGATTTTGAGAAGAAACAGGAGTTCTCAGTGGTTGTAGAGTCCATGTCTATTACATAAACATTTTCCATACGATAACCGCTGAGAGCTATCTTCTCCTTTTTGTTAGTGACAAAGCAGGATTTCTTAGTAAAGATTACTTTGTTATCCATGTCGCAAAGCTGACTAATGCTTAGCAGATTATGTTTCAGCCCTTCAACATATGCGACTCTTCTGAAGGTTGTTGTACCATTTGAGAGTACACCAAACCCTCGGGTATAGCCTTTTCCGTTTCCACCAAAGGTCACTGAGGGACCCTTTTCTTCTTTGTATTCAGCGAGAAGGTTTTTCTTACCAGTCATGTGTCTAGAGCATCCGCTATCGAGATACCAGATACCCTTCTTAACCTGCAAACAAAGGAAGATTAGTTAGACTTGGGCACCCATATCATTTTGGGCTTTGATTTGTCAGTGGTGGTTGAGGAAGTGGAAGGTTCAGCGATCTTCGCAACATTTGAAGATTCCGCTTTGTCAGTCTTCACTTTGGTTAATTTATTAACCTCAGTGGTCTTCTTTGTCTTGTGAACATTGATCTTCACCTTAGCTAACTTTTCAGCTTTGGTGGCTGTGGGGCACTTACTAGCAATATGATTTGTAAGTCCATAATGATAACATTTCCTATAACTAAAAGTAGTTTTAGGACCATTTGTATGCTGAGTCATTTGTTTAAAATGAGTATGGCCAACACCAAATATACCTTTGGTATTGGAAATAAGAGGAACTATCAGTTCTTCGGATTTCTTACCAGTTACATCCACTCTGATTCTAGGAGTAGATTGCTGAATAAATCCAAGCTGAATTAATCCAGGGATCTTGTTCTTTGAACCAGAGGGATGAGTCACTGAAGCTGTAGAAGCATTCAGCTTAGGTACAAAGGTACCCTTCTGAGGTTTTTGTTCAAAAGTAATTTTCTCTTTACCTTTAGAAGCTAAGGTAGAGATTTCCTCAGGGATTGGAGTTTTTGAAAAGGAGCACTGAGAAGATGAAGTATCAAGGATAGAGGAGACAAACATTCTGAATTTAAGCATGGAATGGTCAGTGGTTGGTTTTTCAGCGTTAGCTTTATAACCAAGACCACGTTTGTCACTCAGAGGAATCTGAGACTTAATTATCTCAGTGATCGTTGTTGAGGATTTATACCATCCATCAACAGTAGCTTTTTCAGCTTTTAGTGCAGCGATAGCTTCTTCGCGTTCAATCTTGACTAGCTGATTTATATGAACTTGATCTCTTAAATCTTCTTCAATTTAGAAAGCTTTTCTATTTGAAGGTGACAGTTTTTAAGTTGTTCAGCGAGATCAATATTTTGATTTTCAACAACAGTTTTGCCATTCATAGCATCATATAAACTCATAGTCAGAAGATCGATCTTTCGAAGACTATCAGCTTCATCAATATTAGAAATATTGGTAAAGAAAGAAGGTGATACCTTAGAGGTAGAAGATGAAGTAGAGGGAATGTCAGACTTTTCTTCCTCTTCTTCAATTTTGGCCATGAGACAGAGATTGGCCTGATCATCATCTTCAAAGTCAGATGATGATTCTTCTTCGTCAGAGGCAGCCCAATCATAGTCAGCCATTAGGCCTTTGCCTTTCTTCTTAAAGCTTTTCAGCTTTGCATACTTTTCTTTCAACTTTTGGTACTTGTCATCTCTAGACCTAGGGTTAGAGGATTTTGATAACGCCCACTTTTTGGCGTTATTTTCGGTTCTCAAACCAATGAGATTGGCTTGTATTTAAGCAAAGAAGCAGAATTTTATGGTTTATTTAGTGGAATGTGCAGGTTCTTTAACAGGTAGTAATCTTCGAGAAAAGAAGCTAAAAAGAGCCCAAAAAGAGCCAAAACGAAGCCCAACGGAAGCCCGAGATCCAAGCCCAAGACCCGCGACCGAACCAGGACCCGAACCGCAAACCAGGAACCGACCCAGAAGCATTCTGAAGGCCGGGCGACTTGCAAATCGCGTGACAAGTCGCTTAACTCTCTGTTTGGCGAATTTCAGCTTTAATTTCCAAATTTTAGGTCATTCTAGGGACGCAACTTTCACATGACGACGGTGGGCAGTCCAGGGGCGATTTTGGGAGAGATTCTACGCCTTTTCGAGCCACGTTAGAGGATCAATCGGAGTCACGTTCATCATGCGAAGTAGATACAAACACGAGAGAAGGGAGTACATCGTTCCATTCACCACGATCACGTTTGCAATGTTTTCTTCCATTGTTCTTTTCTTTTCTTTTGTGTTTGAATCCACCACCGACATGAACTAATTTTAGATGTTGGGGGTTGGAATGAATATGGTTTGAACATATGAACAGATGATTTGAACTCTTATCAGTTCTTCTTAATTAATGAAGCATGTGATTTCGTTCTTAACGCTTTTGTGTGTTTGGCCAATTTATAATTGATTTGTTGTTAGCAATTAAGTTCGAGAGAATAGATTGTTATTTAGAATTACAAATTGCATGCCTAAGGTGAGAAAGGAGATAGAAATATTCCGAGTAAACCTTAGTCCCATTACAATCTTGTGTTTAATGTGTTTTGAACTACATAGGTTAAGATTGAGAGATTTAACTTATGTTTTCCAAGACAAAACTTGCGGTTGCTTGAAAAAGAACCATCGTTTATAATAAAAATCGTTGTCGCTTGAGAAAGGGCAACGGTAATCTCAAGATTGGGTATTCATTAACGAGAATAATTGGTAATTGTTTTGAGTCAGATGTTTGTATGTGAAAACCATAGGATTCCCAACTCTCAACTGTTTTCTCTATCGAAGTCTTTTAAGTTGTTCCTGTTCCGTGTTTGATTTAGTTTATTTGCCTTTGATTAGTTAAAACCAACCTTCCAAAATATCGACAGTTCAGTTAATAGCAATTGTGGTCATTGTGATACTTAGTTTCTAGTTCCCGTGGATTCGATATCGTACTTACCGTACGTATTACTTAATTTCGACACCGTACACTTGCGGTTAGAATTAGAGGGGTGAAACCCGCCTATCAAGTTTTTGGCGCCGTTGCCGGGGAACTAGTTGCAACTGATAGCACTACTAGCTATAAGCGCTATTACATTGAACATTTTTTATTTATTTTGTTCCATCACTTTCAATTTCTGGATTACTAACTTTGCTTACTTTCTTTTCAGGTACTACTTGGTGTATGCCAAGGACGACCCGAGGGAAGAAAATCGAACAACTTGATCCGGAGATCGAGAGAACCGTCCGCCGAATACGCAAAGCATCCAAAGCCCAAAGACAATTAAAGATGGGCGACGAAGCACCTCCTCGCAACAATCCTCCGCCTCCTCCGGCGAGAGTTTTGATGCGGTCATTTGCCAATCCGAACGTGGCAACCGCACGGATAGGCGTCCAACCGCCCGCCACTGCAGCAAACTACTTCGAGATTAAGCCGAGTACCATTGTCATGGTACAACAGAACCAGTTCGGGGGAGCACCTACTGAAGATCCCCATGCCCACCTTCGCGCGTTTGAACGGATTTGTAATACGTTCAAAATTAATGGGATGGAGGAGAACGCGATCAAACTGAGGTTATTCAGTTTCTCCCTAAAGGGTAGAGCTGAAATTTGGATAGAGGGTTTGCCAGCCGATCATATCACTACATGGACAGACCTGAAAGCTGCATTTCTACAGAAATTCTTCCCACCAGGAAGAACTGCTCGATTGATGACCGATATCACCCACTTCGCTCAGTGGGAACAAGAGACCTTATACGAGGCATGGGAGCGATACAAGGATATGTTGAAGAAGTGCCCGCATCATGGATTACACGGTTGGGTCATCATCCAGACCTTCTTTGGAGGTCTTCACCCACAGTTTAAAATGATATCACTGCTGCAGCGGATGGAGCCTTAATGGAGAAGACATATGAGGAAGCATGCGAGCTGATCGAGAATCTGGCCGAACATAGCTTTTCCACCCCACGATCAGCTGTCAGAAGAGTTGCAAGTGTTCAAGAGTCGGATGAGCTGAAGGAACTAAAAGCTCAACTAGCTTTTATCACGAATCACTTGAAAGGAGGTAGTCCGCAAGAGCCCAAGCAAGTGCAGTTCCTACAGAACCGAAATCACCAGCCGAGAAACGACCCTTTCTCCAATACGTATAACGAAGGGTGGAAGAAACACCCCAATTTTTCATGGAGTCAACCCGGTCAACAACAAGGTAATTTTTCTAACTCTTCGAATTACTCTAATACTAACAATGCTTACCGTCCTCCAGGTTTCAATCAAAGGAACGAAGGACCATCCATGGAGAAGAAGCCGAGGCTGGAAGAGATGATGATGAAGTTCATGACCAAGATGGACAGCACGGTTGGAGAGTTAGCAAGCACGATGAATACGGTAAAAGCTGCCATCGATCAGAACACCGCGTCGATCAAGATCCTCGAAAGACAAGTTGGGCAGATTTCGGAAGCCCTGCAAAACCGACTTTCCGGAACTTTTCCGAGTCAAACGGAAAGGAAACCGAGGGAAGAATGCAATGCCATTTATCTGAGAAATGGCAGAGGTGATCAAAGAGACAACTGTCGAGTTAAAGGCTGATATTACTAGTGACATGGCTGAGTCGGAGGAACCGAAGGAGAAAGAGGTGGCATCTCCACCAAAGCCGGTAGTCAAACCGTTTGTACCACCGCTACCATATCCGAATCGAGTGAAGGCACATAAAGATGAGGAACAGTTCAAGAAATTCCTCGATATCTTCAAGAAGCTTCACATCAACATACCATTCGCGGAGGCACTTGCTCAAATGCCGACATACCTCAAATTTATGAAGGACATCCTATCAAAGAAGAGGGGAATTGAGCATCAGTCTACCATTACACTTACTGAAGAGTGTAGTGCCATCATTCAGAACAATCTTCCCCCAAAGCTCTAAGATCCAGGGAGTTTCTCGATCCCTATTCAAATTGGTGATATTCGTTTTAATAAAGTGTTGTGTGATTTAGGGGCGAGTATTAACTTAATGCCTCTATCTATTTTCAGGAAGCTCAGATTGGGGGAAGTGAAGCCGACGTACATGACGCTCAAGCTGGTGGATCGATCCATAGTGTACCCATATGGAGTGTTAGAGGACGTGCTCATCAAGGTGGGAAAGTTTTACTTTTCGGTGGATTTCGTGGTGATGGACATCGACGAAGATATAGAAGTCCCATTGATCTTGGGAAGATCCTTCCTAGCCACAAGCCGAGCGCTGATCGACATGGAGGAAGGCGAGATGACTTTGAGAGTTGGTGGTGAGAAGGAAGTGTTCAAGATGTTCGAGAAGATAAGAGATAGAGGTGAAGAGAAATTTGATGAGCAAGGAAGGTCAGATGTGAAAGAATCCGCGGGGAATCGCAGGTGTGGGCGATTTGAGTCCGCGGATACCAAACCAAGTTGAGAGCCACACAGTCGTGCCACGACTTTAACTACGGCGCTGGGTGGGAGGCAACCCACCGAGGTTAGTCTTTATTTTATTTCCAGTTCTTGAATGATGTTATTTACAAAAAAAAAGTTCCTGAAACAGAGACTTACGCGACTTGTGCCGCGGTTTACAAGCCGCGTGCCAAGTCGCGGGAGTCCCTGTTTGGTTTTTAGAGTTTTTCGTTTTCTTCGCTTTCTTTCGCTGTTTGCTTTGTTTCTTTTGTTTGTGCATTCCCCTTCTCCGTCTTCTCCGATGTCTTCCAACTGGGCGTTCCAATCTTTCAAGAGAATCTCTCCGGGCAAACAGGTACGTTCAAACTCTGTAGTTAACGAGTGGTGTATGATGTTCGTTCTTAGTAGTTAATGAGATGCAACAAACCTAAGTTTCACTTAGGTTTGGGGTGCCTCACTTTTTAAACATCTACACACTCACCTTTAATCCTGTGCAAGCTTCGGTTTCACCGAGGTTTGGGGTTGGCTTGTTTGAAAAACCTAGGCCACGGCCTAAGTTTGGGGTGGCCATGTTTTTAAAAATGCTACAATAGCTCTTTGATGCTTGTGCTTAATACTATGCCTTACCTGTCGGATGCCTGTAATAACCGCACAGCGATACTTGTTTTAGTATCGCCTACGCCGACACTCGCACATTGGGGACAATGTGTGGGTAAGGTTTGGGGTTGCCCAATCGGGCCCACGTTTATGCACGTAGATTTCCCGCACCTCTGCATGCTTAGATCACTTTAGCCAAAATTTTTGTTTTGAATGATTGAGACCGACCATTGTAGGGAGAATCTCGTGATAGTGACGTGACCATTAGGGAAGGACTGGGAAAGGACATGACTAGGGACATTAGTGGAGACCACCCAGTAGTGAGAATTGAGCCTAAAAGACGTTCTTTCATTTCGAGGGATTCATACACGAAAATCGTATACACTTTTTCGAGATCCTTGTCGTGAATATGGAATGATCTCGCCATATTATTGCATTGAGTAGCAAAGACGACCATCGGGATATTAGGTAAGGGTGTAGTAGACCATATCGTGTGGACCGTAAGAGATGATTCCAGGCATTGTGTGTTTGTTTAACCCCGTTTTTAGCTATCATACCCTTTTCACCCATTTGTGCGCAACCACAACCCCCTTTGTAGCCATACACTCACCTTTTCATTTCAGACCCACCTTTAAACCCGAGCCAAAAGCCTTAGCCAACCCTATACGAAAGTGTGTCAACTAGAAGCGGTAATGAACTGAAAAAGCTAGAGCGGAAAAGAAGGAAATCAGGCCAGTCAAGAAAATAAATAGAAAAGAGGGCCAATGCAGCCCCAATGCAAATAAAGAGGACCAATGAAGTCCCAAAAAAAAATAGTTACAGTTTTTAGATAGCTTCACAGCAGCTAAATAAGAGAGTCAAAGCGACTCCAATAGTGACAAAAGGGCCAAGTGATAGGAAAGAAAGTTATAAAGTTCAAATTGCTAAAGTTTGACACACCGAGGATCGTTGAACCATTTTTCCCGTTCGTTTCGTAAGCCATAACCTTAGCCCCGTTACAACTCTTGTAAAGACCTGGATGATCTTCTGGAAAACATGTTTAAGGTATACTACCACCTTTACTAATATTCCCTGTCTTGCTACTTGATTCCTTTCTGAGATCAATTTTTTGACATTTGTGCGTCTTTCATTAGAGTTGTCATGTAATATTTGAATATTCTTGTACATAACCTCCTACACATGACAACATGTGCGATAACCTAGGTTCGAGCGGAATGAGAGACTCCCGTGAGGTAGGGTCAAGGCGAAATGTTTCCCCTAGTATGTCTGGACCTAGTAGGACTTTAATGGAAACGTAGCAGTCACGAGTTTAACTTACAATGGAAGGTTCTTAGATCAAACAAAATAAGGATGAGGCGAGAGTGAGATAGGCATTCACGGGTATGGGAAATCACCAGTGCATTACATGGTACCTGTAACATCCCATATCCCATATACACAACATAACACGCAATATAACACAAATAGATATAACAAACAAACTTCACATTTCAAGTACGGTCCAGTAGTCTTTTACAAAAGAAAGAAAACATTTGAAATACAATCCTTGTACTATTTACATACATAACATTTAACATTTCAATACAACTACTAAATAAGTCAAAAGCTTCATCTTATAGTCCTTCTCACTAGCCTTCCAATTCGTACTCTATTTACTTGCCCTTACTTGATCCGCCACCTGGAATACATATTTTTAAAACAAAATGAGGGTTAGACCTGATGGTCTAAGTGAGAAACCCCTGTTAGTTTAAAACCATTTATATAAACTTTATTCATATAAATCACGCCACATAATTACACATATTCAATTGAACTCACACATCATATACCTTCCTTTCTCATTTCCTCCTGGCCATATTAGTGGTAGCAAGCCAGCTAATAAAATACAACGCTGCACAACATCTACAGCCAAACAACGCTATACAAGTTCTATAGCCAATCACACCGGTCTTAAACCCGGCCAACGTATTATAACACATTTATAATACACATGTAAATATAATATCTCACTATATTATAATTCACATTCGAGCACATAATTATCAACAATTTCACTTTCAATTTCCACAGATATATGTATTCCAGTTAAAAAGTGTTTTCAAAGCAAAACTCACCTGGTTGCTTATCAACACGTTTCCAAGCCTTCTAAACAGGTTCAGTCCTTTACTCAGAATTCACAGGATCTGTAACACATAGATACAGATATCTCTTTACCACATAAAACACATAAGTCTTACTAAGGCTAAGAACTCTATAGAACTCAAATCCTCAAATGTTCCCCTAAGGCGACTTAACACGGGGGTTCCGGACAACACCAATTATCCGGACACAACAGAGTTTTTCGGACAACACCAATAATCCGGACAGCATGCCTTTTCCGGACAGCATGCCTTTTCCGGACAGCATAAGTAATCCGGACACTATCCGGAAACATACTTCATCCGGACAATCAAGAAAAGAGAACTTACCCGGAAAAAGACTTGTCCGGACACCGACTAAGAACTACCCGGATACCATCAAAGAACTACCCGGAAACCTTCAACAAAACTGTCCGGACACCTTCATACTGCGTCCGGACACCTCTGTCGGTTTCAACATTTTCGACCCAGAATCAACAGAAATCACTACTGGATGTGCAATCGGTTATTTTACTCCGATAGAAACTACTTATTGGTGATTATAGACATAAAACATACAAGAAACATACCTTAATTTTACTTCCAATTGCACCAATTTGGATCCCTAACTTTTAACTTTCTTCCTTCTTCTTTTCTCTCAAAACACACACTAACACACACTGCACATCTGATTTTTATGAAATATCTGAATTGCTTTTAGATAATATCTACTAACTTTTACACTTTTAACCGTATTCTATTCTTCAATGACCATAACCCCCTTTTAACTTACAAATTTACTTAACTTACCTAAAATAGAAACTTTTAGGTTAAATAATTTAACGGAATAATATTTTTAACTAACGGACTTACCCGGGGTATTACATCATCTCCCCCTCAAAAGAATTCCGTCCCGGAATTCGATTAGTCAAAAAGGTGAGGGTATTTGGTTCTCATTTCCGATTCGGATTCTCACGTGGCATCCTGACCTCTATGATGCCTCCACTGAACTTTCACTTGCCTGATCTCCTTATTCCGCAGCACTTTGACTTTATAATCAACTATTGCTTCCGGTTCTTCCACATAATTCAGTATTTCATCGACTTGTATTTCTGGTAGGGAGACCGACTGATCTGGAGTAACCAAACACTTTCGGAAGTTCGATACATGAAATGCATTATGGATTCTGCTGAATTCTGGTGGAAGATCTAATCTATAAGCTACTTCACCGATCCTTTCTGTAATTGCAAACGGTCCAATATACCTTGGGCTAAGTTTACCTTGTCGACCAAATCTGATGACTCCTTTCCACGGCGAAACCTTTAACATTACGTAATCCCCAACTTGAAATTCCAACGGTTTTCGACGACGATCAGCGTAACTCTTTTGTCTATCCTGTGCCACTTTCAATCTTTCTCGAATTTGGGTAACCTTATCGGCGGTTAACTGAACTATTTCCGGCCCCGCTAGTTGTTTTTCTCCCACTTCGTTCCAGCACAGAGGCGTTCGGCATTTCCTACCATACAATACTTCGAACGGTGCCGCTTGTATGCTTGAATGATAACTGTTGTTGTAAGCGAATTCAATTAATGGTAAATGCTTATCCCACGATCCCCCAAAATCAACAATGCAAGCTCGGAGCATATCTTCTAAGGTCTGAATTGTTCGTTCACTCTGCCCATCGGTTTGAGGATGATACGCCGTACTTAACTTTATCTGAGTCCCCATTTCCCTTTGAAAACTTCTCCAAAATCTTGAAGTAAAACGACTATCACGATCAGAAATGATCGAGATTGGAACTCCATGTCGAGTTACTATTTCATCAATGTACAACTTAGCCAATCGCTCCATTGAATCGGTTTCCTTTATCGGTAGGAAGTGTGCAGACTTTGTCAACCTGTCGACGATCACCCAAATAGAATCGAATCCCTTCGGAGTTCTTGGTAGCTTTGTGATAAAGTCCGTGGTAATCTGCTCCCACTTCCACATAGGTATTTCTAGTCGTTGTAGTTGACCAAATGGCTTTTGATGTTCGATCTTTACCTTCTTACAAGTATAACACCGTTCTACATACCAAGCAATCCCTCTTTTTATCCCCGGCCACCAATAGAATTGCTTTAGGTCTTTATACATCTTGTTTGTACCTGGGTGAATAGAGAAACGGGATTGATGAGCTTCCTGTAAAACACGATCACGTAACCCACCCAATCGAGGTACCCACACTCTGTTCCCCAGACACAATAACCCGCGATCACCCTTTTCTAACAATGCTGACATTCCCACTAACCGTTCTGATTTTAGGTGTTCCTCCTGATAAGCCTCCACTTGACACTTCTGTAATTCATCAACTAAGTTGGGTAGGAGTTCAGTTCGTAGCGAAATAACTTTTATTGTTCCGCTCCTTTCTTGACGACTGAGCGCATCTGCCACCACATTCGCCTTTCCCGGGTGATAAAGGATTTCACAGTCGTAATCATTCAGCAGTTCCAACCATCTCCTTTGTCTCATATTTAGTTCCTTCTGATCAAAGAGGTGTTGAAGACTCTTGTGATCAGTATAAATCTGACATTTGGAACCATACAAATAATGTCTCCAAACCTTTAACGCAAAGACGACTGCTGCAAGTTCCATATCGTGCGTAGGATACTGCCGTTCATGATCCTTCAGTTGGCGAGAAGCATAAGCTATAACCTTTCCGCGCTGCATAAGCACACAACCCAATCCCAATTTAGACGCATCACTGTAAACGACAAAGTCTTCAGAACCTTCAGGTAGTGATAGAATTGGCGCGCTGCATAGTTTCTCTTTCAATATTCTGAATGCCTCGTCCTGTTCTGCTTTCCATTCAAACTTCAAATTCTTTCGGGTCAGCTTAGTCAAAGGCGTTGCAATACGAGAGAAGTCCTTTATGAATTTCCGATAGTAACCGGCTAAACCCAGAAAACTGCGTACCTCTGTTGATGTCTTAGGCTGTTCCCACTTTTCAACTGCTTCTACTTTCATCGGATCGACTTGTATACCTTTCTCAGAAACCACGTGCCCCAGAAATTGTACTTTCCGTAGCCAGAATTCACATTTAGAAAATTTCGCGTACAATTTTTCCTTCTTCAGCAGCTCTAGAATCAATCGAAGATGCTGCGCGTGCTCTTCCTTGGATCGAGAATAGATAAGGATATCATCGATAAATACAATTACAAATTTATCGAGATACGGCTTACATACCCGATTCATTAAATCCATAAAGGCAGCTGGAGCGTTTGTCAATCCAAATGGCATTACTAAAAATTCATGATGACCATACCTCGTTCGAAAAGCAGTCTTTAAAACGTCTTCTTCTTTAACCTTCAACTGGTGATAACCGGACCTTAGATCAATCTTGGAGAAATAGCAAGCTCCAACTAACTGATCAAAGAGATCATCAATTCGGGGTAGCGGATACTTGTTCTTTATCGTGCGCTTATTCAATTCTCGGTAGTCAAAACACATTCTCATCGACCCATCTTTCTTTTTCACAAATAACACTGGTGCTCCCCACGGCGAAGAACTAGGTCTGATGAAACCCTTAACGGATAGATCTTGTAGTTGTGCCATCATATCTTTCATCTCTGGAGGTGCCAAACGGTACGGTGCACGAGCTACAGGAGTGGCCCTAGGAATTAGGTCTATACCGAACTCTACTTGTCTAACCGGCGGAAGACTGTTCAAGTCTTCAGGGAATACTTCAGGGAATTCACTAACGATAGGAATATCTTCTATCCTATTCTTTTCCGGCTTAATATCTATCACATAGGCCAAGTAACTCTGACAACCCTTATTTACACACTTAAATGCCTTTACTAGTGATATGAGACAAGACTGATGATTCCTACGATCACCATAAATCACTACCGGTCCCTTCTCTGGCAATACTACATTTATTATCTTTTTATCACACACTATATTAGCCTGATTCTCGGCTAACCAGTCCATTCCCACTACTACGTCAAACTCTATTAAGGTTATAGGAAACAATTGTATAGGCACTCCACACCCTTATATATTAATCACACAACCATCAAATACTTCATTAACCGACACTTGGTTGTTATTTGCAGTATCTACTAATAGGGCACGTTCTAACAATTTAGGTTTCAAACACAGATAAGCAGCAAATGCAGGTGACACAAACGATCGGTTTGCACCGGAATCAAACAACACCTTAGCACGTGTAGAGTTTATCAAAAATGTACCTGTGACCATATCCGGCGTCTCCTCCGCTTCTTTCTCAGTCATTTGAAAGGCACGACCCCTGGTTACTGGCGGTTCCAGCCTCGGTATTACTGGTTTAACAATCGCTGGCCTGCCCGATGACCCACCTTGCTGTATCCTCCCCCGCGGACAGTTTGACTGAAGATGATCCGGAGAATTGCATAAGAAACATAGCCGCGTTACCTTACAATCCTTGATGACGTGTCCGGTCTTCCCACACTTATAGCATGCTCGTAAATCACCTTGACAGTTTCCCTGATGGACACGGTTGCACTTCGGACATGGTCTTTCCGCTGGTCGAAACGGCGGACGGTTATCATACTTATGAAATCGGGACCTCTTCGGATCATATTGTGGTCCTTCCCACTTTCTCTTTCCGATACTCTTATCCCCAGCATCTCTTCTCATATCTCGTTCAACATTTTCCGCGGCATCGACTGCAGCTGAAAAGGTATCGGGTCCTTTTGCAGTCACTAGTCTTCTAACCTCTGAGTTCAGTCCGAAAATAAACCTTTCCGTCTACATTGCCTCCGTAGCAACATAGTATTCTGCGAACCGAGACCTTTCCAAGAAGCTAGCAGTATAATCTCGAACGGACAAGCTTCCTTGTTGTAAATTCATAAATTCCCCTTCCAGTTGTTTGACGGCTGCTTGGGGACAAAATGCGTTCCTGTAGGCTATCACAAACTCTTCCCAAGAGAGGGTAGAATATACGTCCGATCCTTTAGAATGTATAAAAGATTCCCACCAATACAATGCATCTCCTTTTAACATAGCTGCCCCATATAATACTCTATCTTCATCCGCACACTTGCTTGTTTTGAAAATGGCTTCAATTTCCTTCATCCATCTCATTGCTTTTACTGGATCCCGATCCCCTGAGTACGTAGGAGGTTTGCAACTAAGAAACATTTTGTAATCACATTTTCTCATTACCGGCAAGACCGTAGGGGTGATTGGCATTTCCTCTTCATGTGCAGGATCTGGTTCTTCCGTTTCAGTATTATGAACTTGATTAAACATAGCTTGAATATTGTCTTGTAATCTTCCCATTTCTGCCATTAGATCAGCCCTGGTAATGAAATCCGTACTATTTTGTTGGGTTCTGCCTCCGGCTCGACCTCCATCTCTACCTCTAACTCTACCTCCAACTCTGCCCCCCGTTCTGCCTCCCCTGTCCCCTGTTCCTACAGGCGGATTAGTTCTGTTTGGGTTTCTTCCTCCTCCTCGATTCGAATTTCTTGTACCACTTGCCATTCTGTAGATTTAAACAAGATTAATATACACATAAGCACATACCCCATATAACAAGGTATTCTAGTTCAAACATGTACCTGTAAGATCACGATTACACTGGCCAGGTGTAGTATGAAATTACCTTACATGATGTTCCTTCTACCTTTTATACTTAGTATCCCGAGGTTCTACAAAAATAGGGACGTCCTACTTCACATGCAGTTTAAGTCTAGGTACAGATACTAATACCTAAATCCCTTAAACTAAGGCTCTGATACCATTTGTAACATCCCATATCCCATATACACAACATAACACGCAATATAACACAAATAGATATAACAAACAAACTTCACATTTCAAGTACGGTCCAGTAGTCTTTTACAAAAGAAAGAAAACATTTGAAATACAATCCTTGTACTATTTACATACATAACATTTAACATTTCAATACAACTACTAAATAAGTCAAAAGCTTCATCTTATAGTCCTTCTCACTAGCCTTCCAATTCGTACTCTATTTACTTGCCCTTACTTGATCCGCCACCTGGAATACATATTTTTAAAACAAAATGAGGGTTAGACCTGATGGTCTAAGTGAGAAACCCCTGTTAGTTTAAAACCATTTATATAAACTTTATTCATATAAATCACGCCACATAATTACACATATTCAATTGAACTCACACATCATATACCTTCCTTTCTCATTTCCTCCTGGCCATTTTAGTGGTAGCAAGCCAGCTAATAAAATACAACGCTGCACAACATCTACAGCCAAACAACGCTATACAAGTTCTATAGCCAATCACACCGGTCTTAAACCCGGCCAACGTATTATAACACATTTATAATACACATGTAAATATAATATCTCACTATATTATAATACACATTCGAGCACATAATTATCAACAATTTCACTTTCAATTTCCACAGATATATGTATTCCAGTTAAAAAGTGTTTTCAAAGCAAAACTCACCTGGTTGCTTATCAACACGTTTCCAAGCCTTCTAAACAGGTTCAGTCATTTACTCAGAATTCACAGGATCTGTAACACATAGATACAGATATCTCTTTACCACATAAAACACATAAGTCTTACTAAGGCTAAGAACTCTATAGAACTCAAATCCTCAAATGTTCCCCTAAGGCGACTTAACACGGGGGTTCCGGACAACACCAATTATCCGGACACAACAGAGTTTTCCGGACAACACCAATAATCCGGACATCATGCCTTTTCCGGACAGCATGCCTTTTCCGGACAGCATAAGTAATCCGGACACTATCCGGAAACATACTTCATCCGGAAAATCAAGAAAAGAGAACTTACCCGGAAAAAGACTTGTCCGGACACCGACTAAGAACTACCCGGATACCATCAAAGAACTACCCGGAAACCTTCAACAAAACTGTCCGGACACCTTCATACTGCGTCCGGACACCTCTGTCGGTTTCAACATTTTCAACCCAGAATCAACAGAAATCACTACTGGATGTGCAATCGGTTATTTTACTCCGATAGAAACTACTTATTGGTGATTATAGACATAAAACATACAAGAAACATACCTTAATTTTACTTCCAATTGCACCAATTTGGATCCCTAGCTTTTAACTTTCTTCCTTCTTCTTTTCTCTCAAAACACACACTAACACACACTGCACATCTGATTTTTATGAAATATCTGAATTGCTTTTAGATAATATCTACTAACTTTTACACTTTAAACCCTATTCTATTCTTCAATGACCATAACCCC
Organism: Saussurea involucrata; assembly: GCA_033807775.1. Classification (NCBI taxonomy): domain Eukaryota; kingdom Viridiplantae; phylum Streptophyta; class Magnoliopsida; order Asterales; family Asteraceae; genus Saussurea; species Saussurea involucrata. The sequence continues at coordinate 27,807,311 of CM066315.1, read as the reverse complement.
CTTTTAACTTACAAATTTACTTAACTTACCTAAAATAGAAACTTTTAGGTTAAATAATTTAACGGAATAATATTTTTAACTAACGGACTTACCCGGGGTATTACAGTACCGATTGGGAGTTGTGCAGTTATTACATTTCTCTGATATATGCGTTCAGTCTATTTTATCGCTAATTTGCTTGGGGACAAGCAACGCTCGGTTTGGGGTTGTTGATAACGCCCACTTTTTGGCGTTATTTTCGGTTCTCAAACCAATGAGATTGGCTTGTATTTAAGCAAAGAAGCTGAATTTTATGGTTTATTTAGTGGAATGTGCAGGTTCTTTAACAGGTAGTAATCTTCAAGAAAAGAAGCTAAAAAGAGCCCAAAAAGAGCCAAAACGAAGCCCAACGGAAGCCCGAGATCCAAGCCCAAGACCCGCGACCGAACCAGGACCCGAACTGCGAACCAGGAACTGACCCAGAAGCATTCTGAAGGCCGGGTGACTTTCCACGCGACTTGCAAGTCGCGTGACAAGTCGCTTAACTATCTGTTTGGCGAATTTCAGCTTTAATTTCCAGATTTTAGGTCATTCTCGGGACGCAACTTTCACACGACGACGGTGGGCAGTCCAGGGGCGATTTTGGGAGAGATTCTACGCCTTTTCGAGCCACGTTAGAGGATCAATCGGAGTCACGTTCATCACGCGAAGTAGATACAAACACGAGAGAAGGGAGTACATCGTTCCATTCACCACGATCACGTTTGCAATGTTTTCTTCCATTGTTCTTTTCTTTTCTTTTGTGTTTGAATCCACCACCGACATGAACTAATTTTAGATGTTGGGGGTTGGAATGAATATGGTTTGAACATATGAACAGACGATTTGAACTCTTATCAGTTCTTCTTAATTAATGAAGCATGTGATTTCGTTCTTAACGCTTTTGTGAGTTTGGCCAATTTACAATTGATTTGTTGTTAGCAATTAAGTTCGAGAGAATAGATTGTTATTTAGAATTACAAATTGCATGCCTAAGGTGAGAAAGGAGATATAAATATTCTGAGTAAACCTTAGTCCCATTACAATCTTGTGTTTAATGTGTTTTGAACTACATAGGTTAAGATTGAGAGATTTAACTTATGTTTTCCAAGACAAAACTTGCGGTTGCTTGAAAAAGAACCATCGTTTATAATAAAAATTGTTGTCGCTTGAGAAAGGGCAACGGTAATCTCAAGATTGGGTATTCATTAACGAGAATAATTGGTAATTGTTTTGAGTCAGATGTTTGTATGTGAAAACCATAGGATTCCCAACTCTCAACTGTTTTCTCTATCGAAGTCTTTTAAGTTGTTCTTGTTCCGTGTTTGATTTAGTTTATTTGCCTTTGATTAGTTAAAACCAACCTTCCAAAATATCGACAGTTCAGTTAATAGCAATTATGGTCATTGTGATACTTAGTTCCTAGTTACCGTGGATTCGATACTCGTACTTACCGTACGTATTACTTGATTTCGATACCGTACACTTGCGGTTAGAATTAGAGGGGTGAAACCCGCCTATCAGATTTCTTGGGAAAAGCTGAGGTTTTAGAAACTTTCTTTGACCTGCATTCGCTAGCAAAATGTCCTATCTTTTCACAGTTATAGCAAGTAGCAATAGCCTTATCGACAGGAGTTGATGATCTTGGCTTGTCAGTAATAGCAAGAGGTTTGTTCTTTCTGAAATTTTTCCTTTTGGCGAATCTCCTGAATTTATTAGAAAGTAGAGCCAAAGATTCATCCAGATCTGAAGAGTCAAGATCCGATGAGCTTTCAGAGTTACTTTCCAACTCAGTGATAGTGATAGAAGTTCGCTGAGTGGAAGGTGTCTCTGAGACTAAAGCAACAGGGGTGCTTTTGGAATCTTTCAGAAGATTCTTCTTAAGATGACTCGATTGCTCATGATTCAGCATCGTGCCATATAAGGTAGAAAGAGTCATAGATTTAAGATCCTTTGAGAGCTTGAGACACATAGAATAATTGTCCCAGCTTTCAGGTAAACTTTCTAGGAACTTTGTCAGAATTTCAAAGTTAGAATATTCCTTACCAACAGTTTTCAGATCTATTATTAAACAGTTAAAACGTTGATGTACTTCAGAGAGAGTTTCATTCTTACCACAAATGAAGCTTTCGTACTGTCTTACCAGGTTGATCTTTCGTGAGTCCTGGACTTCAGATGTACCTACATACTGAACACAGATTGTGTCCCACATGGCTTTGGCTGTTTTTAGGTTCATGACGGAATGATAGACTTCGTCAGGAAGAGCCATGGAAAGAATGGATCTGGCTTTGGTGTCAAGACCCACTTTCTTCTTATCTTCACCAGTCTACATATGGATTTCCTTAGGAACCAATCTTTCTGGAATAGCAGCTCTATTCTCAGCGGCTGGAACTTCAGGATCAATTCTAACAGGGATGTATGGACCATTTTCGATGTAGTAAGGTATAGTTGGATCTACACCTTCTAAGAAGAGTATCATCCTATTTTTCCATAGACTGAAATTATCTCTGGAAAATCTAGGGGGTTTTGCAAGAGAACCATTGTCAATATAGTTTGTGTTTGTATTGGTAGCCATTTTAAGAATTAGTATAGATAAGATATTGTTTATGAGATTAAACAAATCTGCTCTGATACCACTTGTTGGTCCCGAGAGGGTTATACAAGTTTGTAGAAGGGGGGGGGGGGGGGGGTTGAATACAAACACACGATTTTTACTTTTCTAAATTGTTTATTGATAAATCATAAAACAATTTACAACTTGTTGCGGAACAAGATAAGGACTAAGCCTAATCTAAACAAGTTAAGAACACTAAGTTTCTTGCACTAGAAATAAGATATAAAAGAGATAAGGAAATTACGAATAATAACCTAACACACAGATAGAAAGAGATAAGAAGATGGTCGGGCACTTAAAGTAAGTGAGCGCACTTCAAAAACTGAAGTAGGGTTCTTCTTTTATACTGCATGCATTTAATGCATGGCAGTTTTACTTTACACGTGGCAGCAGCTGAGTGGTTGTATGTTTTGACCTTTGTAGACAACCTTAGTAGCAGCATGGTGCACAGTGTAGAATCAGAGTGGTTGTACGATTTCAGACAAATGAGATGTCCGTTCTGACATTTCGTACGGAGACGTGCAAGGGAGGTTAAGACAATAGTAACTTGTAGAGTAGACTTCATGATCAGCTTTCGTTGAATCAGTACTTTATCAGCGAATGATAAAGTTCAGCGATTGCTGAAGTCTTCTACTTGATACTTCACGTTGAGTGGACAATTCTGTGACTTCGCTGATATCCGCATCAGTTTATTAGTAGACTTGTCGCTGGTTCTTGAGCTTAATCTTCGACTTCAGTGTAGAACCTATGTTGACATGAAACTTGTCTTCAGAGATCATAAGTAAACAACTAAGACTATCAGCGATCACCAAAAGTACTGTACATGCTCAGAGCTTTATGGTGAACAGTTACGCTGAACATTTTATCAGCGATCATCTCAGAGACTGAACAGGCTCAGTGCTACTGGATGAACAGTGTTCGCTGAATGTCTAATCTAAAGAGCGAGAGTTCCTATCAGCGGTACTGAAACAGTCTTAGTACTTATCAGCGATAGTGAAACTCTTATACAAATTGTTTACTTACAATTTTCACTAAGTTGAATAGAGAGGGTCATTATCAAATCACAGAGGGTTTGGATCAACAACTAGTTTTGTGAAGGTGGTTATATTTATATGCACTATAAAAATCGACCCTATCAGTGACGGAAAATTCCGTCACTGATCCGTCACTGAAAGTCCGTCGCTGCTTAGCTGGTGGATGATACTATCAGCGACAGATAAGCAGCGGAACTCAACAACGGATCAGCGACGAAATTAGTGTCCGTCACTAATTCGTCGCTAATTAGTGACAAATTGCGTTTGTTGTTGTTGCGTCGCTGATTCGTCACTAATTAGCGACATAATTTTCCGTCACTGATACCTTTTTCTAGTAGTGATGCACTTGGCCTCACACAATATAAAAGTATCTTTCCATATATTATATGAAGGTTACTCTATATTATGTAAATATTTCATTTCTTACACACTTTTAACGAGAAATGCCATTTATCAAAAAACCCAACTATCTATACTATATTATAAAGCATTTATGAAAAACTCTTAAAACCAACCACTAAAGCTTCATGTACCGCTCACTACTAAACGAAAGACTTTTACCTACGATTTTTTTCCTTGGAAATCTGTCGCTAAAGGGTGATTCATCACAAAACCGTAAGAAAAGTTGGTGGGTAGATTTTTGGTGGGTAATGTAAATCAGTGACAGATTACCCAGGGATTCTCTAGGTGATCAATGAGTATTTTATCGAAAAACATCGAATTTTACAAAATCATTGGACTTTTCTGGGTGATCCCTGGGTAATCACTGACGGAAATTCCCTGGGTAAAAATTTTGTGGGTAAAAGACATTTATTTTGTAGTGGCTATTTAATGCTAATTACTTAAAATCTCTTAAAAACATCTATTGAAGCTTTATGTACCGCTTTTAATGCAAATTACTTGATTAATACTTATCTCTAACAACATTCAAATCCTTAAATTGTGGACTCTTATTAATTAATTCTTATCTCTAACCATTTTCAAATTCTCAAATCATGAACTCCTAAAAAAACGTCATTATTAAACAAATTTATAAAAAATATTGACCGTTTTCTCAAAACCACACATTAAAATCAATATATATATATATATATATATATATATATTCAAGAAGGTTCAAACGAGAACGCTAACTACTTAAGAAATACGAAAACAACAAATCATATACAAAATCACATGTGATTAATCAATATTAAAGGCAAAAAAATGGACGCGAGCTGTAACAGCCCAACTCCAAGAATAAAACTTATACAACATGAATTAAGCAACTCGCCGAAACGGCTCCAAAATACTATCATAAACATAAGAGTACATAACAAGGTTTGCGAAAACAACCTATTACACAACTGAGATTTCTAAAGACTATACTTGACATGCTAAATAAAACAGCTTCCTTCTGGCCCAAAGCTTCACGCTCACGCTTTCTCTTTACCCTTACTAGAGCCTTCTACTAGGTGTTTACCTGAAAAGGTTTAGTTTTTTGGAAATGCGAGGGTTAGACCATGAGGTCTAGTGAGCTCCCTCTAGTGGCAACAATTTCATCGACATGTATAAAACATTCATAACCATTATAAACAACAACTTTAAACAATAAACTTTCACACAAACTGCACATGTAAGTGGCACACTGAAGTCCCGCAATGGCGACAACGTGACAGTCTTACACTGCCTTACTGGGTCACTCCTCCCATGGCATAAACGGGACACCCCCCGGTATGAGCACTGGCGGGCCACACCCCCCGACTTAGCCATTACACATCTATCGACAATGTATGCATACATCTCAAGTAAACTTCCATACACGCATTTCATGTAATAAAACATATCAGTTAATATTCATTTACTTATTTAAAAAAAGCACGTTTAAGATACATATTTAGTTAGAAAACTCCCCTGTTGTCCTTGCTCAAAACTTCTCACTTAGGCTTCAGATCTCTAGGTGGAACACCTAAAATTTTAAGGAGAACAAGGGTAAAAAGTCTTAAGTTGGCATTCACAACCTTCTGAACAATTCCTTAAATAACCTCGGCTCCAAGAGAACTCCTGAATCCGAACCAAAGTTCCGGACTCCACCTTATACGGATTCCAATCCGGGTTCCGCCGCAATTCCGGATCCGTTCCGGACTTCGCTCCCATATCGGATCCAATCCAGATTCCGCTCCCACTCCGGGTCCAACCCGGTTCCGGTCCCGATCCGGTTTCGGTTCCAATCCGGTTCCGGTCCCGTTCCGGTTCCGGTTCCAATCCAGTTCCGGTCCCGTTTCGGTTCCGGTTCCGATCTGGCCACCCCGACTCACAGTCTAAATCACCCTGAATCATACCTGGGTTGAGCGATTCCCGGTATATCGCACAAAGTGAAGTGAGAAAATGTATTAAATCACGATTAAACCTGATTCCAACAATTTATAAGCTCTTAAAACAATGGCTAAACATGCAAAGCACTCTTAAAACAAGGGTTATACATCCAAAAAACCCATTTCCTTGTTGGATCAAACTCATCTAACCCTTCTTTCAAAACCAAAACCACACAGTGACATTTTCCCAAATCAAAACAAGGATTAAGGGCTTAGAGATTACCTTGAAAAGGGTTTTGATGGTGAATCCCTCTTCAAATCAGCACCTCTCTTGACCGACACTGCAAGTAATGATCCTTGATTTCTTCCTTCTTCTCCAAAGCCGATTTCCCTTCTCTGCTCTTTCTCCCTTGCAGCCGCCCAAAACACAAATGAGAATGATACCAATTTAGGCTAATGACTAAGGTTTTACCCTTTATAGTTTTTGTTCCAACTTGACCCCTCAACTTTTGTTTTTCTTCTTTTTGCCCCAAAACTTACCCTTCTCTCAATAAAGACTTGGGTTATTACAACATCCCTCCCTCAAAAGAATTTCGTCCTCGGAATTCCATCTTCGAAAAATCTCAGATGTTTGGACCTCATATCCGTCTCTGATTCCCCAAGTTGCCTTTTTCCTCTTAATGATACCAGCACTGCAATTCCATAAGGTCACACCCTTCGATCCTCAACTACTTGACTCTAAGGTCAATGATCATCCCCGACGTTATATCAAGGTCAACTTCTTATCGCTTGCATTCCTCGCAATGCCATCGCCATCCCAACTTCCAACAAGTGCTCTCTATAATGAAAGTGTGAAACACAATATGAGTTCTCCAAAGTCTCATCAAGCACAACCAGATCATACACTAACCCTCCCACTCATACTATGGGGATGTCTTCCGCACCAAGCTGCCCTTCCCTCCATTCGAGGCTCAAAAGGGTTACGTTCTTCAACCCAACTAACTTGGCTCAACTCAGTTGTCCAAACCAATCTGACCGAAACCGTATCTGTATCCGACCTTTCAAAACCGCCTCTCGGTTACCCGCAACTATCTTGGGCCGGTTATTTCGTTATAACATGCTTGCAACCTCTTCGGTCGACCGTATCAGATACTTTCCACTTTTGTCCACACACGTGGTCTCATGATTTTAAAACGTGACCCAACAAGGTTTTTCACATACGACTTCACTTCCATGAAGGAAATTTCACCACATACAATGCCCCAACAACATAAATTCTTCACTGATTTATTACCACTCAATTCACCAAGCCAACATAAAATCAATCTTGAATATTTCAACTAAACTCACAGTCCAGAGTTCATTCATCGCATAACATGCAATTCTAGATTACTCCCCCAAATCCGACTTTCTTCTGATGTAACCAGTACTTTTTTTTTTCGAACCACATTGACCACGACCCATTGGCGTTAATCAAATATTCATACGCTCCCACCACGTCAACACCCCACAAACACTTATACATAGCTAAAAGTAGGAAGCCTCCCCCATCCATCATCTGAAGTATCCATCCATCCACGCTGAACCAATCCTGAAGACACGTTCACATTCTTACTGTATTCAATCACCTTCCAATCGCATGTGAAACAAATTCAAGTTTCATTCGTTCAACAAGAAGGGGTGACTAAATTCACGCATAACTACCCCCATGGGCTCAATACTGAAAGACAACCTCACTTGGGACCTTTCCTACGACAATACCGTGCCTAAATCAACGGTCCTTCAATCCGAGCGCTACATACTATTACCTTTTCCACTTCTTTCTTGAAATCACAGTTCTTGCCTCCAAAGAACGGCTCACCCGTAGGTGTATGCCTTTGACCAAACACTTGAGTTACCTCTTCATAACCTTTGAACCATAACATACATGCAACTCCTTCTTTCATACTCTCGCTAGGAGTTCAGGTACTCACTACTGACAATAACTACCTGTAAACATTGCTCCACAATTTCGATGTCACTCACCGAACTTCATAATTCAAGTCCACTCCCTAAATTCAAATATCATCCCTACCTCTTCCGACCAGTATGGAACATTGCCGCCTCTATTTCTGATCACACTAACATGCCGGTAACACGTATACATGGCTATACCTATCCCACGGTTTCACCACATTCTCACCCAAGAAGTCCAACCACGTCATCCCAAACAATTCCAATGCTCGAAGCCACCACCACACTTCTTGTTTTCCCAAACTGTTACCTTCTCAGAGAATTCCTACGTACACAAGGAACAATTCAAAATCCTCAGAGATTATGTATCTACTACACCACATCACAACTAACCAATCCAACATCCTGATCAATCTTTCAATAATCCCAAACTAACTCACTTAACAAATCGCGTAACCTAACAGGCACATGGTTTTCCCCTTTAGGTAACCACCAACTTTCGTTTCACCCCCCCTTTTTATGTCAATAGCCATTTCATAACTCTAACTTACAACCCATGCATCTAACAACCTGTTTAACACTTTGACTAAATCAACCGGAATCTCCTAAAAAGGGATCCCATCTGCTTATCCTTCTTTAACGACACATTACCCAATCACCGACTTGCACGTTTATCTTGACAAAGGATGCCACTAGTTTATCCACACGATCTCCACCCACAACATCACACTGCAGACCCGGTTCTCAGGGTCATTTGCATACATAAAAAATCTTCCCTTCATATTCACCTGTATACCTATATAATCAAATCCTCGTCACGACTTTGTCTTTTCCCGAATCTTGATGAACCACAACTCACAATTTTTCAAATTGCCCAAAATTAGTCGCTCCTTGCCGGTTTATTGCGAATTCCAAGAAACCATCCCAACCACAAGACACATTCCCTTACAGATCGATAATATCAACGTACCCACCTTGGTTGTGTCTATTACTTCATCCTTTTACGAACCGCCCGAAACCTCATAGAGAAAACACCCATCCAAAAAGTAACATTCCACGATCAAAACGCCCATACAAGGTGGCCCAACATCAGGCAATTATACATCTTTTCTGAACTACTTCCTATGTCGACACACACCAAGGTATATTCTCAAAATCCAAACTTCGAACAATGCCTTTAACTTTATACATCTTAAACAGTTGCTGACTTCAATTATAAAAAAAACGACAAGAAAATGCTTCCAAAATGTCCCTGACATCAAGGATTCTTAACGGAGCCTACTCTTCTCCAACATACCATAATTAGCTTCATACCCCACCGTCCTTACTTGAAGAAAATTCAAGACTTACTTGGTGCGAGGTCAAACTTACAAGACCACTCCCAAAAACTCAGGCTCAATGCCTTTAACCTTTCAATAATGCATCTCAGCGCTACACAAAACGAGTTACTAATATTAGTACCTTGACGATTTCAAGTCTTCCGCCCCGGACACAACCGTTCACCGATAATGGCACTTCAAGTTACCGAATAGAAGTACAACTACCATAACACCAACAATACCGAAGTCCACTTCTGACATTTCCACTATTCACCTCTCCTCCTTAATGAGGATACCTAGATCTCAAGTCAACCGACAATGGCTCAACTGAAGCATTTCCACTCTCGAAACCTTACCTTAACTTTAATGCAATAAACTCTACGACCTAGTGAGTTCATAGCCTTCATGCATAACGACACGATGCTTTAAATCATCTCTCATATTTGAATGTTCAAAAAGTACAACACTTGGAAACAACCTGAGTACGCATGACTCAACATCTCATAGCTTCAAAATTATGCACAACGATCTCGAGAATCGTTCGCACGTAACTTTTCGGTAAAACACAACATCGACAACTCGATTGAACGTTGCTACAAATGAAAGTATCTTCAATAATCTTTTCTCATACGATAACAAAATTCCGAGTAAAAATCTCGTATAATAAGTGAGTTGGTTGACTCCCTCACACTACTTGATATAACAAAATATTCATACCAAATTCATTTATAAAACCATTCAAGTAATCGTTTTTCATGATTTTTACAACGAGAAGTATCTTAACATGAAAGAGGTGAAATACTTCACAAATCACTACGTTCGAAATTTTATCGTGCAACGAAAACAAGTTTGTCTTTTTCTTTAACCATGCGCTTGCATGCGTCGACTTATTTGCAAAATACGAAACTCATTGCGCTCAAATATATTTTTAATATGAAAGAGTTCATGTAACAACTTTAAAGACACAATGCATAAAACTCAACTTGCAATTTGAAGGCTATTCACTATAACAAGGTCATTTATTGCACTCGCGCATCTCATTGTCGACACTCTACCTTTGACCAACGATCGCTTTCCCGTCCTTGCAACAACTTGCTGCGCAGGTGCTTCACAACTTACCTGCTTGACCACCCTACACAGTTCTCGTCTTGAGCAATGATTCACAATCAACATGGTTTCACTTTTGACTTTTAAGGTCGATGAACGACCAACTACCTTTCATTCTACTACACCGCTTGACTACAAGTTATGGGCTTAAGAAGCTCTCAAGATCCCAACGTAGTTCTCCCTTCTTATCCCAACTGATAGACACATCAATCATAAACATGTAGACTCTCTAGAAACTAGGAGCGTACCCATAATCCGTCATTCATCCATTTAGAACCCAAGAAATTCTACCTTTGGTCGGTTCATCACCATCTTGAACAATACTCCTTCTAGAGGGTGTCATCAATTACACCATGAGCGACCTCACACTTCACATTAAACCATTACTATCGCCGCAAGGTTAGAATTTACTTTATTCCACCGCCCCTTTATTGGCTGTCTCATCAATAACAACCTTCTGGACATGACGAGAACTAAACAAACTACATACAACTAACATTCTAATAACACCTTCGCAAAATAAGGCAATTTGAACGCGTACATGTACCTGCAAGTTCGCAATTACACTGGCCAGGTGTAATGTAAATTTACCTTACATGATGGTCCTCACTACATTATTACTCTAGTGCACTTAGAGTGATCTTTCCTAAAGGCATCCTATATCTCAGATGTATTCTCATCCACTCCATAATTTAAGTTTAGGCCCATCCGGTCACCTAAATCCCTTAAACTATGGCTCTGATACCAACTGTAACAGCCCGACTCCAAGAATAAAACTTATACAACATGAATTAAGCAACTCGTCGAAACGGCTCCAAAATACTATCATAAACATAAGAGTACATAACAAGGTTTGCGAAAACAACCTATTACACAGCTGAGATTTCTAAAGACTATACTTGACATGCTAAATAAAACAGCTTTCTTCTGGCCAAAAGCTTCATGCTCACACTTTATCTTTACCCTTACTAGAGCCTTCTACTAGGTGCTTACCTGAAAAGGTTTAGTTTTTTTGGAAATGCGAGGGTTAGACCATGAGGTCTAGTGAGCTCCCTCTAGTGGCAACAATTTCATCGACATGTATAAAACATTCATAACCATTATAAACAACAACTTTAAACAATAAACTTTCACACAAACTGCACATGTAAGTGGCACACTGAAGTCCTGCAATGGCGACAACGTGTCAGTCTCACACTACCTTACTGGGTCACTCCTCCTATGGCATAAACGGGACACCCCCCAGTATGAGCACTGGCGGGCCACATCCCCCGAACTTAGCCATTACACATCTATCGACAATGTATGCATACATCTCAAGTAAACTTCCATACACGCATTTCATGTAATAAAATATATCAGTTCATATTCATTTACTTACTTAAAAAAACACGTTTAAGATACGTATTTAGTTAGAAAACTCACCTGTTGTCCTTGCTCAAAACTTCTCACTTAGGCTTCAGATCTCTAGGTGGAACACCTAAAATTTTAAGGAGAACAAGGGTAATAAGTCTTACGTTGGCATTCACAACCTTCTGAACAATTCCTTAAATAACCTCGGCTCCAAGAGAACTCCTGAATCCGAACCAAAGTTCCGGACTCCACCCTATACGGATCCCAATCCGGGTTCCGCCCCAATTCCGGATCCTTTCCGGACTTCGCTCCCATACCAGATCCAATTCGGATTCCGCTCCCACTCCGGGTCCAATCCGGTTCCGGTCCCGATCCGGTTCCGGTTCCAATCCCGTTTCAGTTCCGGTTCCGGTCCCGTTTCGATTCCGGTTCCGGTTCCGATCTGGCCACCCCGACTCCCGGTCTAAATCACCCGAAATCATACCTGGGTTGAGCGATTCCCGGTATATCACACAAAGTGAAGTGAGAAAATGCATTAAATCACGATTAAACCCGATTCCAACAATTTATAAGCTCTTAAAACAACGGCTAAACATGCAAAGCACTCTTAAAACAAGGGTTATACATCCAAAAAAACCCACTTCCTTGTTGGATCAAAGTCATCTAACCCTTCTTTCAAAACCAAAATGTGAGTCCCATTATAACAAGCAACGATTCATATAATGTAGATAGGTAACAAGAAGGTAGAATAGACAAAGTGGTGTATTATTGAAGAAGAACACCTAGAGAGAGAATGGATCTCTCTCTAGTTTACACGCACAAACACCTTGGCCTACATTGTGAATCACACTTGCAAACCCTAATTACACACACTTATCTATAAATACCCCTTGTTACATAGTTAAGCCCAAGCCCTTATAACATAACCCAAGCCCATATTACTATTGATACCCCTTTACAAAACTATCTTATAATTAGGACATTTTGTGTCCTAACAATCTCCCCTTATAGTTTTGTAAAGGAATCACCCTTCTCGAAAGATCTTCAGTTCTTCTCCCCCTTGATTTCTTTAGAAAACCGTAGTGATGCAATTCTTCAAATGTAGTCTAGGCTCCCCCTTGAAATAAGCTCTTACTCTTTATATTTCAACCTTGACAAATCGGATTCAATGTCTCGACCGAGTGCACGAAAAACATCTTCATAAATGTGGAAACTCTAGCTCGTACCGATAAGCTCACAAGAAAGATAACGAGCGAGTTGTTGCGTGATAAACCAAATGCAATCTCAGTCTATAACACCAAATCCGTCGATAAGCCACGAGTTGAATAGGAATTCGGCTTAAGAGCTTGATTCAGATTGGCTCGAAGGAGGAAACATAATGAAGCATACACTATAAAGTAGGGTTTAGAATAACTCCAGAAGTAACATTGTTCACCAATCGTAGAAAAAAGCTCATCCCCAAAATCTCAGAACACTGAATGATGAAAATCTGGAACTTCAATCTTCAAGAAATAGCTGAATGATTATAAGCACTCAAGAGTCTGAATCACAACCAAAGCACCAGAACAATGATTGCAAGCACTCACAATTCTGATTGATCAGGTCAGAAGAATGATTAAGAGCACTCAACGGTCTAGCATCGTCAACAAAAACTCCAGAATAATGATTGCAAATGCTCAAATGTCTAATCCAATTCAACCAATGACTGAATTCCAACACCCATATTCTGAAAATCTTGGCAAAATTGAGCTCTAATAAGCATTGACAGTTGCTAGATATGTATGTGACAGCCTAAATATGGGAATGATGTCACACATGCTTTATGCTATACACCAAGAACAATGCCCCCCTCCTGAGACTAAGCACGGGGGTTCCGCTATATCTCATTTTTATTGAATGAGTGATTACTTGGGCGAGGATACCATCTATATCTCAAGAAACAGTCGCGATTACACATTTTTTTTATTGAATGGGTGATTACTTGGGCGAGGATACCATTTTGATCTCCAGAAACAGTCGCGATTACACATTTTTAACCCTTTGTCGCAACACAAACCTTGTCGCAACCACACACTTGTCGCAACTCGAATTATGTCGCAACCCCAGACATTGTCGCAACTAACAACTTGTCGCAACCCAGAGGTTGCGATATAACCCACAAAAGATTCTTATCGCAACAGAGGGTTGCGATAAGTTACTGTTCAAGGAAAGCGGGTTGCGATAAAATTGACTTATCGCAAGAGACTATTGCGATAAGATACTGTTCATGTAAGGAAGGTTGCGATAAGACAGGCTTGTCGCAAAGGGCTGTTGCGATATAATACTGTTCACGAGCTGAAGGTTGCGATAACGATGAACATATGCCACTTGCGATAAGGATGAACATGAAGAACACTTGCAGTTGCGATAAGTATGAAGATTCAAATAATCTTAAGTCTAATCCTCAAAAATGATCTGTTTGGGCTGAAAATTGGTACGTAGATTCGCACTGGTATTCTGGACAACTTTAATGCTTCAAGTTTTGTCCAAAAACCAACAGAAAAGTGTTTTTCAAACCCAAAACAGTGTGTGCAACAAAAAGTCCAAAAAATTACTGTTTCATACCAAGATTGGGTTGTAGATGATGAATCGTTGCAGAATGACCGTATCGATGATTGATTCCTTCGATTTTGGCTCTGATACCACTTGTGAGTCCCATTATAACAAGCAACGATTCATATAATGTAGATAGGTAACAAGAAGATAGAATAGACAAAGTGGTGTATTATTGAAGAAGAACACCTAGAGAGAGAATGGATCTCTCTCTAGTTTACACAAAATCACACAGTGACATTTTCCAAAATCAGAACAAGGATTAAGGGCTTAGAGATTACCTTGAAAAGGGTTTTGATGGTGAATCCCTCTTCAAATCAGCACCTCTCTTGACCAACACTACAAGTAATGATCCTTGATTTCTTCCTTCTTCTTCAAAGCCGATTTCCCTTCTCTGCTCTTTCTCCCTTGCAGCCGCCCAAAACACAAATGAGAATGATACCAATTTAGGCTAATGACTAGGGTTTTACCCTTTATAGTTTTTGTTCCAACTTGACCCCTCAACTTTTGTTTTTCTTCTTTTTGCCCTAAAACTTACCCTTCTCTCAATAAAGACTTGGGTTATTACACGAGCGACTTTGACCGCAACTTAAGTCACGGTGTAAAGTCGAGTGAATCATATATGATTTTGTAGGTGAACCATGTATGATTTTCTACATCAATGATCGTTTTCGTGTTTTCTGAAATAGTTAACATTCTCGTTTGAACCTCTCTCTCTATATGGGTTAGGTTCCAGAGAGAAGTGCCAAATTTGGTGAGAAACGTGAGAAGTAGTTATCAACCGTTGGATGAGAAATGAACGAACATTAAGACGAGATGCACTGAGATAAGATGCACTGAGACGCACCAGATCAATTCCCTTTTAAGCCGCAATTCATGGGAAGACATTTGATTAAAAGCGATCAAACGGTTTAAAAGTACTCCTCATACTTCTCACCAAAAATGACACTTCTCATATAATCTCATGCATATATATATATATATACGTATATATATATATATATATATACGTATATATATATAGAGGAAGATTCAAACGAGGAGCGCACCAAAACGTGAGAACGTGAGGAGCAATTGACAGTTATGAATCACATGTGATTGGCAGTTGTGGATCACATGTGATTCACAACTGATCTGGAGGAGCAATTGACAGTTATGAATCACATATGATTAACAGTTGTGAATCATTAATGATCCGTGACTTGCCACCTCGCGCCACGCCTCGCGCCACATCTTGCGCGAATTTTCGATTTGTTCCGATTTTTTAGCAGTTGTTGATCACATGTGATCAGAAGCATGGGAGTGCTCCTCACGTTCTCTTAAATTGATGCGCTCCTCGTTTGAACCCGCCTCTATATATATACACGCATAATTGATTTTGGTATTTAAATAAGAATTGGAAAATATATTGTGTTTTAATAATTTCGCCACCTACTCCCTCGGTGAAAACAACTACCAGTGTTTTGTTTTCTCATGCGATGGTTACGTTATATTATTTTCTTAAACTTATTTCACATGAAAATTAATTAAATAATAATGGTTTTTTGTTCATGATGTTTCTTTAGAATTAATAACTACGAATTTCAGATATGATTAAAAATAATTTCTTAGTCACTACATTTTCCAAAATATATATATTACATGTTGGATGAATATAAACTAGTTTATTGATAAGTTACAGTCTCTGTTGATTTGTTCTAACGATAAAGGTGTGAGTGTAATCCATATGTGTAAGGTCTTGGGTTCAAGCCCATGCACCACTCCCCCGTAGGGCTGTAAACGAACCGAACGTTCAGCGAACCGTTCGGCGGAAAGTTCGTTTATGTTCGTTTATTTAATAAATGAATGAATATGAACACGTTTTTTTGTTCGTTTAGTTAAATGAACGAACATGAACAATGGTCTCGTTCGTTCATTTATGTTCGTGAACGTTCGTTCATTTATGTTCGTTTACGTTCGTTTATGCTTGTTTATATATATAAACATATTTATATAATATGAAATTAATGTGTAAAACCATCAAGTAAATTGATCTTTAGAATTTATTTTTATACCTTCTAAGTTAATCCGGTTTTTTCATTTTGGTAAGGTATTTTTTACGAACGAAATGATGAGTACGGTAGTTGTTTTTTGTTCATTTGGGTTCGTTCGTTTATGTTAATTTAAGTTCGTTCGTTTATGTTCATTTAAAAGTCGTCCGTTTACGTTCGTTCGTTTATGTTCATTTAAGTTCGTTTAACTCTTAATAAACGAACATAAACAAACACAAACAAACAAAAATTCTTAACGAACTAACATGAACACAAAAAATCTCGTTCGTTTACCGTTCGTGTTCGTTCGTTTGTTCGGTTAAGTTAAACGAACGAACATGAGCAAACATCCGTTCGTGTTCGTTCGGTTCATTTACAGCCCTACTCCTCCGTCAATGGGATGCATGCGTTGATTTACCTCCCCCATGATTACCGTGGACCGGTACAGGGTAGGGGTGCTTGAGACGGTGGTATCTACCTTTTTTTTAATTGATAAACTACTTGAAGTAATTTCTGAAGAGCTTTTGTGACATGATATTAATTCTTAATTATTTAAATATAATTGTTAATCATATAATTATTTTTTATATTATTATTTTTAATATAAGTTAATGTATTTTAGTTATCAATTACTATTATTTTTAATTATTATTACTCGGGTTTTTTTTCATATTATACGTAACAATTGTTTAAAATCATAGTTTAATGAATTTTTTTGCTAAACTTTTTTTAACAAATTCAAAATGTATAGTATATTTATACGTAACAATTGTTTAAAATTGCGGTTGATTATTTTTTCAAGATGTCCTTTTGGTCATTTAACATGCTTATAAGCTAGTTTTTGTCAAATCTGACTTATTCATCAGCTAGCTTATCAGCTACCAGAAGGGTCAGTCCTGATATTTAGGAGGCCTTGTCCGAAAAACTTAATATCCTCTTACTTTTTTCTAATTAAATTATTTTTACTACAGTCTAACATTTGTCTTATAATAAGTCAACTGATAATTCATCTTCAAATTTGAACAAACTATTTATCTTTTCTTCCTTTTTTGACATTTAATTTTTATTTTACTATTATTATTATTATTATAATATTAGCATGAATTCAAAATTTATTACTGGTTGGTTAATTTTAATGTTAATGTTTTTTTTGTAACTTTCATAAGCTAGTTTTGGTCATTTTGGTCATTTAATATGCTTATAAACTAGTTTTTGTCAAATCTGACTTATTCATCAGCTAGCTTATCATCTACCAGAAGGGTCAGCCCTGATATTTAGGAGGCCTTGTCCGAAAAACTTAATATGCTCTTACTTTTTTCTAATTAAATTATTTTTACTACAGTCTAACATTTGTCTTATAATAAGTCAACCGATAATTCATCTTCAAATTTGAACAATCTATTTATCTTTTCTTTCCTTTTTGACAT
The DNA here is from genome assembly GCA_033807775.1 of Saussurea involucrata. NCBI lineage: Eukaryota > Viridiplantae > Streptophyta > Magnoliopsida > Asterales > Asteraceae > Saussurea > Saussurea involucrata. The sequence goes on along the minus strand of CM066315.1, from coordinate 27,789,570 downwards.
TTAATTTTTATTATTATTATTATTATAATATTAGCATGAATTCAAAATTTATTACTGATTGGTTAATTTTAATGTTAATGTTTTTTTGTAACTTTCATAACCCCTCTTACGAAGGGTATGTGAGTGAGGTAGGAGATATTAGATAGCATTGTAAGTAAATGAGGGGATATATAAGTAACAACATGTTTATATAGAATTGATTAACCATATTGGTAATCACAAAACTCATATCAACAATAACCTTTTATTAATGTATCGTTATAAAAAAACAATATACTAAAAATAAAAATGCACCAAAAAGATACAGTAAAAATCAACGAATACTACAAAAAATCTAAATTCTATTAAATATTCATAAAAAGTATAAGATAAATCATTTAAACAACACTAAGAGGCTGTTTACTTATGACTTAATGGGCTTACTGGTTTGTTGGGCTTATTCGGACAACCATATTAGACTGTTTACTTAGAGCTTGATAAAAAACTTGTTGTCTTATTCGCACAGATTAAAAACCTCACTTGTCCAAGTTCAACCAACAAAATGACCACCCCTACCCCTTGGTTAAAGACGCTCAAAACAACCCTAGCGATGCTTCTTCCCAGGTCAGCCTTCTTCTCTCCTACAACCGACGATCAGCCTCTCTTCTCTCCTACAACTGACAACTCAGGTCAGCCTCTGCTTCTCCGACGACAACTCAGGTCATCGATGCTTCTTCCCTTATCTCTCTCTCTCTCCTCTAAAACCCCTTCATCTCCTTCCCATCACTCCCCAGATCCTCATTAATGGAAGCCCCTGCATCTCATCCAGAAAAGCATAACCTAAATCCAAAGTGGAAGAAACCCTAGTTTTCTCGTACTAACCACAGACGAGAAGAGGGAGAAGCAGCTTGAAACAATAAAGAACCTTTTCAGTTTTCAGTGACTGAGATGTCGGAGAATCAACCCTCTGTTTCCCAACCCACCACCGTCAACCTTCTACTTCTTAGATTGAGTTTTCAAGTGCTTTTGATGCTTCAACCTCGTCACCATAAGCACTTTAATTTCATCAAGCTTTTTTGTTCTTCGATTGAGATCTGATGTTGTTGTTTTGATTATATTTTTAAGGATCTGATGTTCTTCTTCGATTTCTTTCCGGATTACATGTTTTGATTAATGGTACTTTTTTGGTTTGATGAACAATAGCCTTTTGGTTTAATTAACAGTAGTTTTTTTTTGGATTGATTTTGATTGAATTGGTGTAAACAATATCATATTTTTGTTTGAGGGGTAGATCCGTCATTTATATCATTCAGACGGTAGATTCAAATAAAAAAGTAAACATCAACACATTTTTACCCGGACATATTTGGAAAGACAAATTTATCCATACAAGACTTAATGGAAATTTTGGTAAACAGCCCCTAAACAACCAAAATTATTCAGAGCATCTCTAACATTTACTCTAAATGTTTCTAAAATCTGAATTTAAAGTTTCAAAAAAAATTACGTCAAATTCAACATATACTCTAAATTTAAAGTCTCATTGGTGGAAACAATTAAGATAATATATCCGTCTCCTAAATATTATGTTTTAAAGTTTTTTACCTTATCTTTTTTTCTTCTATTTTAGTATATATTACAATGTAGTTATTGCATATGGTCTAAATCCTTATACCTAGAACTCTAAAAACTAACAAGATGGAGACATTAATTCTTAGATGATGATAATGAATGAAAATTGCAAACAAAATTAAAGAAAAAACTATAAATTAAATGTAACAACCCAGACAAAAATAAAGCATGCAAAACATAATCACTGAAACAATCCCATAAATGGGTCCCAAAATTCTTACATAAGTCTCAAAATTCAGGTTGGCGGAATCAACCTATTACACAACTGAGAATTTGCTAGAACTAAAAGATAATAGTGTCACTGGTTCTACTGCTTCTATCTTCTAACTGCTCTGTTCACCTGCTAGAGCCTTTTGCTACCTACTTTCTTGAAAAGGGTTTTAATTTGAAAAGAGCGAGGGTTAGACCATGAGGTCTAGTGAGTCCCTCCTGACAGTTCTCAGAAATCAATTAAAAACTTTTCATAACTTTCAAATGTATACAAGACTTTCAATAATAAACTTTCACATAGCTGAACAGCAAAATCTTTCACGGATAAATCCGCTCCCGTAAATGGCACCCTGAAGCCACCCGAGGGTGACAACGAGTCAGTCTCACGCTGCCTTACTGGGACTTATTCCCATGGCATAAACGGAACCTCCCCCCGACGTGAGTACTGGCAGAACCTCCCCCCGACTTAGCCAATTTACGTCTACACAATGTATGCATACATCTCATATAAAACTTTAAACATCTTTCATGCAATTAAAGCATAATAAATAAAGCATGGCAATTCTCAACATTCAAAACACATTTTGAAAACACTTTAAAAGCCACACATTTTAGTTTAGAAAACTCACCTGGTACGCTTGTTTGCCCTTCCCTACTCTGCTCTTTACTTCCAAATTGTCTACCTGAACGAAGGGACAAATTTATAAGCTGACTAGAACTATCCGGACACTTCTCACTTGTCACCCTACTCTTTTCCGGACATCACTACTTTTCCGGACAACCCCACTTTTCCAGACAACCCTACTTTTCCGGATAACCACGCTTTTCCGGATAACCACGCTTTCCGGACACACTGAGGTTACCGGACAACTTATAGTCTCCGGACGATTAACCTATCCGGATGGCACACTTATCCGGACGACTAAACTTATCCGGACAACACAATATCCGGACACCTTCTACAACCCGACCAAGAACTATCCGGACACTCACCCGGACATCTTCATACTTGAAGGTTTCCGGACGAGCGCTGGACGAGTTTAATGGTTGGAAATCCTAATACAAGCCTCTTAAACCCCAAGATAAGCCGATAAACTATCACTAAATGATCTGTAATCGATTTCCCATCAGTTTCACTATCAAAACGCATTTAACGAAGATTAAAACTCTCTAAAGGCCTCAAATGACTTAGAAAAGCTAAAACCCACCAAAATTCAGAAATCAGCAGATTAAACTTGAAAGGAGTTATGGATTAGAGATTACCTTAGAGATTACTTGCAGATCACGAATTCCAATCCTTCCCTTCCTTCTGAAATTGAACTTGATGATTCCTTTCTTCCAAAAGCACACAAAGCCCTTAAGAACCCTACTCTCCTTTCTCTCCTCAAAATCAGCCGTCAACAATCAATTTTAGTATTAGAATGTTCTTTCTAGGGTTTTGTGCCTTTAAATACCCTATCTCAAACTTACCAAATAGCCCCTCAACTTTTGCTCTTATTAAACTTTCCTTACAAGTGTTAAACTAAACCGATTCGGTCACGGTCGTTACAACACTCCCCCCTCAAAAGAATTCCGTCCCCGGAATTCCATTTTCAAACAGGTGAGGGTATCTGATCCTCATATCAGATTCCACTTCCCACGTCGCTTCCCTTCCTTTGTGATACCTCCACTGAACTTTAACTAAACGAACTTCCTTGTTTCTCGTCTTTCGCACTTTACTGTCTACGATCTCGATTGGTTCTTCCTCATACATCAATTTTTCGTCAATGCTGACATCTTCTAACGGAATAGTCACATCGGCCTCGGCCAAACACTTCTTTAAGTTGGACACGTGGAAGGTCGGATGAATCCTTCTTAATTCTTCTGGAAGTTCCAGCTTATAAGCCACCGCACCGATTCGCTCAACGATAACGAAAGGTCCAACATATCTTGGCCTCAGCTTTCCTTTCTACCCAAAACGTACCACACCCTTCCAAGGTGACACTTTTAGCATTACCTTGTCACCTACTTGGAATTCAATCGGCTTCCTTCTTCTATTTGCATACTTCCTCTGCCGGTCTTGTGCGATTCTCAACCTTTCGCGGATCACTTCAATCTTATCCGCCGTTAGTTGCACAATTTCTGGTCCGGCCAACTGCCTTTCTCCTACTTCATTCCAGCACAACGGTGTACGGCACTTCCGTCCATACAAGGCTTCAAACGGAGCTGCCTGAATGCTTGCGTGGTAACTATTATTGTAAGAGACCTCTATCAACGGTAAGTGCACTTCCCACGATCCCTTAAAGTCGATAACGCACGCCCGAAACATATCCTCTAACGTTTGAATGGTTCTCTCGCTCTGACCATCCGTTTGAGGATGATAGGCCGTGCTCAACTTCAATTGCGACCCCAACTCCCGTTGCAAACTTCTCCAAAAGGCTGACGTGAACCGACTATCACGGTCAGACACTATGGATTGCGGCACTCCGTGCCTAGACACTATCTCGTTAATGTATAAACGGGCTAACTTCTCCAAAGAATCTGACTCTTTAATAGGTAAGAAATGCGCGGATTTGGTGAGTATATCTACAATCACCCAAATTGCATCATTACCCTTCGGGGTCCTCGGTAACTTTGTGACGAAATTCATGGTGATATTATCCCACTTCCACACTGGTATTACTGTGGACTGGAGTTCCCTTTGCGGTCGCTGATGTTCTGCCTTAACCTTCAAACATGTCACACACCGCTCTACAAAATGAGCAATATCCTTCTTTATTCCCGGCCACCAGTAAGATTGTCTCAAGTCTCGATACATCTTATTCGTTCCCGGGTGTATGGAATACCGCAACTGGTATGCTTCTTCTAAGAGGCTTGCTCTCAGATTGCCCAGTTTAGGAATCCACACTCGGTCTTTCATGCACTTCAGCCCACCATTGCTGACTTCGAGCAATGATGCAACTCCGACTATTCTTTCGCCTTTTAAGTTCTCCTCTAACAGTGCTTCTTCTTGAAATCTCTTAGTTTCTTCAAGGAGATTCGAGGTTGCATCGACCCTGAAAGCCACGACCTTGATCTGTTCTCCCCGTTCCTTCCGACTCAGCGCGTCGGCTACTACATTAGCCTTGCCTGGATGATACAAAATTTCGCAGTCATAGTCGTTCAACAGCTCCATCCATCTCCTCTGTCTCATATTCAACTCCTTTTGATCAAACAGGTGTCTCAGGCTTTTGTGATCGGTGTAAATCTGACACTTTACTCCATATAAGTAATGTCGCCAGATTTTCAGCGCGAACACCACCGCCGCTAACTCCATGTCATGAGTGGGGTAGTTCTTCTCGTGCTCCTTCAACTGCCGAGAAGCGTAAGCAATTACCTTCCCGTTCTGCATTAACACGCACCCCAACCCAAGCTTAGAAGCGTCGCTGTATATCACAAAACCCTCCGATCCGTTAGGCAACGACAAGATCGGAGCACTGCTTAAGCTTTCTTTCAGCTTCTCGAACGCCGATTCTTGTGCTTCAGCCCACACGAATTTAGCGTTCTTCCTTGTCAACGAGGTCAGCGGTGAAGCTATCCGAGAGAAATCTTGGATAAATTTCCGATAATAACCCGCTAGACTGAGGAAGCTTCTCACCTCCGATGGGGTTCTTGGCGCTTCCCAGTCTTTAATGGCTTCAATCTTAGCAGGATCTACCTTGATGCCGTCCTCCGACACTACATGACCCAAAAACTGAACTTCCCTTAACCAAAACTCGCACTTTGAGAATTTCGCATATAACTTCTCACGCTTAAGCAATTCCAGCGCTGCTCGGAGGTGCCTCTCGTGGTCCTCTCGGGTACGAGAATAGATTAAGATATCGTCAATGAAGACGATCACACACTTATCCAGCAACGAGCTACACACCCGATTCATCAAGTCCATGAACACCGCGGGCGCATTAGTCAACCCAAAGGGCATGACTAAGAACTCGTAATGTCCATATCTCGTACGGAAAGTCGTCTTCGGCACATCTTCCTCCTTCACCTTCAACTGATGATAACCCGACCTCAAGTCTATCTTTCAGAAGTAACTCGCACCTTGGAGCTGGTCGAAAAGGTCATTGATCCTCGGGAGCGGGTACTTGTTCTTCACGGTTACCTTATTAAGTTCACGGTAATCTATGCACATTCGCATAGATCTGTCATTCTTCTTAACGAAAAGTACTGGTGCTCCCCAGGGCGATGAGCTCGGACGAATAAAGCCTTTGTCGAGTAACTCCCGCAACTGGTTCATCATTTCCTTCATCTCTACTGGTGCTAAGCGGTAGGGCGCACGGGCAATCGGTGCCGCTCCAGGCAACAGTTCTATTCTGAACTCCACTTGACGATCCGGAGGCAGACTCGTCAAGTCATCCGGAAATACTTCCGGATACTCACTCACTACTGGCACCTCCCCCACACCCTTCTTTTCCTTCTTAGCATCTAGCACAAAAGCTAAATATCCCAAACATCCCTTTCCCAAACACCGCCTAGCTTTCAACAACGAAATTAAACATGACTTCCTATCCCGGCGATCTCCGTAAATTATCACTTCTTTCTTATTGGGCAAGACAATACGGATCATCTTCTTATTACAAACTATGTTAGCGTCATTCTCTGCTAACCAGTCCATTCCTAGGACTACATCAAATTCCCCCATTCCCATAGGATACAGCCGTAATGGAAATAGATGACCATCCACGTCTATGCTACAACCCTCATAGACCTCCTTCACCCAGACTCGACTATCATTTGTTATCTCTACTTCAAACCCAAAATTCAACCTCTTGGGTTTCACTTGCAATTTTTGAATAAACTTGGGCGACACAAACGAACGGTAGGCCCCCGAATCAAACAATACTTTAGCGAGAAACGAGTCTATAGGAAAGGTACCTGTTACCACATCAGGCGTGTTCACCGCCTCCTCAGCAGACATGTGGAAAGCCCTCGCCCTCGTGCGAGCCGGCTCCACCTTCCTCTCCTCATTCTTTCCTCCGCTAACACCGCCTCCACTCCCAGCATAACCTTTCTTCCATTGCGGGCAATCCCACTTGACATGGTCTGGGGACCCACACTGAAAACATGACCTGGAACTGCGACAATCCCGATCCATATGTCCTGATTTTCCACACTTGTAACAGCCGTCTTTGTCAGCCAAACACTCCCCCTTGTGCATTCGGTTGCACTTACTACAAGGCTTCTCCCCTGATCGGGGCCCCACCCGCAGCTCGGGTCTAGGCGCACCTGTCCTTTTTCCGTCTCTGGTTGGTCCTTCCCACTTTCGCTTGTCTCCGACCCTCTCGGTTAACTGTCTAGCTTTCTCCTTCTCAGTAAGTTCCGCGGTATCCACCGCTGCCTGGAAGGTAGACGGGTCCTTCACTTGTACCGACTCTCTAATGCTGCCTTTCAGACCGTAAATGTACCTCTCGATCCGTCTTTCTTCAGTAGGCACGTACAACTCAACAAACCTGGCCTTCTCGATAAACCTTGACGTGTACTCCTGAACTGACATGGACCCTTGCTCCAAACCCAGAAACTCTTCCTCCAATTTCTTAACTGCTGCCAAAGGGCAAAACTGTGCTTTGAATCTTCTAACAAACGTTTCCCACGACATGCCCTTAGCTACCTCTGATCCCCTTCCTCCAGTCTCAACATCCCACCAAAAGATCGCTTCAGATTTCAACATCGATCTTGCAAACAGCACCTTATCCTCCTCGGCGCACTTACTAGTATCAAATGCTAACTCCATCTCGCGAACCCACTTCACAGCCAGAACGGGGTTGCGTTCTCCGTTGAACGTTGGAGGTTTGCACGACACGAAAGTTTTAAACGAACACCCTTTCACTGCTTTCGGTTCAGAGACAACAATTGGAGTTGTCATCGAGTTGTTGCCGATCTCAGTCCGGGGTTCACTACCTTCCTCAGTCTTCTTTTCAGTACCACTTTTACTTGGTTCTACAGATGCAGTCTTATTCTGATTATCCAACACTGCTTTCAAGGTCTTTTGCAGTTTATCCATTTCAGCTGTGAACTTATCCTCCGTCACGAAAGCCGGTGCAGTCTCAGGTTTACCCCCTTTCTTAGTCTTTGCTTTCTTCACCGGTGCTGAACTTTCTTGTTCGGACAGCTCCCAAACCTCAGGCTCTTCTACACTCTTTGGCTTGCGCCTAACCGACGCTTTCTTTTTCTTACCCTTGCCCTTGGTGGTTGCCGCCCCCACCTCAGTAACGGCCTTCCTCGGTAACGTCCCTCTGGGTCTCCCACGGCCTCTACCTCGCCCACGAGTGGCCGCCACTTTTGGCCGATTCACTGGTTCGTCCTCAGCAATTCCCTCAACTCTCATTGTCTCCTCGCGCAGTGTAGTACTCTTTGATTGCGCTTCTTCCACCAGCGGAATTGACCTACTCCTCAAAGCTCTTGCAGACATTCTGGTACAACAACAAAAGACTCATTTAATACTAAAAGCTCGTTTAGTGCTACAGCAACGGAATGATAAGGAAATTCAAGCACGCACACGTACCTGTAAGTTCACAATTACAATGGCCAGGTGTAACTCCAAACTTACCTTACATTACCGTCCTCGGTACCATATTAGCTCTAAATTCTAAGACAGTGCCCTCCTAACGCATTCCTGATTCTCAGTTGCGATTTCTACTCCCCCAAGTTTAAGTCTAGGCCCATCCGGTCACCTAAATCCCTTAAACTATGACTCTGATACCAATTGTAACAACCTAGACAAAAATAAAGCATGCAAAACATAATCACTGAAACAATCCCATAAATGGGTCCCAAAATTCTTACATAAGTCTCAAAATTCAGGTTGGCGGAATCAACCTATTACACAACTGAGAATTTGCTAGAACTAAAAGATAATAGTGTCACTGGTTCTACTGCTTCTATCTTCTAACTGCTCTGTTCACCTGCTAGAGCCTTTTGCTACCTGCTTTCCTGAAAAGGGTTTCAATTTGAAAAGAGCGAGGGTTAGACCATGAGGTCTAGTGAGTCCCTCCTGAGAGTTCTCAAAAATCAATTAAAAACTTTTCATAACTTTCAAATGTATACAAGACTTTCAATACTAAACTTTCACATAGCTGAACAGCAAAATCTTTCACGGATAAATCCGCTCCCGTAAATGGCACCCTGAAGCCACCCGAGGGTGACAACGAGTCAGTATCACGCTGCCTTACTAGGACTTATTCCCATGGCATAAACGGAACCTCCCCCCGACGTGAGTACTGGCGGAACCTCCCCCCGACTTAGCCAATTTACGTCTACACAATGTATGCATACATCTCATATAAAACTTTAAACATCTTTCATGCAATTAAAGCATAATAAATAAAGCATGACAATTCTCAACATTCAAAACACATTTTGAAAACACTTTAAAAGCCACACATTTTAGTTTAGAAAACTCACCTGGTACGCTTGTTTGCCCTTCCCTACTCTGCTCTTTACTTCCAAATTGTCTACCTGAACGAAGGGACAAATTTATAAGCTGACTAGAACTATCCGGACACTTCTCACTTGTCACCCTACTCTTTTTCGGACATCACTACTTTTCCGGACAACTCCACTTTTCCGGATAACCACGCTTTTCCGGATAACCACGCTTTCCGGACACACTGAGGTTACCGGACAACTTATAGTCTCCGGACGATTAACCTATCCGGATGGCACACTTATCCGGACGACTAAACTTATCCGGACAACACAATATCCGGACACCTTCTACAACCCGACCAAGAACTATCCGGACACTCACCCGGACACCTTCATACTTGAAGGTTTCCGGACGAGCGCTGGACGAGTTTAATGGTTGGAAATCCTAATACAAGCCTCTTAAACCCCAAGATAAGCCAATAACCTATCACTAAATGATCTGTAATCGATTTCCCATCAGTTTCACTATCAAAACGCATTTAACGAAGATTAAAACTCTCTAAAGGCCTCAAATGACTTAGAAAAGCTAAAACCCACCAAAACTCAGAAATCCGCAGATTAAACTTGAAAGGAGTTATGGATTAGAGATTACTTGCAGATCACGAATTCCAATCCTTCCCTTCCTTCTGAAATTGAACTTGATGATTCGTTTCTTCCAAAAGCACACAAAGCCCTTAAGAACCCTACTCTCCTTTCTCTCCTCAAAATCAGCCGTCAACAATCAATTTCAGTATTAGAATGTTCTTTCTAGGGTTTTGTGCCTTTAAATACCCTATCTCAAACTTACCAAATAGCCCCTCAACTTTTGCTCTTATTAAACTTTCCTTACAAGTGTTAAACTAAACCGATTCGGTCACGGTCGTTACATTAAAACTTTTATTTTTCCCTTTGGAAGATAAATTATATAAAGAGTTTATTAAATTGAATTATATATTTACTTCTCAAAATAAAGAAATTGTTAGATGTTATATATTTAATTCTCCCAAGAAAAATAAATCAAAACAATTTTTTTTTGTTTTTGGACGGCAAGAATTTTAAAAACAAACAAAAAAGCTAACGAGGCGCTAGAAATTACAAATGGACAGCAATAATGTTCATGGGACTATGGCACCAGCTCTTCCAATTGACCTCACACCCTTCCTTATTTCTAGTTAAAATACAAAAAATTAACATTACATATGGGAGGATTCGATCCTGGGATATAGGGAATCCACCAATATTAAAACATTTGTATTGTTATTCATTGTATTAAAAATATTATCCCGAGGTTGTTTTGTGTAATTCATTGTATTAAAAACATTTATATAGTAATTTTATTTTACAAGTTTTTTTTTTGAAAATTATCCGAGGTCCCAACAATAGGAGGTCCTATGCGGTAGCACCACTTCACACATTTCAAAACACGGTCTTGGCTACCAGCTAGTTTATCAGCTATCAGACATTAACTAGCCTATTAGTTAGTTTGTCAATATAGCCATAACGAAAGAAGAAAATAAATGATAATTAATAGAGAAAATGTAAAAACGTTAAACTAACAGTCAATAAGAACAGGAGTTTTTTTATGCTTAACTTTTGGATTTAAAGAATTGATTGTTGTCCCACATGATTGTAATTTTCTTAATAAAACGAAAAAAACAATATGACATTATTATAATTAAAAAAAATTGATCGTTAAAATAAAAACTTAGGGCATCCACAATGGTGTGGCATCCTCAATGACTTGAAGAATATAAAAACAATAAAAAAAATTGTGGGACCCACAATGACTTGAAGCCCTTTTACTTTGCCTCTCACACACCCTTCTTCAACCGCTTGGTGCAGACCAAACTATTAGCAACAAATGGAAAAAAAAAGTAATAAAATAAGCAAAAAGGTTGTGGGGCCCACCGTATAAAGCTTTTCATCAAGCTATTAGAGGTTACCATTGGAGATGCTCTTAGGATAGGCGATATTTAAAAAATGTACGTCTTTTGATAGGTACTTAATTGTTGTATTAAAGTTTAAATGTATTACGGTCTCGTGTATAATAATTTAGTTTTTCGCTAACAAAATTGTTATGTACAATAAACTAACTAAATATAAAGTTATCCAAAAAGAAAATAAAAATAGTATACATAGTATAATTAAGTGATTACAAATTAATTACCTGAAGTACCTTTTCAAAACTAGCATGAAAGTATAAGCATCTTTAAAGATGATGGAGATTTCATGCAAAATATTTTACTCCAAACAAATTCTATAAAACTTTCTTAAAAATAGAGAATAAGTGAGAGAATATAAAATTCTTCAAATTTGGACAAATGCATATCGTGCAGATGAAGGGCTATCAGGGTGTTCATCAGTTTTTGTTTTATTTGAGGTTTTTCACTTGAACCTGACTCTCTCTCTCTCTCTATATATATATATATATATCGGTGGAGATTCAAACGAGAACACCTTCATTTTGCGAAAACACGAGAACACTCTTATCACATATAAGTGATAATACACATGAGGACACCCGATGGTTGAGGACAACTTGACCCATGACCTAAAGTCGCATCAAAGATCGTTCAGGATATTAATTGATTTAGTATCACATGTATATCATATGCGATGGATTACAGTATCACATCGAAATTAAAATACCCTTAGCACATGTGATAATACACCTGAGGGGGCCAAGTGGAGTAGTGGTGTGCGGACGACTTGGCCAGCAACCTCGGCCGCCCTGAATATCTTCTGCGTCTTCGATTTAGTATCACATGTTTACCATATGTGATAAACCATAGTATTACATAGGTTTAGCTATATAGGACGATAATCAAATGAGAACCTAAAATAGGTTGAGAATCGTCAAAACCAATATAAGCCGTTAATTGATTTTAATCTATGAACATTATTATAGGCAAAAATAGGTTGAGAACCGTGAGAACCTATGAATGATTTTTTATGTTTTTAAAACCATAGGATCAAAACCAAATGACGGCTTATATCGGTTCCCACGATTCTCAACCTATTTTTGTTCTCACATGATTTAACCCTAGCTATATATGCACATATATATATATATATATGTATATATATATGTATATATATATATATATATATATATATATATATGTATATATATATATATATATATATATATATGCACAAGTCATAGACCAAAACAAAGTTGTTTTGACTGATACACTATAAGAAACAAAAAGCAAAATAAACGTACCTTGTTTTGACTAATGTATGCGCTATAAGATATACCTTATCTTTTGCAGTTTTCTATTTAAATATCAGCATAAATTAAAGCCCATCAAACTTGACCAGTAATTATTTTAACAATGGAGGAACGTGTTATCCATGTGCGTCAGAACCAGTACAGGGAGAAAGATAGATATTTTGGTGAACGCCAACTTTTATTATAAATGGTGAGGTTTCCTCTAATCTGAAGGCAATCAAGCAGCAAATCTAAGAGCTTCTCAGAGGTAGAATTTTAATTGTTTATTTGAGATAGAAAGTATTTATATATACTTATACATATTAATCTGTATGCTGAATTATTTCTTGCAGGTTCTTTGATTTTCTTGGAAATTAATTAACGATGGGAGCAGGTGGGCGAATGAATGACGCTAGGACGGAAAAAGATGTCTTCAGACGTGTTCCGGTGGAGAAACCTTCATTTGGGATTGCTGATCTGAAGAAGGCAATTCCACCACACTGTTTCAAGCGATCTCTTACCACCTCTTTCTACTACCTTTTCCGGGATTTGGGTCTCATCTACTCTTTCTACTATATTGCAACAAATTACATTACCCTTCTCCCTCAACCCTACTCATATGTAGCATGGCCACTTTATTGGATCGCCCAAGGTAGCATTTGTATGGGTTTATGGAATATCGTCCATGATTGTGGTCATCACTGCTTTAGCGATTACCAGATGCTTGATGATACCGTTGGCTTCATCTGCCACTCCCTTCTCCTCACTCCATACTTCTCTTTCAAATACAGTCACCGTACTCACCATGCTAACACCAGTTCACTCGAAAAGGATGAAGTATGGGTCCCAAAACGCAAGCACGATACATGGTTTTACGAGGTTCTCAGCAACCCAGTGGGCAACCTTATCATGCTTATATTTAGATTGCTTTTTGGGTTTCCCTTGTACTTCATGTTCAATCTTCACGGAAGGATATACAAAGGTTTCCCAAGTCACTTTAACCCACTAGGTCCTATCTTCAACGACCGAGAGCGTGCTCAAATTTGGCTTTCCGATGCTGGCGTTCTTACTGTTCTATATGCACTCTACCGTATTGGGGCAAAAGAAGGTCTCAAATATGTGTTTTATATCTATGGATATCCCTTGGTGGCTATGAGTGCTTTCTTCATCATGTTCACATATCTACACCACACTCATCCTTCCATCGCTCACTATGATTCGTCCGAGTGGGATTGGTTGAGAGGTGCTTTATCCACAGTGGATAGGGATTATGGGATATTGAACAATCTCTTCCATGACGTAACAAGTGCTCATGTGGTGCACCATTTATTCTCGAGCATTCCACATTATCATACAGTAGAGGCCACGCAATACATCAAACCGATCTTGGGTGATTACTACAACTACGATTATACTCCTATTCTCAAGGCAATATGGAGAGATACCAAAGAATGCCTCTACATTGAAGAGGATCCTGAGAAAAAAGGTGTATACTGGTTCCGCAAGTAGGTGCCACAATTATAATACTGTTTCATAAAACATCGAATTGATGATTAATTTCTATGAGCCAAAAATATATAGTTGTGTTAAGATCTACAATCTAGTGCCCTTGTAATTTGTTTTCTTCCTTCTCTAATAATGAATATTGGCAGGTTTTGTGATATACTTATAAGAATTTTAATTAATGTCAATGTTGATTTCTTCTTTCGTTCTTTTCAATTCAGTGTTTCTTCTATTAATTTGAACATTTGTATCAGCAGTAATTAATGTAAAAATAAAACCTTAAATATATTACAAATAATCATGACCAATCCTAACCATCTAATCTTTTTAATCCAAGTTCTTAATCAACATTTCATTAGTGTTCACCTTCTTCTTTGACGGTTTGAACCCATCTCTAAACACATGTGAGGAAGCACTCCCAAATTTATAATCGTAAAGAGGAAGTTATTGGATTCAAGGGATTGCAATCGTTGACACTACAATTCTGAAGGGCTTCACCGACGGATAGATACATCCGCATTGGTGAAATCCGTCGGCCAAACTTTTGTGGACAAAGCTATCACCGACGGATCACCAAGGGTACGTCTCCGCCACCGAATTAATGATCACCGACGGACCTCAATCAATGACAATATATATCATCAGCGGATCTAATCAGCGACGACTATATATATATCATCACTGACACGATTTCGTCAAAAATTCTGATTTATTTATTGTTTTTTTAAATATAACCAGATTTCCTGTATAAATACGAAGCCTGCCTATAGAGTTATCAAAAATACCAAATTTGTCCACACAATTAATTATAAAAAAAAATATTGTCTACATAAAAGCAGTAAACTGTTTCAATAACATGACATGTTGAGCTAACTACGTAGCTTGTGTGGTTTGTTGTGCCACCAAGTCTGCCCTTTCTTTCCGTTCGATCTCCAACTTGATCCAATACTTCTGCTCCCGTCGCTGTTAATCCTCCCTCTTAACTTTGCCAACTTTATTGTAACTCGAGTGCCTGCAAATAATCAACTTATGTTGAAAAAGTCAGTAATTTGTTAACAGTGTTGCTATGGACGATGGGATCACTGGTCATAACATAATGGACACCGGTGGCGGATCCAAGATTTTTTTCCTACTGGGGTTCCTTTTAACATAGCTTAAATGCTCGTAAAATTGACCGATATATATTTAGTCTAAATCCAACGTTTCAAGAGTTTTTTAAAGTTTTTTTGGTAGATTTTAAGTTTTTTTGTCGATTTCGAAGGACTCTATTTGGTTTTTTAGTCGATTTCGAGAGTAGTTTTGGTTTTTTGTTGATTTCGAAACATTTTATTTGGTTGATAAGGTCCCGGACGAAAAACCACTGAGGGACACCAGGGTAGAAAGTTGAAAATTTTGTATTTTTAACCAAAAAATTTCAAATTTTTTCTTTTTAGTGGGGTCCCATCCCCCCTAACCACACACTAGATTCGCCCATGACCGACACTCAACTCCCTTAGCTATGGGTCATGAGCAGGAATAGTGTTGCGATCTGAGTCAACTTACGTCTCATGCCTCAACTGGGAATATCTACTCTTCTACGATTTACCAAAACAAATTGGGTTAGCTAATTACTTCTAGACATTTCGGATATATATATATATATATATATATATATATAGAGAGAGAGAGAGAGAGAGAGAGGCTCACTATTTTGTAAACTTTTTTTTCGTGTAAACTTTGTAAACTGTGAATAACTCTCCTTTAAACAAGGCAACGATTCATATAATGTGTAGAAGATAACAAGAATAGATAACAAACAAAGTGGTGTATTATTCATATTAGGAGACTATCCGAGAGAGAGAATGGATCTCTCTCTAGATTACACACACTCACCATAGCCTACATTGTGAATAACTCTCCTAACCCTAATTACACACACATAATCTATATATACCCCCTTGTTACATAGTTAAGCCTAAGCCCATAACACTATACCCAAGCCCATATGACAATTAATACCCCGGGTAAGGTCAACTTACTTCTATGGAGAGCAAGACTCGGGAGGCTGCCGACGAAACCAAACTTGATTAAGAGAGGAGTCAAACTTAATTCTGAATTATGTCCGTTGTGCCACTCGTCTCCTGAATCGGAATATCACTTGTTCGTTCATTGTTCAACCAGCAAAGAAATAAGGGCTTCGATCAAGGTTTGGTGCGACAGTTTTCCTTTCAACTCTATTTCGCTAATAGATTTCATTGACTCGGGACGAAAGAACAGCTCTAACAAAGACCAGGACCTGATCATGGATGTGGTTATTGCGGCGTACTATTGGTCAATCTGGAAGCTTCGCAACTCGATCACCTTTAGCAATAAGGGTGCGTTTGGTACGCAGACAGGACGGGACAGGACAGGACAGGACGGGACAGGACAGAACAGGACAGGACAGCTGTTCAGTGTTTGGTAACACATAAATAGGACTGGACAGGACAGAACAGGACCAGTTAAATGACCCATTTACCCCTAGTGATTTGTTTAGTGGTGGTGGCGGTGGCGACGGCGGTGGTGGTGGCGGCGACGGCGGTGGCGGCGACGACGACGGTGGCGGTGGCGGTGGTGGTGGTGGCGGCGACGGTGGTGGTGGTGGCGACGGTGGTGGTGGTGGTGGTGGTGGCGGTGGCGGTGGCGGCGGTGGCGGTGGTGGTGGTGGTGGCGGCGACGGCGGTGGTGGTGGTGGTGGCGGCGGTGGTGGTGGTGGCGGTGGCGGTGGTGGCGGTGGCAGTGGCGGCGATGGTGGTGGCGGTGGCGGCGGTGGTGGTGGCGGTGGCGGTGGTGGCGGTGGCGGTGGTGGCGGTGGCGGCGGCGGCGGCGGCGGCGGTGGTGGCGGCGGCGGCGGTGGTGGCGACAGCGGTGGTGGTGGCGGCGACAGCGGTGGTGGTGGTGGTGGTGGTGGCGGCGACGGCGGTGGCGGTGGCGGTGGTGGTGGTGGCGGCGACGGCGGTGGTGGTGGCGGTGGTGGTGGTGGTGGTGGTGGTGGCGGCGGTGGTGGCGGTGGTGGCGGTGGTGGTGGTGGCGGCGGCGGCGGCGGCGGCGGTGGTGGCGGCGGCGGCGGTGGTGGCGACAGCGGTGGTGGTGGCGGCGACAGCGGTGGTGGTGGTGGTGGTGGTGGCGGCGACGGCGGTGGCGGTGGTGGCGGCGACGGCGGTGGCGGTGGTGGTGGTGGCGGCGACGGCGGTGGTGGTGGCGGTGGTGGTGGTGGTGGTGGTGGTGGCGGCGGTGGTGGTGGCGGTGGCGGTGGTGGTGACGGCGACGGCGGCGGCGGTGGCGGGGGTGGTGGTGGTGGTGGGAAAGAAAGAAGAAGAAGAAGAAGAAGAAGAAGGGGTATATTTGTCAAAAAATCCTTGTTCCACTTAGTTCTAGGGGGTAAGCCTAGAACACCCTTGTCCCATGATGGTTCCACTTAGTTCCACTTAGTTCTACATTTGGTCGCACCAAACATGGGACAGGTGTGTCCTGTCCTGTCATGTCCCATGTTGTCCACCCTACCAAACGCACCCTAAAGGACAACCGGTTAGCGTCATCGTCTCGGAGGTGATGTCAAACTCATTTTTGTGGGTTAAGAATAGGGGCAAAAAGGGTGAGTCTTTTAATTGGGATAGCTGGTCTTGTAATGCTCTTGTCGTTTCTTGACGCTCTTTTGTACTTCTAGCTTCTTGCTAGTTTTTCTGGTGGTATAAAATTTTCCGTTCAAAAAAAAATTAGGACATTTTGTGTCCTAACAATCTCCCCCTATAGTTTTGTAAAGGAATCACCCTTCTCGAAAGATCTTCAGTTCTTCTCCCCTTGATTTCTTTAGAAAACCGTAGTGATGCAATTCTTCAAATGTAGTCTAGGCTCCCCCTTGAAATAAGCTCTTACTCTTTATATTTCAACCTTGACAAATCGGATTCAATGTCTCGACCGAGTGCACGAAAAACATCTTCATAAATGTGGAAACTCTAGCTCGTACCGATAAGCTCACAAGAAAGATAACGAGCGAGTTGTTGCGTGACAAACCAAATGCAATCTCAGTCTATAACACCAAATCCGTCGATAAGCCGTGAGTTGAATAGGAATTCGGCTTAAGAGCTTGATTCGGATTTGCTCGAAGGAGGAAACTTAATGAAGCATACACTATAAGGTAGGGTTTAGAAGAACTTCACAAGTAACATTGTTCATCAACTGTAGAAAAATGCTCATCCCCAAAATATCATAACACTGAATGATGAAAATCCAGAACTTCAATCTTCAAGAAATAGCTGAATGATTATAAGCACTCAAGAGTCTGAATCACAACCAAAGCACCAGAACAATGATTGCAAGCACTCACAATTCTGATTGATCAGGTCAGAAGAATGATTAAGAGCACTCAATGGTCTAGCATCGTCAACAAAACTCCAGAATAATGATTGCAAATGCTCAAACGTCTAATCCAATTCAACCAAAACTGAATTCCAACACCCATCTTCTAAAAATCTTGGCAAACTTGAGCTCCTTTAAACATTGATAGTTGCAATATATGTATGTGACAGCCTAAATATGGGAATGATGTCACACATACTTTATGCTAAACACCATGAACAATACCCCCCCTCCTGAGACTAAGCACGGGGGTTCCGCTTAGTTGGGCAAGGATACCATTTATATCTCAAGAAACAGTCGCGATTACACATTTTTATCTCAGTGTTGCGATAACTCCCTTTTATCGCAAGCTATATATGCAATAAGACCCTTTGTAGCAACTCAAACCTTGTCGCAACCACACACTTGTCGCAACTCAAATTATGTCGCAACCCCACACATTGTCGCAACACAAGACTTGTCGCAACCCAGAGTATGCAAGCAACTTTGTCGCAAGAAGAAATCTTGTCGCAACAAAGAGGTTGCGATAAAACTCAAAAAAGATTCTTATCGCAACAGAAGGTTGCGATAAGGTACTGTTCATGTGAAGTGGTTTGCGATAACCCAAGCTTGTCGCAAAGGACAGTTGCGATAGTTTACTGTTCATGAGTTGGAGTTGCGATAACGATGAACATAGCTAGTTGCGATAGTTATGAATACTCAAGAACACCGAGAGTTGCAATAGTTATGAATATTCATATGATCTTAAGTATATTCTTCAAAACTGATCTGTTTGGGCTGAAAATTGGTACGTAGATTCGCACTGGTATTCTGGACAACTTTAATGCTTCAAGTTTTGTCCAAAAACCAACATAAAAGTGTTTTTCAATCCCAAAACAGTGTGTGCAACAAAAAGTCCAAAAATTACTGTTCATCGCGAAAACTTACTGTTTCATACAGAAATAGGCTGTAGATGATGAATCATTGCAGAATGATCGTATCGATGATTGATTTCTTCGATTTTGGCTCTAATACCACTTGTGATTCCCAATTAAACAAGACAACGATTCATATATTGTAGAAGATTGTAACAAGAAGGGATAATAGACAAAGTGGTGTATTATTCATATTAGGAGACTATCCTAGAGAGAGAATGGATCTCTCTCTAGATTACACACACTCACCATAGCCTACATTGTGAATAACTCTCCTAACCCTAATTACACACACATAATCTATATATACCCCCTTGTTACATAGTTAAGCCCAAGCCCATAATATAATAACCCAAGCCCATATAACAATTATAACCCTTTACAAAACTATCTTATAATTAGGACATTTTGTGTCCTAACATAAACTCTGGATTTCATAGGTTTTCTTGATGAAATTGTTTCATGAAATTGTTTATTTTGATGAAATTGTTTCATATCATTCATTTCTTGATGAAATTGTTTCATATATTTATGTTTTTTATATAGTTTCATATATTTTTTTTCATTCATATGAAACTGTTTCATTTATTTTCTCAGTTTGATGAAACTTTTTCGTTTTCACATAAAAAACACAAATATATGAAACAATTTCATCAAGAAATGAATGATATGAAACATTTTCATCAAGAAATGAATGTTATGAAACATTTTCATCAAAATAAACAATTTCATGAAACAATTTCATCAAGAATGTGATCCCAGAACAAGTAATCAATCAATGTAAAACAATAAGGAAGCCATCTCTATATTCATTCAATGATCAAAAGCTCACAATATGGATTGGAATACAATACTTGTGTGTGTGGCTAGTGTGTGTAGAGAAATGACCTAAACCTAAAGAGGAAAGTAGCCAACAATATATACCTATGATAAGTTTGACACAAATACATATTTGGTCCCTCTACTTGGTACAATCATAATTAAGCACTAACAATCTCCCCATTTGTACCAATGTAGAGGCAAAAGATTTAGACGTCTACCGGGGTCACGTATTTCTTCCGAATACCGAAGATGATCTCGAATCTTCGTAAGGCATGTCGGTAGTCCTTCCGGTAGGTGATGGCTTCAATCACTTGGTTGATCAGGTCCTTTTCTATATCTGTGAGCTTTACCTTCCCATTTGCATCCAGATGAAGCTTGCTTTCCAGGTGAACCAAGATTATCTTCATAGTACCCTCACAGAACTTGTTGATCTCAGTTACTCTCATGAATCTCTTTTTTGAGTCAGTATCAAGGTAGACAACCCCGAGCTCAGGCTTTTTCAGTACGGTGTAGGCGGGGATACCTTGAATATCAGGCAAGCGTCTGTTTGGTCTTCTGATGTTCACATGAGCTTGATGAGATTCCAAAGCCATCTGGAAATCTGTAATGTATGAGAACTTCAGGATATTTCTCATAAATTTTTTCACACTCTGGTAAGCAGCGTCGTATTCAATCTTCTTTTCTGGGCGGGAGGCAAGGATGTTGTAAAGGCTCAGGAGATCATCTAGTTTCAGACTCTTGAAGTCAGCCTCAGAGAACACACATTCGGAACCATCAGATCTTAAGACAGTAAATTCAGGATAAAAGACGTTGAACAACTTTTGAGATTCAACCTTCAGCACCTTCATTATCATGTTGTCCGATCTGACATCACCCGTTTCTCTGTCTTTATTTCTCATAACGTACAGAAACTCGATCTTCTTTAATGATGGCCAGTCCTCAATACCATAAACTTTCTCCAAGTTGATTCGCTGAACATCCCGTACAAATAGTTCTTTCCTTAGGGTCTCTAGATACGGAGTCAGGAGTGTCACTCTTTCTCCCATAGCTACGTACCTCAGTTCAGCATCAATGACAACTTGATAGATTCGGAGTTCTGCCTCAAGTACTGGATCTCTGATCTTTCCATCATGAATTACCGGAGCATGTGAAGCAGAAGTACCTATACCCGGATCTGCTATTTCTGGCTGTAGAGGAGCATCATCTTTTGATTCAACTTTCATAACCTGATCCACAGTAGTATCAAGAACATCATCCAAAGCATCAACCAATTCTTATTTGATTTTAAGGACAGTCGTCTCCGGCTCTTCTTCTGAATCAATGTAGATGATGTCAACAAACATATCATTAGCCATCCGCTCGTCCGCCGTTCTATTGTCAACAGCCGAAGGCTTTTCAACCCCGGTTATGACATCAGCTAGAACATCCATTTCAGT
The DNA here is from genome assembly GCA_033807775.1 of Saussurea involucrata. NCBI lineage: Eukaryota > Viridiplantae > Streptophyta > Magnoliopsida > Asterales > Asteraceae > Saussurea > Saussurea involucrata. The sequence continues at coordinate 27,768,061 of CM066315.1, read as the reverse complement.
ATCTTGTTCCTGTACCACATCAGTCGCCGTACCACCTTCAGTAGTTGTGACCTGTTCACTGACTGAACCCCCTTCATTTCCTGTACTCGTACCTGTTGTTTCTCTGACCCGTGCTCTCTTCTCCCCCTCATGAAGATCAGGATCATCCGGATCATCATGCCTTCGTTTCTGTGGAGCTTGAGCTTGAATCCCACACTTCTCTTCGACAGCGCGAAGCCTGTCAGTGATGGAGGTGAATCCTGCCATCACGGCTTTCGTCATATCTTTCATTGAATCGGTTAGAAGCTGGATGTCGTTGCTAGAAGGTGGTTGGTTTGGGGTTTGTGTTTGGGTTTGTTGGCGTAGTAATCCAACAAGGTCTACCTCTTCATTCGTGTTGGAATTGCCTTGGGCTAAAAGTCGGGCTAACAGCTCTGATTTAAGTTGGTCGGTTGGTGTTTGGTGTAACAGTACTGATGGTGGTGTATGTGGATCGGATTCATTGCAGGATGGTTGATTCGGAGGAGTTGACGAAGATTCAGCAACGCCTTTTCCTTTTATAGCTCTCTTAACTTCAGCACATAAGTCACCAACAATCTTCTTCAACTCGTCGGTGTGTTTCCGGTAGGTGGTGTAAATAGATGCAAGTGAAGCTCGCAGAACCTCCAACGTGATGTAGTACGGATAGGGACGAAGGTTCTAAGCCACCTGTGAAATAGTTAACGACGGGAAAATAGATCTCACACCCGAGCCACATAGGTTCTCGGTTGTCGTGGAAGCTATAGCTGCACGGCCTGTGTTCACCGCTGGCATAGTGTTAGCAGTGACAGGACTTCCACCCTGTCCTCGCGAGGCACCAACGAATGGCGGCCTAACTCGAGGTGTTCCGGTTGGAGCACGGAAGCTCTCAACTTGGTGTTGTACCATCATATGTGTCCTAGGAAAAGATGTTCTTCCGAATGGTCCTAGACGCGATGTGCGTTGAAGGAAGGTCGGTGGCCGGGGCGGGAGCCTACCTGTTTCAATACCAGCAAACACCGATTGTGTTGCCGATAGATTTTGTACTAATTCCCCTGTGGAAAATGAAACCCCGGTCTGTTGAGAGACCGATGAGTGGCTTGGTGGGGCTGTGCTATGCATGGCTGGGTCCACCATGGCTAATTCAATGCGCAACGGCGACAAACGCTCGTTGGCAGAAGATGTGGCTACCCGGCTTCGATCGGTTTGGGGAGAGTCGGCAGTTAAAACTTTGTCCGACTTTATCACAACTTCGCTCAATTCTTTTCTCCCTCTTTCCTCACCACTAACTACATTTTCCACTTCTACTTCTACTTCTTCGTTTACATTTGAAGGCCCCGCGGCATCAGTAGCAGTGTCGGAGAGTCCGATGTTCCGTGTGGAATTGTAACATCCCTTAATCCCAACATACAAATTACATATATTTCACCACAAAATAACATATCATAATCCAAATACGGTCCCTTAAATTCTACCATTAAGGTCTTTCAGTACAAACTTTTTCGAATAAAGTAAAATACATAACAACTACTAAAAGTAACTGAAATCTTCATAGACATTCAACATCCACAAAAGCTAAACATGAGAAACTCTATCATAGTCTTTTGTTTGCTCCGTGACCTGGAATACATATTTTAAAACAAAAATGAGGGTTAGACCTTGAGGTCTAGTGAGAAAAATCCCCGTTAGTAAAAGAAAACATTTGCACATAATTCCCATAAGAATACCAAATATGACTCATGCAGCATGTATCTTTCCATCTCTTTCTCTTTTCTTTTCCTTGGCCATATTAATTGGTAGCAAGCCAATTAATTAATTTACACCGCTGTACTAAATACAGCCAACACCACTGTCCCTCTGTACAGCCAACTTTCACCGGTCCTAAGCCCGGCCAACTAGTACTCATACAATGTAATATTCATATAAACACTATATGCACCATATTACATTTAATCACATATATGTATTCCATTTGTAAACCTTTTAAAGAAAACTCACTTGATTATCTTAGTTCCAAAAACCCTTCCACGCTTTTATTGAGCTCTCCGATTCCTTCAGTCCCGGTTCACGGAATCTGTACCACATGAATACAAATATTTCCTTTTAAGACTAGAAGTCTCTAAGTTCTGAAATCCTCGACTCAAATCGCAATGAACAGTACCAAGTCGCAATCTCCTATTGCGATTCCACCCTGAAGTCGCAACCCACTATTACGATTCCACCCTGGAGTCGCAACCCACTATTGCGATTCCACCCTGGAGTCGCAACCCACTATTGCGATTCCACCCTGGAGTCGCAATCAACTACTGCGATCCCAAACTCGAATCGCAATCAACTACTGCGATTTCAAGCTAAGTCGCAAACGACCATTGCGACTTCAATGCCAAGTCGCAACCAACTGTTGCGACTTCGTTGAATGTCGCAGTCGTCTATTGCGACTTCGATGAATGTCTCGGTCTACTGTTTCATCCTAAAACCCAACTTTTTTGCAGTTTTATACTATGCATGTTTATGCTACTTTGCAGATATGTTTTATACTACCATTAGAACACTATTCCAAACCCAAAATTGCCATAACTTCCTAAAATTACCAAAACCCACATCCACAACTTATAGTAAAACTTTTAAGAACTAGTATACATAAAGATGAGGTGATATAGGATTCTTACCTTCTGATTATACAACTATTTAAGAACTTCTCCAGTAGATTAGGTATTGATCTTCCTTCTTAATTTCTTTCTTTCCTTTTTGATTCCTCTCGATTTCTTCTCTCAGCCGAATACACCACACATACACACACTAACACTTTTGTTAATAGTGTTAAGAAGGAGACACCTCATCATAATAGAATGAAAGTCGGTTTTGGCTAACAGGAGGTGTCACCCAAATACCAAATAAACCTTAAACTTGTTCCACTTAACAAAATATACCCCTAACTTCTGTTAAAAATTTAAAACTTACCCCTTAACTTCTTACTCCTTAAAATACCCATATAAACTTATAAAATTTTCATATTTAAATTAAATAAAATACCTGGTTATTTCAACATCTCCCCCTTAAAAGAATTATGTCCCGGAATTCAGTTAAGAGAAAAGATGAGGGTATTTGGCTCTCATTTCAGACTCTGATTCCCACGTAGCATCCTGACCCCTGTGATGTTTCCACTGTACTTTCACTTGTCTGATTTCTTTATTCCGCAAAACTTTGACTTTTCGGTCAACAATAGCTTCCGGTTCCTCCACATAGTTCAACTTTTCATCCACTTGTATATCCGGTAGAGACACTGCCTGATCTGGTGATACCAAACACTTTCGAAAATTTGACACATGAAAAGCGTTGTGAATCCTGCTTAACTCTGGAGGTAAATCTAATCGGTAAGCTACTTCTCCAATTCTTTCAGTAATTGCAAACGGGCCAATATACCTCGGGCTAAGTTTACCTTGCTTCCCAAATCGAATGACTCCTTTCCAAGGTGAGACTTTTAACATTACAAAATCTCCAACTTGGAATTCTAACGGTTTCCGACGTCGGTCGGCATAGCTTTTCTGTCTATCTTGAGCCACTTTCAATCTTTCTCGAATCTGGGTAATCTTATCCGCGGTTAACTGTACTATTTCTGGCCCTGCCAACTGTTTCTCTCCCACCTCATTCCAACACAGAGGCGTTCTACATTTTCTACCATATAAAACTTCGAACGGTGCCGCTTGAATGCTGGAATGATAACTGTTGTTGTAGGCAAATTCTATCAAAGGCAAATGTTTATCCCACGATCCCCCAAAATCAACTATGCAAGCCCGGAGCATGTCTTATAAAGTCTGAATCGTTCTTTCACTCTGGCCATCAGTTTGAGGATGATATGTTGTACTTAACTTTATTTGCGTCCCCATTTCATTTTGAAAACTTCTCCAAAATCTTGAAGTAAAACGACTATCTCGATCAGAAATTATCGAAATTGGAACCCCATGTCGAGTTACTATTTCGTCTATGTATAACTTGGCCAATCGTTCCATCGAATCAGTTTCCTTTATTGGTAAGAAGTGTGCAGACTTTGTCAACCTGTCGACTATCACCCAAATAGAGTCAAATCCTTTCGGAGTTCTTGGTAGCTTCGTGATGAAATCGGTTGTAATCTGATCCCATTTCCACATCGGTATTTCTAATCGTTGTAGTTGACCAAATGGTTTTTGATGTTCAATCTTCACCTTTTTGCAAGTAGTACATTCTTCCACATGCTTTGCAATGCTTCTTTTTATTCCCGGCCACCAATAAAATTGCTTCAGATCTCTATACATTTTGTTCGTACCTGGATGGATAGAGAAACGAGATTGATGAGCTTCTTGTAACACACGATCACGTAACCCACCCAAACGAGGTACCCAAATTCTGTTCTCCAGACACAACAACCCACGGTCATCTTTCACAAGCAATGCTGATATCCCCACTAACCGTTCTGACTTCAAGTGTTCTTCCTGACAAGCTTCTATCTGACACTTTAACAGTTCGTCAAAGATGTTGGGTAACAGTTCAGCCCTTAGTGAAATAGCTTTTATTGTTCCACTCCTTTCTTGACGACTTAGTGCATCAGCTACCACATTCGCCTTTTCCCGGATGATAAAGAATTGCACAGTCGTAATCATTCACCAGTTCTAGCCATCTCCTTTGCCTCATATTTAATTCCTTTTGATCAAAAAGATGTTGGAGACTCTTATGATCAGTAAAAATTTGACATTTGGAACCATACAGATAATGTCTCCAAATCTTCAATGCAAAGACAACTGCTGCAAGTTCCATATCGTGCGTAGGATACTGTCTCTCATGGTCTTTTAATTGACGAGAAGCGTAAGCAATAACCTTTCCCCGCTGCATTAACACACAACCCAATCCCAATTTAGAAGCATCACTATAAACTACGAAGTCTTCGGAACCTTCGGGTAATGCTAATATCGGCGCGCTGCACAGTTTTTCTTTCAATATCCGAAATGCTTCATCCTGTTCTGCCTTCCATTCGAACTTCAGATTCTTTCGAGTCAGCTTCGTCAAAGGTGTGGCAATACGAGAGAAATCTTTTATAAACTTTCGGTAGTAGCCGGCCAAACCCAGAAAACTCCGTACTTCTGTTGCTGTCTTCGGCGGTTCCCATTTTTCAACTGCTTCCACTTTCATCGGATCGACTTGTATACCCTTTTCAGAAACTATATGCCCCAGAAACTGAACTTCCCGTAACCAGAATTCACACTTTGAAAATTTCGCATACAACTTTTCTTTCTTCAAGAGTTCTAAAATCAAACGAAGGTGTTGCGCGTGCTCTTCCTTGGATCGGGAATAGATAAGTATATCATCAATAAACACAATAACGAATTTATCAAGATACGGCTTACATACCCGATTCATTAAATCCATAAAAGCAGCTGGAGCGTTCGTCAATCCAAATGGCATTACTAGAAATTCATAGTGACCGTACCTGGTGCGAAAAACAGTTTTCAAAACGTCTTCTTCCTTGACCTTCAACTGATGATAGACGGATCTTAAATCAATCTTGGAGAAACAACAAGCTCCGACTAATTGATCGAAGAGGTCATCAATTCTAGGTAAGGGATACTTGTTTTTGATCGTACGCTTATTCAATTCTCTGTAGTCGATACACATTCTCATCGAACCATCCTTCTTTTTCACAAACAAGACTGGTGCTCCCCACGGCGAAGAACTTGGTCTGATGAAACCCTTTTCGGATAGATCTTGCAGTTGTGCCATCATTTCTTTCATTTCCGGAGGCGCCAAACGATACGGTGCACGGGCTACAGGGGTGGCTCCCGGAATTAGATCTATACCGAACTCTACCTGTCTAACGGGCGGAAGACTGTTCAAGTCTTCAGGAAACACTTCTGGAAAATCACTAACAATTGGGATGTCTTCCAACTTACTCTTCTCTAGCTTAGTATCTATTACATAAGCTAAGTAACTCTGGCAACCTTTATTAACACACTTACGGGCTTTTATCATAGAAATAAGATTATACTGATGATTTCTACGATCACCATAAATCACTACTGGCCCTTTTTCAGGTAACACAACGTTTATTAACTTCTTATCACAATTTATATTAGCTTGGTTCTCGGCTAACCAGTCCATTCCCACGACCACATCAAACTCAACCAGGGCTATTGGAAATAACTGGATCGGTACTCCGCACCCTTCTATATCTATCACACAACTATCAAATACTTCTATAACTAACACTTGATTTTCATTTGCCGTATCTACCATTAAAGCATGATCTAACACTTTCGGCTTTAAATGCATATAAGCAGCAAATGAAGGAGACACAAACGATCGGTTTGCACCGGAATCAAATAACACCTTAGCATGTGTAGAATTTATTAAGAATGTACCTGTAACCACGTCCGGAGTTTCCTCCGCTTCTTTTGCTGTCATCCGAAATGAACGGCCTCTTGCTCTTGCTGGCTCTGACCTCGGTACTGTTGGTCTAACACCCGTTGCTCTGGTTGACGTGCCACCCAATGGTATTCTTCCCAGTGGACAATCCGATTGAAGATGATCTGGAGAATTGCATGCATAACAAAATCTAACCACCCGACAGTCTTTAGCAATGTGACCAATCTTCCCGCACTTATAGCAGTTTCTAGGATCTACTTGACAGCTTCCTTGGTGGAAACGGTGGCACTTTGGGCAAGGTCTTTCAGCTGCTCGAAAAGGTGGACGACTATCAAATCGCTGAAACCCAGACTTCTTCATATCGTGTGGTGGTCCTTCCCATTTTCTCTTTCCCGCACTCTTATCCCCAACATCCCTCTTATTGTCTCGCTCCACATTTTCCGCAGCATTTACTGCTTCTGAAAAAGTATTAGGTCTCGTTGCAGTCACTAACTTTCTAATCTCTGAATTCAATCCGAATACATACCTTTCCATCTTCATCTTTTCTGTGGCAACATAATACTCCCCAAAACGCGACTTTTCTAAGAAACGGGCAGTGTAATCTCTTACTGACAAATTTCCTTGTTGTAGGCTCAGGAATTCCTCTTCCAACTGTCTAACTGCGGCTTGCGGACAAAATTGTTCCTTAAATGCTTTCGAGAATTCGCCCCAAGTAAAAGTTGAATATACATCAGGTCCTTCAGAGTCAATGAGGGCTTCCCACCAATACAAGGCATCTGCTTTCAACATTGCTGTTCCATATAACACTTTATCTTCTTCCGCGCATTTACTGGTCTTAAATACAGCTTCAACCTCCTTCAGCCATCGCATTGCTTTTACTGGATCTTTGTCCCCTCCATAAGTGGGTGGTTTACAGCTTAAAAACATTTTATAATCACACTTTCTTGGTACTGATGTGACAATAGGTGTGATAGGCACTTCGTTTTCAAGGGTAGGGTCTGGTATTTCTGTTTCCGAATGGTGAGTCTGGTTAAACATAGCTTGTATATTTGCCTAAAGTCTTCCCATTTCAATCGCTAGGTCGTCTCTCGTAACAAACTCTGTGCCTCGCCCCTGTACTCTGCCCCCTGACCTACCTCTACCTCTTTCTCCCCCTCTTCCCCTTCCACCGGTTGTTGGATTAGATCTATTCGGATTTCCTTCCCCTTCTCGGTTTGTTTGTCTCGTTCCACTTGCCATTCTGTTGATTCAAACAAGGTTAATATACACATAAGCACATACCCCATATAATAAAGTATTCTGGTTCAAACACGTACCTGTAAGATCACAATTACACTGGCCAGGTGTAAATCTGAAATTACCTTACATGATGTTCCTTCTACCTTTTTATATTTAACATCCCAAGGTTCTATAATAACAAGGACATCCTACTTCGCATGCAGTTTAAGTCTAGGTACAGATACTAATACCTAAATCTCTTAAACTAAGGCTCTGATACCATCTGTAACATCCCTTAATCCCAACATACAAATTACATATATTTCACCACAAAATAACATATCATAATCCAAATACGGTCCCTTAAATTCTACCATTAAGGTCTTTCAGTACAAACTTTTTCGAATAAAGTAAAATACATAACAACTACTAAAAGTAACTGAAATCTTCATAGACATTCAACATCCACAAAAGCTAAACATGAGAAACTCTATCATAGTCTTTTGTTTGCTCCGTGACCTGGAATACATATTTTAAAACAAAAATGAGGGTTAGACCTTGAGGTCTAGTGAGAAAAATCCCCGTTAGTAAAAGAAAACATTTGCACATAATTCCCATAAGAATACCAAATATGACTCATGCAACATGTATCTTTCCATCTCTTTCTCTTTTCTTTTCCTTGGCCATATTAATTGGTAGCAAGCCAATTAATTAATTTACACCGCTGTACTAAATACAGCCAACACCACTGTCCCTCTGTACAGCCAACTTTCACCGGTCCTAAGCCCGGCCAACTAGTACTCATACAATGTAATATTCATGTAAACACTATATGCACCATATTACATTTAATCACATATATGTATTCCATTTGTAAACCTTTTAAAGAAAACTCACTTGATTATCTTAGTTCCAAAAACCCTTCCACGCTTTTATTGAGCTCTCCGATTCCTTCAGTCCCGGTTCACGGAATCTGTACCACATGAATACAAATATTTCCTTTTAAGACTAGAAGTCTCTAAGTTATGAAATCCTCGACTCAAATCGCAATGAACAGTACCAAGTCGCAATCTCCTATTGCGATTCCACCCTGAAGTCGCAACCCACTATTGCGATTCCACCCTGGAGTCGCAACCCACTATTGCGATTCCACCCTGGAGTCGCAACCCACTATTGCGATTCCACCCTGGAGTCGCAATCAACTACTGCGATCCCAAACTCGAATCGCAATCAACTACTGCGATTTCAAGCTAAGTCGCAAACGACCATTGCGACTTCAATGCCAAGTCGCAACCAACTGTTGCGACTTCGTTGAATGTCGCAGTCGTCTATTGCGACTTCGATGAATGTCTCAGTCTACTGTTTCATCCTAAAACCCAACTTTTTTGCAGTTTTATACTATGCATGTTTATGATACTTTGCAGATATGTTTTATACTACCATTAGAACACTATTCCAAACCCAAAATTGCCATAACTTCCTAAAATTACCAAAACCCACATCCACAACTTATAGTAAAACTTTTAAGAACTAGTATACATAAAGATGAGGTGATATAGGATTCTTACCTTCTGATTATACAGCTATTTAAGAACTTCTCCAGTAGATTAGGTATTGATCTTCCTTCTTAATTTCCTTCTTTCCTTTTTGATTCCTCTCGATTTCTTCTCTCAGCCGAATACACCACACATACACACACTAACACTTTTGTTAATAGTGTTAAGAAGGAGACACCTCATCATAATAGAATGAAAGTCGGTTTTGGCTAACAGGAGGTGTCACCCAAATACCAAATAAACCTTAAACTTGTTCCACTTAACAAAATATACCCCTAACTTCTATTAAAAATTTAAAACTTACCCCTTAACTTCTTACTCCTTAAAATACCCATATAAACTTATAAAATTTTCATATTTAAATTAAATAAAATACCTGGTTATTACAGGAATCAGCATCGGAACTCACGACTCGTGGTCTCCGACCCATGTGTCTTGGAATCAAATCGGCTTCAGGGTCATGGTCGGAGTCATCATCGTCATCAAAAAGCATAAAAGAAGCTACATCGTCATCAGAAGATGATGCAACAACATCGGCTGAATTCCAGGAGACATCATCGTCAAATATCCGAACTGGAGGAGGTCGAGGTGGTGGTTGAGCTGGTCTGGAAGAGGATGCATGGCCAACAGTCCGTAATCTTCTCCCGACTCTCTTTCTTTTAGTTCTCCTCACCTCTCGTTGTTCAGGAACCCCGTGTTCCTGAACCCCCTCGACATTCTGACCTCACCTCCTAGTAGGTTTGCATCTTGGGGAGGTCCCTCCGGCTCTGGCTGGACCACCAATGCATTTTCTAGCCTATACTGCCTAACTACCCAGGACTGTTGGTCAGCATATGCGAGTACGTCTTCTCGGATGACGACAATGTGAGCAAAATCAGCGTGCTTAGGCATCCGTATGTAATGCATGTACTGGCTCGAGCCTCGTGGAGCATCTGCACGTCGGGGTATCTCATGATTGTCTTCCATAATCTGATGAATCAGAATCTGGAAGAATCTATGATATGGAACGAAAGATCTATTCTTCTTCGGGCGTGCCTTGTCTTCGACTAGCTCGATTAGTTCATTCCAAATCAGGATAGCATAGTCGATGTTTCAGTTAAAAGCAAAGGCATGGAACATCCGTAGGATGGGCAGGTTCGTCTTGTCTAAGCCTGTGTGTTTGGAAGTCATACAACGGTTAAATATAGAGCATAGTGTGTACCATACTCTTGGAAGATAGTTGCGTCTGAACTGAGATGAACCGGTAAGAACTTGGTTGTCGGGGTATTGATATCCAAGACTTTTGATATCGGCGAATAGTTGTTCTTCGGTTACCGGATCCTCAAAGTTCTCGGAATATGGAAGGTTAAGTGCATGACGGAGTCCTCGTAGAGTGATTCGGGCGTCAAAGTGATCAACTCTGGCCGTGAAATGTGGTGTACGATGAGTCGGATTGAACTGAATTGTACCCCAGAATTGTTGAAGATAAATGGCCGGTACAAGCTCAACTCTGGTAAGTGCGGTTCGTAGAGGATGGCCGCGGATGATCTCTATGATTATCTGATAGTCGAAGGGAACCTCTAGATCTAGATGATGGTTGTTATCATCAAATCTCAGAAAATTCGCCCTCGGGAAAATTTCTTCATCCCGGTCACGAACATTTACGGACGGGTGGGATGAACGATGTGAACGGATGATGGTGTTCTCATCCGAGGAGTTCCCATCATGTTGAGCCATCTGAACCACTTCACAGTTTAGTACAGTTCCAAAGTTGATTTTGCCTTGAATTTTTTTTCAAAAAATCCCTAAGTCTTGGGCTTATCGCAACCCACACCAGAAGCCTATCGCAAGCAAAGGGTTATCGCAACGTGAATGTGTGACAAGAGGTTATCGCAACGCATGGGTTGCGATAAGATCTTGTCGCAACTCAAGGTTGCGATAAAGATGAACAATGACCATTGCGATACTTATGAGTATTTGAATACAAGTGCATTGCGACAATGTTGAACACCGAATAAAACCTAAGTGTTCAGGCCCAGATTTATCTTTTTCACACATATTGATGTTAAAACCTATATCACTAGACTCGCAATGACTTCGTGAGTAAACCCTAGCATTTCTAACAACATAAACACACCAACACATAGATTTACGCAGATATACAAAAAGTCGACCCTAAAACCCTAAAATAGACTATAGCATGCGTTTTAATGGATAAAATCGAGTGAGATTTTGAAGGGTTTACCTCGATGATGATCTGAATCGAATGAATGGAGTAGAAATTGCTAAAACGTCTTGGAAATCAAAAGGCACAGTAGCAGTTTAGAGAGAGAGAAGAGTGTTTGAGATGAGACAAAAATTGGAAAAACACTCCTATTTATTCGAAATTTGAATTTCAGTGACACGTGGCAAAGAACGATTGGTCCAACTTTTGACCTGCCACGTGTCAGGTTGTCGCAACGAACAAGTTGCAATAACCTTTCAATCTTATCGCAACAGGAGGTTGCGACAAGATACTGTTCCCCTTGTCTTATCGCAATGCAAGGTTGCGATAAGAAATCAACTTGGTTTTATCGCAACAGAGGGTTGCGACAAAACACTGTGCACAATGTTATCGCAGTAGAAGGTTGCGATAACAGTAACACTTGGACATTTTTCAGATAAAATTTTGAAAGATTTTATCACATTGGAAGATGTCCAACTTCCAATTGATTAAGCACTCAAGGTTTTTGAAATATATTCACTCCCCCTTAAATGATACAAGAATGTTTTGAAAAATTGATTTTCATCATTTAAGAGTTTGTGCAAAACAAATTAGAGAACATACCTTGTGATCGTCAAGTAAGGAGCACATGAAATCAACACTTACAACCTTTGTCAGATATGAACACTCCCCTATTCTTGTGCATACTCCTTATATTGTACTCCCCCTGAGACTATGAACACACCTTATGCAGACACAAGTATCGTAACAAGAATGTAAAGTGACAAAAAGAATAAGCATTGAAAACAACAAAGACATGAAAATAAAATATCTTATATTGAGAATAGAATGTGATGAAAATTTGAATGTATCAATCTAGATAGAAATAACTAGATTGAAATACACATATTTCCATCCATTATATGATCAATATAGAATATTAAACTTTCATGTTCAACATGCTGAGCTTGGATACTAAGAAATTAAATTGTTTTTCATCCAAGGCTTTCGTAAAGAGATCGGCAAGTTGATACTCAGTTGTGACAAAGTATAATTCAATCGTATCTTTTTCGACATGATCTTTAATAAAATGATACCTGATGTCGATGTGTTTGGTCTTTGTATGTTGGACAGGGTTAGCTGATATAGCAATTGCACTCTTGTTGTCATAGTAGATGGGGATCTTCTCATACTTGAAGTCGTAGTCTATCCGTTGAGTTTTCATCCACAGAACCTGTGAACAACAACTGGCAGCGGCAACATATTCTGCCTCCGCAGTTGATGTTGAAACCCAGTTCTGTTTCCTCGAAGACCAACTTACTAGTTTGTCACCCAAAAACTGCACATGACCATATGTGCTCTTTCGGTCTAGCATACTACCTCCATGATCCGCATCAGAATATGCAGTGAGTTTGAATCCCGTTCCCTTTGGGTACCACAGACCAAGGTACGGTGTCCCCTTCAAATATCAAAAGATCCGTTTAATAGCACCAAGATGTGATTGCTTTGGTTGTGCCTGAAATCTTGCACATAAACAAGTCGAAAACAATATATCTGGACGACTCACAGTAAGGTACATTAATGAGCCTATCATCCCTCTGTAATTCTTAACATGGTAATATCATCAAAGATGGGAGGGATCTTGAGAGGTGTGGAATCAATTTTGTTTCATCTTTTGGTAGGAAATTTGGGAACAATAGTGATACCCTCTTTGGAAAGAGAAATGGGTGGATAACTTTAGGTTAGCTGATAGATTCCTGAGACTTTTTCGCCTAGATACAAATTTGGATGCAAAAGTTAGTGATCGTAGAATTTCGAGTAATAGGGGTGTGTTTGGAATTGGAGTTAGAGTCGTAATCCTAGAGGAAGGATTTGTAATGACCCTGTGGAAGTTGCTTCTTTGTTACAAAATGTTCCTATTAACACTTTTGACAGGGATTCGGTTCGATGGTTCCTTAAAGAAGACAAAACTTTCCTAGTAAAATTTCTTAGAAATCTGATTGATACAACACTTTACCGGTGGCTGCTGAAAGTTTCTCAACTCCTTGGAATAAACTTGTGCCAATAAAAGTCAACATCTTCATCTGGAGGTCTTTGCTTCATCGCCTCTCGGTTCTTCAACAATTAGACACAAAGGAATCGACCTCAACTCGATTCTTTGTCCTTGCGCCGTGAGTTCATCGAATTGGTGGATAATTGTCTCTTGAAATATAATCATGCAACTTCGGGCTAGAATCAAATTTTCTTTTAGTGGAATTAGAACAGAGTTCTCCCATCCTCGATTTCGGAATTACTCTTGTTTGACGGTGGCAACGGTATTTCAACACCTCTAAAAAAATATTTGGCAAACGATTGTCTGGACTGATGCATATTTTATCTTCAAAGGGTTGCTTTGACTCAGTCATTTTTTCCATGCGCCCCTTCATTTCTCAATGTTGAATGAAAAATATTTTTTATCTTTACGTTGGACGTCACATATTTGTTTTAAAAAATTTATATAATTTTTTATTAATTATATTGATTTAACCAAACAACATCAATTGAATGCTTATTCATATTCATATTCTCTTACATTCCCATTTTCATTTTCATTTTCATTACTTAAAATGAACCAAACGCCCCCGAAGTTTTTGATAAGAATTCTATTATAAATATTTGAAAAAGAGGATCAATATAAAAACACAAAAATGGGTTGGAGATCCCTTATATAATATTTTTATTATATAATTAATGTTTGTAATCTGAAAAATATAAAATTTGTTGAAATTAAATTTTAGATTATTTTAGAGTAAACAAATTATTAATTAATTATTTAAGAGTAAAAAAATTGTTAGTTTTAGTTGACAAAACGTAAACAAATTATTACTTAATTAAAATTTTGTCATTTTATTAAATATGTTATTTTTAAATTATGTGATATTTATTTAATAATTATATAATATAATTATTATATTTTAAATAAATAGTATAATAACAAAAAAGTAAATTGCAATTTTGGTCCCCGTGGTCTGGTCTTTGTAAAATGACATATATGCTCTCATGTGCAAGGCACATGGGGGGAATTTAACAACTGCAATTAACGACTGTTAGACTTAGAGACCAAAACCGAGCACTTTTGCATACCACAAAGTTATTTCTTGCAATAAAATTTTTCTAAGGACCAAAAGTGAGAAAAACAACATACCATATGGACCAAAATTGCAATTTACTCTTCTTTTTAATTATTATATCATCCAGAATTTTAAAGGGAAATTAATTAAAATGCCCTAAGTCAAACATTGAGTTACCAAAATGCCCTAAGTTTTTTCCATTTTGCAAAAATACCCTAAATACCCGCGATGGATCCCGCGATCGCGGGCTAGGGCTGACGTGGCACGTATTTTGGCCACAAATTCCCCGCGGAGCCCCTCAACTTTGGCCGCGGTGCACTTTTGGTCCCTGCCCGCGATGGACCAAAAATTTACACTTTTGGTCCCTGAAAATTTACACTTTCAGCCCCTGTACTTAGACGAATCTTTCATGCTTTTACTGTTTTTTCCACAATTATTGTACTTTGAAGACCAATTTGTGGTTCAAATTCACTGGCGTGTTTGAGATTTCATCCATAAATATGTGTGAAATGCAATTCATAATTCACACCATTCCATCCTTCTTTCTTGCTTTCTTTCACTTGTTTTCTTTCATCAGTAACCAAATGGCATCGTCATCTAACCCATCGTCTACACCTGAAGGAATGCCACCTAGACTCTCCAGAAGGCGATAGCAGCAAAGGAAAAGGAGATAGACCAACTGACAGAAGAGTGGAAACAGATTATCGCCAGGAAGAAAGTCCACTTGACAAGGATCGAAGTGGAAGAAAAGGAGATCAAAAGGATGAAAGGGGATATAAAAGATAGGGATGCTCATGTCTTCAAAGGGTTGCTTTGACTCAGTCATTTTTTCCATGCGCCCCTTCATTTCTCAATGTTGAATGAAAAATATTTTTTATCTTTACGTTGGACGTCACATATTTGTTTTAAAAAATTTATATAATTTTTTTATTAATTATATTGATTTAACCAAACAACATCAATGGAATGCTTATTCATATTCATATTCTCTTACATTCCCATTTTCATTTTCATTTTCATTACTTAAAATGAACCAAACGCCCCCGAAGTTTTTGATAAAAATTCTATTATAAATATTTGAAAAAGAGGATCAATATAAAAACACAAAAATGGGTTGGAGATCCCTTATATAATATTTTTATTATATAATTAATGTTTGTAATCTGAAAAATATAAAATTTGTTGAAATTAAATTTTAGATTATTTTAGAGTAAACAAATTATTAATTAATTATTTAAGAGTAAAAAAATTGTTAGTTTTAGTTGACAAAACGTAAACAAATTATTACTTAATTAAAATTTTGTATTTTATTAAATATGTTATTTTTAAATTATGTGATATTTATTTAATAATTATATAATATAATTATTATATTTTAAATAAATAGTATAATAACAAAAAAGTAAATTGCAATTTTGGTCCCCGTGGTCTGGTCTTTGTAAAATGACATATATGCTCTCATGTGCAAGGCACATGGGGGGAATTTAACAACTGCAATTAACGACTGTTAGACTTAGAGACCAAAACCGAGCACTTTTGCATACCACAAAGTTATTTCTTGCAATAAAATTTTTCTAAGGACCAAAAGTGAGAAAAACAACATACCATATGGACCAAAATTGCAATTTACTCTTCTTTTTAATTATTATATCATCCAGAATTTTAAAGGGAAATTAATTAAAATGCCCTAAGTCAAACATTGAGTTACCAAAATGCCCTAAGTTTTTTCCATTTTGCAAAAATACCCTAAATACCCGCGATGGATCCCGCGATCGCGGGCTAGGGCTGACGTGGCACGTATTTTGGCCACAAATTCCCCGCGGAGCCCCTCAACTTTGGCCGCGGTGCACTTTTGGTCCCTGCCCGCGATGGACCAAAAATTTACACTTTTGGTCCCTGAAAATTTACACTTTCAGCCCCTGTACTTAGACGAATCTTTCATGCTTTTACTGTTTTTTCCACAATTATTGTACTTTGAAGACCAATTTGTGGTTCAAATTCACTGGCATGTTTGAGATTTCATCCATAAATATCAGTGAAATGCAATTCATAATTCACAACATTCCATCCTTCGTTCTTGCTTTCTTTCACTTGCTTTCTTTCATCAGTAACCAAATGGCATCGTCATCTAACCCATCGTCTACACCTGAAGGAATGCCACCTAGACTCTCCAGAAGGCGATAGCAGCAAAGGAAAAGGAGATAGACCAACTGACAGAAGAGTGGAAACAGATTATCGCCAGGAAGAAAGTCCACTTGACAAGGATCGAAGTGGAAGAAAAGGAGATCAAAAGGATGAAAGGGGATATAAAAGATAGGGAGGCTCGTATTCGTCGAGAAAAAGAAGAAATTCACCATTGTACGCAAGACTTCGCAATTCTTCAAGCGAAGATAAGCGACAAGCAAAGTTGGATTGATCAAACTAAAGCAATTTTTTAGTAGGTGGTGGTACGGGTGTTGCTTTAGTACTTTGTTGTTTTGTATTTTTTTTACTGTGTTGTTGTTTGTATTTTTTTTGTTTTTTGTATTTTTTTACTGTGTTGTTGTTTTGTATTGTTTTACTGTGTTGTTTGTATTTTTTTTGTTTTGTATTTTTTTTTACTGTGTTGTTGTTTGTATTTTTTTGTTGTTGTTAATTTCTCTGAAAAGTAGTTTTTAAGCCGCTGAACCACGGTTAGATTGGATACATCATGCAAGGTCAAGTCAGAGGTTACCTCATTCGGATAAACAAACATGGGGTATTGTTTGTTAATGATGCTAGATTTTGGTAGCCGTACTCTATCCACGTGGGCCTACTCCTCTTGTAGAATATATGACAACCCTCAACTCATTTGCTAAAGAGTGTGCGGGTTGTGGTACACAATGGCCATACGTGGTTGCAAAAACAGAAAGATTGAAGATGAAGAACATGTTGGATGGAATACAAACTAGCTGTGTTATCAATGTTCATTTAAAAGCATATGTATGTGTGTATATATCTAATATAAATATATTTATCATTTACAAACTAGCTGTGTTATCAAAGTTCATTTAGAAGCATATGTATGTGTGTATATATATCATTTACAAATCAGTGTTTAGATCAACAGTATCATATGTGTTTGTTTCATATAGTTCAGCTGTGACGGGCCCGGGGTGTGACTGACAGAATGTCTCCTTGGCACGGTTGAAGGGGCGGGATTTGGACACTCTCCACGAGTGTGTCCTACGCATTGGCACCGAGTACATCTTCGTTGTATCGAACTTTCACCACGTGATGGACGTCGGTCGTTCTTTCTCGGTCTCCCGGCCCTGTTCTTATCCATTAAAGGTGGATAGCAAGGTGGAAGCGGGTCGGGTGGATACACCCATGCTGCAGGGGGTCCAGCTGGGTTTATTACCTCCACGTATGTTTTTCGGTAATATTCGGACGTGAAGAAAGGTACAACCAAGTCGCTGCAATCTGTACGACTCATATATCTTGCTGCAGCGATGGCATGGTCGCACGGTAACCCAGATTTATCCCATTCGCGACACGAACAAAGGTGGTCTTCCATATTCACAATCGCGTGAATATAGTCATCATGCACCTCGTACTTCCCATACCCGATTGCTCTTACCGGCCATGTCGCCGCACGACGCGCCCTGTACTGAACGATATTCTCCGCCGTTGGTGTGAGTGCATTTTGCATCTCAGCTCCTTTTAGGCGTCGAATTTGGTACCACTCTTGTTGAAAGGCCCGAAAGTAGTCCATAAGATTAACAATCGGACATCTACGCGCAAAACGGGAGAGTACATTCACAGACTCTGCACTATTCGAGGTCAGAATGTCATACCGTTGTCCAGGAAAATGGGCCGCATACCACCTCTCCGGTCCAGCTTTGTCAAAGACTTTGGCTGCTTCCTTGGCACTGTATCGTAGCATATTCATGTACTTGTTAAACTCCCGATCCGTATATGCTCTGCATGCCGCCCAATAGACATCCTTGTAGGTGGTAATACGTTTGTCCTTGGATTTGGCGTTCATCTCCAAATGTCGACAGCATATGGCGTGAGGGGCGTTTGGGTACATGGCAGAGATTGCGGCGCTTATGGAAGGAGCCCTGTCAGACATAAACACCAACCCTTGCGGGTCTCCGATAGCTTGTCTCAACATGGACATAAACCAAGTCCACTCGTCCCCGGTTTCAGACTTGCCTACGCCGAAAGCTACTGGGACGATGGAGTTATCCCCGTCCATGGCAACCGCCAGGAACATCATACCCAAGTAACGGCCCTTTAAATGGGTTGCATCTATTATCAGGACACGACGTAGATTTGCCAGAAATGTGCGGATCTGCAAAAACATAGGTGGTTTTCATTTGTAAATGTTATAGTTTATAATGTGTAAACATATGACGTGTAAAAATACGTACTGCGGGTCCAAGGGCCACGAAGCACATCTCAAACCGTCCACGTGAATTGGTCCGTAGCTGCGTGATAGTACCAGGGTTCTGCAGCTGCAAATTATATAAATATGTCGGGGGTCGTTCATACGACTCCTCGAACGTGCCTCTCACCATAAACAGTGCATGACATCGTGCACGCCACGCTTGGTGGTAATCAATCGTGACGCCGAACTGTCGGTGAACGTCGTGGACGATGTCCTTTGGACGCAATGACCTGCTAACATCAAGAAATTTATTTTTCAGGATCGCACCCAAAGTCTTTTTGCCGGCTTGTT
Source organism: Saussurea involucrata (assembly GCA_033807775.1). Classification (NCBI taxonomy): domain Eukaryota; kingdom Viridiplantae; phylum Streptophyta; class Magnoliopsida; order Asterales; family Asteraceae; genus Saussurea; species Saussurea involucrata. The sequence goes on along the minus strand of CM066315.1, from coordinate 27,748,903 downwards.
TGTGGTGGGGATTAAGTTGCGTTCTCGTACAAGTGTGTACGTCGTGCAACTTTTTAATCATTATCGCCCCTCCTTTGGGACCCGTGTGAATCGCGTACAACCTCCACTCACACTTTTCTCTGGCACATTCAACTACGTATCTGCTTTTGTCAGATGACCGCACGTGACTTTGGAAACCCTCTTCCAAGAACTTGAGTCCGATCTGACTTGCCAAGAGATCATTCGAATCGAATATCTGACCTGCTTTTAACCTTTCACTGCGAATATAAGGTGTAGGTTCGTAGGTTTGTCTCTGGGTAATGGAGTCTGGAAGAATAGGGGGCATATCAAAAAAGTCATTTATCTGACTACATGATTTTCTACTAGGGGTATATTCTTCGTGATCATCATTATCGATGTCTGATCTGTCTATTTCAGAATTACCCGTTCTGAAAACGTGGGTTTCGTCATCAGCAACTCCAGCAGTACGCCCTTCGTGTGGTTGTGGTGGTTGTTGTTGAGAATCAGGCTGCTCTATTTGGAGGTCTTCGTCGTCGTCACCGTCGTCATCACCGTCGTCGTCACCGTCGTCATCACCGTCGTCGTCACCGTCGTCGTCACCGTCGGATACGCCGGGATACACAAAAAGTAATGGGGGCCTTTCTGAATCGACTGCAAGGTGCAGAAAAGTAGAGATATCCCCATCGTTGGATAAATCCACAAATGACCCATCGCCATTTTTAAACACTAACTTGCAAACATCAGAAGAGTTGATTCCACATTTTTGCATAGCGTATGCAAGAAATTTCTGATAAGTATAGTTTACTGACACTTTTACACCATGCTTAGATTTATAAGCAAAATTCCACTCATTGTTATCTTGCTCCCATTCACCATCAAAACAGAAATATAGCTTAGCTTTTGCAACAGATGAACTCATTTTTTCAGTAGTATTTCAAACACAAAATATTGCAGAAAGAAATCAAGAAAGAAGTATGAAATCGGTGTGTGGATTATGGATTGCATTTTACATCTATTTATCAATGAAACAACCAACATTGATGACAACCAATCTCTCATTTCATCCACAAACTGGTATTCCAAAAACACTGATTTAACATTGATGAAAACATGCCAATGAATTTCAACCACAAATCGGTCTTCAAAGTACAATAATTGTGGAAAAAAACAGTAAAAGCATGCAAGATTCGTCTAAGTACAGTGGCTGAAAGTGTAAATTTTCAGGGACCAAAAGTGTAAATTTTCAGGGACTAAAACTGTAAAATTGGCCCATTGCGGGCCATCGCGGGCTGCGATCGCGGGCAGGGACCAAAAGTGCACCGCGGCCAAAGTTGAGGGGCTCCGCGGGGCATTTGTGGCCAAAATACGTGCCACGTCAGCTGGATCCCGCGATCGCGGGATCCATCGCGGGTATTTAGGGTATTTTTGCAAAATGGAAAAAATTTATGGCATTTTGGTAACAGTTAGTCAAACTTAGGGTATTTTAATTAATTTCCCAATTTTAAAAGATAGTTTTTTTCATTATACCTATGTTATTTAATTATTGTGTTGAAATTAATGTAGCACGCCATTATTACTAACAACTTTTAATTGATTTATTTTATGTATACAAATACACCTACCAAGTTTTTGTCTTTCATTTGGTGGAAAAAACGTTAAATCAATTCAGTTCTTATTTGCTAGTTATATGTATCCAAAACATTGGTAGTTAGCTAGTTAGTCTTTAGTCCCCAACATTGACCTGCAATAATCAATTCAGTTCTTATTTGAGGTAGTTGATTTTGCCGAGAAAGGCGTAAGACACTTGAGAGAAGTTGAATGAGTTAAACCGTAAGCCGCACATGGAAATATATTGTAGTTTGGTCAACGTTGGCGTTGGTAATATTGTTGGTATTCAATATTAAGAATTAAAAGCTAATAAAAAAATAATGAAACACCCAACCTCCAAGTATAAATGGCAGTAGTTTCTCCTACTTTGAAGACAATCCAGCAGGAAAGGAAAGCTCAAAGCATCTCTTTCAGGTACCTATTTGGTCTTTAATAGCCAAACTAGTTGAACTGCATGGTTATGAATCTATTTAAGAATGTGTTCTGATTTGTCTCTCTTTTTCTGGCAGGTTCTTTGATTTCCTTGGAAACGATGGGAGCAGGTGGGCGAATGAATGACTCTACGAAGGCCAAAGATGTCTTCAGACATGTTCCGGTGGAGAAACCTTCATTTGGGATTGCTGATCTGAAGAAGGCAATACCACCACATTGTTTCAAGCGATCTCTTACCACCTCTTTCTACTACCTTTTCCGGGATTTGGGTCTCATCTACTCTTTCTACTATATTGCAACAAATTACATTACCCTTCTCCCTCAACCCTACTCATATGTAGCATGGCCACTTTACTGGATCGCCCAAGGTAGCATTTGTATGGGTTTATGGAATATCGTCCATGATTGTGGTCATCACTGCTTTAGCGATTACCAGTTGCTTGATGACACCGTTGGTTTCATTTGCCACTCCCTTCTCCTCACTCCATACTTCTCCTTCAAATACAGTCACCGTACTCACCATGCTAACACCAGTTCACTCGAAAAGGATGAAGTATGGGTCCCAAAACGCAAGCACGATACATGGTTTTACGAGGTTCTCAGCAACCCAGTGGGCAACCTTATCATGCTTATATTTAGATTGCTTTTTGGGTTTCCCTTGTACTTCATGTTCAATCTTCACGGAAGGATATACAAAGGTTTCCCAAGTCACTTTAACCCACTAGGTCCTATCTTCAACGACCGAGAGCGTGCTCAAATTTGGCTTTCCGATGCTGGCGTTCTTACTGTTCTATATGCACTCTACCGTATTGGGGCAAAAGAAGGTCTCAAATATGTGTTTTATATCTATGGATATCCCTTGGTGGCTATGAGTGCTTTCTTCATCATGTTCACATATCTACACCACACTCATCCTTCCATCGCTCACTATGATTCGTCCGAGTGGGATTGGTTGAGAGGTGCTTTATCCACAGTTGATAGGGATTATGGGATATTGAACAATCTCTTCCATGACGTAACAAGTGCTCATGTGGTGCACCATTTATTCTCGAGCATTCCACATTATCATACAGTAGAGGCCACGCAATACATCAAACCAATCTTGGGTGACTACTACAACTACGATTATACTCCTATTCTCAAGGCAATATGGAGAGATACCAAAGAATGCCTCTACATTGAAGAGGATCCTGAGAAAAAGGGTGTATACTGGTTCCGCAAGTAGTCATGCCTGAATAATTGTTCGATAAAGTAGTATATACTCTTATAATTTCGTTGATGCCGGAATAATTGTTCCACTACTCGCACATGGTACGCACCCATGTTTGTGTGTAGATTTGTAGATTATTCCTTTTTTTCCCCTAATTAATGAATATTTGTGGTTTATGATACGAATGTTGATTTCTGCCTCCTTTTATCTCCTTACATCCCCCCCCCCCCCCCCCCCCCCCCTCTCTTTCTATAGCATTGTTCGACGTAAAAAATAAGAGCCGTTTGTTGAATGTTTCTATTCACAATTAATGTTAAAACAGAAGATACCCAGATGGCCTTTCGTTCTAAAGGACCCTTGATGAATGAGTTTAATTGTACCTTGAAAAAAATGTAGAGTAGTCGACTGGAAATAGGGCGTGCCAGGGTGTTCCTATGTGAGATGCAAAAACATGTTGTAACTTTTTGATACAGGGAGAAATCGAAGGGTTTTCATAAATAATTGGGAAAGAAAAGAAATAAGTTCGAAAAAGAAAACGAGCTCGAAAGAGACTCGGAATTTGGCATCGGAAAAGGAGCGAGCATAAAACATTGAATATAAGAAGCGGACGATACGGATCGAGATTCAAATCGAGAGGCAAGTCGAAAAACGGGAAAACAAGAAAACCATCGGCGCTAGTGGCGGCGCCATCTGACCCGCGCCACAGGCCGCGCCGGGAGCTGTTTGGTATAACGGCGCGCACGCCGTCGCTAGACAACCCGCCCCACAAGGTGTGCCGGGGTTTGTTTCCGTTTCATCCCAATTTCAAGTTTCCCACGTGACCAACTTTCCCATTCCACAAGTTTCCTCACGTGACCAACTTTCCCTTTTCATATTGCGGAAGGATCGACAAGCGTCTAAACCCTTTTGATAAACGAGAATTACGACGTAAAACTCGAAAAATTAGAGAATCCACTTTAAAAGAAAAACAAACTTTATTGAATAATTGATTGATTAACAAAGAAACCCTAATACCCTATTTATAATCTAAAATAATAGAAAGATAAATACTAAACTTAATAAAAGGATAATTAAGAAAACTTAAACTAAACCTAATCCTATTAGAACTATAATTAAAGGAAACTAACAACTTGAATAAATAAATATGAAAAGGGAAAGTTGGTCACGTGAGGAAACTTGTGGAATGGGAAAGTTGGTCACGTGGGAAACTTGAAATTGGGATGAAACGGAAACATACCCCGGCGCACCTTGTGGCGCGGGTTGTCTAGCGCCGGCGTGCGCGCCGTTATACCAAACAGCTCCCGGCGCGGCCTGTGGCGCGAGTCAGATGGCGCCGCCACTAGCGCCGATGGTTTTCTTGTTTTCCCGTTTTTAGACTTGTCTCTCGATTTGAATCTCGATCCGTATCGTCCGCTTCTTATATTCAATGCTTTATGCTCGCTCCTTTTCCGATGCCAAATTCCGAGTCTCTTTCGAGCTCGTTTTCCTTTTCGAACTTGTTTCTTTCTTTCCCAATTATTTATGAAAACCCTTTGATTTCTCCCTGTATCAGTCACCCTCACTTGAAAAGAACTCGTCCTCGAGTTCACTTGAAAAACAGCCTTACTCGGCTCGTAGAACATGCGTTTCGTCAAACCGCTTGGATGCACAACTCGATCTTCAAAATTTAGAATTTTCGACCGGTCTTCAAATTCCAACGGCGGTCGTTGCAATTCCTTCCATACGAGTAATAACTTATTAAACTCGAAAGGGTAAGAAACGTGAGTAACTTTACCGGAAACTGTATCGGTTTGAACCGAAGCCTTCGGTGCTTGAATAATGAGAGCATCACCTTTAGGATCATCGTTCTTGACATCTTGTGACAACGGTTTCATTGGCTCGAGAATGTCTTCCATTAGCTTCCTTTCGGTTTCTTTGACCGTGGACCCGAAATCTGTCGTCGGCTCTTTCGGATCGGTATAGGTTCCATGGTGTGATTTTGTTTCGAAAGGAGCGACTTTATCTTCACCCTTGTCCGGCAAGACTTCCTCTTTTTCCGGTGGGTTTTCCGGAATGGGCGGTTGATTGGATAGGGAAGAAATTGAACTCATAATACGATTATTATCGTTGCCCTTCTTATTGGTGCTCTCATCGAAGCTGTCAACTGGTCTCATGGCAATTTTGAGTTCGCCCCAATGAAATAGTACAATGTCGTGTCGACGCTTGTAAGTGGCGTTGGTATCGAATTGCCACGGTTGACCTAAAAGAATGTGGCAAGCGTCCATATCAAGGACGTCACATTGTACCTCTTCTCGATAGTGTTTGCCAATGGAGATGGGTACCCGACAAGTTTGTGTGACGTTAACTTGAAAGCCATACTTGACCCACCCAAGAGAATATGGAGCTTCATGGGGTTGAGTGGGTAGATTAAAGTAGTCGACCAATTTCTGGGACACGAGGTTCACACAACTTCCATTGTCGATAATTAAGTTACATACCTTTTTGTGTACCGAACGATGAGACCGGAAAAGATCTTCGTGTTGGCTTTCTTCCTTTGCCGAAAGCAGTATTCGTTGAAGTTCGACGTGGATCTTTTCTCGGGAATCTTCCTCCTCCTCATCCTCGGATTCGGAATTCGATAGATTAACCCGGTTATGGTTGCTATCGTGCGGAACCCTAACCGGTCCTTCAAACCTGTCTCTTCTCCGACGGTCGTCGTTGACGATATTGGGTTGAAGCCTATTTACAACCGCTATCAGATTCGCGAGTGTTGTGGATAAGGCCACATCCATCTCAACTATGTCTGCTTTAGTAGCGGGTTGTTGATCTGCCATGATGGTTAAAAGACAGGCGAATCCTGCTCTGATACCACTTGACGCAGCGTAGGTTTGCAAAAGGATCGACAAGCGTCTAAACCCTTTTGATAAACGAGAATTACGACGTAAAACTCGAAAAATTAGAGAATCCACTCTAAAAGAAAAAACAAACTTTATTGAATAATTGATTGATTAACAAAGAAACCCTAATACCCTATTTATAATCTAAAATAATAGAAAGATAAATACTAAATGTTGGGAACTGAAGATATGCTAAGTATGGTTAGTACTGCTAAGACAATATTACTACTGCCAGTTCTTCGTTACTACTGCTATTCAAGGTTACTACTGCTAGACAAGGTTAGTACTGCTAGACCAAATTACTACTGCTAGACACGGTTAGTACTGCTAGACCAAGTTACTACTGCTAGACATGGTTAGTACTGCTGAGCTGAGATACTACTGCTAGAAGACTGTGAAGGTTAATACTGCTGAAGGTCGTTAATGCTGCTGAGCCAAATCATTGTTAATACTGCTGACTTGATAAGTTTGGTATGCGATACTTTTGGGGACAAAGAAGGAATTGATCAAGATATGTTTAACGAAGATTCAGAAGATCAATTTACTTTTGATAGTTATCTTGTAATTACTTTTGTATAAATAGTATTGATAGATAGCTATTAGAATAGAAGATACACGACAAAACAGAATACAAGATACACGATATAGAGAACAGTTATTCAAAAGGTTGTTTAGCTATTCAGAGAGAATTAACCTCAAGATCATAGATCCTATTTCTAGAGAAGTAGAAGTCGTCTTGTTGAGCTTGTTCAACAAGATTGAGGTTTGGTGTAAAGCTTGTAATACAGTGTGATATATACCGTGTGTTGAATTCTATTGATTGTTCTTTAATTGATTTAGAGTTCTATTCCGCAAGATTCTCTAAATTCTGTTTCTAAGAAGTTTAATTCTTGTTAAGAATCGATCCTGACAAGTGGTATCAGAGCCTTGGTATCTTAGAAGCTATGGACAATTCAATGGATACTCACAGTACTCTTGTTTCAAAGGTTCCCATGCTCAAACCCAATGAATTTGACATGTGGAAACTGAGAATCAAGCAGTACATTCTTCTTACTGATTATGCAATATGGGACATCATAGAAAATGGCCCATGTAATGAAGGAAAGATTGGAGCAGATGGAAAGAGACCTCCTCCCAAGACAGATGATGACAAGAAAGTCAGACAAACAGAGATGAAGGCCTTAAGCACTCTGCTTTTGGCTATTCCTAATGAGTACCAACATCAATTCCAACACTGCACAGATGCACAGATGTTGTGGAATGCTCTGGAGAAAAGATTTACTGGCACAAAGAGCACAAAAAGAAATCAAAAGGCTATTCTCAGGCAACAATATGAGAACTTCATGTCTGCAAAGAATGAGTCTATGACTCAAACTTTTGACAGATTTAACAAGTTGATTGGAGAATTAGCTACTGTGGGTGTACACATGGATGCTGATGATGTCAATAGAAAGTTCCTTAGGTCATTGGGAGAAGAATGGACCATGTACACAGTCTCATTCAGACAGAATGACCAATTGGAGGACAAAGAGCTAGATGACCTCTACAATGATCTGAGAGTATTTGAGGCTGAAGTTGAAGCCAAGAAAAGGCCATCTGGATTTGTTTATAATGCTGCTTTATTATCTTCATCCTCTGATAATGCTGCTAATCCTGATTCTGTTAATACTGCAGGTTCTGTTAATGCTGCTGGTGGAACTAATCAAGAGAAGACTACAAATTCTGTACTAGAAGCATTCTTTTCTAGTCATGTTCACTCTTCTCTAATCAATGATGATTTAGAGCAGATTAATGCTGATGATCTGGAAGAGATGGACATCAAGTGGCAGATGGCTATGCTATCAATGAGGGTGAAGAAATTCATCAAAAGGACTGGGAGAAACAACTTTTCCCATAGAAGAGAAGATGGTGCAGGCTTTGACAAGTCCAAGGTTGAGTGTTATAAGTGTCACAAGATGGGACACTTTGCCAGAGAATGCAGAAGTGGAGGATCACATCAACAGGCTCCAAATGGAAACCAAAACAGAAGCTCCTCTCAAGCCCTTGTTTCTCAACAAGGAATGGGATTTGATTGGAGTGATCAAGCTGAGGAAGCCTGTCAGAATCAAGCTCTTATGGCAGAAGTATCTGATATTCCCACTGAGGTACAATCTAAACTCTGTTCTCAAGCTTGCATTGATGCTGTTAAAAGATATAGGGATCACAATCAGGGTATGTGTGATAACCTTAAGAGGCTAGAGAAAGATGTGAAAGATTATGTTAGGATTGTAGAAAGGTTTGAGGAACAGATTAGAGCTTTTCAAGCTAATGAACTTCAACATCACTATGATACTAACTATTGGAAGTGGGAGAAGAATGAGTATGAGATTAAGCTGAAAGTGTCTGGGGAGGAGAATGAGAAATTAAAAGAAGAGCTTAAGAAGGTTAAACTTGATGTTGAAAAGTTTACCTGTGCTTCTAAAACCATGGATACCATCATTAAGGCTCAAATCCATGACAAGATGAAAGTAGGGATAGGGTACAATGCCACACCACCACCCTACAATAACAACTACATACCTCCTAAGTCTGATTTGTTAGAGACCAAGGATAGGAAGGATCCTGAATTAAAGATTAATATAGATCCTTGTGAAGAAACAGTAGTTGTTGAGGATGAAACTGACAAAGTAGAATCTGATGAGGAATCTGAAAGTCCATGTGTTGAGAACACTGAGATCAAAAGGACTGAAAAGGAAAAGGGAGTTCATTCCACACAGCCCAAAGTTGTGAACTCTAATACTTGTAAACAGTGTTCTTGCAGGAAATCTAAAGAGAACAAGCCCCAAAAACATGATAATCAGAGGGGAAATCAAAGGAACTGGAATAACCAGTGGGCTATGAGACAAGGAGTTGATCTGAACAGAATTAACAGGCCAAAACCTTGTTTCATCTGTGGTAAGCTAAATCATTTAGCCAAACACTGTTATTTCAATCCTGTTAACCAAAGGTTTAATGCTCAAAGATCTTTTCAAAAACCTGGTGGTTACAGAAAGAATGGTGGCTATAAAAAGTCTGCAAAGAAAAATGTGGCAAAGAAACAAGATAAACCCAAGAGCCACATAAAGAAAACGACTGAAAAGGAATGTGGTACTATGTGGGTTCCAAAAGGCACTAAAAACAATACTGCTGCTAGCAGTGTTAGTACTGCTAACACTGTTAGTACTGCTTCAAAAGTTGGTGCTGCTAGCAGTGTTAATACTGCTAGTAATCATTCCAAAGTTAGTGCTGCTAGCAGTATTAATACTGCTAGTAATCAGTCCAATGTTAGTGCTGCTAATACTTTTAGTGCTTCTTCTTCAGATAGTACTGCTGCTAGCAGTATTAACTCTGTTAATACTGCTTCTAGCAGTGTTAACTCTGTTAATACTGCTACCTCTGTTAGTACTGCTGCTACTGCTGCTAACAATACTGCTGTTCCCAGTATTAGTACTGCTAGCACTGTTAGTACTTCTGAGGTTAATACTGCTGCTAGTGCTGCTACACCAATAATTTTGACAAAGTACTCCAGTACTGCAGTACCTAAATTTGAAAATCTCATCAAAACCAAGTGCAAGTACTTTGATGAGCAAGGGAGACCCAAGACCACTTCGGCTTGGGTTCCCAATAAAACTAACTGATTTATCTTGATGTGCAGGGCAACCAACAGCTCAAGGGGAAGAGCATTTGGCATGTTGATAGTGGTTGCTCCAGGCACATGACAGGTAACATGGCCTGCCTCAAAAATTTCAAAAAGATTGATGGAGGACATGTTGCATTTGGGGATAATCCTGCTGGTGGAAAGATAAGTGGTAAGGGTGATGTTTCAAAGGGAAAGATGACCTTTGAAGATGTGTACTATGTTGAACAATTGAGATACAACCTGTTAAGTGTATCACAGTGTGATATATACCGTGTGTTGAATTCTATTGATTGTTCTTTAATTGATTTAGAGTTCTATTCCGCAAGATTCTCTAAATTCTGTTTCTAAGAAGTTTAATTCTTGTTAAGAATCGATCCTGACAAGTGGTATCAGAGCATAGCATATTGTTTACTGATTCTGAATGTATTATCCTTGCTCCTGGATACAAAGTGGTTGATGAAAACATGATACTTCTGAGAACTCCTAGGAAGGATAATGTTTATTGTTTAGATTTGGAAAGTGTATCATCTGATTCATCCCTAAATTGTTTAGTTTCAAAAGCTTCTTTGGATGAATCATCACTTTGGCACAGAAGGATGTGTCACATGAACTTTAAAACAATGAATAAACTTGTTAAGAATAACCTTGTAAGAGGTTTGCCATCCAAAGTCTATTCATGTGATGATCATTGTGTTGCTTGTCTCAAAGGCAAACAACACAAAACTTCTCATAAGACCAAAGAGATAAACACTATCTCAAATCCTCTTCAACTGTTACATATGGATCTGTTTGGTCCTACTAATGTGATGAGTATTGGCAAGAAATCATACTGCTTAGTTATTGTTGATGATTATTCTAGATTTACTTGGGTATATTTTCTGAGAACTAAAGATGAGACAAGTGGACTGATCAAATCTTTTATTCTCAAAATTGAAAACCAATCAAATCAAAGAGTGAAAGTCATTAGATCAGATAATGGAACTGAGTTTAAAATTTTTGATCTAAACACCTTTTGTGAAGAAAAAGGAATTGAGAGACAATACAGTGCTCCTAGGACTCCACAATAAAATGGTGTTGCTGAGAGAAGGAATAGGACACTGATTGAGGCTGCTAGATCTCTGTTAGCTGATTCAAAGTTACCAATTACTTTTTGGGCAGAAGCAGTTAATACAGCCTGCTATGTTCAAAACAGAGTTTTAGTTGTAAAGCCTAAAAACAAGACACCTTATGAGCTTTTCCATAAAAGGAAACCATATATTGGATTTTTTTAAACCATTTGGATGTCCTTGTACTATTCTCAATACCAAATCTCACTTAGGCAAGTTTGATAGCAAAGCAGATGATGGTTTTCTTGTTGGGTATTCATCTCAAAGTAAGGCCTACAGAGTTTTTAATACCTCTTCTAGAATAATTGAAGAAAGTGACAATGTCAAATGCAATGAGAACACACCAAATCCTATTGGTTCAGGTCCTAATTGGCTATTTGACATTGATTCACTCACTAATTCTTTGGGTTTCAGTAGTGATGTATATGCAGGACAAAGGGATACACCAACATCAGAACACAGAATTCAATCTGTGATATTTCCACTCCCTTCCATTGATCCTGTTGAATTCTGTGAACACCAAGAGGAGACTGAACCTATTCAGAATGAAGAAGAGAGGAGAGCAGAGGAAAATCAGTCTTCAGGTCCAAATTCCAGAGAATCTGAGGTGACTGAAGAAGCAGAAACAAATCCAGAATTAAATGAATCAAATCTGGATGGGAACATACAAGAGGAAGCTGGTCATCCAACAAGAACTCAGAAAAATCATCCTCCTGAGTTGGTGATTGGAGATATTGCATCTCCCATGATGACTAGAAAGCAAAGCAGACTCCAAGAATTGCAAGAGCAGCAAAATACAGTTAATACTGTTCTTACTTGCTTTCTGTCCCAGATTGAGCCCAAAAAGGCTTATGATGCTATGAAAGACCCAAGCTGGATAGAGGCAATGCAAGAGGAGCTGCTACAGTTCAAATTACAGGATGTTTGGGACTTGGTAGACCTTCCAAAAGGTCATAGAGCAATTGGCACCAAGTGGATTTTTAGGAACAAGAAGGATGACAGAGGGATTGTGATCAGAAACAAAGCTAGACTGGTTGCACAAGGGTACACTCAGGAAGAAGGAATAGATTATGAGGAAGTCTTTGCTCCTGTGGCAAGGATTGAAGCAATCAGGTTATTTCTAGCCTATGCCTCATACATGAAGTTCAAAGTGTACCAAATGGATGTCAAAAGTGCATTTCTGTATGGAAGTATTGAGGAAGAAGTATATGTCTGTCAACCCCCTGGATTTGAGAATCCATTGCACCCTGACAGAGTATACAAGCTGAAGAAGGCTCTCTATGGTTTGCATCAAGCCCCAAGAGCATGGTATGACACTCTGTCTACCTATCTCTTGAAAATGACTTTGAAAGAGGAATAATTGACAAGACCCTGTTTATCAAGAGGAGAAAGAGAGGTACTTTACTTGTTCAGATCTATGTGGATGACATCATCTTTGGATCCACCAATGATCAAATGTGTAAAGAGTTTGAAGAATTGATGCACAAAAGCTTCAAGATGAGTTCCATGGGAGAACTTACATTCTTTCTTGGGCTTCAGGTAAAACAGAGGAAAGATGGGATTTTTATTAGCCAATCCAAGTATGTGAAAGACATCCTGGACAAGTTTGGTTTATCAGACTCAAAGCCAGCAAGCACTCCAATGGAAACACATAAACAGATCACTGCAGATCTTGAGGGGGAGGCTGTGGATGTCCATCATTACAGATCAATGATTGGATCTCTCATGTATCTCACAGCCTCTAGACCTGACATTATGTTTTCAGTCTGTGTTTGTGCCAGATTTCAGGTTTCTCCTAAGCAATCACACCTTCATGCTGTCAAGAGAATATTCAGATACTTAAAAGGTCAACCTAGATTAGGTCTCTGGTATCCTCATGAATCCTCTTTTGACTTGCTTGCATATTCAGATAGTGATTTGGGTGGAGCCAACATGGATAGGAAGTCTACTTCAGGTGGATGTCAGTTTTTGGGTACAAGACTAGTATCTTGGCAGTGTAAGAAACAAACCACAGTGTCCTTATCTACCACAGAGGCTGAGTACATAGCTGCTGCAAGCTGCTGCTCTCAGGTTCTATGGATTCAAAATCAGATGTTGGACTATGGGGTAACATTTCTTCACACTCCAATCTTCATTGATAACAACAGTGCTATCAGCATTGTTAATAATCCAGTCAAACACTCAAAAACAAAGCATATAGAGATAAGGTATCACTTTATAAGAGACTGCAATGAAAAGAAATTAATTCAGGTTGCTAAAGTTCATACAAATGACCAGTTTGCTGATCTATTCACAAAAGCTTTTGATGTGGGTAGATTCACCTTTTTGGTAACAAGTGTGGGCATGATCAACCTAGAATAAATTTATGACTTTCTGTTTTTATACCTGTATTTCTTCATATATTTGGTGCTACTAACTTTCTTTCTCAGGATCCTCTGTTTCCCTCAGATTACCAAGTGCAGAAAAGTGCAAGTGTAGTTACTACTGCCTGTGCAGCGTTACTACTGCTAGTGCAGAGTTACTACTGCCTGTGTTCTAGTAGTTAATACTGCTTGTGCAGTTAATACTGCTTGTGTAGTTAATACTGCTCAGCAGTTAATACTGCTTGTGTAGTTAATACTGCTTTGCAGTTAATACTGCTCAGTAGTTAATACTGCTAGTGCACAGTTAATACTGCTCAGTAGTTAATACTGCTAGTGCAGTTAATACTGCTCAGTCGTTAATACTGCTTGTGTAGTTAATACTGCTTTGCAGTTAATACTGCTCGGTAGTTAATACTGCTAGGTAGTTAATACTGCTAGGTAGTTAATACTGCTTGGTAGTTAATACTGCTTGGTAGTTAATACTGCTCGGTAGTTAATACTGCTAGGTAGTTAATACTGCTTGGTAGTTAATACTGTCTTGCAGTTAATACTGCTCAGTAGTTAATACTGCTTATGTCGTTAATACTGCTTTTGATAATCTAGGGCATATAAATACCCCTGTTTGCCCGCCAAAGTTCATAACGACTCTTCGCATTTACTTCTTCTCTCTCGTTCTAACCTAGTCTCCCCAGAATCTTTGTGTTTTTCTTTCAAGAATCCTCAGGAATCATGGAGTTTGTGGATGAGCACAATGAAATAGCCATGCTTCAGAAGCCGAAACAAGCTGCGGGATTCCACGATATCGTCGATTTTCTCAAATCCTCGCACATCTCCTATGCCCTAACGGTGAGCCCAACCATCTATATCGAACATCAGACACAATTTTGGGAGAATGCCACTGTTAGTTTCGAAGAAGGGCAGAAAACCATTCGAACAAGGGTTTGTGATAAACCCTTGAAAGTCACAGAGGAGGTTATTCGCATCTCTCTTCACTTGGATGATGCCTCAGGTATAACCTCTCTATCTTCTGATGACTTATATTCGACTTTACAAAGAATGGGGTATGAAGGTCCCATTGGTGTTTTTAAATTCTTCAAGTCAAAATTTTTCAACCAATGGAGATTTCTTGTTCATACCCTGATGCACTGTATTTCCAAGAAAACTACTGGATGGAGTGAGTTCAGCAGTCCCATTGCATATGCCTTGGTCTGCTTATCCACTGCCAGAAAGTACAATTTTTCAGCAATGATCTTTAATGATCTTGTATCAAACTTGGAATCCAAAAAGAGCTTTTACATGTATCCAAGGTTTGTGCAAGAAGTTATTAACAAGGAATTGATGGACTTACCTCAGTTTACTGAGGTATATGTACCCAAATCCCCTAAAGGGAAGGTTTTTTCAAATATGAAAAGACTTCCTAGGGACTCGGAAGGAGTTGACACACCATTGTTCTCTACAATGATGGTTGTGTCCCACCCCTCTGAAGGTATGGCATCAGGATCAAGGCCCTCATTAGATCATCCCACTGATGACCAAACCCCACCTTCACTCACTATAAATATCCCTCAGCACATACTTCAAAAGCCCACTCCTGTTTTATCCAACAAGTTTCAAAGAAGAAAGGTGCACAAGGTTCCTTCCCTTGATGTACCTACTCAGAGCCCTAAGCCTTTAAGCCCTCAGTTGGAGCATTCTCCAATTGAGAATATCAACAGGGAAACCACAGGGGTGTCTCCCAACCCCAAGAAGGTGCTCTCTAAGGAGAAGGATGAGCATATGGGTGCTAAGGCTGCCACTACTTCTGCTAGCACAGAGAAGGACAGTGGTAACATAAATAAGACCTTCCCCATGGCAACTCTAAATGAGAAATCATTAGGAGGACCCAGGTGCCAAGAAACCAAGGGGGCAGTTAGTGCTTCTGCTAGGCAGAAGGCTTCTGCTAAACCTTCCAAGGATCCTTTAAAGAAGGTAAACACTTCTAAACAAGGTGAGGATAGATATAACTATGATGAATTGATGGACACCATTGGAAATGTCAACTTGGATGTTATGGCACAAAAGAAGGAGATTGAGCAACTGAAGACTGTGGTCACCTACCAACAGTCTCAAATTGAGAAGCTCAAAAGGATGGTCACCAAGTTGTTGCACAGAAAGAAAAGGGCAAGATTTGTGCTGAGAAGAAGAATTCCAACTGATGATGCTCCCAAAAAGGGGGAGTCAGAGTCAGAATCAGAAGCAGAACTGAATATGAAGGGTCCACAAGTTGAGGGGGAGACAGTTCACATGGAGACTGAGATGGAAATGGATAATGCACAGTTTAAGGGGGAGTCCAGTGCACAGAATAAGGGGGAGACAGAAAAGGTGGAAGAGCTTGTTAAAGCAGCAGAAACTACAACAGCAGCAGAAACCACAGCAGCAGAAACTGTTAATGCTGCTGAGTTTGAACAAGCAGCAGAAACAGTTAATGCTGCTGAAGGCCAAACAGAAAAAGCAGTAGTAACAGAGAAAGAGCTTGAAACTGAAGTAGCAGCAGAAACTGTTAATGCTGCTGACTCTAAGCAAGCAGCAGAAACAGTTAATGCTGCTCAATCTACAAAGAAAGCAGTAACAGAGACAGAAGCTGAAACAGTAACAGAGAAGCTTACAGCAGAAGAAGTGGAGGTTGCAGAGGCTTTAATCAAAGCCAAACATGATACACCTCCAACTGCCAAGAAACAGGAAGAAACTAAGGATGCAAAGATGGTTTTCAGCAGAAAGAGAACAAAGTCTGTGGCTATTAAAAAGAAGTTTGTAAAGAAGCAAAAGGTAGAACCTGTTGAGAAACCAGTGGTAGAAGAGAAAGAAAAGGAAGAAGTTGCCAAGGATGAAGGACAAGGAGATAGTAAGACAGGTCAATCCAGTAATGCACAATCACTTAGCAATGAACAATGTGACTTGTACATCACTATGGTTGATACTGAACCAATCAAGGTGACTCCATTAGATTCAAAACCTCCTGAAATCAGTCACTGGGATACATTGATAGATGAGAGAAAGGAGTATATCAGACTCAAGAGAGCTGATGGGCAGTTTGAAGTCTACAGAACATGGGGACAAGTCATAAGAAGATGCTCAAGATCTGACCTGGAAGAGATGTTCAAAGTAGGCATGCAGATCTATGGTAACATGTTAACAGAAAGAGGTATGTCTATCACAAAGATGGTGTTAGAATACCTATGCCTAATGTTCAGACCAGAAGTAGTTCAGCACATAACAGCAAGACCTTTTCAAGCAGTAACCCACTGGATGCTCTATGAAAATTGTGGAGTGTATGTTATATCAATTGACAACACATATCAGGAGTATTATCTGGTGGATGAAATCTACAAACACTGCATGAAAAGACTGAACGGGATGTTACATGTAAAGTTGGTCTGCAACAAAGACTCTGCTATGGGAAGATTCTTGGTAAGAAGGATTGCAAATCAGAGTCTAGGTTTAAGTCCTGATCTATGCGTATATGATGACTAAGTTTTGGAAGCATCATCTGAAGAACTTGACTTCTTTTCCTAAAAGTCAAGTTAGGGGGAGATTGTTGGGAACTGAAGATATGCTAAGTATGGTTAGTACTGCTAAGACAATATTACTACTGCCAGTTCTTCGTTACTACTGCTAGTCAAGGTTACTACTGCTAGACAAGGTTAGTACTGCTAGACCAAATTACTACTGCTAGACACGGTTAGTACTGCTAGACCAAGTTACTACTGCTAGACATGGTCAGTACTGCTGAGTTGAGATACTACTGCTAGAAGACTGTGAAGGTTAATACTGCTGAAGGTCGTTAATGCTGCTGAGCCAAATCATTGTTAATACTGCTGACTTGATAAGTTTGGTATGCGATACTTTTGGAGACAAAGAAGGAATTGATCAAGATATGTTTAACGAAGATTCAGAAGATCAATTTACTTTTGATAGTTATCTTGTAATTACTTTTGTATAAATAGTATTGATAGATAGCTATTAGAACAGAAGATACACGACAAAACAGAATACAAGATACACGATATAGAGAACAGTTATTCAAAAGGTTGTTTAGCTATTCAGAGAGAATTAACCTCAAGATCATAGATCCTATTTCTAGAGAAGTAGAAGTCGTCTTGTTGAGCCTGTTCAACAAGATTGAGGTTTGGTGTAAAGCTTGTAATACAGTGTGATATATACCGTGTGTTGAATTCTATTGATTGTTCTTTAATTGATTTAGAGTTCTATTCCGCAAGATTCTCTAAATTCTGTTTCTAAGAAGTTTAATTCTTGTTAAGAATCGATCCTGACACTAAACTTAATAAAAGGATAATTAAGAAAATTTAAACTAAACCTAATCCTATTAGAACTGTAATTAAAGGAAACTAACAACTTGAATAAATAAATATGAAAAGGGAAAGTTGGTCACGTGAGGAAACTTGTGGAATGGGAAAGTTGGTCACGTGGGAAACTTGAAATTTGGATGAAACGGAAACAGACCCCGGCGCACCTTGTGGCGCGGGTTGTCAGGCGCCGGCGTGCGCGCCGTTATACCAAACAGCTCCCGGCGCGGTCTGTGGCGCGGGTCAGATGGCGCCGTCACTAGCGCCGATGGTTTTCTTGTTTTCCCGTTTTTCGACTTGCCTCTCGATTTGAATCTCGATCCGTATCGTCCGCTTCTTATATTCAATGCTTTATGCTCGCTCCTTTTCCGATGCCAAATTCCGAGTCTCTTTCGAGCTCGTTTTCCTTTTCGAACTTGTTCCTTTCTTTCCCAATTATTTATGAAAACCATTTGATTTCTCCCTGTATCAAACAATAGTGCGGTTCACACCGCCACCGGTCACTCTCCTTTTTCCTTGGTTTACACATCGTCTCCAAGACACGTGGTTGATTTGGTCCAACTCCCACGAGACCCGGGATTCAGCATCGCATCGGGCAACATGGCTAGAGACATACAAGCTACAAAAGACGCCATCAAAATACGCCTCGAGGAAACCGGTTTGAAGAACAAAGCGGCGTCCGACAAACATCGTCGGATGAAAGTATTCATAGAAGGAGACGAAGTCATGGTTTTTCATCGGAAGGAACGATTTCCTATCGGGACTTACGGGAAACTCCAGCCCAGGAAGTACGGTCCGTTTAAGATCACAAAGAAAATCAATGACAATGCGTATGTCGTTGCCCTCCCGGATTCGTTACACATATCGAACACTTTCAACGTCGCCGACATATACGAGTACCACAAGGATGATTCAATTCTTTTAGACTAGAACTCAGGGTCGAGTTCCTCCGAAGTGGAGGAGACTGATATAGAGGAAATAGCGGCAAGGATCGAGAGTCAGATCGAGCGACAAGGAGGAAGGCAGAAACGCCAAACAGCGTCGGCGCTAGCGCCGGCGCCAGCTGAGTTGCGCCCAAGTAGCGCCAGCTTCTGTTTTGAAGGTTGGCGCCCATGTTCCCAATAGTTGGCTAGCGCCAAACTAGCGCCACACTCCAGCCATAATCACGTGCCTTCCCACCCACATGGTTTTCATTGTTTAAACCTCACGTGTCTTCATCCTACTTCTTTCTTTATTCCTTTAAGTTTCCATAGGATTTCCTAATAAGATTATAAATAGGGTATTAGGGTTTCTTTGTTAATCAATCAATTATTCAATAAAGTTTGTTTCTTTTAGAGTGGATTCTCTAATTTTTCGAGTTTTACGTCGTAATTCTCTTTTATCAAAAGGGTTTAGATGTTTGTCGATCCTTCCGCAAACCTACGCTGCGTCAAGTGGTATCAGAGCAGGATTCGCCTGTCTTTTCACCATCATGGCAGATCAACAACCCGCTACCAAAGCAGACTTAGTCGAGATGGATGTGGCCTTATCCACAACACTCGCGAATCTGACAGCGGTTGTAAATAGGCTTCAACCCAATATCGTCAACGACGACCGTCGGAGAAGAGACAGGTTTGAAGGACCGGTTAGGGTTCCGCACGATAGCAACCATAACCGGGTTAATCTATCGAATTCCGAATCCGAGGATGAGGAGGAGGAAGATTCCCAAGAAAATATCCACGTCGAACTTCAACGAATACTCCTTTCGTCAAAGGAAGAAAGCCAACACGAAGATCTTTTCCGGTCTCATTGTTCGGTACACAAAAAGGTATGTAACTTAGTTATCGACAATAGAAGTTGTGTGAACCTCGTGTCCCAGAAATTGGTCGACTACTTTAATCTACCCACTCAACCCCATGAAGCTCCATATTCTATTGGGTGGGTCAAGTATGGATTTCAAGTTAACGTCACACAAACTTGTCGGGTACCCATCTCCATTGGCAAACACTATCGAGAAGCGGTACAATGTGACGTCCTTGATATGGACGCTTACCACATTCTTTTGGGTCAACCGTGGCAATTCGATACCAACGCCACTTACAAGCGTCGACACGACATTGTACTATTTCATTGGGGCTAACTCAAAATTGCCATGAGACCAGTTGACAGCTTCAATGAGAGCACCAACAAGAAGGGCAACGATAATAATCGTATTATGAGTTCAATTTCTTCCCTATCCAATCAACCGCCCATTCCGGAAAACCCACCGGAAAAAGAGGAAGTCTTGCCGGACAAGGGTGAAGATAAAGTCGCTCCTTTCGAAACAAAATCACACCATGGAACCTATACCGATCCGAAAGAGCCGACGACAGATTTCGGGTCCACGGTCAAAGAAACCGAAAGGAAGCTAATGGAAGACATTCTCGAGCCAATGAAACCGTTGTCACAAGATGTCAAGAATGATGATCCTAAAGGTGATACTCTCATTATTCAAGCACCGAAGGCTTCGGTTCAAACCAATACAGTTTCCGGTAAAGTTACTCACGTTTCTTACCCTTTCGAGTTTAATAAGTTCTTACTCGTATGGAAAGAATTGCAACGACCGCCGTTGGAATTTGAAGACCGGTCGAAAATTGTAAATTTTGAAGACCGAGTTGTGCATCCAAGCGGTTTGACGAAACGCATGTTCTACGAGCCGAGTAAGGCTGTTTTTCAAGTGAACTCGAGGACGAGTTCTTTTCAAGTGAGGGTGACTGATACAGGGAGAAATCGAAGGGTTTTCATAAATAATTGGGAAAGAAAAACAGGAAAGGAGCGAGCATAAAGCATTGAATATAAGAAGCGGAAGATACGGATCGAGATTCAAATCGAGAGGCAAGTCGAAAAACGGGAAAACAAGAAAACTATCGGCGCTAGTGGCGGGGCCATCTGACCCGCGCCACAGGCCGCGCCGGGAGCTGTTTGGTATAACGGCGCGCACGCCGGCGCTAGACAACCCGCGCCACAAGGTGCGCCGGGGTCTGTTTCCGTTTCATCCCAATTTCAAGTTTCCCACGTGACCAACTTTCCCATTCCACAAGTTTCCTCACATGACCAACTTTCCCTTTTCATATTTCTTTATTCAAGTTGTTAGTTTCCTTTAATTATAGTTCTAATAGGATTAGGTTTAGTTTAAGTTTTCTTAAATATCCTTTTATTAAGTTTAGTATTTATCTTTCTATTATTTTAGATTATAAATAAGGTATTAGGGTTTCTTTGTTAATCAATCAATTATTCAATAAAGTTTGTTTCTTTTAGAGTGGATTCTCTAATTTTTCGAATTTTACGTCGTAATTCTCGTTTTTCAAAAGGGTTTAGACGCTTGTCGATCCTTCCGCAAACCTACGCTGCGTCACTTTTACCCAATTATATATACTTCAGAACGTAATAAAGACCCCTTTAAAAGAAATACGATAAACAACTTGCACTCTTAATTATACAAGGGAGTTTGAGTTCCTTTGGTGAATGAGGCCCACTTTATGAGAAATAAGTTCAATGTTCACATCATTTGGAAAATATGCTTTTTGTTGTACACAAAATACTCATTGTTTAGTATATTCTCAATCTGGCCTTTTTCGTCAAATTCCCTCGTTTTTACTCTTTCATTCAGTTGAAGTCATGTAATTTAGATTATAATGCATTGGATCCATAGACATAGAATCTGTCTTTATTGTTTAAAATGGGACGATTGTTTCCATGTTGTGACCAGGATTAGTCATTAGGTCAATAGGGTCTTATAGTGCGGGCTATTGAAGTAGAACATCGGTCATTGACCCTATGATATAATTTATGAGTCCGTTTTTAGGGGATGGTTATTTCTCATTTGTAACTAGTTGAGACATTGGGTCATCGGGGTAACTTGGTACACTTATGTGGATCCGGATACTAGCCATTAACTGTAAGTGTAATCCTAGTGAATGAGTATGACTAGGATCATCGGGGCCCATATCCACATCTATAGTGTGAGTTGAAGAACTCGTGGCCATTGATCCTAGTATGAGCTCTATAACTTAATTGTAACTTACTTTTTTGTTCCGCTACAATCCATGGAAAACGGATCTCCCCTGTCACCGAAAGGTGTTGTTTTTGGTACTGAGTTTTATCCATATTTTTTGTGACGTTTTGAGTATGCAGTGTTGTCCATAAGTTATAATTTTGGGGATTGAGTCTTACTCATATTTTAGTATTTTGAACAATAAAGTTTCACTTGAATTTCAGTATTTGAACATTTATCATTTTTCACGTTTTAGTGAGTATTGGGTTTCGAATTCATATTTGAATGAATGTTTTGTATTGGTGTTTTTCATCACAAAGAGATGGTAGATTTTGAGAAAGATGTTGCGTTCATATTTTATATACGGCACTTTAGAAATCGTGATTTAAAATAACACTTTAATAGTTTATCGTTTTATATAGATGATGAAAACTCTTGAACTCACTAGGTGTTAAGCCTAACAATTTTTATTTGTCAGCATGTGCATCAGGTCCATATTAGGGAATGACACTAGCGACAACGTGATGAGTTGAGTGTTAGTTAGATGCACGAGAAGGTTGTAGCAATTGAGTGATGTCGTCCGCATCTTGGAGATAACGACTGTTATTGAGTTTTAGTAACAACCGTCCCTAACCTAGACTTGTGTTAGGTTTAGATTATCAATTGTTGATGTTAAATCTAGATTTTTTATTTGAGGTAATTCAGTGTTTGATTAGTAGAAAATGAGTTGTCCTTTATTGGGTTATTAATGGAAATTTTAAATTAGTCGTTATTTCCAAATTTGAGGGCACTACTAACACTGGTGGTGACTTATCATGTGTTTGTGTGCACGTGTACTGCATATATGCATGTGGTGTGTACTAGGCTCGATAAGACAACTAAGAGCAACTATACCCCAATATGAACCTCTAAACCACTGTAACGCCCTAAATTCCGGGCAAATTTGAACCTCAAACTTCCACAAGTTATGATAATATAAACTTCAAACTTACATATATAGCAAGTGAATTAATCATCAAGAGTACATTTACAGATACAGGATTCTACAAATAACCTATTAATCTAATTATGTCACTATAATCAGATTAACTAACTTATCTAAGCAATCCCTCAAAATCTCCTTCTGTTAATTGACTTCCTTGCTATTCCAAAACGCTCGTCCCACAACCTTTTATTTTCCCGAGCCGGTACCTGGTAAGAAAACATCATTTGAAACGATTAGGCCAACGCCTAGTGAGAACATTCGTTTCCACCATAATATTTGCAAAAATCAATGTAAACAAGTTATATCAAACCTGATTACCCTTTTTCTTACCATATGTGTAACTCTATTCCGTTAACACGATTTTCATCCAATTCCATCAATATGACGGACACACATTTCATCATCATATCATGTCTTAGAGCCACACTACGAATCTTCTCTGATTCTAGATTAATACTCTTATTCCAGAAATCGCAATATACACATGCCCATTTCCATTCATATCCTATTCCAGAGCCACACTACGAATCTTTCTCAGATTCAAGATTAATGCTCCCACCTAAGAAATCGCAATATACACATGCCCATTTCCTAGGAAAGGAAGTAGAGATCACAATTACATATGCCAATCCCTCTTCTTCCTTAGAAACCGGGAATTACGTTTATTCCAGGGTTTCTCACACACATCAGAATAATGACTAAACTTCATCTATTCCACGTGTACATAACCATTAGTGCCACACACATCCGAATAATGACTAAACTTCATCTATTCCACGTGTACATAACCATTAGTGCCACACACATCAGAATAATGACTAAACTTCATCTATTCCACGTGTACATAGCCATTAGTGCCTATGGATCCATTACACTTTACTAACGTATATGCATAACAACATATCACACCACATCTCATATCATATTCTTAACTCGAAGAATACTAGATAACCTATCACATTTTCATCCTCAAATGCCCCCCCTTCGGCGACTTAACACGGGGGTTCCGCTACCCGGTTAGCGGATGGGGTCAAGGGGCAGCGCCCCAGAAATTTTTTAGAAAACTTAACCAGACATAACATCTAGAAACAACATCCAGACATCAGAACCTAACATTCTTAATTTCTCAAAAGTGACCGGACAACAGGGGTTTCCGGATACCTTATACTATCCGGATAGCTACAACTCACCGGGTAACCAAACATTCCGGATACCACTACTTTTCGGATAATTCATATTTTCCGGATACTTATCAAATCCGGACAACACCCGGAGACTAAAACAACCCGGATACTATCCGGTAACTATTTTTATCCAGAAACTTACAATAAAACTAAACTTACCGGATACTCTTCTGCGTCCGGAAACATTCATCACAGGGGTTTCCGGATACGACTTTTTATCCGGAAACGTCGGTCTGCAGCCTAAAATTCGATCTAATTCGATGTATGTTCGATTCAGCTCATTCCAGACCATTCCATACAGTTCATAACCAATTTATACAGCTATTTCAAGGTTTAATTTAACATATAAACACTGATTTGCACAAACAACAAATGAACTCACCTTTTTGAAGAAAACCCACTTTTGCACAATCTGATGCTCCAATCTGTTGTTAATGATTCTGAAAACCTATTCAACAACCAGATTCGTTTACAACCCAGCATCTATAACAAATTTTATCTGAAAACATGATCAATTTCCTTACCAATTTGAAGCCAAACTCTTGTTTTCTTCCTCTTCTCTTCTTTCTCACTTTTCTCTCTTTTCTCTTTGATTTTCCAAACCGACCCAACACAAAATGAGATAAGAATCTGATTTCAGCTACTTTATCCATACACACTTTCCATAAATGACCAAACACACCCTCAAGTTTCAATATTTCCAAAAGTAACATCACACTTTACTTTCTTGCATTTTAACCTCATTGAATTATAAAATTACAACATAATTCAAGGTTTAAACCAAAATCCCATTAAATCCCAATTCTCACTAAAATAATATTATTGAAAATCCAGGATGTTACAACCACCATTATAACCCAATAAGACATTTTATGACTTATTAAGACCCAATAACACCAGTGTTGACTTATTATGTGTTTGTTTGCAGTTATGTACTGCATAGATGCATGTGGTGTGTATTAGGATCGATTAAATCAACACATGAAGTTTCTGGCGGATTTTCGAGAAAGTTTATGCGTTGATTTTTTTAATCTAAATTAAATTGAAAAAATATTAATTTAAACGTATCGGTGATTCATTATGGATGAAAGTGTGCTCCAGAAATACGCCGAAAAATTTAGTATTGTTATTTTAAATTAAGTTTTATAATAACTTTAGAGAGTTTGTTATTTAAAAAGGTTAGGAATGGTGAAAATCCCATATTTTAAGACGAAGCATGGTAAAGAAGCGTCTGTCTGATCTCAGATTACTACTTTGACGACTAAAGTCGTGTATTCTTGGGATTGGCAAAGGAGCCTTCGATATGGGAGGGAAACTGATCAGGAGTTGGAGTTGATTTAGGAGTTATGTTCGAAGTAGGGGTGAGCATAGGAACTGGGTATCGCCTTTCGAACCAGAACCGCTATGGAACTGCCGGTTTTGGAACCAGAACCGATGTGATTGGTTTTGGTTCCTAAAATACGGAACCGATTAAGACTGGTTCAGTTCTAATTCTCATTTTTTAGAATCGTTACCCGTCTAGACCGGTTCCGGGACCGGGTATTCGGTCCCACTGGATACCCACTACCAGAATCGATGGGTACCCGCAGTTTAAAAAGGTTATTTTATATATTTAATAAACTACCATTTAGGGTTACAGTTTCACATTACACATGACCGCTTTAGTCTTTAGTCTTTACAGTTTACTCGACTTCAATCTTCTCCAACTTCAATCGACTTCAGTTTCTCTGAACTTCAATCGATTTCTCCAATCCAAAACTTTGTAGTTTGTAATAGACTTAAAATTAAATGTTAAAATTTAATAGAAAATTTGACACCGGGTACCCGGTACCAGAACTAGTTCTAAGTGGTTTCGGGACCGGTTCCAAATTATAGAGAACCGATGTAAGCGGTTCCGGTTCCTTCATTTTAGGAACCGTCGGTTCCGGTTCCGAGATCGGCTCCATGAAATTTGGTCGGGTATCCGCTTATGCTCACCCCTAGTTCGAAGTATGCTTACGAGGAAGGTGCCGACTGCTTGGAGTGGACGTTGAACAGTACATATATGTGGTTACCGTTGCCTCGCTTCGGAAGGCGGTCAATGACATGGGCCTTAGTGGTCGAGTGGAAGAACATTGTCTATAACAAAGTTCGAATTCTTTGCTAGCGAACTAAACTTCGCACAATTCCTTCCAAGGATAACTTACATATCATAGGGGTTCCTTTAGAGTTGTATGGGTGTGAATTCTGCAACTGCCTTTCAGAACCGATGTATCATTTGTTCATCGATTACTGTTTCGCGAAGCAAATTAGGAAGGCGTTGGACTTATGGTGGAATCTTTTTCCGGTTGACTGTTCTGATGTGGAACACCTGATAGAGTATTCAAAGTGCATTGATAATCATCCAAGGTGGAGGTTTATCCTAGATACGATTTTGCAGGCTTTCTTCTGGGTATAATCACTTGTTTTAGCTTGTGTTGCAATATTGAACTTGAGCAGAACTTAAGAAAAAACATCATCCGTATTTTACACCTTATATACACTACAAAACAAAGGCAGATTTCAGGCGGAAAAATCCGTCGAAAATCCGCCGAAAATAGGGGATTTCGGCGGATTTTTTGGCGGATAGGGGCGTCGGACAAATGGGCGCCGAGACGGACACTTTTCGGCAGAATTTTCGGCGGATTTGGCCGTCGAAAATCCGTCGGAAAAAAACAGGTATAATTAACCAACACTTAATTAACAAGATAATTAAAAAATATATTTTCGGCGGATTTTTCCGTCGGGAATATTTTTTTGTTTTTTATTTATTTATAAATTAATAAAAATAAATAATTTCGGCAGATTTCAGGCGGAATATTCCGCCGAATTTTTTTTTAATTATTTTTTTATTTATTAATTTAGTATTTATTTTTTATTATAT
The DNA here is from genome assembly GCA_033807775.1 of Saussurea involucrata. Taxonomy (NCBI): domain Eukaryota; kingdom Viridiplantae; phylum Streptophyta; class Magnoliopsida; order Asterales; family Asteraceae; genus Saussurea; species Saussurea involucrata. Next base: position 27,722,224 of record CM066315.1, on the reverse strand, counting down.
ATAATTGATTTTCCATATTTATTTTAGTCTGGTTCCAATCCAATTCAAAACAGATTTTGAATAATTTGGCCTATGGCCATTTTTTCTTTGGCAAATTCAATGATAACATTGGTGAGCAATAGATTTGCTCTAAAATATCAGCACCATTCAAATAAAAATAAGCATGGTTTCTTTCAAAGCAATGAGTCCATAATAGCATACAAATCATGAAATACATTTGAAACACATTAAAAAAATGACTTATTGTTGTAGGATATTGAACTCCACCAGCATCTGGTGTAGTTTTTGTGCATATATAGGAATGGGGTCTTCATCTTCTATGGCCATTGAAACAATACCAAACAATTTCAGGATCTGTTAAAAAAAATCCAATGGCGGAAGGGGAGGGGGAGGGCGACGACCAATGGCGGAGGAGGAGGGCGGAGGAGGAAGGCGACAACCTTGTGAACAAGAGTGGTGGATGTTGGTGAGGAGGAGGGCGGCGTCTGATTAGGAGGGCAGAGGAGAATAAGGGCGACGGCCAATGGCGGAGGAGGGCGGCAGAGGAGGAGGTCGACGACCTTGTGAGCAAGAGTGGTGGAGGGTGGCGGAGGAGGAGGGCGACAGAGGAGGAGGTCGACGACCTTGTGAGCAAGAGTGGTGGACGGCGGCGGAGGAGGAGGGCGACAGAGGAGAAGGGCCGCTGATTAGGGTTTTGGGAGAGGGATGAGAGGTGTGGGAGGGAGGCATTAAGTGTTAAAGTATTAGGGTTAAGGATTTATTTATATTGAGTCTTATTCATTTTGGAGGGAAATAACAAAAATTTTAGGAACTAGCGGGAAGTAAGATATTTTGAGATAAAACAATTTATATGTAAAACAAATATAACATTATTAAAATATATATAGAATTTTATTTAAAATAAATTATTAATGTAATAGATATATTATTTTAATTAATTTTCAATACAATATTATTGTTGACGAGAGTTTTCATTGTTTTTTACATGAGTTCTTAACATTTATATTTCCATAATCTTAATTATTTGGAGGATTCCTAACATTTATATGTATTTTTTCTCCAATATTTTCTCTAAAACAATAAATCAATAAAATGTCCATTAAAGTCCAATACGTTCCAAGCCCATAACGGTCTATTAAAGCCCAATATGGTTCCATTAAAGCCCATAATGGTCCATTAATGCCCGATACGGTCCATTAAAGCCTAAAACGTCCCATTAAAGCCCATAACGGTCCATTAAGCCCAAACTGATCAATTAAAGGCCAATACGGTCCATTAAAGCACAATACGATCCATAAAGGCCCAATACGGTCCATTAAAGCCCAAACCGTTCCATAAGCCCATAATTGTCCATTAAAGCCCATAACGGTCCATTGAAGCACACAATACTATCCATTATAGCACAGTACGATCCATTATAACACAATACGATCCATTATAGCACAATCCAATCCATTAAAGCTTAAAAGAATATATTAAACCACAAACAAACTCATTAAAGCCCATAACGGTCCATTAATGCCCGACACGGTCCATTAAAGCCTAAAACGTCCCATTAAAGCCCATAACGGTCCATTAAGCCCAAACTGATCAATTAAAGGCCAATACGGTCCATTAAAGCACAATACGATCCATAAAGGCCCAATACGGTCCATTAAAGCCCAAACCGTTCCATAAGCCCATAATTGTCCATTAAAGCCCATAACGGTCCATTGAAGCACAATACTATCCATTATAGCACAATACGATCCATTATAACACAATACGATCCATTAAAGCTTAAAAGAATATATTAAACCACAAATAAACCCATTAAAGTTCAATTGAGTTGATTAAACACCTAGTAGATCACTGAAACCCCAATATGATCCATTAACGGCCACTTGGATCCAATAAACCCATGTTGGACTCGTTAACGACCATTTGAATCCAATAAACCCCTGTCAGATCCATTTGGCAGCCCAATACGGTCCATTAAAGCCAAAACCGTTTCATAAGCCCATAATGGTCAATTAAAGCCCAATACGTCCCATTAAAGCCCATAACGGTCTATTAAGCCCATAACGGTCTATTGAAGCCCAAATGATCAATTAAAGGCCAATACGGTCCATTAAAGCACAATACGATCCATAAAGGCCCAATACGGTCCATTAAAGCCAAACCGTTCCATAAGCCCATAATGGTTCATTAAAGCCCATAACGGTCCATTGAACCGAATATATATACCCGTGTATATTTCAACTTTATGAACCGAATGTATATACTACGCATTTTAATTTGAAAACTGTGTATTCGCCGCTATGTTCTACAATAAAGTAAATTAGGTTTGATTTAACCTTAAATATATCTAAAAAATTAATTTTCTTTAATATTTATATAATTAAAATTAACTTTTTTAATCATATTTTCGGCGGATTTTAAATTTTTTTTTTCAAAAATTATTTCCGGCGGATTTTTAAAAAATTAATTTTCATTTAAATTTATGAGATTTAAATTTTCGGCGGATTTTAAAAAATATTTTTTTAATTTTTTAAAAAATATTTTCGACGGATTTAAAAAAAATTAATTTTCCTTTAATATGTATGAGATTTATATTTTCGACGGATTTTCGGCGGATTTTAAAAATTATTTTTTTATATTTTTTAAAAAATATTTTCGACGGATTTTAAAAAAATTAATTTTCATTTAAATTTATGAGATTTAAATTTTCGGCGGATTTTAAAAATTAATTTTTTAATTTTTTAAAAACATGTTTTCGGCAGAAAATAAAAGAATTTTTAATTTCTTAATTAATTTTTAACTAATTAAAAAATTTCCGGCGGATTTTCGACGGACCAGAATTAAAAAAATAATTAATTATATTCCGCCGAAAATATGTCGAGATTTAAAAAAAATATTTTTTTGGAGTTTTCGGCGGAAGTCAACGGGTTTTGACTTTTTTAATTTCCGCCGGAAAATCGTTTTGTTTAGTAGTGATATAACTTGCTACTAAATTAAAGACTTTTACCTACGAATTTTTCCCTGGGAGATCTGTCGCTAAAGAGTGATTCATCACAAAACCGTCAGAAAAGTTGGTGGGTAGATATTTGGTGGGTAATATAAAAAAATAATTTTTAAATCAGTGACATGTTACCCAGAGATTCTCTGGGTGATCCACGGGTATTTTCTCGAAAAACATCAAATTCTACAAAATCATTGGGCTTTTCTGGGTGATCCCTGGGTAATCACCGACGGAAATTTCCCTGGATAAAAATTTTGTGGGTAAATGACATTTTAATGTTAGAAACAGGTCAAATCTTGTATTAGAAATTTAAAAAATATGTATTAATGTTAATGTGTGCAAGGGTGTTGTGGTGTCTACAAATTATCAGTTATGACTATGATAGGTGTTCTGCTAATTGTTCAAATTTTGTATGTGGTCTCAAAGATATTTTTTCAAGTATTAAATCGTTTATTGTTTTTAATTTTGATGGTTTCTCTTCTTATTCAATTCTATTAAAAAAATCAAATATTTTTCGAAAAGAAAATAATTATGAGCGATAGAAATCATATATGTGAAACCATGAAAGAGAACAATAGAATGAAATAAAAGAACACGTGACAAACAGAAAATTTTCATTATGACATTTATACCATCAGCCTTTTATTAGAAAAGGGGTAAAACAAGCACAAAATGAACAGCACAAGCTGTGGGAATCCTTTTAGATTTCGGTGGCTTCATAGATTTTTCATTATGACATTTATCTACGGAACCAATAAACACCACTTTTCTCAGCACCTTCATCCGGTTCCACAAAAATACATTCTTTTGTTTCTCTCCAGAAAGCCTTTAGGATCGGTGTATCATCGTACTTGTAGTAGTCACCTAAGATGGGCTTGATAGCATTGGTGGCCTCGACCATATGGTAATGCGGAATAGTTGAGATCAAATGATGCACCACATGAGCACAAGTTACATCATGGAAAACAGTGTTTAAAATTCCGTAGTTTCTATCAACCGTGGATAGAGCGCCTCTTATCCAATCCCACTCTCTTGAATCATAGTGAGCAAGGGAAGGATGGCTGTGATGGAGAAAAGTGAAGAAGATGAAATGGGCGTTCATAACGAACAATGGAGCCCCGTAGATGCAAAACAACCATGTTGCACCTGCAGTTGCTGCAACCTTTTAAAGTGCATAGAAAGCTACAAGCATTCCAGCATCAGAGAGCCAAACTAGTTTGCGCTCGCTATCATTGAACATTGGACTTTGTGGGTAAAAGTGGCTTACAAACCCATCGTATGGCCTTCCATGAATATTGAAGGTGAAGTACATGGGAAAGCTGAGAAGTAACCGAACGAAAGTCATGAACACGTTGCCTAGTGGGTTGTTGAGAACTTCAGAATAGAAGGTATCGGCCTTCCTTTTAGGGATCCATACCTCATCATATTCCATGGAATTGGTGTGAGCATGGTGGCTACGATGGCTGTATTTGAAAGAGAAGTATGGAGTGAGGAAAGTGGAGTGGACGACGAAACCAAGTGAATCATCAAGCCATTGATATTCGCTAAAGCTATGATGGCCCAAATCGTGTCCTATGCTCCATATACCCATAAAACTACTACCTTGGCAGAACCAATAAATCGACCATGCTACGTAGGCAAGGGGTTTAGGGAGAAGAGGAATGTAGTTTGATGCGATCTGGTAAAAAGTGTAGCATATGCAAGTATCACGGAAAAGATAGTAGGAGGAGGTTGTAAGGGATCGCTTGAAGCAATGCGGGGGTATTGCTTTCTTGAGATCACTAATCTCGAATGGAGTTTTTTTCTGTAGGAACACGTTTGAGGACATTTTTGTCGGTGGTAGCATCATTCATCCAGCCACCGGCTCCCATCTTGTTGTTTACAAAGAAATGAACCTGCAAAAGAAGAAATTGATGAGTATACATTATATTCATAGATACATCTGGAAGTACCGATAGTTTGGAACCCAAACGCCTTAACAAATACATACCTCTAAGAAGTAATGAGCTTTGCTGCTGGATTGCCTTGAAGTTGCGGAACATTATATAGTTGCGTTTGGGCACACATCCTTTAATTAAACATGAGTTTATTACTAAAATTAATAATTATTACAGAGTCGTTAAAGATGGCTGCCTTGGGGCTTTTGGATCCCAACAAAACATAGAAAATGGAGGGTCCTCTGTGTCTGTGGTGTTGAGTGCGGACAAAACGTGAGTAGTTGTATTAATCTGTATTATGCAAGAAAAGTTGCGATTAGATAATGTTAATTGTGGAGTAAGTAGCACACACATTATTATCTAAATAGATACCCACTTCTACGATGACTCAACAACTGATGGAGTTCACATCGTTTAATTATAAATTTAGCATTTTTTGTATGTGCACGATTACCGCATCAAATTTCAATCACATGAAGTTTGATGTAACAAAACTTATAACATACATGCATGATTAAAAAGTTAAGAATTATTTTATGCCAATAAGAAAAATATATCCTAGATAAATTTATGAAATCCTAATCTTTTTCAATATTCATATATAGCCATGCACACTTGTGAGAAAGTTATATATACTTTTGTACATATATATATATATATATATACTAGTGGTGTACCCGCGCGATGCAGCGTGGGTGAAATCACATGCTTAGGGGTCGTTTACCAAACGTTTACCCAGTTAAGCGCTTATGGGTAATATTCAACACTATCATCTATTTACCGAATAAGATTTTAGTCTACCAAAACGGTATGTATGCAACAATTTTTCTGATAATCACTAACCGTGGTAAGAGTCTTTGTCATCACTTACCGGGTAAGACTTTCGGTCCTTGTCTTAGCTCTTACCAGGTAAGATTCTTGATATTTGTCATATTATCCCGTAAGTAATGTAACGTGATTTGGTAAATGCTTACCCAAGTAAGCATTTGGTAAACGGCCCCTAAGGTTTGATATAACTTTCCAATGATATCCAATCATTCATCATGCTAAGACTTAATATTTCTCTTGTATCAAACATCAGATTTATGAAATCACAATCTTCAATTTCCTGATCATCCAAGACTCACAATCTTCAATTTCCTGATCATCCAAGACTTAATATAACTTTCTGTTTATTACCAATCATATGCCTCATGCTATCAATTGAAAACTACTTTCTTTCCAACATACATTTTACCAAGTCTATCATGTATATATTACATCTAAGTTAAGAGTTGTTTACCAAATACTTGCAAAATAAACGCTAATAGGTAAGAGTCACCATTCTCATTTACCTTACGGGATAATATTCCCGATCGTCAAAATGGATTGATAGCGTTTATAACTGGTAAGCTCTTACGAGGTATGACTATCGATCATGGTCTTCATCTTACTGGGTAAGATTCTCGGTCCTTGTTATGTTCACTCGGTAAGATAATTGAACCGGTAAGCACTTACCAAAGTAAATGTTTAGTAAACAGCCCCTAAGTCGGACCTGTATCATGCTTTTAGAACATTCATCAAATCTGCGTACCTCTCGTCCTCAAACCCCACATGCAGCTCGATTTATATATTTAACGGCCAAAATCGAATCTATATTGTGAATAATACCAACCGATATGACACAGAACAATTTCAGTACCTTGCATTAAGTTTAGAGCACTCATTCCTGTCTTGTATTTGGCGCCATCATGTTTTGGATCATATCACACTCTACAATTCAAACAGAAGAGAAAAACATGAGATATTCAGAGTGAACTAATTACCAAGGATTCTTTTTGTTTTTGTGATGTTTACTTGATTAGAATAGCCAAGCCTTATTGTTTTCATATTTTTCTTTTCCAATTAAGTCTTAAGCAGAGGATAGGCATTTAAAGAATTCCCACTAATAGGGGCTGTTTGTTTACCTCTTAATGGTTCCATTAATAGGCAACCTCTGAATCGCTAAGAGGTGAGAGTTGTTTGGTAAAAAAAAATTTGCCTCTTAATCGTGACAAATGGCCCTCTCTTTTGATCGTTAAAAGCAAAGCTTTCATGTTCATTTGGCTTTTTTCCGTTCTTCTATGCTATGCAACAAGATTAGTAAAAACAAAAAACCAATCATGATTGATTTATCATAACTTCAGATTTGTACGAAGTCAAGCGGAACACCTATGCTAGTTTACAGAGTACTGATTGTATCGTGAAACCGTATCGTATCGTTTTAGAGCCTAAAACAATTTAGCTTGTAAAAGGTGCAATCGTATTGTTCTAGAAGGTGCAACCGTATTATATAATAAAGTGCAATCGTACCTCGTAATCAACTAAAAAACAAAAAAAAAAACCCTCTAGAAATCAAGCAAAAAAAAACCCGAAAAACCTCTAGAAAAACTCAGAAGCAAGCAAAGAAACAATACCATATGAAATTCAAAACCAGAAGCAAGCAAGGAAGCAATACCATATAAATTGAAGAAGCAAGCAAATAAACAATACCATATCAAAACTCAGAAGCAAGCTATAGTTAGATTCAAAGAATCCAATCAGGCTTGTAAATACCAACAAGAGTCATCCAATCAGACCACTTACAATGACGATGGCATAACGAATTTATACACAGTTGTTTGCTTAGATACTTGGTGTTTATGAATGGGCTGGAAACAACCGAATGGATTTGTCTTTGGAATCAAGAATTTTTTTGATGGCATTGCATTTCTTGAACCTGATGTTGAAATTAATTTCTTGACAATTTCTTGATGGCATGAAACAGAGTTCTATGAAGATTTGGGCCTTGAAATCACCAACTTTCTTGGATTTGAACAAAAAGGATGTAGCTCAAATTTGCTTCAAAAACTCTTGATTACAACCTACAGCTCAAATCTACTCAAATGGATTTTTGGAGAGGTAAAAACTCCTGAATTTTGCTTTTCCCTGACATGTGTATAACATTAACATTGAGAGAGACTGAAGTGTTTAATTCACTCTTTACTGTTACTCTCACCATTATTTTTTAGTTAAGTGTGGATCTTTTTTGCAAGATGGCACTCCACTTAATTTCACAAGCTTTAAGCAACTTATCAATCCTACTTTGTTGCCGATAGATAGATGATGATGAGAAAATTAGTATTACAATCATCGTTTTTCTGCAGATGGTCTCTGTATCTCATCGAAATGCAGAATGTACGATTGGACCTTATAAGATGGTTTTCTTTCATTATAAGTACTGCTCCACTGTAGGACAGTTTTCTTTTCGACTGTAGGACAATTTTCTTTTCCTCGTTTTGATTATAGAACATGTACGTGAATAGTGTAACCCAGTAAGATACTAATCAAACCAATAAAATAATGAAGCAGCAAGCATGAAGGTACATAATTCAGTCCTAAAAGACATAAATACACAACGAAATACTACCTAACAGTCCATATGCTTGTGCTCATTCCTATGATTATTCCAATAACAGAGAACATAAGAAGTTTGTGGTAGATCTTAGACATGTTAATCTGATGATATAAATTATTTGGTTTATCCTTCTGTTTATTGATTTAGAAAGAGGTTGAGCACATACTACATATTAGTCCCTCCATTCAAAATTAAAGTCCACTTTGTCAAATCTTTCTCATCCAGAAAAGAGCTCCATTTAGGCAGGCAACTCTCTATCAAACTCATACTACTCCCAAAAAATTGATTCTTGAAGACAAAAGGAGTACATTCAAGTACCAAATAGATATCAATTTCATTACTAAAATGGACACAAGTATTTTTCTTGTTCTTATTATGTCTTATAGTCATCAAATATTCCTCAAAAAAGTAAATCAAGTTTATGGTTTTGTCTTGAATATTGAATTATATGGATATGCATCGTTACGTATGCCACAAACTTCAAGCACCAAAAAAACAATGAATCTTTCATCCTTTGGATTTTAGAAGAACAAATGTTGATGGAACCCATATCATATTCAAGACTTCATACGTACAAAAAATAAAAAGAATCAGAGTCAAGTGGAAACAAATTTTAGAGGTAATTAGAATGCAAAATCACTAGAAACAAAGAACACTGATCAAGTCTAATGGAATGAACACTTGTAAGTCAACATAACTTAGTTAGTCATGAAGAAGTTGCACGTTGATGATGTAAAACATACTTCACAGCTTCAAGGAACGATACCATGAAGGCCTTGCACACCCCACACACCGCCCATGTAAATAGCCCCCTCATTCCCCCTTACCTGATTCAAGAAAACAACCAAGATTATAAATCACATGAAGTCGAAGGCTTTATAAGTCAAAACCTTGATATACAAGTTTGATATTTAGTAACAAAATGGTTTTAACATACCTCCAAACCTCCATTAGAGTCTGTCTTTTGGTCATCCTTAATGCTCTAGCACGGTCGTTTTGCAAGTGAAGCGAAAGTGCAAGTAAAGATTCAAATAGAACAACGGAAATTAACATACAATCGCTAAATTGAAAGAAATACCTCAATGAAGGGCAACAGATAAAACGTCTGAAAATAATGAGACACAAGAGAAACCCCTAACAGACAATCGTGTCCACATCGGTAGATAAAAACATGAAACACCAAAACAAAGGAACAAAAAAGAAGAAAAATCGAGAAAACATGAAACAACCTTTCTACTTTATCTTTAATGAGTCGTGGGTATCCAAGAGCAACAACCAAACCATATAATCATAGTAATTGATGATCAGACCTAATCTATCGATTAGAAACCCTAAAATAATTAATTTACCTGATTAGCGACGTTCTTTGTGCTTCCTGGATAGCAACAAAACAGGAGAAAAGTGTAAGCCTCAATTTGAAATCGATCAGGAAATGGAAAAAGGATATGGAGAAGTGATTTATCTCTAAACCATGCTCTTGATTTATATGCAACATGGCGTGTAAGAAGAAGAAGAAGAAGAAGAAGGTGTGCAAGAAGAAGAAGTACGGTATGGTAGAAGAAGTATGATTGTACTGTCAAAGGTATGGTAGAAGAAGTATGGCGTCCCTGTTCAACTTTCCCGTGTGAAGGTTCACAAACAGCGGGGCAGGCGTGAGAGTTGTTTGGTATGTGAGGGAGTGAACCGTCAATATTTGTTGGTATGGGTTTAAATCCTTGTTCAAAAGGGTTGTAAGTTATGCTTTATAGGTTGTAATTAAGAGTTTTTTAAAATTGGTGCATAAAATGGTTGTATCTTAGGCTTTTTGGGTTGTCTTTAAGACATTTTGCTTAAATGCTTATATATGTAGTATATATATATATATATATTGTTACTAGCTGTTAATGCCAAAAATCGCACCAAATGGACAACTTAAGGTCGATGTGGACTTAATCAACTAAAGAAAGGATCTTTCGACGAGACGTGCGACGAGGGAAAAAATAAACGAGACAAGGGATTTGATGACGCGGGAAAAACCTCAAACGAGGAAAAAACCTGCGGACGACAATGGGAGTCGTCGCTGCACTATGGTCGCCAATCAGGGGCGATGTCCTTGGTACTGGTGTCGATTGTACGATGATTACAATACAAATGAAGGAAAAGCTTCGAAATGTAAAGTACAAGTGTTTTGAATGTAAAAACAAGTGTTTGTCGTGTGTGAATACAAAGTGTGAACTTCTGGTCGAGGGTTGTTGTCGTGCGTCGAGAGCGATACTTGAGCTTTCCTTCGAGTGTTCTTGAGTTCGCTGTAAGGTTCTGCCTTTCAATACTTGATCTCCAGAGTTTGAATGTTCTTTGCTATGAGTTAGGATGATTTTCTCTGCTGTTTGGTGATGTTTGCTGATGTATATTAGATGTTAACTGATGTCCCTTGAAATGAGGCTTTAGCTTGAATTTTATAGTTTTCGTGCCATTAATTAGCTCCATTAATGATTTGATCAACGGCTACAACGGCTGGAAACGGTCGCCGGAGTGATTATCCATAATGCTCTTCGTCCGTTACGACTACTTGCTGTTAATGGCTTTGACTCCTGCATTAAATACTTAACAAACGTAACAGTCAAGGTTAACGTTAGCTTTGGTCGAAGGTGCAATGATCTTACGCGATGGTCGTACGGGACGGGCGATGTTGTGGTCGAGCGTCATGGGAGACGTACGACTTACTTTTTACGGGAGACGACGGATGTTTTCTGGGTTCTTGTCGAGACCTTATCTTAATACAAGATTTGGATTATAGCATGTGTCTTACCTGCTCTGGTCGTGGTCGTACGACGTGATTTTTTGCCCAAACAGTTTGCCCCTAAAATTTGAAAATTGAATGTCAAATTTAAGTTTTAAATTTTGCTTGTCGAACGCTCAGACTTGTGACCTGGGTTGAGGGACTTACCTGATTGTCGTGGAATCTGAACGAGAAGTTGAAAAGGGAACGAGGTCGTGACGTCATGGTGACACACAATTGTGCTTACCAGCTGTCGATGACAGGTGTCGACGATCCCTGTGGTCATACGAAAGGACGGGGATGCGCGGCGGTTATCCAGGGATTCGATCCAACCCTGTTTTCGGTCTAAATAGGGATTTTGACGGATCAATTCCTTATTTCGCCCTTGAAGAGTTTGTGCTGTGATTTCCTTGCCATTCTTTGTCTGATATCTTCCGAACTTGTGAAAATCTCTGACTTGGTTAGGTTTCTTCGAGGGTTAACGCGCCTATAAGTAAGGTACGATTTCTCTGACTTCTGCAAATTTTGTTTAGAAATGTCGAGGGATCCTGAGAGTGTTATTTAAGAGTCATCGGACCTTCGGGACTTTAGAAAGTTAGCGAAAATTCCTGTGTGGGTCGAATTGATCCGTCCAGGCCAGATCCGATCAAACGAGTGTCCCGAGGGGTACATCGTAATCTATGAATACCCTTTTAAGATAGGTTTCAAATGGCCTTTTTCTCCTCTGGCCAAGGCGTTTATGTTAGAGTTTGACTTGGCACCGAGTCAGTTGATGCCCCAGTTCTGGCGAGTCGTACGAGTGATCGAGCGTGCTACTAAGAAATGGGATTCTCCCATGAATGTACATGACCTCCTCTCGGCTTATCAAGCCAAGATGGACGGATGTCATCGATGTAGTTTACATTCTAGGTTCAAGGGTGATCGCGTTTTGGTCTTAGGAACGGGTGTGAACGACCGTGGGTGGAAGTCTCGATATGTTTTCGTGCGTAAGTTGTCCCTTGACTCTGAGAGTGAGTGGATTAGGACGAGCCGGAATACGTCGGGTGAGCCTCGTTATTTCATATGGCGTGCGCTGTAGATGATTTACATATGATTTTTAACTTGTTTTTTTGTATGTTGACAGCCATAAAATTCGAGGTCGTGAAGCCAGACGCTAACTCTCAAGCGAAGATCAATTCGTTTTTAGAATTTAGCGTCGCCGAGAGGTCTTTCGTCGTGCGACACTCGGCGGATGACGACGATTTAGAATCTTCAGGAGAGAATCAGGGGGAGAAGTGTGAAGAGAAAGGAAGAGAAGAGGAAGAAGATAAGTCGAGAGGAGAGGGATGACGGGTAAGTTTTACTTTCCTTTTCTTCCTATGTTACCTCGAGTATTTTTCCTTTGCGTGCTTTATGACATTCCTTTTTTCCAGGAGAGTCTCAACCTAAAGTGTTGAATGTTTCTGCTAAGAGAGCAGCTGAGCTGGAGTGTGCTCGTCAAGGCAGGGAGAGGAGGCTAAAATCCATGTCTGTTGGCCCTGAAATTCTGAAGAAGACGAGGACGACGACTCCGAGGGAGTCGTTGGCTGGGGTTAATGACTCGTCGAGAGTCGCTTCACCTGAGAAGGTAGGGGTCGGATCACCTAAGAAGGTGATTGCAGCGACACCCATCAATTCTGCGCCTCCGGCGAAAACGGTGAAGTCCCCGTCTGCCGCGTCGAATCCTTTGTCAGCCGACAAGGGCAAGGAACACTCGACAGGAGGGGAGAAGGTCACGACGGTCAACTTTACGCTGCCATTGGACTTTATGACAGGTAATGTCCTAGACGGGACGAACCTGTTCCCTCACCTGGATAAATTCCTGCTTCCATCTTTCAGGGAGCGTTTTGAGGGGTTTCCTATCGAGGAGACGGGTGCCCATGTAACCGGCTTGACGTTCATGGTAAGTCTTTCTTTCAAGACTTAGTTTGTGTAGGCCTAGACTTCGTTGTCGTTGTCGTTGTCCACTGATGATGTCTGTCTTTTATGATTTCTGTAACACCCGGAAAATCCTCGTAAGTAATAGTAAGTTTAATATTTATTAATATTTTGACTTTTTAGATTATGATTAACATTTTAAGTAACTTCTGTGATTTTTACTTGTTATTTGATAACTCTCGATAGAAATCAGTAAGTTTATTCTTTAAGTAAAATTATGAAAAATAGATGATATAGTGGAATAGTAGATTTTATGGATTAGTTAGATGTGTATTTTGAATACGAGCCTAACGGTACTTTCCGGTGTAAAAACGGGGTTCTAACGAAGAAGTTACGGCCTAATTAGTAGAAGTTGGAGGTTTTGGCAAACAGAAGCCGGCGCCAATGGAGTGGCGCCGATCCATCGGCGCCGACGACTGGCGCCAAAAACCTGACGTGCCAAATGGAGGGTTAAACTCACCCCTTAGTCACTACTTACCTCATTTCATACTAGAACTCAAAAGAAAAACGAACTCCCTCTACTCCAGACGAATTTCCTTTATCTAACCTAAGGTAATTTCATCTCTTAGTTCTAATTCAATTCATGTATCAAATAGATGAATCTTACTCAATTAAACATCAATTAGGGCTTGGAATCTTCATATTATCTTGATTTGGAGAGTTAGGGCTCAAGTCTTCAAGTAAGGTTATACAAATTGAAGATTTAAAGGTGAGTAATCTGTAACTAAATGTTTTTATTTATACTTATCTACCAATTCTTTTCCTGATTTTATGTTATTAAGGTAAAAGATTGGGTTATATGTTCTTAATGGTTAAGGTGGAAACAAGATGAGTTTAAAGGAGTTAATATGGATTAATTGTGGTTATTACTTAGCATGACATGATGAATGTTGATGTAAGAGTTTAGTTTGATTTTATATATATCATCAATATGTGAAATTTGTATGATGGCTTAATAAGCGTCTTAATGATGAACTGGTGGCTTAATGGTCAAAATGGATTTATTCTTGAAATGTAAACATGGTGGTTTGTTGTTGGATTCTTATGGAATGTGAACTACATGGAAGTAGCATGGGCTATGATAAATGGTTGGACCATTGTTAAAGTGCTTAATATACTTGAATCTTATTTGGATTTACAATTTGGTATTCACTTAATTGGAGGAGCACCTGGTAGGCATTGGAGGATATAATCATACATACCGTGGGGTAAATGTATTTCGTTCATACCTTCGGATACCGTGGGGTTTTCCGTTGCGTTATGCCTTGTACCGTGGGGTATCAATCAAGGTATATCTTCAATTATGATGTAACTAGGTAGCGATATGGACCTTCTCCATGGAATCCAATTTGTGAATGTACCGAATTGTTCTTCCTACATGTTATGATTATAATCTATGTATTATGTGTAAACCTCACTTAGGCTTTAAAAGCCTAACACTTGCTATGTGTTTTATGTGTTACAGATATTAGTGGTTCCGGACACAAGAAGGTTTAGTACGGGGTGTGAGCACGGGATTGATGTTGGAAGGTTAAAGAATTGGAAGATTGACATTAGAACTTCCCAGCACCCTTTTTGATCTTGGATTGCTATAGTATTGGGCAACCAAGCTAGTATTTCTTTAGTAGTTGTACATTGACTAAATAATTGTATTAAAGGTTATGTAATGATGTTATGTACACTTTCACTTTAGCAATGTGTACCACTCTTCCGTTTTATGGAAGTTTTTGTTAACCCCTATTTTGGGGTGTTACAAGTTGGTATCAGAGCTCTAGTTTAAGTGAACTAGGTATGACTATAGTATGCCTAGACTTAAGCTGAGAACAATAAGATTGAAATACTGTTGAATGGGTAGATATCATAGGATGGGAGAGTGTAAGGAATTGTGAAAATACCTTGGTCAAAAATTATAATGATGGTAAAAAGAATACTTGTATATTACATATTCATAATTTCATCTAGCTAATGCTATTATGAATATGTTGTTATGTAAGTGTACTTGATCTCTATTATTATGGTAATTGATAAGTGTATTAGTACACAAAAGTAGTCTGATTCTTACCTCATTCTCGTGTGCTTGTCAGACTGAAATGGTAAATACTCGAAGTCATGTGCAGCAACCGCGTGATGGTCAGTCAGCATCTGAATCTACTGCTGACCAACCTGGAATTCAAGCAACAGTTAGACATTCTCCGAGACCACGTAATTTAGGCGGAGGAGCAGAAAATGTATCGAGACTTAACGTTGGTCCATCGAACCAAGTAACGGAAGAAGACGCTCTTGAAGCTCGATTGAGGAATAGTATGCTCCGAGCCATGGAATCTGCTATGACTCAACAGCAGGAGCGAATTATGAAGATGTTGGATGACAGAGATAATAGCATTCGGCAACGCGAGACAATGGCAGAAAATGCTTTGAATGGGCAAGGTAATTTGGAAAATACTTTGAATGCGGAAACAGATACGACTCTTCGGGAAGGAAGAAAGGAACGGAGATGTACATACAAGACGTTTTTGGGATGTAGACCTCCAGAGTTTGCAGGAACTACTGATCCCACTAAATGTATGAATTGGATTCGAGAAGTTGAGATGTCTTTTGAAGCAAGCGAATGTGAAGACTCTCAGAAGGTTAAATTTGCATCTCATCTCCTTAAGGGTGAAGCTCTTACATGGTGGAATCTTACACGTTCATCAACCGCACCGGCATTGTTGGCCAAGTTCACATGGACAGCTTTCAAAAAGAAAATTTTAGAAAAATATTGCAGTGAGCGGGCACTTGATAAGATTGAAGATGAGTTCCGTGGCTTGAAGAAAGGAGACATGTCAATTATGGAATACTCAAGATTGTTTCTGGAGAAGTTAAATCTGGTAGAACACTTAGCTCCTGACGAGAAAACAAAGATAAAGACGTATCAAAGGGGATTACCGGCTAGTATGAAGACTGCTTTGAGAAATGCTAAGGTTTCAACCATACAAGAGGCAATTGAAGAAACCTTACGGATAGAAGATGATTTGGTTCAAGGAAAGTTGGAAAGTAGACCAACAAGTGAGAAAAGGAAATGGGAAGAGTCATCTGGAAATTTTCGTCAGCAAAGACCATTCTCGGGGAATGAAGTTGGAGATAGTCGCAACGAGGCTAGATGGTGTAATAGATGCAGGAAATCTCATGTGGGTCCATGTAACACTCGTCAGTATCAGGGTCCTCTAACTTGTAGTAAATGTGGAAAAGTTGGGCACTTAATGCAGGATTGTTCAATAAAAGGGGTAATTTGTTTTGAATGCCGTGAGCCGGGTCACGTGAAGAGAGATTGCCCAAGGTTGAAGACAGACGGATCTGGGAAACCCAAGTCAGAACCACCGAAGGCAACGGGAAGGGCGTTTCAGATGTCGACGGATGAGGCTAGAAGTTCAAAGGATGTGGTGTCGGGTACGTTTCTTCTAAACTCCGTACCTGCACGTGTTTTATTTGATTCTGGTGCAAGCCATTCATTCGTGTCATTATCTTTGCTCAAAAGTTAAATTTGCATGTTAGTCAGTTAGATGAAGCTTTGTTAGTAGAAATAGTTATGGTGAAGAACAAATATCCACATTTGTTTTCTTAACCTAAGATTTCGAGGACGAAATCTATTTCAAGTGGGGGAGAATTGTAACACCCGGAAAATCCTCGTAAGTAATAGTAAGTTTAATATTTATTAATATTTTGACTTTTTAGATTATGATTAACATTTTAAGTAACTTCTGTGATTTTTACTTGTTATTTGATAACTCTCGATAGAAATCAGTAAGTTTATTCTTTAAGTAAAATTATGAAAAATAGATGATATAGTGGAATAGTAGATTTTATGGATTAGTTAGATGGGTATTTTGAATACGAGCCTAACGGTACTTTCCGGTGTAAAAACGGGGTTCTAACGAAGAAGTTACGGCCTAATTAGTAGAAGTTGGAGGTTTTGGCAAACAGAAGCCGGCGCCAATGGAGTGGCGCCGATCCATCGACGCCGACGACTGGCGCCAAAAACCTGACGTGCCAAATGGAGGGTTAAACTCACCCCTTAGTCACTACTTACCTCATTTCATACTAGAACTCAAAAGAAAAACGAACTCCCTCTGCTCCAGACGAATTTCCTTTATCTAACCTAAGGTAATTTCATCTCTTAGTTCTAATTCAATTCATGTATCAAATAGATGAATCTTACTCAATTAAACATCAATTAGGGCTTGGAATCTTCATAGTATCTTGATTTGGAGAGTTAGGGCTCAAGTCTTCAAGTAAGGTTATACAAATTGAAGATTTAAAGGTGAGTAATCTGTAACTAAATGTTTTTATTTATACTTATCTACCAATTCTTTTCCTGATTTTATGTTATTAAGGTACAAGATTGGGTTATATGTTCTTAATGGTTAAGGTGGAAACAAGATGAGTTTAAAGGAGTTAATATGGATTAATTGTGGTTATTACTTAGCATGACATGATGAATGTTGATGTAAGAGTTTAGTTTGATTTTATATATATCATCAATATGTGAAATTTGTATGATGGCTTAATAAGCGTCTTAATGATGAACTGGTGGCTTAATGGTCAAAATGGATTTATTCTTGAAATGTAAACATGGTGGTTTGTTGTTGGATTCTTATGGAATGTGAACTACATGGAAGTAGCATGGGCTATGATAAATGGTTGGACCATTGTTAAAGTGCTTAATATACTTGAATCTTATTTGGATTTACAATTTGGTATTCACTTAATTGGAGGAGCACCTGGTAGGCATTGGAGGATATAATCATACATACCGTGGGGTAAATGTATTTCGTTCATACCTTCGGATACCGTGGGGTTTTCCGTTGCGTTATGCCTTGTACCGTGGGGTATCAATCAAGGTATATCTTCAATTATGATGTAACTAGGTAGCGATATGGACCTTCTCCATGGAATCCAATTTGTGAATGTACCGAATTGTTCTTCCTACATGTTATGATTATAATCTATGTATTATGTGTAAACCTCACTTAGGCTTTAAAAGCCTAACACTTGCTATGTGTTTTATGTGTTACAGATATTAGTGGTTCCGGACACAAGAAGGTTTAGTACGGGGTGTGAGCACGGGATTGATGTTGGAAGGTTAAAGAATTGGAAGATTGACATTAGAACTTCCCAACACCCTTTTTGATCTTGGATTGCTATAGTATTGGGCAACCAAGCTAGTATTTCTTTAGTAGTTGTACATTGACTAAATAATTGTATTAAAGGTTATGTAATGATGTTATGTACACTTTCACTTTAGCAATGTGTACCACTCTTCCGTTTTATGGAAGTTTTTGTTAACCCCTATTTTGGGGTGTTACAATTTCGCAGGCACTTCAAGCTTCCTTGGCCTTGCGAAGTGGAACGGCAAAGGTGAAAGATCTCTTGTCTGCTGCACGTGAAAGAGAGAAAGCGGCGCTGGACAGAGTGAGTGCCTCTATAAGTCGTGCTGAGGATTTTTCGAAGCGGCTTGACGATGCTTTAGAACATTTGAAGATCGTTCATCTTGCCAAGGAAGATCTTAGTCATCGTCTGACGCAATCCTTGTCCATGACTGCTGAACAAAGGGAGGAGATGGAAACAATTAAGGAATTTCTGGTCGCTGTTTTAAAAGAGGCTGAGGATTATAAATCCAAGGTAGAGAGTTTGGAGAAAGAAGTGCAAGCTGCAAAGGACGAGGGTAAGTCGGTTTTTGCCATAGCTCGTCTGACTGCTCGGGCGGCGATAATGCGACGACATTTGCTGGGGAAAGATCCTCTTGCTTCGGCGAAGGAGGAGCTGGACATCTATCTGAATGGTGTTGCGACCGAGAGGGATATTGACTCGGACGATGAGAAGGATGCTGAGGAGGAGGTGGCAGGCGAAAGCCTTCAGGACGGGACTTCGGGCATGAATGCGACGGATGTTCCTCCTTTAATTTAAGAATTTTATTTTGTTTGCTTTGCTGCTCAATCGTTGGTGGTCGAGCGTGTACCTGACGATCTTTTTAAATGCACTTTTTGTTTGAACTTGTGCTGTATTCAAATCACATTGGTTATGAATTTGATCATAAAATACATATGAAATCATGCGACTAAGGTATTCATTGTAATACGATGATAAGAACGTAAAACAAATATAAAAACACGCGATTATAGCATCCATTTAGTGTATGAAAGTTAAGAAACTTAGGGGTAAAGTCGTTTAGACTCTGTGATCGTACGACCAGATCGTACAGTGAGTTTGTATCGTATGCCCCTGTGGAGAAATGATCAAGTTAGAGACCTGATCGTTTATGTCGTTCGACCTTGCAATACTAAAGTCATATAGTAGACTTAATGATTACTGTCGTGCGATTCTGCGATAAAACGATGTCGGGGGTTGGTCGTTGGCTGGCCAACGACCCTCCGATGCTTAAGTCAGTAGAAGTTTTGTGAGAAAAAATCATATGAGAAAGAGCTAGAAAGAGTTAGAGAACGTACCATTTCAGACTCTCTCTATTTGCCCCCTGTCATTTATTACCGTATCCTTTTTGGGAGGAAAAGATAGGTTTTAAATGACAGAATGACACGGAGAAATATTGTCCTGCGGTCGACTATGTTGTCGTGCGACGAGGCACCATAGTAGATTTATCCCTGTGGAAAAGATATTAATTTAGGGATAGAGGAACGAACCTGTCGAGAGCTTTGATCTTGCGACTTTAGTTTATTTTCTCGGCTTCAAGGTAGACTTGTAGCATTCACGAGCGACTTTTGGCTCACTCTTGATCTCCTGGATTCCCCATGGCGTCGGGAATTTCAACATTTGATGATACGTCGAGGGAACGGCTTTCATATCATGGATCCATGGTCGTCCTAAGATGATGTTATAGGCCGACGCACAATCGATGACACTGAACTTGGTCTGCTTGTTGACTCCTCCGGCGTAGACGGGCAAGATTATCTCTCCGAAGGTGCTCGTCGCTTCTCCATTGAAACTGACCAAAGTCGTCGAACGTCGGGTGATTTCCGAGCGATCGATTCCCATGGCTTTGATGGTGTTGAGAAAAATAACATTTGCTGAGCTGCCCCCGTCGATCAAGACTCGACGCGTTAGACAGTTACCGATCGTGAGTTGAATGATCAACCCGTCGTGATGCTTTAGGTATGAGTCGCCGAGGTCGACTTGGTTGAACACAATCTTCGTGGCTTCTAGCTCCAAATCTCCTTTGGGTCTGAACGAGCAAGGAATAGGCCGATCATCGGGCGCCTGACTGGCATGACGCTTGGCCGCGGAATACGTCAGACCACATACGTCTGAAGCACCGGTGATGCAATTGACGACTTTCGCGTGCTCGGGGGTCGACGGTCGATGGCTTTTAGCTGGAATAACGACATTATCGATGATATCTTTGAGATTTCCTTTCGAAAAATGATATGCTAGTTCCTTCTTCAATGCGATACAGTCGTCTGTCGCATGACCATGATCGGCATGGAAGTCGCACCACTTTGATTTGTCTTTCTTAGCATCGTCCAGGTCGGACTTCTTTGGCTATCGAATGGTAGCTTGGGAACTTTTCAGAACTTTGACTAATTCCTTAGCAGATCCTTTGAATCCGTAAGATGATATCTTGGGGTACTGAGTGAACTTAGTCGCGGTCTGGGCCTCTGCTTTCGTCTTGAAACGAACATTTGAAATTTGGCGCGCTGGCTCTATTCTGGAAACAGCCTTTGTCTTGAACTCTGGCTTTCTGACGCCTAACGACTTCTTGTCGTCAGTGTGCTTGCGACGAAAGGCGGCATCATCTTCTACCCTCATATATGCTAAGGTTCGAGCTCGGACGTCTTCGAAATTCTCCGGGGGATATTTGGTCAGGTCGGTGTATAGACTCGAACTATCGTCCAGACCACGCTTATAGGCTTCGATCGCGGTTTTGACGTCGCAATTGCGGATGCTGATCATTTCGGCATTGAATCTATTGAAATAACTTCGAATAGACTCATTAGCTTTCTGCACGATGTAATATAGGTCGCTGGTCTGCTTCTCCATCTTACGACTGCTGGCGAATTGCTGGGAAACTGGTTAACCAACTCAGCAAACGACCCGATGGACTTGGGTTTGAGATTGATTAACCATTGGAGAGCTGGACCAGTGAGAGTTGCTCCAAAACTCTTACACATGCATACTTCCTGGTACATAAAATGGGATCGAGATTGTCCACATGAGCTGCTTGTACTGCGCGACATGCTCGGTTGGATCGGTCACACCCGAATACTTGGGAGTGAAGGCAGGAATGTTATACTTCTTTGGGATCTCGACGGTGGCGATCTCGTCGATGAAGGGCGACGCCTGAAACCCCGAGCGAGGCTGGACGTCGACAGGCACGACTGCCCCAGGCAACTTGGCGAGCAAGGACAGGACGCGCTCATTTTGGTCTTCTAACATCTTCAAACGCTGGGCGACGGGATCGTTAAGATCAGGATTTGCCCCTGTCGAGGTATTGGTCCCTGGGCTAGTGCCATTACCATGCGACGAACCATTGGTGTCCCCGTTGAACGGAACAGAATATGGCTGCGACCCATATTGGAATTGCTGCGGTCCATTCTGAAACGATTGTGGTCCCTGCTGGAAAGGCTGCGATCCACCGTGGAGTGGCTGAGATCCACCTTGAGGTCCATTCTAAAATGGCTGCTGAAATGGTTGCGACCCCTGTAATGGCTGAGACCCATTATTCACGGGTGGTGGCCTTATGTGCTGAGGAGGAACTGTCCCAAACTGAGGATTTGGGTTGAACGACCCTGGCTGTTGATTCTGCATGAACGGGCCTGGATGCTGATTCTGCGCGGATGAACCTGGATTCGGGACAAATGGTCTAGGGCCATTCTGGTCGAACGATCTTGGGATTGGGTTCTGCACGAACGACCTAGGACCATTTTGAGGCCCAAGAGGATTTCTTAACCGCGCGATCTCCTCAGCTGCTCTGCGATTCTGCTCTGCCATTGCATTGAGCTGATTCCTGGCGACTTCGAGTTCCTGATACATCTGAGCAACAACTTGCTGCAGATTTCCAGGGGCTGCCATTGTTCCTGCAATAGAGAGCAGAAAAAACTCCAAGAAACTGTTAGTATGGTGCACATTCGTCGAGGATTTTCTCTAGATGAGGTCCCACGGATGGCGCCAAACTGTTAATGCCAAAAATCGCACCAAAGGGACAACTTAAGTTCGATGTGGACTTAATCAACTAAAGAAACGATCTTTCGACGAGGCGTGCGACGAGGGAAAAAATAAACGAGACAAGGGATTTGATGACGCGGGAAAAACCTCAAACGAGGAAAAAAACTGCGGACGACAGTGGGAGTCGTCGCTGCACTATGGTCGCCAATCAGGGGCGATGTCCTTGGTACTGGTGTCGATCGTACAATGATTACAATACAAATGAATGAAAAGCTTCGAAATGTAAAAACAAGTGTTTTGAATGTAAAAACAAGTGTTTGTCGTGTGTGAATACAAATTGTGAACTTCTGGTCGAGGGTTGTTGTCGTGCGTCGAGAGCAATACTTGAGCTTTCCTTCGAGTGTTCTTGAGTTCGCTGTAAGGTTCTGGCTTTCAATACTTGATCTCCAGAGTTTGAATGTTCTTTGCTATGAGTTTGGATGATTTTCTCTGCTGTTTGGTGATGTTTGCTGATGAATATTAGATGTTAACTGATGTCCCTTGAAATGAGGCTTTAGCTTGACTTTTATAGTTTTCGTGCCATTAATTAGCTCCATTAATGATTTGATCAACGGCTACAACGGCTGGAAACGGTCGCCGGAGTGATTATCCATAATGCTCTTCGTCCGTTACGACTACTTGCTGTTAATGGCTTTGACTCCTGCATTAAATACTTAACAAACGTAACAGTCAAGGTTAACGTTAGCTTTGGTCGAAGGTGCAATGATCTTACGCGATGGTCGTACGGGACGGGCGATGTTGTGGTCGAGCGTCATGGGAGACGTACGACTTACTTTTTACGGGAGACGACGGATGTTTTCTGGGTTCTTGTCGAGACCTTATCTTAATACAAGATTTGGATTATAGCGTGTGTCTTACCTGCTCTGGTCGTGGTCGTACGACGTGATTTTTTGCCCAAACACTAGCTATATGATTTTTTTGGGTGACAAAAAGTTATTATGACATTATATTCCCTTGGTTATTGTTTTCTTTGTAAGTATCCGTTCATCTTGTACGTACTTTGATTGCTCAATTAATTTTATGGAGCCTGAAGATAACAATTAAGAAAATCCTTTACGGTTATGTGAAGATTTAAACCATCAATCTATGTAGAACCTAAAAAACCTCACATTTATTTGTTAACAGAATTGAACATCACGATTGTTATTGTTGATTTTTACTTTTTGTCAAGTACTGTGTTTTTTACATCATGTGGGAACCATTATTGACCTAGACGCTCGTTAACCTTTGTCAAATTTGTGCCATTTGTGAATGATTATTTTTATATTTTTCTTAAAGTATTGCTTGACAACACAAAGTTAAATATGATAACTCATAGGCGGATCCATAAATTTTTTCTTACGGTGGCATCTTTGACGAACCTAAAAAATTTCCACATCGCACTGTTAGAGTTATTATTGTATATATGTAAAGTACAAGGTCCATTCTGTATTTTCCAGTAACTTAGTTTGTATAAATAGGTTTCCTTGTTTCAGAATTAGGTTAATTAGTCTTCTTGTAATCGCTCTCAATATATAAAAAGTTGTTGCACAGTTCAGCCCTATCTGTAAAGCCCGTATCCCGGTATGTAATTTCGTTCATTAATTCTTTCCTTTTAAGTTTGAATTATTGTGGTTTCCGTTAACGGGGTTAGTCGAGTTGGGTCAAATCGTTAAATTGTCGAATTTTTTGGTTAGTTGCGAGAGGGTTGTAAGTGGAGAGACTGTTTGTGTCAAAGGCCCAAAAACCCACTTTGGGTTCGGCCCATGCAGTATATTGTCAAACCCTTATGTTGTTAGGAGGTGGGTGTCGTGAGGAATACTCAAACAAAGAGAAGAAATCACAAAAAAAAAAACCTACGCCTCATTGCTTCTTGTGTTGTCGGCCGGAGTTTAGAACCGAGAGAGAGAGAGGAATCGAAGAGAGAGAGAGGAATCGAAGAGAGAGAGAGAAGCCGAGAGTGAGTTGGAATCTGCCGCCAGCGACGAGGAGAGAGGGGGAAGAAAGTGATCACCGGCGAGTTGGTCGGTTTAGAGGGCGAGAAGGCGTTCGTCGAGGTAATCGTTATTGTCGTTCGTGTTTTCCTTTCTTTATGTTTTGTTCGTCGCAAGGGTACCGCAACCACCACCACCGCCGCGGCAGCCATGGCCGCCGGCGGTGTGGCCACCACTGCTCGCCGCCGCTGTGGCGGCTGTGGTTGTGTGTGCGGGTGGGTTCGCGTGGAGCGATCGAAAGAGAGGGCGGTGATATGAGGGTGTGTGTGCGTGTGTGCGTGATCGCCGTCGACCACCACCGCCGCCGGAGGCGGCAAAGGGGGGCGGTACACGGCTGTTGTTACACCTTGGTATAATCTGTTCCAGTAAGTTTTAGGCTTCCCAGGGCTGTTTGGGTTAAGCTTTGTCTTAATGGGATTATAAGCAATATTTGTCATTTCATGTGAAAACGTTTGTCTGCCACTGTTTTACGACGGCCATAACTTTTCCGTCGTAGCTCGGATTGAGGCGAATCTGGTGCCTACGGTTCACATTCTGTGCCGGGCACACTTTTAGTGTTTTAGAGGAAGTCCGGTTCGGCCTCTAGCTAGGCGTAAATTGGCTGTTTATACAGCCGGTCCGGATGTGGCAGATCGCGTTCCGTTTTAATAGTCTCAGTTTCTGCCACTGTTTTGGGAAAGCCATAACTTCTGCTAGGAATGTCGGATTGGGATAAAACCAGTGCCAAAAGTTCCCATTCTGAGTCTAGTAAGTTTCTTATGTTTTGCGGAAAAACCAGTTCGGACCGTAGCTAGTGTCAAACTGCTGTTTTATAACGAAAGGTGCTGTTTTTCGCTGTGCAGTTAATCAGTTTTGTAAAATCCATAATAAATTGTAGAAAAATCGTTAGGAGGTGTATAATATGTCCTCGGAACCCTAACTCTGAGAACTTTCTGGTTATGAAATTTAATTGGGGATTTTCTGGGTTTATGGAGGTCGGAACAGGTCCCGAACAGACCTTTTTGGTTAGACCGAAAAGTCGTTTTAGTGACGATTTAAGGGTGCGTCGTGTTTTAGGGTCCGGGTCTCGTGTTAATACATTTTAACGATTGTTTAGGTGTTGGGAAGTGATCTTGGATTTGTGAAGCTTGAATTATTTTTTGTGAGCTAAGCGCGTTTACGAGGTGAGTTCTCTCACTATATTTAATATTGGTTGTTTTACATTACTGTAGCTCGTGTGCGATAGCCTATTTATTGTGATGTGGGGCTAGATAGTGGGGTGACTTGTGGACCTTTACTGACATGTATACGCGGGTGGCGTTGTCATGTATACGCGGGTGGCGTAGGGACTCGGGCCGACGTTGTATACGCGGGTGGCGTAGAAACTCGGCGGGACCGAAGATTGTATACGCGGGTGGCGTAGAATCTCGGTGGGGCCCAAGATGTTATACGCGGGTGGCGTAGGGGTAGGTATGCATGTTTATGATTTGTTCGTAGACTTGTATGCTTGTTTATGTGTATCTATCTGTTATAGGGGTAATGTGGAATAACTGTGTTATCTATAGTGGTTGAATTCACTAAGCTTCGTGCTTACCCTTTCCCAATAAATCATTGTTTCAGGTGCGAGTAGCTCCAAGGCGTGACGGGTACACACTGGCGCGCGGGAAGAGCTGACTATTTTATGATCTTAATTTTTAAAACAATTATTCCGCTGTTTATTGTTCGTAATAATTTTATTTAGTGGTTTGCAAATGAAACGATTGAATTATTAAATGCGTTTTTATTAATGAAGGGTTACTTTAAAATTTTTAAATTCCTTGTAATTTTTGGGACGTTACACTATCTCTCTCTCGATTGCTCATAGATTGATTCCTACTTGAATCCTAACATGGTATCAGAGCTGTAGGTACGTATTATCTACTCTCATGCACTTTCGATTTTGACCTGTTTACGGTTCGATCTTTCTCCTAGCTATTTATTTGTTCGCCGCAAAATTGCCCTAGTCCGGAACACTACTTCCGGTATTCTCACTCCGTAACAGCCTCATTTCCGGAACTGCATCACTCCGGAACAACCTTGTCTTCAACTCCGGAACTCCCTCACTCCGGAACCCTTATATTCCGGAACCTACGAACACCCTCACTCCGGAACTCTTGTTTTCCGGAACCTGCTGATAGTCTCACTCCGGAACATCAATTTTCCGGAACCGCCTATTTTTTGTTTTGAACTTCCGGAATTGCTTACCTCGACACCCTTCCGGAACTGCTAAATTCCGGAACTGCTTTCTCACATTCCGGAACTGCCTAATACTGCTTATTTTGCTTCCAGAACTTATTTTCTCTTAATTCCGGAACTGATTTCGGAACTGCTTTGTCTTGATTCCGAAACTCTCATTCCGGTACCTTCAAAAATTTCGACAACAGGGTTTGAGATCAATTCCGGAACTCAACTCCGGCTCTCATTTTTCTTAAATTAATTCCAAAACACTCGGTTCCATCACTCACAACTCAGAAACTCCTCTTTTCAATTCTGGAACACACAGTTTCAGTACCTCACGATCAGTTCCTGACATTCCGGAATTCCCTTTCCAGTCTTCAGTTCCAGTTCTCAATCAGTTTTCTAATAAGTCAGATGGCTCTCAATAGCCAGTCTCAGTACAGTGATTGCACGTTTTGTCATTCTACTTCTCATCTTCTTCTCAACTGCCCAATTCGAAAATGTCGC
Organism: Saussurea involucrata; assembly: GCA_033807775.1. Taxonomy (NCBI): domain Eukaryota; kingdom Viridiplantae; phylum Streptophyta; class Magnoliopsida; order Asterales; family Asteraceae; genus Saussurea; species Saussurea involucrata. The sequence continues at coordinate 27,695,268 of CM066315.1, read as the reverse complement.
TGGTGTGGGATCACACAGCCACGACACTATGCGTCTGACTGTCTACATCATCCACGTAATTCAGATAAGCAAAAGCAACAACGCACTCAGTCATATGCTGGATCAATCACTCAAGACTCCTCTACGCCGACAATTCAGGCACCGCATAGCAACAACTCATCGCCTGACCTTATGGAACTCCTGCGCCGAAACCAAGAGCTTATAGAGCGACTCATGACAGGTTCTATGGGTATGAATTCTCAGTGCAATATCTCAGCACCAGGTAATCCTTGGCTATTTGATTCTGGATGTTGTAACCACATGACACCTAAGGCTGTCGGGTTTATCTCTAAGCAAACCTCCAGCATGTTCTCATCAGTCCGTACTGCGGATGACACTCGCTTACATGTATCTTTCAATGGGACTGTCTCTACCCCCAATATACAATTACCTGATGTGCTACATATTCCTAACTTATCTCTGAGCCTGATTTCAATCACTCAGCTTATGGAATCCGGTCTAATTATTCTGTTTCATCCTTCTGGTTGTGTTATGAAGGATCCAAAGACCAAGCAGATCCTTGGAATAGGCCGTAAAGTTGGTCGGATGATTGAAGTGGTCTACCTACTTTTTCCCTTACACTCATCAAATTTTGCTGCTTCTGTCTCCAGTACCCCTTCCTTTGAATTATGGCATAAGCGTCTAGGACATCTATCTTTAGCTAGAATAAAGCTGTTAGCTAGTTCAAGATTACTAGGCAACACTTCTTCTGAAAACGTTTCTTGTTTATCTTGTCAACTTGGCAAACATCATGCCTTACCCTTTCAACTAAATGAATTTAAATCTGCTTCTTCTTTTGATCTCATTCACTCTGATGTTTGGGGGCCAGCACCACATCCATCCATGGGAGGTTCTCGATAGTTTGTTATCTTTATTGATGATCACACAGGCTTCACATGGATATATCTCATGAAACATCGCTCCGAACTACCTCAAATATATATTACCTTCGCCCGTATGATTCTGACCCAGTTTTCCAAGCCCATAAAGATTCTTCGAGCAGATAATGCTATGGAATACAAGGAATCTTCTCTCCTCTCTTTTCTTCAATCTCAGGGTACTCTTTCTTAGTACTCCTGCCCAGTCACCTCTCCGCAAAATGGACGTGCAGAACATAAACATCGCCACATCCTCGATACTGTTCGTACTCTCTTAATCTCAGCCAAGTGTCCAGAACGTTTTTGGGGCGAAGCTGCCTTCAAGGATGTCTACACCATCAACCGTCACCTGACTCCCATCCTAAATCAAAAGTATCCCTATGAAGTGCTCCATGGGGTCTAACCTGCATATGAACTCCTAAAAGTATGGGGTTGTGCCTGCTTTGTTCAGTTGCAACCTCATGAACACACCAAACTCGAACCTCGTTCTCGATTATGCTGCTTTCTTGGCTATGGTATTGAACACAAAGGTTATCGTTGTTGGGATCCAGTCTCTAAGAGACTACGTATATCCCTCCATGTCACATTCTGGGAACATCTTCCCTTCTCAACAGTGTCCAAATTTCAGGACATACCCAATCCTTCCACTTCCTTCTTCACTGATAATTCTATCTCTTTGGACTCACTCCAATTAGATCCCATACTCACTCCTCCATCTAGTACACCTCCTTCCGTCTCACCTCCATCTGTGACCTCATCATCTACTCCACTTCCTTCCGTCTCATCTCAACCTGAACCTTCACTTTTGCCATCTGTGTCATCTGATCATGATCAATCATCTGCACCATCTCCAAGGACTACTTCTGAGCCATCTACTGAGTCCATGGATCCTAGCTCCTCTCAACCACAAGATGAAGTACGACGCTCAGACCGGGTAAGATAAGTTCCTTCTCACCTTCGTGATTATCATTGTTATGCTATACTGTTGTCCAACCATGAACCCACTTCCTTCAAGGAAGCTGCTTCTAACCCTGTTTGGAAGCAAGCTATGACTGAGGAACTTCAGGCCCTTGACAAAGCAAATACATGGGAGTTTGTACCTCTCCCACTGGGTAAGTCACCTATTGGTTCCAAATGGGTCTTCAAAATCAAAACAAAGTCTGATGGATACATTGATCGATACAAAGCACGCCCTGTGGCAAAAGGCTTCAATCAAGAATATGGCATTGATTACGAGGAGACGTTTGCTCCTGTGGCTCATGTCACCTCGGTTCGTAGTCTTCTCGCCATCGCTGCCACCAAAAGATGGCCACTTTACCAGATGGATGTCAAGAATGCCTTTCTAAATGGTGATCTCGAAGAGGAAGTCTATATGAGACCCCCTCCAGGTGTGATCTCTCGTCAGGGTCATGTATGCCGACTTCGAAAAGCTCCTATGGTCTTAAACAAGCTCCTCGTGCTTGGTTTGAAAAATTTAGCAATACTGTCATTTCATTGGGGTTTTCTCCGAGTAATTATGATTCTGGCCTGTTTACTCGGACCACTGCTGCAGGTACTATCTTACTCCTATTGTATGTTGATGATATGATCATTACCGGCAGTGACTCTACAGGTATCACCCATCTCAAACAGTCTCTCAGCTCATGCTTTGAGATGAAAGATTTTGATAAACTACACTACTTCCTTGGTCTTGAAGTTCTATCAGACTCTTCCGGCATCTATCTCTGTCAAGCTAAGTACATTTAAGATCTGTTATCCAAAGCTGGGATTACAGACAACAAAGTTGCTTCTACACCCATTGAGCAAAATCTACATCTTGCTCCCAATGCCGGCACCCCGCTGCGGGACCCTACACGGTACCGTCAACTAGTTGGTTCTCTGGTCTACCTGACTGTTACTCAACCGGACCTTGCATATGCAGTTCATATAGTCAGCCAGTTCATGGCTGCTCCGTGCTCCGATCACTATGCTGCGGTTCTTCGTATCCTTCGGTATCTCAAAGGGACAATGTTTCATGGGCTTCACTTCTCATCTACATCGTCTTTAACGCTCCGTGCCTTCTCAGATGCTGACTGGGATGGAGACATAACAGACCGTCGTTCGACCACCGGGTATTGTTTCTTCCTTGGGGACTCTCTTATTTCCTGGCGCAGCAAGAAACAATCTCTGACAGCTTAGTCTAGTACTGAAGCTGAGTACCGAGCCTTAGCTGACACTATGCAAGAACTTGTATGGCTACGCTGGTTACTATCTGATATGGGTGCTCATCAGATCTCTCCAACACCATTGTGGTGTGATAACAATAGTGCTATTCAGATTGCTCATAATGATGTCTTTCATGAGCGTACAAAGCATATCGAGATTGACTGTCATTTCACCCGTCATCATATTCTTCGCAAGACCGTTCGACTTCTCCCAATTTCAACCATTGATCATACAGCGGATATCTTCACCAAAGCTCATCTTCCGGGGCGTTTTCGGGCTCTTGTTTTCAAACTCAATTTGGCTCATTCTTCCCCACAAGATTGATGATACAATGGAGTACAAAATGAAAAAAACTCGAACTCGAATGAGATAAGTTGGAACTCGAACGAGAAATCGAACGAGAAAAACGATTTGATAAAGACTTCGAGTTTTTCATAACCCCGCATGATCACCTTACGGGAGATATTTTGAGGGTTACTTTGGCGAAGAAAGAGAGAATTAGAAAATTACATAATTTTTGGTAATTTTGTATTTTGTAATTTTTATTTTTTTAGTGTTTTGTATTTTGTAATTTTTATTTTTAATGAATGATATGAATTTTTATTTTTATTATTTATCTTATTTTTATTTATTAAAAAATATATAAATATTTTTATTTTGTTAAATAATTAAATGTATAAATAAAAGAATTAAAAAAAATGAGGTGGCAAGAGGGCTTGAGGGTTGCGCTACGCCACTTTAGGGCTTGAGGGTTTGAGGAGAGGGTTAGGAGAAAAGCTGATGTGGCGCTGATGTGGCATTTGAGGGCTGCGCTACGGATGGCCTAAGAATATTACATCAAAATCAAAGGATTTCGTGTAGTTTGAAATCCGGTTTACCAGGTAAAATGCATATGTACAAGCTTAGTTACTTTTAAATTTATTTTCCCTTTTTTATTGGATAAAATATAGAATTCAACATTAAATATGTTAGAGAATTCAACATTAAATATATTATTAAAATATTCAAAACATTATTACCTTCAACAAATTTTTTAAAGGAAAATAATAAAATATTATTTCTCTCACTATAATGATTTTTGGGGTAATCTCCATATTTGGAGAAAATGACATTCTCTCTCCAATTTTCTCCAAAATGGAGATGGTTTTGGGAAAGCTGTTGGAGCTGATTTTAGGACCAAAATCCCCATATTCCCCATTTTCTCCAAAATGGGGAAGCTGTTGAAGATGCTCTAATAGCATTACATAACGGATGGGTATTTTAGACGAAAAAGTCTATCGAAAATATGGGTTTTCGACAAAAACTCTTGTCAATTAAAATTTGGTCGAAAATTATGAAAATGATGGTTTTCGATGGATTTTTTACAGAACAGTTCCGTCGAATATTCCCAGAAAATTCCAATGGATTTTCGACTGAAATTTTTGACGGATTTTTGAGGGGGGTTTCAAGAGATATTCGACGGAAATACTTGTCATGGGTTTATTTACGGAATGTACGACGGAACTTTGGCCAATTGTAGCTAGGCATGGCAATTTGGCCCGACCCGGTGGGGAACCTGGTCCACCCGACCCGACCGGGGCCGGGGATTCCCCGCCAAACCGGGTACCGGGGCCGGGGCCGGGGAAACCCCATTTCAGAAACCCGGGGCCGGGATGACCATCCTCCGACCCGCCGCGGACCCGGTATATATATTAATAAAAAAGTTATATATTTTATACATTTATTAATATATTATACATTTTAAAAATGTTTTTTTTTTCTGAACTGTTAAAAACAGCAACAAAAACAACAAAAATAACTGTTAAAAAGCCAAAAAAAACGGGTCGGGGAACCGGGTACAAACCGGGGACGGAGTGTTGACCGGGTGTTGACCAAAAGTTGACCGGGGACGGGATTGGAATCCCTGTACCCGCCCGGGGCCGGGGGTCGTTTACAAAAACCGGGGCCGGGGATGGGGAACCCCGCCCCATTGCCATGCCTAATTGTAGCTGACCATATTCTACAGATTTGCATGATTGTAAAAGGAATTCCGTCGAAAATCTGTCGGAAATTTCAAGTATTTTCTATTTAAAATATATTAAAATAGGTATTTTCCTGTATTAATAGCATTAATGCACATGTAACCTCACGAGACATTGTTCTTATTATTTATATCATACATAATAAGAATAACATATGGGAAGGGAAGCAACAAAGAATAAAAAATTCAGGCGTTCGTGACAGTAATTACATTTTGATGGAGAAAAAGAAGGTGACTGGCTATTATTTATTTACCCCAATGACCCCACAAACACATTTTTGTATTTATTTATTCTTGTTTAATTTTATTTCTTGCATATTAGTATAATCTGATTTAAGTGCTTTCTATATATATAGTATAGGATTATTTTATATGTTGTAGTTTAAACTTCATTCCTTGGTTATGTTCTAGATATATATACTATCGTTCATATGGATAATCGTCACTTTAGATCGACGTTGTGGAATTGATCACTTGTTTTTATAATAAACTTTGAGTTCTAATCGATTGTTTTTCTACTTGACCATAGTTATATAATGTTTGGTTAACCGGTTTTTATGAAATGTTTAGTTCAGCTGGTAAGTTTTAATACAAACGACAGTTTGATCATAACTTGAGGTTAAATTGATCAATGATTACAGTCCTAACATGAAAATAGTTATGGACGTAGATTAGGAAAAATATTTGTTTTAATCCTAATATTTGTTTCGAACGTACGCATATTGTGCAAGGAAGTAGCTTGGTTTATAAAAAAAATTCCAGCTTGAAATAGGGTTAAAGTAAGTTTGAATAACAAATCCACATCATTATCTAAAATCCGATGTTAACATTACCCGGTACCTGTTAGTTTGTAGATAGTTTTGTTTTGTGTGTTTGATTTTGGGTTTACTTTCTTGAAGTGTCGTTTAGTTTTGTCTAAGACCATTCACACACCTGCAAGACTTTACTCCTTTCACAAGTGTCACATCAGCTTTGCAATAACACCTTCCACACACATGCAAGACCAAACTCCTTTCTAAACTAATAAATTATAATATAAATAATATAGATATATATAATATAACTAATAAATTAATTATAAAATATAGATAAATAAATTGTGTACGTTTATCTATTAGTATTTGTATTTTCGTAATTTTTATATTAATGTACTTTTAATTTAGCGGTTTAAATAAAAAACATTGCATAAAAGTATCATTTTTGTAAATAAAGCGTGGGTAAATTTTTTTAATAAAAATATTAAAAAAATAATGTTCAAATAAACTAATAAATGAATTAAATTTAATAAACATATTAATAATAACTAATATTTAAACAAACAAACAAACTAATTAAATTAAAAAATGATTTGTTTACTATATTAAATTTGTTGCAAGGTCTTGCTAATTGTGCAAGATGGTGGAAGTTTTGCAAGGCCTTGCAAGACACATGGCATGCCATGTCATCTTGCAAGAGCTTTTGCAAGACGCGTGTGGATGCTCTAATTGGTCTGTCCCATATGGGTGATTCACAAGGGGGAAAATGGAATAAAACGAAAGGAAGAATGGGATAGACCAGGCCAAACATGAAGAAAAGTTGTAAAAGTTGTGCACGTGCTCCTGAACTGTACAAGACAAGACTGGAGATTGTCCTGTGTTTGGTAAGTTTGACGTGATAGGACAAAACTGATAAAATGATCGGACAACCCTACTTAAAATGTTGTTTAATGTTTTTCTTTTATTAGATTTAACGTCAACACGAGGGAGGTCGTTGACAACCGAACCATATAAGCTTACAATGGCAGACATAATTTGGTCCTCATAAGCCATGCATGTAGGAACAATATAACCAAATAATTACAACCATGAATTGTTGCCTGGTCGTAGGTTGAATTCAAAATTGCAAAACATTAATTATTGAAATTTTCACTCATTTAATGTACAATCATTAATTTATATATAATCCTTGCCACAGAGTCGAGGAGGATGAAAATCGAACATGGTATAAGACAAGTCTAAGCGGAGATGAAGTCGACGTGGGTTAGTCTTACGAATGGAGACGGAGGCAAAGTCGACGTGGGATTTAGGTTAGGGTTGTATGGGCTGATATGGAGCTACATTTGTTTTTTCCTTAATTTTACCCGCCAATATTTTTGCCCCTTAATGAGTTTCTCTAGTGACTTCATTTCTAACTGAATCCAATTAATATAGAAACGCTTTTTGGATTCCAGGTTTGCCACAAGATCATTGAAAATCATTTGAGAAAAATTAAACTTCCTGTTAGTGGCTAAGCAGACTAGAGCATAAGCAATAGTACTGCTGAACTCACTCCATCCAGTAGTTTTCTTTGAAATACAATGCATTATGGTATGAACAAAGAATCTCCATTGAGTAAAAAACTTTGACTTGTAGAATTTAAAAACTCCAATGGGACCTTCATACCCCATTCTTTGTAAAGTTGAGAAGAGTTCTTCATTGGGAATAGAAGATATACCTGAGGCATCATCTAGTCGAAGAGTGATGCGAATGAGTTCTTCTGAAACTTTCAAGGGTTTGTCACATACCCTTGTTTGAATGACTTTATGCCCATCTTCGGATTCTACGGTGGCATTGGCCCAGAATTGCGTCTGATGCTCGATGTATATTGTCGGATTCACCGTTAGGGCATACGAAATATGAGTGGACTTGAGAAAATCCACAATTTCATGAAATCCTTCGGCCTGCTTCGGCTTCTGAAGCATTGCAATCTCATTATGCTCGTCGACAAACTCCATAATCGTTGTGCTTCCTGAGGATTTGTAAAGAAAACACAGAGATTCTAGGGAGAAGGGGTTAGAACGAGAGAGAGAAGAAGTTAATGCGAAGAGTCGTTATGAACTTTGGCGGGCAAACAGGGGTATTTATAGCAGTATTTGCCCTAGATTTTCAAAAGCAGTATTAACGACATACGCAGTATTAACCACGAAGCAGTATTAACTACTTATTGGCAGTATTAACTACTGAGCAGTATTAACTACTCATTGGCAGTAGAAAATATGTACTAGCAGTAGAAACTCTGCACTGGCAGTAGTAACTCTGCACTAGCAGTAGTAACTTTGCACTAGCAGTAGTAACTCTGCATTAGCAGTAGTAACTCTGCACTGGCAGTAGTAACTATACTTGCACTTTGCAGCATTTGTCAAATCCTCAAATGTCATCTTACCTTCTGACACATCACCTTTACCACTTATCTTACCTCCTGCAAGATTATTCCCAAAAGCAACATGTCCTCCATCAATTCTTTTGAAATTCTTGAGGCGGGACATGTTACCTGTCATGTGCCAGGAGCAACCACTATCAACATGCCAGATGCTCTTTCCCTTGAGCTGTTGGTTGCACTGCACATCTGATAAATCAATTAGTTTTTATTGGGAACCCAAGACGAAGTGGTCTTGGGTCTCCCTTGCTCATCAAAGTACTTGCATTGGGTTTTGATGAGATTTTCAAATTTAGGTACTGCCGAATTGGAGTACTTTGTCAATATAATTGGTCTAGCAGCACAAACACTAGAAGCAGTATTAACCTTAGAAGAAGTACTAACAGAGTTAACAGCACTAACTGAGTTAGCAGCATTAACTGAGTTAGCAGCACTAACAGAGTTAGCAGCACTAACAAAGTTAGCAGCACTAACTGAGTTAGCAGCACTAACACTGCTAGCAGCAGTATTGGCAGTAGTATTGCTTCTAGCAGCACTAACCTTTTCAGCAGTACTATCTGAGGTATTAGTGCTTTTGGAGACCCACATATTGACACATTCCTTTTCAGTCTTTTTCCTCATGTGGCTTTTGGATTTAGCTTGTTTCTTAGCCACATGGTTCCTTGCAGGCTTCCTATAACCATTGGATTTATAAAAAGGTCTTTGAAAATTCATCCTTTGGTTAATAGGATTGAAATAACAGTGTTTGGCAAGATGATTCAATCTGTGATAGGATTTATAAAACCCTAAACCGGATCTTTAAGCTCAAGAATGATTAGTTCTAGATCATGGAATAAACATATACAAATCACAACATGAACAGCGGAATTAAACGACAGATTTGTATAGCTAACAAGGTTCATTAATTTAAACATACTGATTACATACTCACGCCCCAATTTGTTGACCTAAGTTATCAACAAACGAATACTTCTTCTCAAGTATTAGGATTAAGAACCTTGGGGCTCATGCACACACATCTACACGTTTTTGTTTAAACGTGGGTTTCAAGAACGTCTAATTCTATATCTCTAGGTTTCTTTATATACTAGAAACCTAGATAAACTAGAAACTAGATAAATACCAATCCTAGATAAACTAGGAATCCTAGATAAACTAGAATTTACAAGGATAACTATAAAATAAACATATTACAATTCGAACCCTTGTAAGTTGAAGTTTTGACACATCAAATCTATATGAAATATTCCTAACAATCTTCCCCTATTTGATGATGACAAAACTTAGCATCAGAATCTTCAAGTAGCTATTCCCCTTTTTGACATAATCAAATCCAAAACTTATCAAACTTGAATCTTCCCCTTGAATGATCAACACTTCTTCTTCCCCTGAATTTATGCTAACCATCCTTGTGTCTTCGAGGTTATATCAATTACGTTGTAAAGAAAATCAACCATTATCTATTTGAAGTTGAAGTAAAAAACCAAACCTTGAGTCTTATATCCCGTAGAAACCAAGTGAACAACAACGTCATTCTCATGAATGAGGGGATCCCTGTCCTTCGACCAATCTTCTTCTCTAAGATTTCGTCAAATTGAAGTCACATTCTTCGAACAATTACGTTAATAATCTTCATAATATCACGGATTATCTTTAACAGGTGAAGGATACCTTTAAAGATATGATAAGAACACAAACTCTAACTTTCACTTCTTCTTCAAACAAACTCTAATTAATCTTCCTTTTTGTAATCAACTGATGACGATCAAAGGGTAGTCATTTAAGCATTATTCCTCTATCGTTCATCAAACCTTCATACCTTGTGTGTGTGAATTTTCTTGAAACAAACAAAAATCATCCTCCTTTTGTCGAGCATGATCCTAACATGGTGTGTGACATGAAGTCTCCATTGCATCGCGGCTTTGATTTCATGGCTTTGAGGAATTCTGAGTGAAGAACAATTTTTATCAAGAAAAAAAAAACTGCTGGATTTCGAGAATTTCTGGGAGCGTTCTGGACGTCGTACGGCCAATCCAACCAGACATAATGTTAAACAATGTGTCCCGAAGCTGCTGTCCAAAACTCGCGACGATCCGACGGTTCAATCTCCGGGAATAGGCGAAACGGCCGGCTGTGATTTTCCAGAAAATTTCTGCGAAAAATCTGATTTTTCTTTCTTTCTTTCGTCTTCTTTCGTCTCTTCAAATCTTCCATTAAACCTTGTTTTTCTTCCAGATCAGAGAGCACCATGTGCTCTGATACCACCTGATAGGATTTATAAAACCCTAAACCGGATCTTTAAGCTCAAGAATGATTAGTTCTAGATCATGGAATAAACATATACAAATCACAACATGAACAGCGGAATTAAACGACAGATTTGTATAGCTAACAAGGTTCATTAATTTAAACATACTGATTACATACTCACGCCCCAATTTGTTGACCTAAGTTATCAACAAACGAATACTTCTTCTCAAGTATTAGGATTAAGAACCTTGGGGCTCATGCACACACATCTACACGTTTTTGTTTAAACGTGGGTTTCAAGAACGTCTAATTCTATATCTCTAGGTTTCTTTATATACTAGAAACCTAGATAAACTAGAAACTAGATAAATACCAATCCTAGATAAACTAGAATTTACAAGGATAACTATAAAATAAACATATTACAATTCGAACCCTTGTAAGTTGAAGTTTTGACACATCAAATCTATATGAAATATTCCTAACAATCTGCCACAGATGAAACAAGGTTTTGGTCTGTTAATCCTTTGCAGATCAACTCCTTGCTTTTGTGCCCACTGGTTATTCCAATTTCTTTGATTTCCCCTCTTTTTATCATGTCTTTGGGGTTTATTCTCTTGAGATTTCTTGCAAGAACAATGTTCACAAGTTTTAGAGTTCACAACAGTGGTCTGTGTATAATGAACTCCCTTTCCCTTTTCAGTCCTTTTCATCTCATTGTTCTTAACACATGGACTTTCACATTCCTCATCAGATCCTACTTTGTCAGTCTCATCCTCAACAACTACTTTATCTAATGGATCTACTTCAGTGGCTCCTTTAGGTAAGTCCTTCCTATCCTTGGTTTCTAATAGGTCTGACTTAGGAGGGATGTAGTTGTTGTTATAGGGTGGGGGTGTGGCATTGTACCCTATTCCTGGTTTCAACTTACTATGGATTTGAGAGTTGATTATGTTGTCCATGACTTTGGAGGCACAAGTAAACTTTTCTACATCAAGTTTAACTTTCTCAAGCTCTCCTTTTAGTTTCTCACACTCTTCCCTAGACTCTTTCAGTTGGAACTCCAGACCACCCTTTTCCCACTTCCAGTAGTTTGTATCATATGAGTGTTGAAGTTCATTGGCTTGAAAAGCCTTAATTTGTTCTTCAAACCTCTCAACAATCAATACATAATCTCTGATGTCCTTTTCTAATCTCTTAAGGTCATCACACATTCCCTGATTGTGATCTCTATACCTTTTAACAGTGTCTATACAAGCTTGAGAACAGAGATTAGATTTTACCTCCGTAGGAATATCTGAAACTTCTGCCATGAGTGCATGATTCTGGATTGCCTCTTCTGCTTGATCACTCCAATCAAAAGTACGGTTTGATTCAATAGAATTTTCCATAATGTTTGTAGAATTCTAAGAAACACAAGCTCTGATACCACTTGTCAGGATCGAATCTTAACAAGACAATAAACACTTAGAATTCAGAATTAAAGAATCTGCGGAAAAGAACTTTAATTCTCACAATCAAGAACAATGTAACAGAAAATTCACCACTTTGTGTATTCACTAAATCGACTCACAAGATTACAACCAAACCTCAATCTTGTTGAACAGGCTCAACAAGACGACTTCTACTTCTCTAGAAATAGGGTTCTTAAACCTTGAGGTTAATTCTCTCTAAAACACAATCGAATTCTTTTTCACACACGTATATTGACTCGTCTATTCTAATAGCTATCTATCAATACTATTTATACAAAAATAATTACAAGATAACTATCAAAAGTAACTTGATCTTCTAAATCTTCGTTAAACATATCTTGATCAATTCCTTCTTTGTCTCCAAAAGTATCGCATACCAAACTTAACGAACTCAGCAGTATTAACCTTCATTCTTCATGAGCAGTACTAACAATCTCCAGCAGTATTAAGTCACGAGCAGTACTAACAGAAATTCGATATGCACCAGCAGTACTAACCTTGACTTGCAGTAGTAACTTTGACAAGCAGTACTAACCTCACATAAGCAGTATTAATAATGTTCCAGCAGTATTAATATCTCAGCAGTACTAACCTTGAACTAGCAGTAGTATCTTTGTTCTGGCAGCACTAACATTGATCTGGCAGTACTAACTTGATCTGGCAGTAGTAATGTTGTTCTGGCAGTACTAACCATACTTAGCATATCTTCAGTTCCCAACAAATATCCATCAAATAAACGACAACGTACTATTATAAATGTTTACACTCCTAATTATATTATAAAAAAATATTTTTGATCAAATATCGTTGTCATCATAAATTTCTTATTTTTTCAAGATTAATTGAAGGTTATGTTTACTTTTTATATTATTTTTATAAAGGTTTTCTTACAGTAGTAATGTGTATAAAGTTATAGTGCCTGCTGTGCTGACGATGCCATTCATCAACCAAAAGAAGAATAGTAGAGAGAAATACAAAAAATAAACGAGGAATATAATAGAGAAAAACCATAATAACATATGCCATACGATTATTTATATCATAAAGCCAAACAAGAAGGAGAGCACAATTAATCAGTTATGGCGTCTATTTACGAAACCAATAAACACCACTTTTCTCTTCACCTTCGTCTGGTTCAACATAAATGCAGTCCTTTGTTTCTCTCCAGAAAGCCTTTAGAATAGGGGTATCATCATACTTGTAGTAGTCACCTAAGATGGGCTTCACAGCCTTTGTCGCCTCTACTGTATGGTAATGTGGAATAGTCGATATCAAATGGTGCAGCACATGAGCACAAGTTACATCATGAAAAACATGGTTCAAAATTCCGTAATCTCTGTCAACCGTCGACATAGCGCCTCTTAACCAATCCCATTCTCTTGAATCGAAGTGAGCAAGAGAAGGATGACTGTGATGCAGAAAAGTGAAGAAGATGAAATGAGCATTCATAACCAACAAAGGAGCTCCGTAGATGCAAAACAACCATGTTGCACCTGTGGTTGCTGCAATTTGGTAAAGAACATAGAAAGCTACAAGCATTCCAACATTAGAGAGCCAAACTAATTTGCGCTCTCTGTCATTGAACATAGGACTTTGTGGGTAAAAGTGGCTTACGAAACCATCGTATGGCCTTCCATGAATATTGAAGGTAAAGTACATGGGAAAGCTCAGAAGTAACCGAACGAAAGTCATGAACAAGTTGCCGAGTGGGTTATTGAGGATTTCAGAATAGAAGGTATCGGCCTTCCTTTTGGGGATCCATACCTCATCGTATTCCATTGAATTGGTGTGGGCATGGTGGCTACGGTGACTGTACTTGAAAGAAAAGTATGGAGTGAGGAAAGAGGAGTGGACAACGAAACCAATTGCATCATCAAGCCACTGATATTCGCTAAAGCTATGATGGCCCAAATCATGACCTATGCTCCATATACCCATAAAACTACTACCTTGGCAGAACCAATAAACTGGCCATGCTATGTAGGCAAGGGGTTTAGGGAGAAGAGGAATGAAACTTGATGCGAGCTGGTAAAAGGTAAAGCAAATGGCGATGTCGCCGAAAAGGTAGTACAAAGAACGTGAGAGATCTCGTTTGAAACAATGTTGTGGTATTGCTTTTTTGAGATCACTAATCTCGAATGGTGGTTTTTTGGTGGGAACACGTTTGAGAACATTTTTGTCGGTGGTAGCATCATTCATCCGGCCACCGGCTCCCATCTTATCGTAGATCTCCAAAGCAAAGAACGTGCAAAAGAAGAAATCACTAGCTAAGAGAAGTAATGATAGGTATGCTGCAGGGTTGCATTCAGGTTATCGAAATTGAAGTACCTTTTATAATTGCTTCTGAGATAACTAAAAAGGATTAAATGGTCAAGTTATGAGGGCTGCATTGTAAAGTAAGCATTATTATAATAGATTTACCAAAAGTATATTAAATATTCAATTATTGGTAACATACGTTTGTTAAATTTACTATTAAATGTTATGTTCTTCTTTTTGAAATAAATACATTATTTTTAGATTGGGTTTATAAGATGCTATATAATGACAATATATATAGAACTTATAATATTATTTTAGTACTATGGGTCCATAAAATAAAGGAAAATTAATTAAAATACCCAAAGTTTGACTTTTACTCACCAAAATACCAATTTTTTCAATTTTTGCAAAAATACCCAAAAATCTCACGATTTGTCCCGCGATCGCAGGATAGGGTGTTTTTTGAAAATTTAATCATCCGAGAGTGTCCCGACCAATTTAGTGACTTTTGAATTGAATTTTACACTTTCAACCCCTATACTTATTTACTTATTTTACTTTATATCTTTTACTTTCCTAATTTTAATTTTACACCTTCATCATATTAACACATATAATCGTTTATTAACTAAAATACGTTAAAAAAATACGTTATAATTTTAACAAGTTACATCATTATAATCGGCTCTTCGATATGTTCGAAATAAGCCAAATATTGAATATTTTTTATTTAATTATTTTAATATATATCATATATACTACATAAAAATATTTTTTAGATCTGAGTTTTTAATCCAAAATTGTTGTTAAAAGTTTACAAAATGATGTTTGTGATATGTTTGATCCATAATTCTTGATTAACAATTTATTTTTGAGTTTTTCAAATTCTACAGGTTGTTCCCTCGTGATGTTTGAGTTGAAAAGAAAAGAATAGAAGGCAAAAGAAAAAGTGAAAACAAGTTAGATGATTCAGAGGTCAAAGAATATATATGGCTTACGAAAACTATAGTTTTCTCAAGTCAAAGAAAAAGAAAATGCTTCTCTGGCTCATTCAGAGTTCACATGTTCTGAGACTCACACATCCAAACAGAAACAACAATGCAACGTGAAGTACAAAGAAGAAGAAGACCGTAGCTTGATGAACTTTGCGCAAGTCAAATGATCATTACTTTGCGCAACTCACACTGAATCACTTTGCGCAAGCAATCTGATACTGTTTTCCGCAACCTGTATGAGCATTTTCTTGTTGAAACAAAATTATTGAACAAATAAATGAGCATGGCCCGATATAAAGATATGGCAATAACCAATAATCCCTTATCAAGCAAAAAGATGTCTACCAAAAGATGTCATGGCCCGATATAAAGATATGGCATGGCCCAGTAAACACTTATCAAGCAAAAGATGTCTACCAACAATTCATTTTGACAATTGACCCTATAACTTACGTAAGAATGATGACTCTTGCAGGTAAATGCTAGCCTCAAGGTAAAAGAGACTTGTAAAAGCAAAAGCAATAGGGAGGGATGATATTTTTTTTGGAAAGGGTGTCGTAGGCTATGACTAGACTAATCCCTTGGCAAATTATGACTGTAAGACATCAACCCTGATTAAACCTCAGTGGCCACAATTGTTGTGTACGTCTGGATTAGAACCCTGGGCAGATGGGATATTCTACCACATCCGCAGATGGAATATTCTACCACATCCCCAGGGCCTTAACCAGTACGCCACAACCATTGTGGTTGGGAGGGATGATATTATCATTCAATGGAAGAAGGTATTTCTACTAGTAATTCAATTGGTTGAAATTTGAATTACCGTGTTCTTCCATTCAAGCTGGAAATTCACCTTTTCATCATCATCATCATCATCATCCACAAGATGTTTATGGAAATTACATTGCAAAAAGGGAGAAAAGTCCGATAAGAGGGATATCGTGGTTTCCATACCTAGAAAGAAACCTCCATCAATTTACTTCCAAAGCTTGCGTAGTGACATGTTTTTCTCGTTTTCGTTCTTCGAATTGTAAATATTCAAAATATTTTTTATGTAGTATATATATGATATATAATAAAATAATTAAATCAAAAAATATTCAATATTGGGCTCATTTCGAACGTATCGAAGAGACGATTATAATGGTGTAACTTGTTAAAATTAAAACGTATTTTTTTAACGTATTTTAGTTAATAAACGATTATATGTGTTAATATGATGAAGGTGTAAAATTAAAATTAGGAAAGTAAAAGGTATAAAGTAAAATAAATAAATAAGTATAGGGGTTGAAAGTGTAAAATTCAATTCAAAAGTCACATATGTGTGTGTGCGGGCGCGGAATCAACATTTTCATTTTATACCATATCGCGCGATAGCGGTACCTATCGCGAGATTTTTAGGGATTTTTCCAAAAGTAAAAAAAATGAGTATTTTAATAAGTCAAAGTCAAACTTTATGTATTTTAATTAAATTTCCTAAAGTAAAACAATAACGTTCTGAATTGAAGGTGACTTTAGTTGACCACGTTTTTAATTTCCCAATGTTAGGACAAAACACCATTAGTTGTGTGTGGTTATTAATTATATATTTAATAAAATAAAGTGTATTATATTTATATATACTCCTTCTTATCAAAGGGACGTGAGTAAGAAAAGTGAGGGTAGAAAGTGTATGAATATCAACCTTTAAAATGATCTATTGATTATATATAATTATCTAGGTAGGTAAATTGTTAGTCCCATTAATACCAAACAACAATTCACGTAAATCAATGAAGGATAGTAACAAGATGAGATATATAAAAGAAATGTGTATTTTATTAATAAGAAGAGAACTAACTAGAGAGATAATGGTTCTCTCTCTAGAACACACACTACACCATGATGTATACATTGTAAATGTTCTCTTAACGCTAATTACACACATTAATCTTTATATACTCCCTTGTTAGTCACTTAAGCCCAAACCATATTACATTTATAAACTTTTACAAAACTATCATATAATTAGGACATTTTGTGTCATAACAGTAATCAACAATCAAATCAATTACATTGTTTTTTAATTAAATTATAAACTAAAAAAGTTTTCTTATTCTGTTAGAAGCAATTTTCTCTAACAAAATCATCAATCTACGACGTCGCCACTAATGCAATCCGATCAATTTCAAACATTCATTTTTTCAACAACTTAATTATAGAGTTGTTGGGTTGATTTCATTAACTTTAGAATGTATAAAGTTGATTATTTGAATAAAGTTTTATATACATATACATACCAAATAAATGAACTTTTATTATAATGTTACTTAGGTTGTTGAAGAACATTGAAATCTACATATTGTGCAAATGTAGTTGTTTATAAAATAGCAGGAACAAAAGAATGGACATCTAAAAACATAACAACGAAACAAAAAATGGTCGATGCAAAATTTGAAAGTTGACTATAATATTTATTTTGATTCAAAAATTAATTAACTTACGATTTTATACCAAATTTAATCAAACATTTATATTAATTATAAAAAGTACAAGTGTAACATAACTTTGTCTACACATAGTAGAATACATCAATAACATCGATAAAAAGGTTAATATTATTATGATTAATATAAAATACAACATGATGTACTTGTGCTTCAAATAAGACTAGCTATAGAGATAAGATTAAACGAGGAGAATGTTAATTTGCAACAAATTTTAATAATGCATATGATACATAGTAAAATTATATGTGTTTCAAAATATAAAATTGGACCCGGGCAACTTGGTCAACGTGATCAAAGATTGCGGGAAACATCTCCCACTCAATAGCCGATCAAATGTGATTACTGATTACATTTTTTTAAAGGCAATTGCATTCCGGGGGTATCCTGGACTATGTCCAAACTAATCCCTCTTCGACCCGACCACGATTCGGCCCACGACCCTTGATATCCGCCGCGTGATCACCCCTGGATTCGGGGTAGAAAGGGCTTCCACCACTTTCCCCCCAGGACCTTACCAATAGGCTTCAACATTTTTGGATGATTACTGATTACATAGTTTGTATGATATGTAATTTTAGAACTTTTGACTCTGTTTAATTGATATGATGTTGGTATATTATATGAGGATAAAAAAAAGTCTTATTTTTCCTAAAACAGTAATCCCACCGGTTATAGCAAAATTTGAATACTTATGTATTGATTTATAGATCAATAATTAATACTGATTACGCCATATACATTTTAATTTTAATGCACAACATCTGTTAACTTTGATTTTATAAGAAACATATTAAATTTTTTATTTATAAAAAAACCTTAATCAAACTACTCATCAAATGATCAAATTATGTAAATATTAGTGACCGTTTACTAAATGCTTATTAGGTAAGTGGTTATCGGTAAAAGCCTTCACTTTCATTTATCTTATAGGTTATTATTTGCCGTCATCAAAACAGGTTGATGGTGAACATTTATAAGTCGGTAAGTGCTTATTGGGTTAAAGTCATCACCCTTACTTATCGAATAAGACACCCGATCTTTGTCTTCCTTCTTAGCGGGTAAAAGTTTTGATCCTTTTTGTGTCATAACACCAATGCTGACTTATTATGTGTTTGTATACACGTATCGACTGCATAGATGCATTTATTGTGTATTAAGGTCAATTGAGTTATTAATGGGTTCTAATCGGCGATAAGGGTTTTCAGATGGTTTTTATTCGGCTTTATTAGATTTTAACTAGTTTAATTTATTTATTTTAGGTTTGTACGTGTAATATAATAATAAAATTCTGATAACAATAACTAAAAAGTTAATAATAATAGTAATAATGGTAATAAATGATAATAATAACAATAATAAAATTTAAATATTTATTATTATTATTATTATATTAATAAAAATATTAACAGCAACAATAATAATGATCATGAATGATTTCCGATGGATATATTAAAAGTTCTAATGATTAAAACAAATATCTAAATTTAGAAAACTAAATTAAGTTACCGGCGAAATTTGCCGGAAATGTTGAATTTGCTGGTAAATCGATTTTCCGGCAAGAGGTCTTACGATAAGAATCCGTCATAAATCCAGTGCTAATATGTAACAACCCATTCCAAACAAGCATGCCGAAAACTACCCCTTTAATTGAAAACGCCAAAATGGCCCAACAAAGTCACACTATCAGCATTACAAAACTGGGTTCGCGGAAATAACCCTAACTACAGCTGAGAACATGACTACAAAATAAAAAGAGAAAGTCTTCTAATCCTTCTATACGCAAGCTCCGACTCACGTCTTGCTAATCCTCTAAACAAGCTCTCGGCTACCTGCTTACCTGAAAATGTTTTAGTTTTAAAAAAGCGAGGGTTAGACCATGATGTCTAGTGAGTTCACTCAACACCAGGCCACACCATAAATATCATAATTTATAAAATAGTTACGAAAGAGTTTATACAAAATCATAACGAAGCACCCTTAACATGATAGGCACACAACGACACGTGCTACTGGCACACGCTATGGTCACACACACCGTGACAGCGTAATAGGGCACACACCGCCCATATATGAAACAAATTCATATATATATATATATATATATAGATATTATGGGACACACCCCCATTTCACACCATAGCCATAACATGTTCACACACATTTAAATTATTCATTCCGCACACACACACTCTTCACTTCGCAATTAAAAGCAGTAGATATGTACGCAGTTGAGCACATGTATAAATAATCACACTCGTATAAGATTTGGGTTTAGAAAGACTCATCTGCAGTCCTGTTAAAAGTTCTCGCTTGCAACCGTCTATCCTTTACTCGCGCCTACAATTTCACCCAATACACACGAGAGTAAGTAGTCATTCCACTACTCACGTAACTCACCAAACTACCCCCCTGAAGGCTCCTCAAAATACCCTCAAAACATAAGGATTCGGACACAGAGATGGGGATTCCGGATCTACTTCCGGACTCCTCTCCCGGATACCGGTACCGCACTTCCGGACTCCTCCTAGGATCCGGTACAACACTTCCGGACTCCTCCTAGGATCCGGTACATGACTTCTCCGGAAGAGCAACCTGGCGATTCCACATAGGGTTTTATCGGCCCTCACTAAACAACGGTTTCTTAACCACAATTCCACTTAACCACTACTCAAACGGGTTTATACCTCGAATAACACTCAGAAATCGCTAAATATGGCATTAAAGAAAAATAATCGAACTTCCTTACCAAAATTGAAATCAATTGGGTTCTCAAACAACTCTTCTCTCCAGACTCACACTCAAGGCATTCACATGAGTAAAGCACAACCCAAATATACAATGGAATACAATTCAAGAGAGGATGATTACCTTGAATGCTTGACTCTTGAATTCCTTGCAACTCCAATTCTTTGCACCCACTCCAATCACACCTTCAGCCGCACACAGTAGTATGAATTCCATCTGGGCTATTAGGGTTTTTTTTTCTATTTATACCAAAACCACAAGAGCACTAAACTTTACTTTTTCACTCTTTAGCCACTGAACTTTAATCAATTCACACGTTCTGACAACATCATCACCCCACACTATAATCAATTCACACGTTCCACGCATTTAGATTGAATGGAATGAGCACTAAACTCTTTCTATTGCATTGACTACTATCCATCAATAATCAATTCACACGTTCTGACAACATCATCACCCCACACTATACTTAGCTAAAAGTAGGAAACTTCTACACTCCAACATTTGAAGCAGCCACCAACCAAACCGAACAAATCCAGAAGACACACATTCAACTTCCCATTGCACCCAACAATCGTCCATCCACCTACAAATTTAAGTTTCACCCTCTCGACAGGAAAGAGCAACCATTGTTCACACAAAACGATTCCCATTAGCTTAATGCAGTACGACAAGGTTCACTTGAAATATTTCCCACACTACTACCAAGTCTAATCCAATGGTCCTTCATCCCGAGCCCTACCTTCGACTACCTTCTTCCACTTCTTTCTCAAACATAAAACATGTTTCCAAAGAACAACTCACTAAAAGGTGCACACTCTTGACCAACCACACAAGCTAGCTTTCCCGATTTCTGCGTTATTTGCCCAAACCTTCCACCTCCAGATTACCCCTCTTATTTCACATACCAACTCTACCTCCTCAGGTTAGCATAGAACAATGCTCATTCCATTCAATCTAAATGCGTGGAAAACACTTTCGCTTTACTATGTCCAACCGAACGGTTTAACCACAAGATTCACTCAAGGATCCAATCAAGTCATCCTGAAATAATACCCAATACTTGAATCCACCACACACATCTTGTCCCACAAACGGGGTTATCCCACTCATGAGAAATCCCTTACATGCAAGGAATAATTCAACATCCCAAAGATTTCGTATCTACTGCGAAACATCATAAACCAAACAATCCAACATCTTCGCAAACATGACAATGGCACCAGACAACTCACCCATCGACTCATCGCAACCTATGAGCACACGATTCCTCCCTCTTAGGTAGCCACCAATTACCACTCTAATCTTTTCTCCTCGAATCAACAATACCACAACACCCACCAAAACATCCATTCATCTTAACACACATCTATTTGTCACCATTTAATAGCTTATCAGCAATCTTCGAGCAGGGATTTCCACTTACGCTCATCTAATATTAACAACACTAGTCCACCGCTTATCCTCACACCAACTTGTTATCTCACCGAAGACTTGCACGTCTACCTTGCATAAGTTACCACTAACTTATCCTTACAACCACCACACCACATCCTAACACCAAAGGCAAGATCTTCATGATCAATAATACACACAATAAGCCTTGCTTCTCCGTGCCGATCACAACAAACATTTGAAATACAACTATCCCACGACCTGGTCTTTTCTCAACCTAGTTGACCCACAACTTATGATCGTCTATTTCACTCTCTCACGTCTTTGTCCCCAGTCGGCCCTTCGGAATCCACATGAAACACGCTCAAATGAACCAAACGATAAGACACTCCCTCGCAGACCAACATAATTCACGTGTCCCACTTGAGTTGTGCTAACTACTTCATTCATAATCGAAACATCAACCACGTAGGAAAATCATCCATCCAACTAGTGATCTCATATCTGCTTCGCACAAGACGGTTCAACATCCTGACAGGTACGCACCTTTCTCCGTACGACCTCTTACATCTTTACATAAGCCCGACAACGAAGATTCCCAACAAAATCTACCTCTTCCCGCACATCGTAACTGACCTTGTGCCCCACAGTCCTCACTCGATTGGGATACAAAACTTACTTGCCAAATAGTTCAAATGCAAGACCAACTCAAAATCCGGCTCCACGCCGATATCATTTCGTCAACATACCACAACGCTACCTTTCGAAGTATCTTGCCTACTTTGAAACCACCCGGGACACCCCCGCCGTCAGCTACACATCAAATTACCAAATAAGAGCAAAGACTACTATCATACAAGCATCTCTAAAGTCAAAGACTGAGACTGCAGTTATTCGTCGCCCTCCCTAAAAGGAAACATCAAGGTCACGAATCGACCATCGACGACGCCACCACCATTTCCACTTTCGAAACTTTCCTTCACCCTTAAACACGATACTTCTTACTACCTAGCGAGTTCATAGCCTTCATGCAAGTCGACACAATGATTTAAATCGCTTTACACACTTGAAATACACCGCGAAACAAGGTTTGATATGCCTGACACGACACCTCTATAAAGAATAGCCACGCACACACACCGATCTCGGGAATCGCTCACACACAACCCATGATATCTCACAACCTTGTCCAGTAACCGAAATTTGCATTCACAAAAACTCTTTTCATGCGATTTTTAAAAAATACGGAAAAATCACCCACACAGGGAGAGTCAGTTGACTCTCACACTCGCTGATATGACAACAACGTGTTCATATCGATTTCACTCATAAAATCATGCGATCAAATATTGTTATGATTTCTACAACAAGGTTAATTCTTTTGTAAAAAGGTGAAATAATTCACTACTTCTCCAAGTTCGAAATCTACTACACAACGTAAATAAATTCGTCTTTTCCTTCAAACACACACTTGCACGCGCCCACTCATTTTCAAAACCTGAAACTTACAAGACACACACACACACACATATATTTTGACATAAAGAACTCACGTAATTTGTTTGAAAACACAGTGCATGACTCACTTTACATTGAAGGCTATTCGCTCTAGCAAGGTCAACCATTGACATTCACAACAATTCAACACTGGTGCCCTACTTCCGACCAAACCATCCGATTTCTCACAATTGCAACAACCTTGGTACCGGTGCTTCCCCACACACTTATATGCCCCAACTTCACAGTTACCACTTGACTACTGATTTGTAAAATATGCGGTTTCTCTTCGACCCCAAATAGGTTAACCAACAATAGCCCCTCTTCATCCTATCCTCGCCTCATATTACCAACCAACGCGTCTATCATTTCTCAACCACCCTTGCCACTCTTCCACTGACTAGAGAGTAAGAAAGCACATCTATACTACCCGATCCTTGAGTTGAAACTCTCAAGATCCCAATTCACCGACATCGAAAACTCCCAGAATGAAGAATCATTAGAAATTAGGAGCTCACCTCCCATCAATTATTCTTCCCTGAAGAACCCCAGATATTCTACCTCACACGACCACCCACCGTTCAAACAATACTCCTTCTAGATGGTGTCATCAATCACACCATGAACGATCTCGCACAACACACTAAACCATCACCATCATGGCAAGGTTAGAACTCTCTACACACTACCACCTAGGGGTGTAAATAGGTCGGGTTCGGGTTCAACCCATTTATTAATTAGGTTGAAAACCTCAACCCAACCCAATCTGTTTAAGTAAATGGGTTTAGATTTTCAACCCAACCCAACCTGGTACTTAAATGGGTTGGTAGTGGGTTGACCTGTTTATGATTTTCTCAACCCAACCTGTTTAATAAGTGGGTAGAACCTGGGTTGACCCATTTAATTTTAAAACTTTAAATAAATTCAAAAAGGACTAAAACATAATTCCATGACAAATACACAAGTCATAACCATAAAACCAAATAAATTGTTCAAAGTTTCAATAAAACACAACCATAATGTGAAATAAATTGTTCAAAGTTTCAATAACACAACCATAAAGTCAAACAAAAAAGTTTCTAGGGTTGGCGTCGATCTCTTGGCTGGAACCGGAAGTAAGTGTCGGCTAGGGTTTAGAGAGTTTAGATTTTGAAAGTTTGAACGATGGAATATTGAATTGGAAGGACCGAAGGAGTTCTGTTTATACTTTAGTGGAATCATATTTAGTTTTTTTATTAACTTTTGAATTATTAATTATAATTAAATAATGATAGTAAATTAAAAATAAGTCATAAATGAGTTACAAACAGGTTGTAAATGGGTTGAAACCATGTTGTAAATGGGTTAAAAACAGGTCGTAAATGGGTTGAAATTAGGTTATAAATGGGTTGAAATTAGGTTGGAAACAGGTCGAAAATTTTAACCCAACCTAACCCATTTAACTTAAATGGGTTGAAAATCTCAACCCAACCTGCTACTATTGGGTTGGGTTCGGGTTGGGTTGGCGGGTTGGGTCACTTTTTGCCACCCCTACTACCACCAATCTCTACACACTACCACTACTCTCTACACACTACCACCACTCTCGATCATCTGAACAACAGTAATCGAGCACACCCATGCACCTGTAAATTCATAATGACATTGGCCAGATGTGATTTGAATTTACCTTACATGAGAGTCCTCACTACCATCGTCCTAAATTCTAGGTGATCAAAGTCTTCCCTAAAGGCTTCCTATATCTCAGTTGTGTCCTCCTATTCCATAGTTTAAGTTTAGGCTCATCCGGTCACCTAAAGCCCTTAAACTATGGCTCTGATACCAACTGTAAAAATTCATTCCAAACAAGCATGCCGAAAACTACCCCTTTAATTCAAAACGCCAAAATGGCCCAACAAAGTCACACTATCAACATTACAAAACTGGGTTCGCGGAAATAACCCTAACTACAGCTGAGAACATGACTACAAAATAAAAAGGGAAAGTCTTCTAATCCTTCTATACGCAAGCTCCGACTCACGTCTTGACAATCCTCTAAACAAGTTCTCGGCTACCTGCTTACCTGAAAAGGTTTTAGTTTTAAAAAAAGCGAGGGTTAGACCATGAGGTCTAGTGAGTTCCCTCAACACTAGTCCACACCATAAATATCACAATTTATAAAATAGTTACGAAAGAGTTTATACAAAATCATAACGAAGCACCCTTAACATGATAGGGTGACAGCGTAATAGGGCACACACCGCCCATATATGAAACAAATTCATATATATATATATATATATATATATATATATATATTATGGGACACACCCCCATTTCACACCATAGCCATAACATGTTCACACACATTTAAATTATTCATTCCGCACACACACACTCTTCACTTCGCAATTAAAAGCAGTAGATATGTACACAGTTGAGCACATGTATAAATAATCACACTCGTATAAGATTTGGGTTTAGAAAGACTCACCTGCAGTCCTGTTAAAAGTTCTCGCTTGCAACCGTCTATCCTTTACCCGCGCCTACAATTTCACCCAATATACACGAGAGTAAGCAGCCATTCCACTACTCACGTAACTCACCAAACTCCCCCCCCCCCCTAAGGCTCCTCAAAATACCCTCAAAACATAAGGATTCGGACACAGGGATGGGGATTCCGGATCTACTTCCGGACTCCTCTCCCGGATACCGGTACCGCACTTCCGGACTCCTCCTAGGATTCGGTACAACACTTCCGGACTCCTCCTAGGATCCGGTACAACACTTTGAGTTTAATTTATTATTATATTTTAATAGAAATTGATTATTATACTTAGTTTAATTTATTCTCTAATAAAAAAAATATGCATGCACGCATGTGCGTACACACAAACAGACATATATGTGTGCAATATACTAATATATCCTGAGGATGAAAGGAAAACTACATTCATCAACAATTAGATTAAAATAGATGCAATAAATGAACGGCGATCTTTTTCAAATTAAAAAAAAAACCTCACATCACTACAAATTTTTATCTAAAACAATACGAGTGAAATTAATTTAACCATATTGACATATATTTCTATTCGTTTTCCATATATTTAGCGTTTTTCTTGAACCTAATTGTCTGCCACTCTCTGAACGCAAAATAAATGAAAAACCTGAAAAACGTGGATGAAAAAGTTATATCAATATGAATATCAAATTAATGAAAAAAATATGATTTTTGTGTACTTTATTTTGCTCGATTTTTATTTATATTTCCTCTTTTTTCGAATAAAAAATAGGGGTGAGATTTTTTTTTTAATTTAAAATATATTGTTGTCAACTTCCATTTGATCATTGTACATTGGTGACCGTTTTCATATTTTCTTAAATAGTTTACGTTCTCGTTTGAACTCACCTCTCTATCTCTCTCTCTCTCTCTCTATATATATATATAAATTTATATATAGATATTCATTTGCAAACCTTCCAAAGGCTACAAACAATACAAACCATAGTGTTTCTGTCTTTTTAAAAAAATCATATATTTTGGAACAACCGACTTCCTTAGCAGTTAATTTGAATAATCTATTTTTGGTTATAACCTCTCCATATATTTTTCAATTATCTCTCTCTCTCTCCCTCTCTCTCTCTCACGAACCACCATCACCATCCAGTTCCAACGACCTCTCCCACTCCGACGAACCGAGATACGACTTTGTTCCATAGTTTTACAAGTGTGAAATCTGATTATTTTGCAAACCACTCTAATTTTGCAAACCATGCAAACCGTCGATTTCATTGGTTAAGTTAATAAAATTGGTTTTTGAAGTTGTTTAATTTGATGAATATGTTTCTTGTAATTCTTTTCGTGATGAAATTGTTTCATATATTTGTGTTTTTATGTAGTTTCATGCATTTTTCTCATTTTGATGAAATTGTTTCGTGCATTTTCTCAGTCTGATAAAACTTTTTCATTTTTACATGAAAAACACAAATATATGAAACAATTTCATCAAATTAAACTGTTAGTGCCTAAATTCTAGTTGTACTAAGTAGAGGGGCCTATTTTGTTATAGGGTGATTCTTTACCCTAGGTATATATTGTTTGCTTGTTTTCCTAATTAGGTCTAGCAATCATAAGAGTCACCTACACACACTAGCCACACACACTTAATTTGTTCTTCATTGTATTGTGTGAGCTTTGATTGATTTATTGAATATAGAGGTGGACACTTTAATGTTATTGGATTGATTACTTGTTTCTGGGATCACAATTGGTATCAGAGCAATGTATTCATCTAGATCAGATTAGATTTTATTGAGAGTTTTTGCATTTTGAGTGTTCTTCAAGTTTTCATCCATTTCTTATTGATTTTGATCATTTGAGTTCTTCAAATGGATTAGGATCGATCTAGAAGTGTTTGATATTCATTTCTGCGTGTTTTGATTCCATAATCACACCAGAATCGATCTCAAATCGTGCAAACTCGGATTTTCGGACTTTTGAGCAAAAACCTACTGTTTTGGATCGAAAATCACTGTTCTAGTGGTTTTTTGGACAAAACTTGAAGTAGTAAATCTGTCCAGAATCGTATTTCGACCTTACCTACCAATTTTCAGATCATTTGGATCATTATTGAAGAATCAACTCCCGATCATTTGAATCTTCATCGAAATCGCAATCATGATCTTCATCGAAATCGCAATCATGATATTCATCGAAATCGCAATCGTCTGATATTCATCGAAATCGCAGTGAACGTTGAGTGAACAGTTCCAAGTCGCAATGACCTATTGCGACTTGACTCCCAAATCGCAGTGACCTATTGCGACTTCGATCCCGAATCGCAGTCCATTACCCCGTGAACAGTACCAAATCGCAATCCTCTATTGCGACTCGAGTGAATTTTTACTCTGTTGCGATTCCATTTCATTGCGACTCCAAGTGTTGCGATTCCAATTATTGCGACTTCATTTGTTGCGATTCCAACTGTTGCGACTTCAAGCATTGCGACTTCATTGCATTGCGACTTCAAACCTATTGCGACTTTAGTGGGTTGAGACTTCAGTTTGAAATCATTTTTTTTACTAATCAAATCTAAAGAATACAAACGATCAAAGACAAGTAATCGAATATGACTGCTAGAGATATGTTAACGATTGGATCTAAGGATAAACCACCGGTTCTTTTTCCCAAAGAGTTTAAAATATAGAAAGACCGTTTTATGGATTATGTGGAGAGACAAGAGAACGGGGAGTTCATTTCACACTCACTGATTAATGGGCCAATGGAAAAGATAATGAGAAGAGGAATTCTTACCGACGGTGAACCTATTCCCGACTTTGTTGAAGTTTTACCAATTCACTATGACCCTGAACAGAAGAAGAGATATTATGGGGATAAGATGGCAAAGTCCCTTGTAATTCAAGCTTTGACTAATGATATTTACCGAAAGGTAGATAGCAAGAACCACTCCGGGAAAGCCATGTTTGATGAATTGATAAAACTTTATCAAGGTTCTGAGATTGAAAACCAGATGAGAATTTCAAATGCTATTAATCTTTATGAGAGTTTTAAACAGAAAGATGGTGAAGCTCTTGATTCCACATACGACCGTTTCACTACTATCTTGAACGAGCTGAACAAATACAATATCAACAAATCGATAATTGAGCATAATGTGAAGTTTTTTAATGTACTTCAATCCGAGTGGAAGAAGTATGCTCATCGTATGAAACAAAATTCAAGGCTGAATGTTTTGCCTCTTCAAGAGATGTACGAGACTTTGAAACAGGATGAAGAAGATGCTGAAGCCAAGAGGGCAAAGAAAAAGAAGGACAAGAGGGAAGAGAAAAGAGAGGATAAGAAGGAAGAAGAACTAGATCCGCTTGCTTTGGTGTCTGTCAAACCAAACAGAAATTAATCAAAGCATTCTGATGATGAACAGGGTGAAGATGGTGAGATAGATGATATTGAAAGTATGAGCGAGCAATGGCACTTCTTACTAACTCTTTTCAGAGAAAGTTTGGAAAATCTCCCGGGTCCAACAATCAAAGGTATGCGTCTGGTTCTAAGAATTTTGAACACAAGGCGAATGTTGAGTCGAGTAGAAGGTTTGATGATAAGAAGGTTGAGTACAAGAGAGAGGAGTACAAGAAGCCTGAGTATAAGAAGACGGAAGAGAAAAGGGTGTTCGAAAAGAAAGAGGAAGTTCCGACATGCTACAATTGCGGGAAGCCTGGTCACTTCTCAAAAGAGTGTTGGAAGCCGAAAGTCAGAGATTCTACATACTACAAGAACAAGTTACTGCTTGCCGAGAAGAAAGAAGCAGGGATAGTGCTGATGGCTGAAGAAGGATACTGGCTTGATCTTTCTGATAATGAAGCTGAAGGTGAGGAAGATGATCAGACAAAGTTGTGCTTCATGACCAAGAACACTGATGGTGAAGATTCAGAGTCTACTTCCAATGAGGTACATTCCGATCTTTATAATCAATTCTTTACTCAACATGCTTACTTAACAAAAAGATTAGAAAACCTTACAAAAGATCAAGATAGAGCAAATGAAATAATTTCCACTCAAAAGGCAAGACTATTTGAACAAGACAATCAATTAAAGGATTTTAAAAAGAAAAAGGCTGAATTCGAGATTGGTCATGCTTATTTTCAAGATAGAATGACTGAACTATTGGATAAATTATTGAATTCGGAAGTCAAGAATAGCGAGTTTGAAAGTCTGTTACACGCTTACAAAAACAGAAATGATGAGTTATGTGAAAGAATCAAGGATCTGGAAAATAAACTTTACAAAGCAGGTCAAACTGAACAAACAATTCACATGCATAAACCAAATAAGTTCAGATATTTCAACTCAAAGTGGGGAATCGGGTATGATAATCCACAATACCTGAGCAATGCTTTATCAAAATCTCCCACTTTGTATAAATTTGAATGGATTGAACTTGCCGTATATTCAAACTTTCAAATCAAGATGGATGATGAAGACTATAAGGCGGAAGAAGAAATAAAGAGGAAAACCACAGTTAAAATGCAACTTCCTTTTTGGTATGGTCCAGACAATGCAAAGGCATTGAATTCTAAGAAAACCTTACCAAACAATTATTTTGAGAGTCATGTTGTTAAAGAACCGGAGGAAAAAGAAAATACTCAAAAGGATATTACTGACAAACCAGATTTTGAAGGTAAAAGATACTTTCCACCAATGGTTCTTGAACAAAAACTCATGGACCTCGAAAGCAAGATCGAAAGTACTATTCAAGGAGTCAGAAATGACGAGAAACTTGCTTTCGAGATCGAAAAGGAAGTTATGATCACTGTGTTTTCAGAAAGCTTAAAGGAAATGAAAACCAAACTTGAGGAAATATCTGAAGGAATAGTTTCAAAAGAAAAACAATCTTCAGACTCAGATGTCTCCTCATGCAAAGCCTTTATAGGAAATGCTCTTTTGAGAGACTGGACAACCAATGACCAAGATGATTATGAACCTTGGGATTTGGAAGATCAGTTTGATAATGATCGTCCTATACATTTTCCAACAGAAGAAGATAAAATCTTTCGAAAAGAATATAATGACTTTCTTTTTCCCAAGTCTGATGATAATGATAGTCCATCCTATGATACTGATACTGATATTGATATTGATTTTGAAAGCAAGAATGTTGGTAAGGACAAAGGTAAAGGTGTATGTGAAGTGCCTGTTCAATTTGATTTTTGTGCCAAACTTCCAGATCACACCACTTTTCTAATAAATGAAGAGAAACCTGAAAAGATTATTTTAGAAGGAGAATCTTCAAAAATAGTTGAGAAAGTTTTTGTCAATGATGATCTTTCTAAATCCAAATCAAAACCATCATTACAGAAAAAGAAAAGAAAAACAAAAAGAAAGAAGCGTGTTAATTCTTTTCAGACTCAATATTCAAAAGCTTACAACTCATATTTGTCTGGTTTTTCAGATCGTAATTTGAGAAACAACACACGACTAGAGTGGAGAATAAAGGAGTCCACACAGGATGTGGCCCAGATCAAATCATCCCACGTCAATTCAAATATTTTAAATTCCAAGAAAGACAAATTTGTTTCAAATGTTATTAATTATGATGTTGGCAATAGACAAAAACTTGTAGTTCCTTACAAGGTTTATTCAATGCGACAACTGATTAATTTGGCAAGAGATCAAATTTGTTGTGCTTCTTGTGGTGTAGATGATTTTATCTGCAATTCTAACTATAATCGTTGGTTTTACTCAGATGTTTATTTTAAATCCGATTATAGAAAGCAAAATGTGAAACCCAAGCCTACTAACTCAAAAGGACCCAATTGGCAATGGGTACCTAAATCTGTTTAATTTCCATTTTGCAGCCCAGTCATGTATGGTATTTAGATTCAGGGTGCACAAAACACATGACTGAAAGAAAAGAGCTGCTAGATAATTTTGTAGAACAGGATTGTGGAAAAGTGAAGTTTGGAAATGATCAGTATGCTTCAATTTTGGGTTATGGGGACATTGTAAAGGACAATGTAAGGATTACAAAATTCAATTATGTCGAGGGCTTAGGTTACAACTTATTTAGTATAGGTCAATTCTGTGACAAAGACCTAGAGGTTCATTTCAAGAAGACCCATTGTGCTGATCTTACCGATGGAGGTGACGAACTTCTTGTTGGTTCTAGGAAGTCAAACCTGTATACCATTGACCTATCCACTCTTAAACCGAAGAACGACATTTGTTTGATGTCAAAAGGGTCGTTAGAGAAAAGTTGGTTATGGCATAGACGACTATCTCATCTCAATTTCCGTTACATTCAAAAGTTGATGTTAGGTGATTCAGTCATAGGTCTACCAGTTCTGACATTTGAGAAAGATAATTTATGTATTGCTTGTGAGAAAGGGAAGATGAAGCGTGCTCCTCATCCACCGAAACCCGAGCCCAGCACAAGACAAGCTTTGGAAATCCTTCATATGGATCTCTGTGGTCCGATGAAGACTCAAAGTATCAATGCCAAACGTTACGTGTTAGTGGTTGTCGATGATTATTCGAGATACACTTGGGTCAAGTTCCTTCGCTCAAAAGATGAAACTCCTGACTTGATCATCTCGTTAATCAAACAGCTTCAAGTGAATCGTCAACAATTAGTTCAGACGGTTAGATCAGATAATGGAACAGAGTTCAAGAACAAGACTCTTGATGACTTCTTCAAGTCATTAGGTATAACTCATTAGTATTCAGCGGCCAGAACTCCTCAACAGAACGGTGTTGTTGAAAGGCGAAATCGCACACTTGTTGAAGCCGCAAGAACGATGTTGTCCTACGCTGGTCTACCACTATTCCTATGGGCTGAAGCTGTTGCAACGACATGCTATACACAAAACCGCTCAATCATTCATCGACGGTTTGGTAAAACTCCATATGAGTTAATGAATAATAGAAAACCTGTGATACACTACTTCCGTGTTTTTGGATGCAGGTGTATTGTGCTGAATGATAAGGACAACCTGAACAAATTCAGTCCTAAAGGTCTTGAGGGATACTTCATCGGATACTCTCTCACATCAAAAGCTTACAGGATCTACCTCAAATCTTCCAGAACTGTGATGGAAAGCATTAATGTCAAATTCGACGAGACTGAAGCAATGGCTTCTGTGCAAAACAGTACAAAACCCGAGTTATCTGGTATTCTAGCATCTGGACAATTTCGTCCAATGATGAATAGATCGTCAAACAAGGATCAAGCTTCCACTTCTGTAACACCCCATAATTCAATCTGGTGGTCTTTGTAGTTAAATGAGAAATTTTGGGGCTCTTTTGGGAAAAACTCAAAGTTCTGTGGCTGAGTTGTGAAAAGGAAAAGTTTGATAAGATAAAACCCTCCTAAACCCTATTTTGTTCCTCATATTTCGGCTGGAGAGTTCTAGAGGGGGGAGAAGGAGTTCAGGAAATCCAATTGAAGGTTGGAGAAGGTGGATCAGCTAGGGATTGAAGAAGTTTCGATTAAGGTATACCTTCACCTTCCTTTCTTAGCTTTGTGTCTAAATGGAGCTTAGATGTTCAACCATCAATGCTTTCTGTTCTTCTTTAAGTGTTTCGAGACAAAACCCAGTGGAAGGGTGTGTTGAATGAATCCCTTGAGGGGTTTGTGAACTCTTGGTGATGTTCCACCCTTCCAATGGAGGTTCTTAAGTTTAATCCATTCTAAGAAGGGGATTTGTGTTTCAAAAGAGTATTTCATGATGGTTTGATTGAGGAATTGATTGATTAAGTAATGAGAATTGTTTCCTTAATGTATATATAGTTTTAGAGTTTGTTTTGGGAAGTTATCTGTCAATTGGAATCAGTTTTGGAGATTTGGATTAAGTTTTCGAGCTGACCCAGGTGAGCAGAACTGAGAGTGCTCGTCCAGAGGGTTACGCGGCTTACTACGCGGTTTGCAAACCGCGTAAGTCTCTGTTGGGCGATTCTCGTTTTCTGCTTCGTTGGTCGTTCGGGCTTGGGTTCAAGGCATGGTTTAAGAGATTGTCTTAAGACGTTATGGGGGATGTTTTAAAGTATAATTGGGGAGTCTAATACCTCCTTTGTTAACCCCAATTCAGGTGATCATTTGGTGTTTAAGTGAGCTCCGTGTAGTGTGTCGTTTAGCCGAGCATCAGGTGAGTTCCCTTATGCATAACTTTTATTTAAAATGATTTGCAAAGGTTTGTATGACTGAAATTGGTTTACTCAAGCTTTATGAACATATGTTTCTCTTGGCACGAAAAGTCTTGTTTTGCAAACAAAGGAGGGTTGCCCTCAAGTACGTGGATCCGCATGTTTTATTGAATTATCATTGGTGGAGTTGGGTTGCACCGTGGGGGGGGGGGGACTACTTGGTTTGCCGTACCCGGCTTTGTAGGGTGTTGCCGTACCCGGCTTTGTAGGGTGTTGCCGTACCCGGCCTTGTAGGGTGTTGCCGTACCCGGCTTTGTAGGGTGTTTGCCATGGTCTTCTCTCCGCTGTGCATACCATTGTTGAAAATGTGATTTGATACGTTACTGTTTTTGTAAAGAAATGTTTTGCTTTAAATGATTTGTGAACGTATTTTCGGGGGAATTCACTAGGCCCTATGGTCTAACCCTCGCTTTTCAAAACCAAAACCATTTTCAGGTAAGGATCGCTTAGGTGCAACGTCAAAAGGGAAAGAGAAGGTTTAACGCGGCGATGTGAGATTAGAGACCGTCTTGATCCAGTTTTATTAGTTGAACATCTAGGTTGTATTTGTTGTTGAACCGTAAGCTTTAAGAATGTTATTAAGTATTGTGATGTAATTGGGAC
The DNA here is from genome assembly GCA_033807775.1 of Saussurea involucrata. Taxonomy (NCBI): domain Eukaryota; kingdom Viridiplantae; phylum Streptophyta; class Magnoliopsida; order Asterales; family Asteraceae; genus Saussurea; species Saussurea involucrata. The sequence goes on along the minus strand of CM066315.1, from coordinate 27,660,536 downwards.
CATTATGGGCTTTTTGACTAATATTATTATGTTAGGTCTTTTTGGGTTGTTACAAATGGTATCAGAGCCATAGTTTAAGGGATTTAGGTGACCGGATGGGCCTAGACTTAAACTTTGGGGTAGGGACACAACCGAGATATAGGATGGCCATAGGAGGAGACCTAAGAGGAACGAGTGGGATGGGGTGTCGAGAATCATCATGTGAGGTAAATTGGGAATTATACCTGGCCAATATAATTTCGAATTTACAGGCACGTGAGGATGCTTAAATTACCTCATGGGGGTGGTATTGGTATTAAACTTTTGTTTTGTGTGTTTTGTATCAGTTTCGTCATGACTGGAAGATCGTCAAGGAGCAAGTCTGTGCCCAGTGTAAGAATGGCCACGTCTGAGGAGGTTCAAGTGGACGAACCTGTGGTCCCTCCAAGGGCGCCGGCTGCCCGGGGTAGAGGAAGAGGTCGTGGAAGGGGACGTGAGACCATTCCACGTAAGGCTACTACCAATGTGGAAGGTGCCCGTCCAAAGAAGAAAACTCCGACTGGTCGCCGAACTAAAAGTGTTGAGGCACCGCCCGAGCGGGAAAAGTCTCATCGAGAGGGCTCGGCAGCGGGGAATCATGCCTTTGTGACCCAAGAGGCCTTCGCCACCGAAATGGTGAAGCTGCAGGAAAAGTTGGACCGATAGATGAATCATCATGATGTTTCGGCATCGGGGAGTAAGGAGAACAGTGGAAGTAAAGCGGCCACCGAACTGTCCAGCCCGCCTCCGACAGAAGTTGGAAGCCACAAGCAACCCACGACGCTAGTGGCGAATGAGTTGGCAACTAGAGGATGTAGTCACAAAGCATTCTCATCTTGCAAACCTCCTACCTTCCAGGGGGAATGCGACCCGGTATTAGCCATAAGCTGGGTTCGAGAAATGGAGTTGGTGTTCGACATTTGTAAGTGTGCCGAAGAGGATAAGGTGATCTATGCCCTATCTATGTTGAAGTCGGAGGCCATCTTTTGGTGGGATGCCGAGACTGGAGGATTGGGATCGTCGGTGGCTAAGGCTATGAGATGGGAAGAATTCGTGAGAAGGTTCAAAGCTCAGTTTTGCCCTCTGGCGGCGATCAAGAAGTTGGAAGAATAATTTTTGAACCTAGCACAAGGAGACATGACCGTGAGGGAGTACACTTCCAAGTTTATTGAGAAAGCCCGTTTTGAGGAATTGTATGTCCCAACCGAGGAGCACCGAGTCGAGAGGTACCTATTTGGGTTGAAGGGTAGCATTCGGGAGTTGGTAATGGCAAGAAATCCTACTACCTTCCAAGCGGCTATAAATGCGGCCGAGTTGGTAGAGAGGGAAAAAGATCGTCAGCAAACTGAGAGGGCCGGGGAAAAGAGAAAATGGGATGGATCGGGAAATGATGCTCGAAAGGGTAAAGTTTCGAGGCCGGAGCCGCGTGGAAATCGGGGATATGGCGACAAACCGTGCGGGAAGTGCCACCGGATGCATAAAGGGGAATGTAGGGCGGACTCGGGGTTATGTTACCTGTGCGGAGCGTCGGGGCATGTGTCAAGGGATTTCCCGAAGAAGCGTGGTTGTTTTCAGTGTGGGTCGCCGGACCACCGTCGATTTGATTGTCCTATGTTAAAGAAAGGAGGATCGGGTCAGTTTGGGAATCGTCAAGGGGTGCAGGGAGTTGAGAAGAAAGAGGAGCCGGCGCGCGCGAAGGGGCGCGCATTTCGTATGACTGCGGATGAGGCGGAGGAAACTCCGGATGTCGTGACAGGTACCTTTTTGGTGAACTCTTTATGTGCCAACGTGTTATTTGATTCGGGGGCGAATCGCTCCTTTGTATCTCCTGTTTTCGTGAAACGGTTGGGGGTGAGGCCTAAGCGTTTGGGTAGTGCTTTAGAAGTGGAGACCGCCGATGATAACGTGGTACTTGTTAGTAGTGTGGTGGAGGAGTGTTGTATAGACATAGAGGGGAGTTTGATGCCGATACGTTTATACCCTATGCCGATGGGAGAGTTTGATGTAGTGTTGGGGATGGATTGGTTAGCAAAGAACGATGCTACCATCGTCTGCAACAAGAAGTTGATTCGTGTACGATTGCCAGATAAGGGAATGGTAGTGATTTATGGGAACCGTCGAGATAGGAAGTCTAGTCTTATTTCCTTAATTAAGGCTACTAAATGTTTGAGGAAGGGATGTCCGAGTTACCTAGCCTATGTGGTGGATGCAAAGAAAGCAAAGCACGGGGTAGGAGATGTACCGATAGTGGGTGAGTACCCGGAGGTATTTCCGGATGATTTGTGCGATCCACCACCGGATCGCCAGATCGAGTTCCGAATCGACTTGGTGCCAGGAGCCACACCAATAGCTCGTGCACCATATCGGTTGGCACCTTCCGAGATGAAGGAGATGATGACTCAACTCCAAGAGTTGCTAGACAAGGGGTTCGTGAGACCGAGTACCTCGCCGTGGGGTGCGCCGGTATTGTTTGTGAAGAAGAAGGACGGGACTATGAGGATGTGCATCGATTATCGCGAACTCAACAAAGTCACTGTCAAGAACAAGTATCCCCTTCCCAGGATTGACGACTTGTTCGATCAGTTACAAGGAGCTAGCTACTTTTCAAAGGTAGATCTGAGATCGGGATACCACCAACTCAAGGTGCGAGGAGAAGATATTCCAAAAACAGCTTTTCGGACCCGATACGGTCATTATGAGTTTTTAGTAATGCCGTTCGGATTAACGAATGCTCCCGCCGCGTTCATGGATTTGATGAATATGGTCTGCCAACCCTATTTAGATAAATTCGTGATTGTCTTCATAGACGACATTCTCATCTACTCAAAGTCGGAGGAAGAGCATAGGGAGCATTTGAGAGTAGTGTTGGAATTGTTGAAGCGAGAGAGACTTTATGCCAAATTTTCGAAATGTGAATTTTGGCTTCGCGAGGTGCAGTTTTTGGGACATGTGGTGACCCAGAGTGGAATCAAGGTTGACCCGGCAAAAGTGGAATCTATTAAGAACTGGGAACCGCCTAGAATGCCGTCCGAAGTCCGTAGTTTCCTTGGGTTAGCGGGGTATTATCGGAAGTTCATCAAAGACTTCTCGATGATTGCTACTCCGTTGACTTCTTTGACCAAGAAGAACGTCAAGTTCAATTGGACCGAAGGGCAAGAAGAAGCTTTCCAGAAGTTAAAAGAAATGTTGAGTGAGGCTCCAATTCTAACCTTACCCGAGGGAACGGAAGACTTTGTAGTGTACAGCGACGCCTCTAAATTGGGCTTGGGGTGTGTCTTGATGCAGCGTGGTAAAGTGATCGCTTATGCGTCCCGTCAATTGAAGGAGCATGAGAAGCGATACCCCACACACGATTTAGAGTTGGCGGCCGTCGTTTTTGCCTTGAAGATTTGGAGGCATTATTTGTATGGGACGAAGTGTAAAATCTTCACCGACCACAAAAGCCTTCGTCACATCTTCGATCAGAAGGAGTTGAACATGAGACAACGCAGGTGGATGGAACTGTTATCAGACTACGACTGTGAGATTGAATACCATCCCGGGAAAGCCAATGTAGTGGCTGACGCCTTGAGCCGTAAGGAAAGGGGAGAGGCTTCAAAGATCATAGCCTTGAGGGCTGAGGTCACGTTTAACCTACTGGGTGAAATAAGGAAATGGCAAGTGGAAGCGTCCGCGGTTGAGAATGTCAAGAAAGAGCGGATGGTGGGGAACGTGGACTCCCTAGTAGAAGATAGCCGAGGACTGAAATGCCTCAATGGTAGAATATGGGTTCCGAAATTGGGGAATGTACGGAAGTTGATTCTAGAGGAGGCTCATAAATCAAAGTACTCCATCCATCCGGGAACGAACAAGATGTTTGGTGATTTGCGACAAGACTATTGGTGGCCGGGTATGAAAAAGGATATAGCTTATTTTGTTGAAAGGTGTGATACTTGTCTGAGGGTGAAAGTGGAGCACCAGCGACCGTACGAAAGACTCCAACCCTTGGATATTCCGGTTTGGAAGTGGGATCAAATTGCGATGGACTTCGTGACGAAGCTGCCTAGAACTCCAAAGGGTTACGATGCCATTTGGGTGATCGTAGATCGACTCACCAAGTCGGCGCATTTCCTGCCAATAAAGGAATCCTACCCGATGGAGAAGTTGGCAAAGTTGTACATTGACGAGATAGTGACCCGCCATGGGGTGCCGTCGTCAATAGTCTCTGATCGTGATAGTCGATTTACGTCGACTTTTTGGAGAAGCTTTCAGCGAGAAATGGGGTCTCAAATCAAGATGAGCACCGCATACCATCCCCAGACTGATGGTCAGAGTGAGCGAACCATCCAGATCCTGGAAGACATGTTGAGAGCTTGCGCGTTAGATTTTCAGGGTTCGTGGGAGAACCACCTACCGTTGATTGAATTTGCGTATAACAACAGTTACCACGCAAGCATTAAGGCTGCTCCTTATAAGATACTCTACGGTAGGAAGTGTGGGACACCTCTTTGTTGGAACGTGGTCGGGGAGAAACAATTGGCTGGACCCGAGATAGTTCAGTTGACTGCTGACAAGATCGACCAAGTGAGGGAAAGGCTGAAAGTTGCTCGTGACCGACAAAAGAGTTATGCTGACAAGAGGCGTAAGGATATTGAATTCCAAGTCGGGGATAAGGTGATGTTAAAAGTATCGCCTTGGAAGGGGGTAATCAGATTTGGGAAGAGGGGAAAGTTAAGCCCCCGCTACATAGGACCGTTCAAGATTATTGAGCGCATCGGAGAAGTAGCTTATAAGTTGGAGTTACCTGTGGAACTGCAGAGAATTCATAATACCTTTCACGTGTCGAATCTGAGGAAATGCTTAGCGGGAGCCGATATGGCTATACCTCTGCATGAAGTCCAGATTGATGAGAAACTGAACTTTGTGGAAGAGCCTGAAACTATCACCGATCGCATGGTTCGGAGAACAAGAAACAAAGAGATTAGCCTAGTGAAAGTGTTGTGGCGATTCCACAAAGGGAGTGAGGCAACGTGGGAAACCGAGACAGATATGAGAGCGAGGTACCCACACCTTTTCAGTGATGAGATTCCGGGGACGGAATCCTGTTAAGGGGGAGGTGATGTAACACCCCATAATTCAATCTGGTGGTCTTTGTAGTTAAATAAGAAATTTTGGGGCTCTTTTGGGAAAAACTCAAAGTTCTGTGGCTGAGTTGTGAAAAGGAAAAGTTTGATAAGATAAAACCCTCCTAAACCATATTTTGTTCCTCATATTTCGGCTGGAGAGTTCTAGAGGGGGGAGAAGGAGTTCAGGAAATCCAATTGAAGGTTGGAGAAGGTGGATCAGCTAGGGATTGAAGAAGTTTCGATTAAGGTATACCTTCACCTTCCTTTCTTAGCTTTGTGTCTAAATGGAGCTTAGATGTTCAACCATCAATGCTTTCTCTTCTTCTTTAAGTGTTTCGAGACAAAACCCAGTGGAAGGGTGTGTTGAATGAATCCCTTGAGGGGTTTGTGAACTCTTGGTGATGTTCCACCCTTCCAATGGAGGTTCTTAAGTTTAATCCCTTCTAAGAAGGGAATTTGTGTTTCAAAAGAGTATTTCATGATGGTTTGATTGAGGAATTGATTGATTAAGTAATGAGAATTGTTTCCTTAATGTATATATAGTTTTAGAGTTTGTTTTGGGAAGTTATCTGTCAATTGGAATCAGTTTTGGAGATTTGGATTAAGTTTTCGAGCTGACCCAGGTGAGCAGAACTGAGAGTGCTCGTCCAGAGGGTTACGCGGCTTACTACGCGGTTTGCAAACCGCGTAGCAAACCGCGTAAGTCTCTGTTGGGCGATTCTCGTTTTCTGCTTCGTTGGTCGTTCGGGCTTGGGTTCGAGGCCTGGTTTAAGAGATTGTCTTAAGACGTTATGGGGGATGTTTTAAAGTATAATTGGGGAGTCTAATACCTCCTTTGTTAACCCCAATTCAAGTGATCATTTGGTGTTTAAGTGAGCTACGTGTAGTGTGTCGTTTAGCCGAGCATCAGGTGAGTTCCCTTATGCATAACTTTTATTTAAAATGATTTGCAAAGGTTTGTATGACTGAAATTGGTTTACTCAAGCTTTATGAACATATGTTTCTCTTGGCACGAAAAGTCTTGTTTTGCAAACAAAGGAGGGTTGCCCTCAAGTACGTGGATCCGCATGTTTTATTGAATTATCATTGGTGGAGTTGGGTTGCACCGTGGGGGGGGGACTACTTGGTTTGCTGTACCCGGCTTTGTAGGGTGTTGCCGTACCCGGCTTTGTAGGGTGTTGCCGTACCCGGCTTTGTAGGGTGTTTCCGTACCCGGCCTTGTAGGGTGTTGCCGTACCCGGCTTTGTAGGGTGTTGCCGTACCCGGCTTTGTAGGGTGTTTGCCATGGTCTTCTCTCCGCTGTGCATACCATTGTTGAAAATGTGATTTGATACGTTACTGTTTTTGTAAAGAAATGTTTTGCTTTAAATGATTTGTGAACGTATTTTCGGGGGAATTCACTAGGCCCTATGGTCTAACCCTCGCTTTTCAAAACCAAAACCATTTTCAGGTAAGGATCGCTTAGGTGCAACGTCAAAAGGGAAAGAGAAGGTTTGAGGCGGCGATGTGAGATTAGAGACTGTCTTGATCCAGTTTTATTAGTTGAACATCTCGGTTGTATTTGTTGTTGAACCGTAAGCTTTAAGAATGTTATTAAGTATTGTGATGTAATTGGGACCCTTATGGGCTTTTTGACTAATATTATTATGTTAGGTCTTTTTGGGTTGTTACAACTTCTAACTCTACTCCTAATGAACTTGATTTATTGTTTGAATATTTTTATGATGACTATTTTAACAGTGAAAAATCGTCTTCATCTGTAAATGACAGGATTCAAGTTGTAACCCCGCCAGTACAAACTTCTATGTCAGGTCCTTCACCGGTACTGACTAAACCAAATACTGGTTGAACTACTCCTGTAATTTCTCCAAGGAACACATCAACAGATTCTTCACAAGCACGACAACAAATATCTACAAGTGGTGCTTCTTCATCGGGAACAACTTCAAATGACAATTCTACCGAATCAGTTCCCGAGGCTGTGCCGATTGTCAATTCTGACAGGCAACCCGTCTCAAATCCGGAACCGACACTAACGATCGAGTTGAACTTTGATGCGGATCCTACCCTTGTAGACCCCAATGATGGTGCTGTATCTCTCCATCCACACTCTACCAAGTGGACACGCAGTCACCCAATTGATCAGGTGATTGGTGATGTATCTGGACCAGTAAAGGCAAGATCCGATTCCGCAACCGCAAATGAAATCTTATACGCGCTATTCTTAAGTCAGGTTGAACCTTCAACAGTTCAACAGGATTTAGAAGATCCTGACTGGTTGATTGCGATGCAAGAAGAACTGAATCAGTTCGAAGCTTTGAAAGTGTGGAGATTAGTTCCGCGACCCAAGGGTAAAACAGTTATTGGTACGAAGTGGGTCCTAAAGAACAAGAAAGATGAAGACGGAGTAATTGTGCGAAACAAAGCTAGATTGGTAGCTAAAGGGTATAGGCAACAGGAGGGGATAGATTATGATGAGACGTACGCGCCGGTTGCTCGTCTTGAGGCAATTCGGATGTTTCTTTCGTATGCCGCTTTCAAGAACTTCACTGTCTATCAAATGGACTTGAAGACTGCTTTCTTGAATGGTGTTCTTAAGGAGGAGGTGTACGTGTCTCAACCTGAAGGCTTTGTGGACAAAGAACATCCAGATCACGTCTACATTCTTGACAAAGCGCTTTACGGTCTGAAGCAAGCCCCCCGTGCCTGGTATGAAGTACTATCAACCTTCCTACTAAAAGCTGGCTTTGAGAAAGGTAAAATCGACACAACTTTATTTACTCTACGCAAGGAAGGTGATATTCTCTTAGTTCAGATTTACGTTGATGATATTATTTTTGGTTCGACTAATCCTGGACTTTGTACTTGGTTTTCGGGCATTATGATGACTCAATTCCAAATGAGTATGATGGGAGAGATTAATTTCTTTCTCGGATTACAAGTGAAACAATTTTCAACTGGTATCTTCATCAATCAGTCAAAATATGTGTTTGACATTTTGAAGAAATTCAAGATGGAGAACTGTACTTCGATTGGTACACCTATGGCTCATGCGTCCAAAATTGGTCCTGATCCACATGGTGTTGATGCTGATGTAAAACTCTATAGAGGAATGATTGGGTCTCTAATGTACCTGACCGCTAGTCGTCCAGATATAATGTTTTCGACTTGTCTCTGTGCTAGATTTCAAGCTAATCCTAACATGTCACACCTTGGCGCCGTCAAAAGAATTTTTCGATACTTGAAAGGCACTCCGTATCTCGGACTGTGGTATCCCAAGGGAACCGGTTTCGAACTCACCGCATACTCAGATGCTGATCACGGAGGAAGCATGTTTGACCAAAAGAGTACTTCTGGTCATATTCAGTTTTTGGGTGACAAGCTCGTGAGTTGGTCATCAAAGAAGCAAAATTGTGTTTCCACTTCTACAACGGAAGCAGAATACGTTGCCGCTGCGAGCTGTTGTTCACAAGTTCTTTGGATGAAGACACAACTCATGGACTATGGGTTTAAATATGAGAAAATCCCCATTTACTGTGACAGTAAAAGTGCAATCGCCATATCTTCTAACCCTGTCCAACACACCAAAACCAAGCATATCGACATCAAGTATCATTTCATAAAAGATCATGTTGAGAAATGAACTGTTGAATTATATTTTGTTACAACTGAGTTTCAGCTTGCCGATCTCTTTACCAAAGCCTTGGATGAAAAACGTTTCAATTTTCTTGTATCCAAGCTCGGCATGCTTAATATGAAAGTGTAACTTCCATATATTAAACATATAATTAATGGAAATATTTGTATCTTAATCTAGACTTTGCTTCTAGATTAATACACTAAAATTTTCATCATATTCTATTTTTAATATATGTTATTTAAATTGTCATATCCTCGTTGTATTTTATATATTTCTTCAATTTGTTCTTCTTTTCTCAGTTCGTTTAATTTGTCTTATTTATGATATGTTATGCTATATGTATCTGCACGAAAGGTTTGTTCATGATTTCAGGGGGAGTAAACAGATTTCATCCTATGCACAAATCTAGGGGGAGTGTGCATACACATCATGTGAGTGTTGATCTGTTGTGTTTAACAATTTCTGAGGAGTTAAGGTAAGTACTCTAATTTGTTTTTAAACCACTTGCTTTTAAATGATGAAAATCTTTTTGCAAAATCTTTGCATCATTTAAGGGGGAATGAAAACCGTGTTTTAAAACCTTAAGTGCTTAATCAATTGGAAGTTGGACATCTTCCAATGTGATAAAATCTTTCTTTTGTTATCTGAAAAATGTCCAAATTTACATCAATATCGCTTGCGATTTCACATGTGAACAGTGAGATGTCGCAGCCTTCTATTGCGACTTCTCAATGAGCTTAAATAGTATCAAATCGCAATGGTGCATTGAGACTTGGAAGTTTGAACAGTGCCAAATCGCAATGGTCTATTGCGACTTGGAGGTTTGAACAGTGCCAAATCGCAATGGCCTACTGCGACTTGACCATGTGAACAGTGCCAAATCGCAATGGCCTACTGCGACTTGACCATGTGAACAGTACCGAATCGCAATAGCCTATTGCGACTTGGTCAGATGAACAGTGCGAATCGCAATGGTCTATTGCGACTTCAAAATTTATCAACTCGTGATTTGTTCATTGCGACTTGATGACACGTGGCTGGTCAAATCTTTGGACCAATCAGATTGTGCCACGTGTCACCGTTGTTCAAAATTCGTATATATTGAGACTTTGACTTTTTTCAAAATTCAAAATATCTTAAACCCTATCGAAGTCTCTCTCAACTGTCATTCGATTCAAGTCGATTTTAGAGTTTTTTGGTTCGTGGAATCATCTTAGATCATCATCGAGGTAACCCATCTCGATTCTTGTCGTTTTTAATCCATTAATTCGTATGCTATGTTCGATTTTTAGGGTTTTAGGTTCGGTTTTCTTGAATCTGCTTAAAATCAAAGTGTTGTTGTTAGTTAGGGATTTTAGACACCTAGGGTTCACTCACGATGCATATACGAGTCTAGTGGTAGTGGTTTTAACATCTGTTGTGCGAAAAACAAGTTTTTAGGGCTTGAACACTTAGGATTTTTCTGTGTTCATCGAAGTCGCAGTCAACATGTCTTCATATGTTCAAGCAAGTCGCAGTGGTCTCACATTCATCCGAGTCGCAATCGTTCATTGCGACTTGGGGACCGAATCGCAATCTTGCATTGCGACTTCATCTGGTCCAATCCTCTTCCCATTGCGATGTCGCAGTGGTCTGTGACCTGCCCTTTTTAGTTGATTGCGACTTGGCCAACACTTAGAAATTTTTTGGAAAAGTTTTTCAAGGCAAACTCGATTTTGGTCCGATTCTTAACTGTGTACTATTCCAAATGGCTGATCACGATGAATATGCTTCGGATGAAAATACCATCATCCGTTCGCATCGTTCGTCACATCCGTCAGTTAACGCGCATGACTTAGACGAGGAGATATATCCGAGGACGAGTCCGAATGTGCAATTTCTAGATAACAACCATCATCTAGATCTTGCTGTTCCTTTTGCTCATCAAATCATCATTGAAATCATTCGCCGTCATCCGGTTCTGACTGCGTTGACAAAAGTTGAGCTCGTGCCTGCGATCTACCTTAAACAGTTCTGGAATACATTAGCCTATAGACCAACTGATCAAGTACCAAAGTTTACAGCAAAGCTTGACCACTTCGATGTCAGATTCACACTGCGGGGACTCAGACGATCTCTAGGCCTTCCTAGTGACGATCTTCAGGATCCGATTCGTGAATCTCAGCTATTTGATGACATTCGAAGTCTAGGTTATCAACCACCGGAAAATGCCCCACTGACTGGATCTTCCACTTTCAGACGTAATTTCCTCCCGCCACTCTACTATTCCATATGCTCTATTTTCAACAGGTGTATGACTTCAAAGCATACTGGATTAGACAAGACCAACTTAGCCACTTTACGCATGTTTCACGCGTTTGTCTTCAATCACAATATCGACTACGCTGTCTTGATTTGGAATGAAATGGTTGAACTTGCTGCTGATCAGTTAAAACCCAAGATGAGACGTAACTTCGTCCCATTTCAGCGTTTCTTCCAGATCTTGATCCATCAAGCAATGATAGACAACGACCAGATCCCACGACGAGAGAAACATCCCAGAGGGCTTAGCCAGTACATGCATGTTCTTAGAATGCCCAAAGCGATGAATTTTGCTCATATTGACGTTCTACGTGAAGACTTACTCGCTTATGCCGACCAACAGTCCAGGGTAGTTAGGCAGTATAGAATAGAAAATGCATTACCGGTCCAGCCAGAGCCGGAGGGACCTACCCATGATGCAAATCCTTTAGGAGGTGAGGGTCCAATAGTCGAGGGGGTTCAGGAACAGGGGGGTGTTCCTGAACAACGAGGGGTGAGAAGAACTAAAAGAAAGAGAGTAGGGAGAAGAATACGGACTGTTGGTGAAGCATCATCTAGACGACCACCGAAGGTACCTCAAGAAAATGTTTTCGCCGATGACGTTTCATGGAACTCTGCTAATGCCAATGCTGCATCATCTCCCGATGATGAAGCTGTTAACAAAGAAGCTGAGGAAAATCGTTTCATACCTCCAGATGATGATGATGATTCAGATCACGATCCCCATGCTAACTTGATTCCACGCTTTATGGGAAAAAGACCGAGAATGATAGTTTCTTCTGATGAATCTACATGGAATATGGAACTTGCTAAGACTACAACCGGTGCTGTAAACGAAGAAGTAGAAGCAGATGTAGTTTTAGCTAGTGGTGAGAATGAGGGTGGAAAAGAATTGAGTGAAGCTGTGATAGGGATAGATAAAGTTTTAACTACTGACCCTTCCCAAACTGTTACTAGCCGGGTAGCCACATCTACTACCGACGTGCGTTCGTCGCCGTTGCGTATTGAAACAGCCATGGTGGACCCAGCCATGCAATGCACAGCCCCACTCAGCCGCTCATTGGTCTCTTCACAGACTAATGTTTTATTTTCCACAGGGGATTTAGCACAAACTCTATCGGCGACACACTCGGTGTCTTCTGGTATTGAAACAGGTAGGCTCCCGCCCCGGCCACCGCCCTTTGTTCAAAGCACATCGAGTCTAGGACCTTTTGGAACAACTTCTTTTCCTAGGACACCGATGACGGTACAACACCAAGTTGGAGGCTTTCGTGCCCCAACCGGAACGCCCAGAGTGTCACCGCCATTCGTTGGTGCTTCACGAGGACCGGGCGGAAGACCTATCAATGTTAACCCTATGCCAACATTGAACATAGGCCATACAGTCTCTTCGACTGCTATGTCAACCAGTAACCTAAGTGGTCTGGGTGTTAGTTCCCAAGAAGCTAAACGTGTACGGTCTTTAATTGGACCGGATAACCTTGTGATAGTACCTCTTTTGCAGCTAGCTATCAAGTCCTTGAGTAACTCATATCAAGCTCATGTGAACGACATGAAAGCCGAAATGAAGAAGTTGTCTCAAGATGTAACCAGAGCTGTGAAAGGAAAAGGCGTTGCAGAATCTACCGAAACACAACCCGACCCACAAACTCTACCAGTTCCATTACACCAAATCCCAACTGACCAGCTCAAATCAGAGCTGTTAGCCCGACTTCTAGCCCAAGGCGATTCCAACACTGTTGAAGAGGTAGATCTTGTTTCACTACTGCACCAACAATCACAACCTCAATCCCAACCTCAAGCTTCAACATCCTCAGATGGGTTAGCTACTCTAAACTCACAATATCAACAGCTAACTAATGCTATCACAGATATGACCAGCGCCCTACTTGCTGGATATCAATCTCTAGCTACACGGGTAACGGTAATCGAAGAAAGATGTGGTGTTCAAGCTGAAATCTCACAGAAAAGAAGACATGATGATCAGGATCCGCCTGATCAACATGAGGGGAGAAGAGATCAGCAGGGGTTGGTGAATCTAGTGGGACAACTACTGGAATCGTTCATGGCTCAGATCAGCCAGCTGGTGAACAGGGAACAGGTGGAACTGACACTGTTATGGAGAATGTGGAAGAATCACTTGTTCTAGCTGATGTCATAGCTGGGGTTGAAAAGCCTGCGGCTGTTGACAATAGAACCAAAATCATAGACATTGATTCTGATGAAGAACCTGAACTTCTAAATTTCAAGATCAAAGAGGAAATGATTGAAGCCTTAGATGAACTAGACTATGAGACAGAAACTGGGGTTCAGGATATGGATATAGAGTCCGAAGAAGATGTTTCGGCCATGCTAGAAAATGCTCCAACAAATGTCGAATCTGCAGGTCCAAGTTCAAGTATTTTAGCTCCTCTAACACCGCTTATACCTGATGGGAAGATCAGAGATAAAGTACTTGAAGCAGAACTCCGGGTATTTCAGAGTATAGTCGATACTGAACCAAGGTACGTGGCCACTGGAGACAGAGTACCGATACATACTCCTTATCTAGAGACCATACGGAAAGAGCTATATGTACGGGAGGTTCAGAAGATCAACTTGGAGAAGGTGTATGGAATTGAAAACTGGCCTTCACTGAAGAAAGTCGAGTTTTTGTACGTTGTGAAGCATAAAGACAGAGGATCAGAAGTGTCCAATCAGACAACATGATTATGAAAGTGCTGAAAGTTGAATCTAAGAAGCTGTTTGGTGTCTTCTATCCAGAGTTCACCGTCTTGAGGTCAGATGGGTCTGAAAGCGTATTTTCTGAAGCTGATTTCAAGAGTCTGAGGCTGAACGATCTTCTGAGTCTTTTCAACCTTTCCGGAGCTGAAGAGTCCTGAGAACAGAATACAATACAAAGCTGCCTTCCGAAGTGTGAAGAACTTTATGAAGAACATTCTCAAGTTCTCTTACCTTACTGACTTTCAGATGGGCCTGGAATCCTTTCAAGAGAGTGTGAACCTGAAAAGACCGAACAGAAAACTATCTGATATTGAAGGTTTCCCCGCTTACACCGTTCTAAGCAAGCCAGAACTTGGGGTTATTTATGTTGAACCTGACTCAACGAAAAGGTTTTTGCGAGTCATCGAAATGAACAAGTTCTGTGAGGGTACCTTGAAGATCATCTCAGTTCATCTGGAAAGCAGGCTTCGTCTGGATGCCAATGGATTGGTAAAGCTCACTGACAAAGAAAAGGACCTGATCAACCAAGTGCTGAAAGCTATTTCTTACCGGAAAGACTACCGCCTGGAACTGCGCCGATTCGAACACATCTTTGGTCTCCGTAAACGTATTGTGACACCAGTAGATGTCTAATTTCTTTGCCTCTACTTGTACAAAGGGGGAGAATGTTAGTGCCTAAATTCTAGTTGTACTAAGTAGAGGGGCCTATTTTGTTATAGGGTGATTCTTTACCCTAGGTATATATTGTTTGCTTGTTTTCCTAATTAGGTCTAGCAATCATAAGAGTCACCTACACACACTAGCCACACACACTTATTTTGTTCTTCATTGTATTGTGTGAGCTTTGATTGATTTATTGAATATAGAGGTGGACACTTTAATGTTATTGGATTGATTACTTGTTTCTGGGATCACATAAACAACTCATGAACAAATTTCATTAACTTAACCAATAAAATCGACAATTTACACGGTTTACAAAATTAGAATGGTTTGCAAATGAAACTACCCATATATATATATATATATATATATATATATATATATATATATATATATATATATATATATATATATATATATATATATATATATATATATATATAGGGGTTAAATCTAGTGAAAACCAAAAAAGGTTAAGGACTTGAGGACTAATCTAATCCATTGATTAGAATAAATCAAGGGTTATTAAAACAAAGTCTTTTTTGTAATTAAAGCAAACAACAAGGGTAGTTTTGAAAATATTAAAAACATTTCAAGGGTATATTAGACATTAGATTAATAAATTCAAATTAAACCCATTGTGTCCTCTCCACTTTTCACCTACTTTTCTCAACTTGTTACAGCAAGGTGCATCATGATAAAATAGGTTCGCCATTCATCTACACCTCGTCGACCTAACAGATTCTCAGTTCTAGTCACCGGCGCCGGAGGTTTCGTCGGAACTCGCGACTCACTTTCTTTGAAGAAACACGACGATGGCGATTTAGGTCTCGATAATTTCAATTTTTTATGATCTGTCGTTGAAGCTCGACAAAAGGTTTTGAAATAGCGCGAGATCTTCATCGACGACGATGATCTGAACGACCACGAGTTATTATTGAAGCTTTTCGACATTGTTTCGTTTCTTCCGAGTAATCATCGATTTCTCCCTAAGCCAATTTCTGGTTTCTCAGATCTGAATTTCAGAGACGGGTTGGTTTAAGTGTTTTTTGGTTTTGTTTGAGTTTATTTCAATTTTCATCTGGGTTTTGTTCATATTCTTGTTGTTTGCTACAAAAATCGATAAGTTAGCTTTGTAACAAAATTGGGGTTTTTGTTTCTCAAGGTTGTGTTTGATTTCATAAGGTGAAATCAAACCCATAGTTGATTCCATAGTAGAGTAACAAATTTAGAGGTTTTTTGTTTTCCAGATTTGTGTTTGATTTCATGTGGTGAAATAACACATAGAAGAAAATTGTGTTGGATTTATGTGGAAAAATATGAAAATTATGTTGGATTCATGTGGTGAAATATGAAAGTTATGTTGGATTCATGTGGTGAAATATGATAATCATGTTGGATTCATGTGGTGAAATAACAAATAAATGAAAATTGTATTTTATTTCATAAGGTGAATCTTTACACCTGGTTATGTTTCACCTGGTTTCACATAGTGAATCTTTATGTTTCATGGTGTATTTGTATGTTTCATCCGTTGAATCGGTGTTTCATCATCGGTGAATATGTGTGTTTCATGAATTTGTATGTTTCACCTGATGAAAGTGTGTTTCACCTGGTGAATTGTGCATTTCATATGGTGAATTGTGTATTTCATATGGTAAATCTATGTGTTTCATATGATGAATCTGTGTTTTTCATTTGGATTGTGTTTCGGCTGGAAAATCGTTGTGTTTCATATGGTGAATCTGTGTGTTTCATCAAATGAATGAAGTTGTATGTTTCATCTGATGAATCTTGTTACCAAAATGACGATTATACCCTTTTTTTTAATTAAAAACAACTTTTAATTAAAACCTTAAGATCAAAACCAAATTAAGGCTTAGATCACTCCTCACGGTTCTTAACCTTTTTGTGGTTCTCATTTGATTACCGTCCTATATATATATATTCATGCATTTTGAAACAACAAAGGGTCTCATTAAGCAAGCTCATTTTCTAGATGCAATGAACAATCTATGTAAGAAACCATAGGCCTAACTATCCATTATTTCTAGAAAGAGAAAGGTAAAGTACAAAGTGAATTCCAGTAATTCCATAATCATTTATGTTCGTATTAAGCAAGAGGTGCATATAGGGGTGCTCACGGGTTGGGTTGGTCGGGTTGAAGGCCCTTTGACAACCCAACCCGATCATTGTGTGCGGTTTGAAAAATCTCAACCCAATCAAAAGTGCAACCCAACCCAACCCAACCCAAACCGTTCGGGTTGGGTTGGGTTGGTCGGGTTGAAACTTTTATCGATCATTTTATTATTTTACTAAGTTGTCGTGTCTAAACAAATTACTAAATGTTTCTAAATATTTAAATGTTCAATCGTTTTCTAAATCGTCTAATAAAAGATTTCTTATAAATATTTTGTTTATAAATGCGACATCAAGAATCAATAACAAGATTACTAAAGTAACAAGTGACCAACAATTGTCTATTTATAAATTTTCAATAGTAACATTGCTTCGACAGTAACAAAATTACGGCAACAAGACTCTAAAATTAGATTTAAATGTTTTTCACGGGTTGACGGGTTGGGTCGGTTTGGCTTGGGATTAACCCGTTATCAACCCAATATATACGGGTTGGTGAAAAATAGTATCGATTATACATCGGGTTGATTCGGTTTGAGTTTTTTTACCTCGGGTTAGGTTGGGTTGGCCGGGTTGGTCGGAAATTTGAGCACCCCTAGGTGCATGTACCTAAGAAATAAAGTGGGTGAATTTAGTAACTAAGTGACAATGGAACACCCAAAACCGACATTCCAAAATGATGGAGTGGATGACCCCGTTCTTTCTAGTGGCTTTTTTCCTTCGACTCTTTTGGGACCATCCACCCTTTTCCCAACCAAGCATAATTAGAAGCCCTTTTCCCATAACCTACCATGGTTCCAAGCAAGATGAATAGTTTATAAACGTATCGGTAAATTTTAGGGGTTGTTTACCCAAACAATTATCCAGTAAAAGTCAACACTTTAACTTACTTTATCAGGTAGAATTGTAGTTTATAAAAAAAAGATCATATGCAACAATTTACCCGGTAAACGCTCATCAGGTAGGAGTCGTCACCCTCACTTACCGGGTAAGACTCTACATCGATCCTCATATCGTTCTTGCCATACAAAATTCTCGGCCTTTGCCATGTTCATCCTTATAAAGGTAAAGGACCTGGTAAGCGTTTATCGGATAAGCGTTTAGTAAACGACCCATAATATCTTTATTATCGATTCTCTTGTAGTTCAGCCATCATCGAAATAAAAAGAAAAACCATTAACTTTGAGTTTATTTGGGTCATATGTTAACTACAAAAGACCACTCAAATATTTAGAAATGAACCTAACCAATATCTTGAGTTCCATGACTCAATTTTCCTTTCACAATCACTACAAGAAATGATGGCTATAGCGACGACGCCTATAGCGACGACTTTTGAGTTGTTGCTGTAAATAGCTATAGCGACGACTTGTCGTGGCTAGAAGATGGGAAAAATCCGAGATAATCTTTTGACTTTTTGCGACGACAAGGTCGTTGTTATAAATGAAAATTTTGATAAAAAGTTTGGTGGGAAAAAGTGGCGGGTTGATATAATTTTTGGACGGTTATAGCAACGAGTTATAGCGACGACTTGTCGTGGCTAGAAGACGGGAAAAATCCGAGATAATCTTTTGACCTTTTGCGACGACAAGGTCGTTGCTATAGATGAAATTCTTGATAAAAATTTTGGTGGAAAAAAGTGGCGGGTTTGATATAATTTTTGGATGGTTATAGCAACGGAATAGAACTCTAAATCAATTAAAGAACAATCAATAGAATTCAACACACTGTATATATCAAACTGTATTACTCACAAGCTTTACACCAAACCTCAATCTTGATGAACAGATCTCACCAAGACGACTTCTACTTCTCTAAAAATAGGATCTACGATCTTGAGGTTAATTCTCTCTGAATGGCTAAACAAACTTTTTAAAAACTGTTCTCGCTGTCTTGTTAAAACCCTAATAGCTATCTATATATATAACAGAATAAGTACAAGATAACTACTAAGAATAAAACGATCTTCAAAATATACTTCCATGCTTATCTTCAGCTTTCCTTCTTTATCTTCTCATACCATACATATCTACTCAGCAGTATTAACAATGATTTGACTTAGCAGCATTAACGACCTTCAGCAGTATTAACCTTCACAGTCTTCTATTGGTAGTATCTCAGCTCAGCAGTACTAACCATGTCTTGCAGTAGTAATTTGGTCTAGCAGTACTAACCTTGTCTTGCAGTAGTAATTTGGTCTAGCAGTACTAACCTTGTCTAGCAGTAGTAACCTTGCCCAGCAGTATTAACTTTCTTCTGACAGTATTAATGTAGACTTAGCAGTAGAAATTATGAACTAGCAGCACTATCCATACTTAGCTCATTTTCAGTTCCCAACAATCTCCCCCTAACTTGACTTTTAGGAAAAGAAGTCAAGTTCTTCAGATGATGCTTCCAAAACCTAATCATATAAGCATAGATCAGGACTTAAACCTAGACTCTGATTTGCAATCCTTCTTACCAAGAATCTTCCCATAGCAGAGTCTTTGTTGCAGACCAATTTTACATGTAACATCCCGTTCTGTCTTTTCATGCAGTGTTTGTAGATTTCATCCACCAGATAATACTCCTGATATGTGTTGTCAATTGATATAACATACACTCCACAATTTTCATAGAGCATCCAGTGGGTTACTGCTTGAAAAGGTCTTGCTGTTATGTGCTGAACTACTTCTGGTCTGAACATTAGGCATAGGTATTCTAACACCATCTTTGTGATAGACATACCTCTTTCTGTCAACATGTTACCATAGATCTGCATGCCTACTTTGAACATCTCTTCCAAGTCAGATCTTGAGCATCTTCTTATAACTTGTCCACATGTTCTGTAGACTTCAAACTGCCCATCAGCTCTCTTGAGTCTGATATACTCCTTTCTCTCATCTATCAAAGTATCCCAGTGACTGATTTCAGGAGGCTTTGAATCTAATGGAGTCACTTTTATTGGTTCAGTATCAACCATAGTGATGTACAAGTCACATTGTTCATTGCTAAGTGATTGTGCATTACTGGATTGACCTGTCTTACTATCTCCTTGTCCTTCATCCTTGGCAACTTCTTCCTTTTCTTTCTCTTCTACCACTGGTTTCTCAACAGGTTCTACCCTTTGCTTCTTTACACATTTCTTTTTAGTAGCCACAGACTTTGTTCTCTTTCTGCTGAAAACCATCTTTGCATCCTTAGTTTCTTCCTGTTTCTTGGCAGTTGGAGGTGTATCATGTTTGGCTTTGATTAAAGCCTCTGCAACCTCCACTTCTTCTACTGTAAGCTTCTCTGTTACTGTTTCAGCTTCTGTTTCTGTTACTGCTTTCTGCTCAGTTTCTGCTGCTTTTTCTGTTTGGCCTTCAGCAGCATTAACTGTTTCTGCTGCATGTTCAAACTCAGCAGCATTAATAGTTTCTGCTGCTGTGGTTTCTGCTGCTGTTGTAGTTTCTGCTTCTTTAACAAGCTCTTCCACCTTTTCTGTCTCCCCCTTATTCTGTGCACTGGACTCCCCCTTAAACTGTGCATTATCCATTTCCATCTCAGTCTCCATCTGAACTGTCTCCCCCTCACTTTGTAGACCCTTCATATTCAGTTCTGCTTCTGATTCTGACTCTGACTCCCCCTTTTTGGGAGCATCATCATTTGGAATTCTTCTTCTCAGCACAAATCTTGCCTTTTTCTTTCTGTGCAACAACTTGGTGACCATCTTCTTGAGCTTCTCAATTTGAGACTGTTGGTAGGTGACCACAGCCTTCAGTTGCTCAATCTCCTTCTTCTGTGCCATAACATCCAAGTTGACATTTCCAATGGTTTCCATCAATTCATCATTGTTATATCTATCCTCACCTTGTTTAGAAGTGTTTACCTTCTTTAAAGGATCACTGGAAGTAGCCATCAATTCCTCTTTGTTATGTCTATCCTCACCCTTTTTAGAAGTTTTTACCTTCTTTAAGGGATCCTAGGAAGTTTTAGCAGAAGCCTTCTGCCTAGCAGAAGCACTAACTGCCCCCTTGGTTTCTTGGCACCTGGGTCCTCCTAATGATTTCTCATTTAGAGTTGCCATGGGGAAGGTCTTATTTATGTTACCACTGTCCTTCTCTGTGCTAGCAGAAGTAGTGGCAGCCTTAGCACCCATATGCTCATCCTTCTCCTTAGAGAGCACCTTCTTGGGGTTGGGAGACACCCCTGTGGTTTCCCTGTTGATATTCTCAATTGGAGAATGCTCCAACTGAGGGCTTAAAGGCTTAGGGCTCTGAGTAGGTACATCAAGGGAAGGAACCTTGTGCACCTTTCTTCTTTGAAACTTGTTGGATAACACAGGAGTGGGCTTTTGAAGTATGTGCTGAGGGATATTTATAGTGAGTGAAGGTAGGGGTTGGCCATCAGTGGGATGATCTAATGAGGGCCTTGATCCTGATGCCATACCTTCAGAGGGGTGGGACACAACCATCATTGTAGAGAACAATGGTGTGTCAACTCCTTCCGAGTCCCTAGGAATTCTTCTCATATTTGAGAAAACCTTCCCTTTAGGGGATTTGGGTACATATACCTCAGTAAACTGAGGTAAGTCCATCAATTCCTTGTTAATAACTTCTTGCACAAACCTTGGATACATGTAAAAGCTCTTTTTGGATTCCAAGTTTGATACAAGATCATTAAAGATCATAGCTGAAAAATTGTACTTTCTGGCAGTGGATAAGCAGACCAAGGCATATGCAATGGGACTGCTGAACTCACTCCATCCAGTAGTTTTCTTGGAAATACAGTGCATCAGGGTATGAACAAGAAATCTCCATTGGTTGAAAAATTTTGACTTGTAGAATTTAAAAACACCAATGGGACCTTCATACCCCATTCTTTGTAAAGTCGAATATAGGTCATCAGAAGATAGAGAGGTTATACCTGAGGCATCATCCAAGTGAAGAGAGATGCGAATAACCTCTTCTGTGACTTTCAAGGGTTTATCACAAACCCTTGTTCGAATGGTTTTCTGCCCTTCTTCGAAACTAACAGTAGCATTCTCCCAAAATTGCGTCTGATGTTCGATATAGATGGTTGGGCTCACCGTTAGGGCATAGGAGATGTGCGAGGATTTAAGAAAATCGACGATATCGTGGAATCCCGCAGCTTGTTTCGGCTTCTGAAGCATGGCTATTTCATTGTGCTCATCAACAAACTCCATGATTCCTGAGGATTCGTGAAAGAAAAACACAAAGATTCTGGGGAGACTAGGTTAGAACGAGAGAGAAGAAGTTAATGCGAAGAGTCGTTATGAACTTTGGCGGGCAAACAGAGTATTTATACGCAGTATTAACCCTAGAATTAACAAAAGCAGTAGTAACCACTCAAAGCAGTATTAACTACCGAGCAGTATTAACTGCACAAGCAGTATTAACTGCTGAGCAGTATTAACTACACAAGCAGTATTAACTGCTGAGCAGTATTAACTACATAAGCAGTATTAACTGTACATTAGCAGTATTAACTACTGAGCAGTACTAACTGCAAAGCAGTATTAACTACAAAGCAGTATTAACCACACCTGCAGTATTAACTACAAAGCAGTATTAACTGCAAGGGCAGTATTAACTACTAAGCAGTATTAACTGCAAGGGCAGTATTAACTGTGCACTGGCAGTAGTAACTCTGCACTAGCATTACTAGCCAAATCCTCAAATGTCATCTTACATTCTGACACATCACTTTTACCACTTCTCTTACCTTCTGCGGGATTATTTTCAAAAGTAACATGTCCTCCATCAATTCATTTGAAATATTGAAGGCAGGCCATGTTACATGTCATGTGCCTAGAGCAACCACTGTCAACATGCCAAATGCTTCTCCCCTTAAGCTGTTGATTGCCCTACACATTAGATAAAACAGTTAGTTTTTGTTAGGGACCCAAGCCATAGTGGTCTTGGGTCTCCCTTGATCATCAAAATACTTACATTCTGTTTTGATGAGCTTGTCAAAGTGAGGAACATCAGTGCTTGAGTACTTTGTTTTGATGATAGGTCTAGAAGCAGTACTAACTGATGCAGAAGTACTAACTTTGTTAGCAGCACTAACATTGTTAGCAGTATTATCTTTTAAGGAGGCATTAACAGTGTTAGCAGCACTAACACTGCTTCCAGAAGTACTAGCCTTCTCAGCAGTATTAACTAACTTAGCAGTACTAACACTAGAAGCAGTATTAATTGTTGAAGAGGTACTAATTGTGTTAGCAGTACTAACACTGCTAGCAACATTATTGCTTCCTGCAGTACTAACATTGTTAGCAGTACTAACTGAGTTGGCAGTATTATCATTAGTACCTTTAGGCATCCATACTCTAACACTTTCTGTTTCTGCCTTTTTCATGTGGCTTTTGGTTTTAACTTGTTTCTTTGCCACAACTTTCCTCACAGACTTTTTATAGCCACCATTCTTTCTGTAACCACCAGGTTTTTGAAAAGATCTTTGAGCATTAAACCTTTGGTTAACAGGATTGAAATAACAGTGTTTGGCTAAATGATTTAGCTTACCACAGATGAAACAAGGTTTTGGCCTGTTAATTCTGTTCAGATCAACTCCTTGTCTCATAGCCCACTGGTTATTCCAATTTCTTTGATTACCCCTTTTGTTATCATGTTTTTGGGGCTTAAGCTCTTGAGATTTCTTACAAGAACAATGTTTACAGGTATTGGGAGCCACAACTGTGGTCTGTGTGTATTGGACTCCCTTTTCTGTTTCAGTTCTTTTTATCTCATTGTTCTTTCCCCAAGGATTTCCATTTTTCTCATTGGTCACAATCTCATTGTCTAAGGGAACCTTACTACTAACACTCTTATTCTTCTTAGATTCTTCCTTCTCTGTTTTATCCTTAACTACTACTTCTTCTTCACAAGGATCTATATTAATCTTTAATTCAGGATCCTTCCTATCCTTGGTCTCTAACAAATCAGACTTAGGAGGTATGTAGTTGTTATTGTAGGGTGGAGGTGTGGCATTGTACCCTATCCCTACTTTCATCTTGTCATGGATTTGAGCCTTAATAATGGTTTCCATGGTTTTAGAAGCACAGGTAAACTTTTCAACATCAAGTTTAACCTTCTTAAGCTCTTCTTTTAATTTCTCATTCTCCTCCCCAGACACTTTCAGCTTAATCTCATACTCATTCTTCTCCCACTTCCAATAGTTAGTATCATAGGAGTGTTGAAGTTCATTAGCTTGAAAAGCTCTAATCTGTTCCTCAAACCTTTCTACAATCCTAACATAATCTTTCACATCTTTCTCTAGCCTCTTAAGGTTATCACACATACCCTGATTGTGATCCCTATATCTTTTAACAGCATCAATGCAAGCTTGAGAACAGAGTTTAGATTGTACCTCAGTGGGAATATCAGATACTTCTGCCATAAGAGCTTGATTCTGACAGGCTTCCTCTGCTTGATCACTCCAATCAAAAGTACTGCTTGATTCAATAGAATTTTCCATATTGACTGTAGAATTCTAAGAAAACCTTGCTCTGATACCACTTGTCAGGATCGATTCTTAACAAGAATTAAACTTCTTAGAAACAAAATTTAGAGAATCTTGCGGAATAGAACTCTAAATGTTGGGAACTGAAGATATGCTAAGTATGGTTAGTACTGCTAAGTCTACATTACTACTGCCAGTTCTTCGTTACTACTGCTGGGCAAGATTACTACTGCTAGACGAAGTTAGTACTGCTAGTCAAGGTTACTACTGCTAGAAGAAGTTACTACTGCTAGACGAAGTTACTACTGCTAGAAGAAGTTACTACTGCTAGAAGAAGTTACTACTGCTAGAAGAAGTTACTACTGCTAGACATGGTTAGTACTGCTGAGCTGAGTTACTACTGCTTGAAGACTGTGAAGGTTAATACTGCTGAAGGTCGTTAATACTGCTGAGCCAAATCATTGTTAATACTGCTGACTTGATAAGTTTGGTATGCGATACTTTTGGAGACAAATAAGGAATTGATCAAGATATGTTTAACGAAGATTCAGAAGATCAATTTACTTTTGATAGTTATCTTGTAATTACTTTTGTATAAATAGTATTGATAGATAGCTATTAGAATACACGAAAATATACGTGATAATACACAAGAAGATACACGATACAGAGAATAGTTTTTACAAAGTTTGTTTAGCTATTCAGAGAGAATTAACCTCAAGATCATAGATCCTATTTCTAGAGAAGTAGAAGTCGTCTTGTTGAGCCTGTTCAACAAGATTGAGGTTTGGTGTAAAACTTGTGAGTAATACAGTTTGATATATACAGTGTATTGAATTTCTATTGATTGTTCTTTAATTGATTTAGAGTTCTATTCCGCAAGATTCTCTAAATTCTGTTTCTAAGAAGTTTAATTCTTGTTAAGAATCGATCCTGACAAGTGGTATCAGAGCCTTGGTATCTTAGAATCTATGGACAATTCAATGGATACTCACAGTACTCTTGTTTCAAAGGTTCCCATGCTCAAACCCAATAAATTTGACATGTGGAAACTGAGAATCAAGCAGTACATTCTTCTTACTAATTATGCAATATGGGACATCATAGAAAATGGCCCATGTAATGAAGGAAAGATTGGAGAAGATGGTGCAGGCTTTGACAAGTCCAAGGTTGAGTGTTATAAGTGTCACAAGATGGGACACTTTGCCAGAGAATGCAGAAGTGGAGGATCACATCAACAGGCTCCAAATGGAAACCAAAACAGAAGCTCCTCTCAAGCCCTTGTTTCTCAACAAGGAATGGGATTTGATTGGAGTGATCAAGCTGAGGAAGCCTGTCAGAATCAAGCTCTTATGGCAGAAGTATCTGATATTCCCACTGAGGTACAATCTAAACTCTGTTCTCAAGCTTGCATTGATGCTGTTAAAAGATATAGGGATCACAATCAGGGTATGTGTGATGACCTTAAGAGGCTAGAGAAAGATGTGAAAGATTATGTTAGGATTGTAGAAAGGTTTGAGGAACAGATTAGAGCTTTTCAAGCTAATGAACTTCAACACCACTATGATACTAACTATTGGAAGTGGGAGAAGAATGAGTATGAGATTAAGCTGAAAGTGTCTGGGGAGGAGAATGAGAAATTAAAAGAAGAGCTTAAGAAGGTTAAACTTGATGTTGAAAAGTTTACCTGTGCTTCTAAAACCATGGATACCATCATTAAGGCTCAAATCCATGACAAGATGAAAGTAGGGATAGGGTACAATGCCACACCTCCACCCTACAATAACAACTACATACCTCCTAAGTCTGATTTGTTAGAGACCAAGGATAGGAAGGATCCTGAATTAAAGATTAATATAGATCCTTGTGAAAAAGAAGTAGTGGTCAAGGATAAAACAGAGAAGGAAGAATCTAAGAAGAATAAGAGGGTTAGTAGTAAGGTTCCCTTAGACAATGAAATTGTGACCAATAAGAAAGATGGAAATCCTTGGGGAAAGAACAATGAGATCAAAAGGACTGAAAAGGAAAAGGGAGTCCATTACAAACAGACTACAGTTGTGGCTCCCAATACCTGTAAACATTGTTCTTGTAAGAAATCTCAAGAGCTCAAGCCCCAAAAACATGATAATCAGAGGGGAAATCAAAGGAACTGGAATAACCAGTGGGCTATGAGACAAGGAGTTGACCTGAACAGAATCAACAGGCCAAAACCTTGTTTCATCTGTGGTAAGCTAAATCATTTAGCCAAACACTGTTATTTCAATCCTGTTAACCAAAGGTTTAATGCTCAAAGATCTTTTCAAAAACCTGGTGGTTACAGAAAGAATGGTGGCTATAAAAAGTCTGTGAGGAAAGTTGTGGCAAAGAAACAAGTTAAAACCAACAGCCACATGAAAAAGGCAGAAACAGAAAGTGTTAGAGTATGGATGCCTAAAGGTACTAATGATAATACTGCCAACTCAGTTAGTACTGCTAACAATGTTAGTACTGCAGGAAGCAATAATGTTGCTAGCAGTGTTAGTACTGCTAACACAGTTAGTACTTCTTCAACAATTAATACTGCTTCTAGTGTTAGTACTGCTAAGTTAGTTAATACTGCTGAGAAGGCTAGTACTTCTGGAAGCAATGTTAGTGCTGCTAACAAAGTTAGTACTCCTGCATCAGTTAGTACTGCTTCTAGACCTATCATCAAAACAAAGTACTCAAGCACTGATGTTCCTCACTTTGACAAGCTCATCAAAACAGAATGTAAGTATTTTGATGATCAAGGGAGACCCAAGACCACTTTGGCTTGGGTCCCTAACAAAAACTAATTGATTTATCAGATGTGCAGGGCAGCCAACAGCTTAAGGGGAGAAGCATTTGGCATGTTGACAGTGGTTGCTCTAGGCACATGACAGGTAACATGGCCTGCCTTCAATATTTCAAATGAATTGATGGAGGACATGCTACTTTTGAAAATAATCCTGCAGAAGGTAAGAGAAGTGGTAAAAGTGATGTGTAAGTTGACATTTGAGGATTTGACAAGTGATGCACAGTGCAGAGTTACTACTGCCTGTGTTCTAGTAGTTAATACTGCTTGTGCAGTTAATACTGCTTGTGTAGTTAATACTGCTAGTGCACAGTTAATACTGCTCAGTAGTTAATACTGCTAGTGCAGTTAATACTGCTTGTGCAGTTAATACTGCTCAGTAGTTAATACTGCTAGTGCACAGTTAATACTGCTCAGTAGTTAATACTGCTTACGTTGTTAATACTGCTTTTGATAATCTAGGGCATATAAATACCCCTGTGTGCCCGCCAAAGTTCATAACGACTCTTCACATTTACTTCTTCTCTCTCGTTCTAACCTAGTCTCCCCAGAATCTTTGTGTTTTTCTTTCAAGAATCCTCAGGAATCATGGAGTTTGTGGATGAGCACAATGAAATAGCCATGCTTCAGAAGCCGAAACAAGCTGCGGGATTCCACGATATAGTCGATTTTCTCAAATCCTCGCACATCTCCTATGCCCTAACGGTGAGCCCAACAATCTATATCGAACATCAGACACAATTTTGGGAGAATGCCACTGTCAGTTTCGAAGAAGGGCAGAAAACCATTCGAACAAGGGTTTGTGATAAACCCTTGAAAGTCACAGAGGAGGTTATTCGCATCTCTCTTCGCTTGAATGATGCCTCAGGTATAACCTCTCTATCTTCTGATGACTTATATTCGACTTTACAAAGAATGGGGTATGAAGGTCCCATTGGTGTTTTTAAATTCTACGAGTCAAAATTCTTCAACCAATGGAGATTTCTTGTTCATACCCTGATGCACTGTATTTCCAAGAAAACTACTGGATGGAGTGAGTTCAGCAGTCCCATTGCATATGCCTTGGTCTGCTTATCCACTGCCAGAAAGTACAATTTTTCAGCAATGATCTTTAATGATCTTGTATCAAACTTGGAATCCAAAAAGAGCTTTTACATGTATCCAAGGTTTGTGCAAGAAGTTATTAACAAGGAATTGATGGACTTACCTCAGTTTACTGAGGTATATGTACCCAAATCCCCTAAAGGGAAGGTTTTTTCAAATATGAAAAGACTTCCTAGG
Organism: Saussurea involucrata; assembly: GCA_033807775.1. NCBI lineage: Eukaryota > Viridiplantae > Streptophyta > Magnoliopsida > Asterales > Asteraceae > Saussurea > Saussurea involucrata. The sequence goes on along the minus strand of CM066315.1, from coordinate 27,632,407 downwards.
GACTCGGAAGGAGTTGACACACCATTGTTCTCTACAATGATGGTTGTGTCCCACCCCTCTGAAGGTATGGCATCAGGATCAAGGCCCTCATTAGATCAACCCACTGATGACCAATCCCAACCTTCCATCTCAAAAGACATACCTCAGTCCATTCTTGAACAACCCACTCCCACAATCACCAAAAGGTTTCAAAGAAGAAAGGTGCACAAGGTTCCTTCCCTTGATGTACCTACTCAGAGCCCTAAGCCTTTAAGCCCTCAGTTGGAGCATTCTCCAATTGAGAATATCAACAGGGAAACCACAGGGGTGTCTCCCAACCCCAAGAAGGTGGTCTCTAAGGAGAAGGATGACCATATGGGTGCTAAGGCTGCCACTACTTCTGCTAGCACAGAGAAGGACAGTGGTAACATAAATAAGACCTTCCCCATGGCAACTCTAAATGAGAAATCATTAGGAGGACCCAGGTGCCAAGAAACCAAGGGGGCAGGTAGTGCTTCTGCTAGGCAGAAGGCTTCTGCTAAAACTTCCAGTGATCCTTTAAAGAAGGTAAACACTTCTAAACAAGGTGAGGATAGATATAACTATGAGGAATTGATGGAAACCATAGGGAATGTCAACTTGGATGTTATGGCACAAAAGAAGGAGATTGAGCAACTGAAGACTGTGGTCACCTACCAACAGTCTCAAATTGAGAAGCTCAAGAAGATGGTCACCAAGTTGTTGCACAAAAGGAAAAAGACAAGATTTGTGCTGAGAAGAAGAACTTCAATTGATGATGCTCCCAAAAAGGGGGAGTCAGAGTCAGAAGCAGAACTGAATATGAAGGGTCCACAAGTTGAGGGGGAGACAGTTCACATGGAGACTGAGATGGAAATGGATAATGCACAGTTTAAGGGGGAGTCCAGTGCACAGAATAAGGGGGAGACAGAAAAGGTGGAAGAGATTATTAAAGAAGCAGAAACTTCAACAGCAGCAGAAACCACAGCAGCAGAAACTGTTAATGCTGCTGAGTTTGAACAAGCAGCAGAAACAGTTAATGCTGCTGAAGGCCAAACAGAAAAAGCAGCAGTAACAGAGACAGAGCCTGAAACTGAAGTAGCAGCAGAAACTGTTAATGCTGCTGACTCTAAGCAAGCAGCAGAAACAGTTAATGCTGCTCAATCTACAAAGAAAGCAGAAACAGTAACAGAGAAGCTTACAGTAGAAGAAGTGGAGGTTGCAGAGGCTTTAATCAAAGCCAAACATGATACACCTCCAACTGCCAAGAAACAGGAAGAACCTAAGGATGCAAAGATGGTTTTCAGCAGAAAGAGAACAAAGTCTGTGGCTACTAAAAAGAAGTGTGTAAAGAAGCAAAAGGTAGAACCTGCTGAGAAACCAGTGGTAGAAGAGAAAGAAAAGGAAGAAGTTGCCAAGGATGAAGGACAAGGAGATAGTAATACAGGTCAATCCAGTAAGGCACAATCACTTAGCAATGAACAATGTGACTTGTACATCACTATGGTTGATACTGAACCAATAAAAGTGACTCCATTAGACTCCAAGCCTCCTGAAATCAGTCACTGGGATACATTGATAGATGAAAGAAAGGAGTATATCAGACTCAAGAGAGCTGATGGGCAGTTTGAAGTCTACAGAACATGGGGACAAGTCATAAGAAGATGCTCAAGATCTGACCTGGAAGAGATGTTCAAAGTAGGCATGCAGATCTATGGCAACATGTTGACAGAAAGAGGTATGTCTATCACAAAGATGGTGTTAGAATACCTATGCCTAATGTTCAGACCAGAAGTAGTTCAGCACATAACAGCAAGACCTTTTCAAGCAGTAACCAACTGGATGCTCTATGAAAATTGTGGAGTGTATGTCATATCAATTGACAACACATATCAGGAGTACTATCTGGTGGATGAAATATACAATCACAGCATGAAGAGGCTGCAAGGAATGTTACATACTAAGCTGACCTGCAACAAGGATTCAGCAATGGGTAGATTCTTGGTAAAAAGGATTCTCAATCAGAGTCTAGGTTTAAGTCCTAATCTATGCGTATATGATGACTAAGTTTTGGAAGCATCATCTGAAGAACTTGACTTCTTTTCCTAAAAGTCAAGTTAGGGGGAGATTGTTGGGAACTGAAGATATGCTAAGTATGGTTAGTACTGCTAAGTCTACATTACTACTGCCAGTTCTTCGTTACTACTGCTGGGCAAGATTACTACTGCTAGACGAAGTTAGTACTGCTAGTCAAGGTTACTACTGCTAGAAGAAGTTACTACTGCTAGACGAAGTTACTACTGCTAGAAGAAGTTACTACTGCTAGAAGAAGTTACTACTGCTAGAAGAAGTTACTACTGCTAGACATGGTTAGTACTGCTGAGCTGAGTTACTACTGCTTGAAGACTGTGAAGGTTAATACTGCTGAAGGTCGTTAATACTGCTGAGCCAAATCATTGTTAATACTGCTGACTTGATAAGTTTAGTATGCGATACTTTTGGAGACAAATAAGGAATTGATCAAGATATGTTTAACGAAGATTCAGAAGATCAATTTACTTTTGATAGTTATCTTGTAATTACTTTTGTATAAATAGTATTGATAGATAGCTATTAGAATACACGAAAATATACGTGAGAATACACAAGAAGATACACGATACAGAGAATAGTTTTTACAAAGTTTGTTTAGCTATTCAGAGAGAATTAACCTCAAGATCATAGATCCTATTTCTAGAGAAGTAGAAGTCGTCTTGTTGAGCCTGTTCAACAAGATTGAGGTTTGGTGTAAAACTTGTGAGTAATACAGTTTGATATATACAGTCTATTGAATTTCTATTGATTGTTCTTTAATTGATTTAGAGTTCTATTCCGCAAGATTCTCTAAATTCTGTTTCTAAGAAGTTTAATTCTTGTTAAGAATCGATCCTGACACTAAATCAATTAAAGAACAATCAATAGAATTCAACACACTGTATATATCAAACTGTATTACTCACAAGCTTTACACCAAACCTCAATCTTGATGAACAGATCTCACCAAGACGACTTCTACTTCTCTAGAAATAGGATCTTCGATCTTGAGGTTAATTCTCTCTGAATGGCTAAACAAACTTTTTAAAAACTGTTCTCGCTGTCTTGTTAAAACCCTAATAGCTATCTATATATATAACAGAATAAGTACAAGATAACTACTAAGAATAAAACGATCTTCAAAATATACTTCCATGCTTATCTTCAGCTTTCCTTCTTTATCTTCTCATACCATACATATCTACTCAGCAGTATTAACAATGATTTGACTTAGCAGCATTAACGACCTTCAGCAGTATTAACCTTCACAGTCTTCTATTGGTAGTATCTCAGCTCAGCAGTACTAACCATGTCTTGCAGTAGTAATTTGGTCTAGCAGTACTAACCTTGTCTTGCAGTAGTAATTTGGTCTAGCAGTACTAACCTTGTCTAGCAGTAGTAACCTTGCCCAGCAGTATTAACTTTCTTCTGGCAGTATTAATGTAGACTTAGCAGTAGAAATTATGAACTAGCAGCACTATCCATACTTAGCTCATTTTCAGTTCCCAACAGCGACTATATGTGGTTGCTAATAGTAATTTTTAAATAATTATTTATTTTACTTATAACAACGACATACGGTCTCTATAACTTAATAAGGTAATTTAATTAAAATCACTTGTAGCAACTAGTTTACGTCGCAATAAAACTCTAAGTCGCCGCAATAAACCGTCGTCGCTATTGCCATCCCTTGTGGTTGCTATTTCTTTTTTCAGCAACCAACTTCTAGATACCAGACTTTTAGCAACGACCGTCGTCGCTATATGTTTTCAGTGACGACATTTTGACATGTAGCGACGACGAAAGTGGTCTCTATAACCGATATTTCTTGTAGTGAATAACTTGTAAATATAAGATAATCAGTCTCATAATTTGAACACATTTTTGTAGAATTGGAAACAGCAAATCATATGAGCATCCCACACATGTATTCAATAATACGAAACAATAAAACCTAACACTCACCTAATTAAGAAGTCGTGATCCTTCCCCGGATAAAAGACATTTAATTTAGATCCTTGTATTAAACCATGGTATATCTCATCCAAGAAATACCTAATTAAAACCTGAAATAGTACTTTAAACTAAAATAAAACTCAAAAACAAAATATAAGAATGTACTCCATCAAACCAGCCTCAACCTCCATTCAATTTAAGATTTCGGCACATGAAAAAAGAAGTTAGAAAAGCAAGGAATTCCCGAAATAGATTTAATCGACCATAGTAGTGCGAAATCATCTGGAAGATTGATGATGACAACAAATACTGTACTTAACGATATTTAAATATAAAATTCATTGGTAAATGAAAGGATCAGTATATATGAAAATTTAAAACTTAAATCAATGTATTGGTGGGGCCTTTTTCTCATTTTTGATAGAATGTTGAGAAGGGACTCTATTTCACAAATGACTCTAAACGGTACTGTGGTTGCTCTAAGTTAGCACAACCAACTCACTGACTGCAACTCGTAAGTGACTCCCGATCACTGGACCAAATTCATGTTTTAAAATAGAATTAGATTATTATTATAGTAGTATCAACTTAATCAAATCCATAACGGAAAGTATCTTCATTAAAGTGTTATAAATTTAACCATTATTACAAGGAAAAGGGATAATAACATACACAAACAAGGGGATACAAATCCAATCATCGAGGCTTCACCCAAGTGCGTGTGTGTATATATATATGTGTCATATGGTTTACGAAATCTACCTACGGAACCAGTAAACACCACTGTTCTCTGCACCTTCATCTGGTTCGACGAAAATGCATTCCTTTGTTTCTCTCCAGAAAGCCTTTAGGATCGGTGTATCATCATATTTGTAGTAGTCACCTAAGATGGGCTTGATGGCATTGGTGGCCTCTACTGTATGGTAATGTGGAATAGTTGAGATGATATGATGCACCACGTGAGCACAAGTCACGTCATGAAAAACAGTGTTTAGAATTCCGTAGTTTCTATCAACCGTGGAAAGAGCACCTCTTATCCAGTCCCACTCTCTTGAATCATAGTGAGCAAGGGAAGGATGGCTATGATGGAGAAAAGTGAAGAAGATGAAATGAGCGTTCATAACCAACAAAGGAGCCCCGTAGATGCAAAACAACCATGTTGCACCTGTGGTTGCTGCAACCTTGTAAAGTGCATAGAAAGCTACAAGCATTCCAGCATCAGAGAGCCAAACTAGTTTGCGCTCGCTGTCATTGAACATAGGACTTTGTGGGTAAAAGTGGCTTACAAACCCGTCGTATGGCCTTCCATGAATATTGAAGGTGAAGTACATGGGAAAGCTGAGAAGTAACCGAACGAAAGTCATGAACAAGTTGCCTAGTGGGTTGTTGAGAACTTCAGAATAGAAGGTATCGGCCTTCCTTTTAGGGATCCATACCTCATCATATTCCATGGAATTGGTGTGAGCATGGTGGCTACGATGGCTGTATTTGAAAGAGAAATATGGAGTGAGGAAAGTGGAGTGGACTACGAAACCAAGTGCATCATCAAGCCATTGATATTCGCTAAAGCTATGATGGCCCAAATCGTGTCCTATGCTCCATATACCCATAAAACTACTACCTTGGCAGAACCAATAAATCGGCCATGCTATGTAGGCAAGGGGTTTAGGGAGAAGAGGAATGTAATTTGATGCCAGGTGGTAAAAAGTATAGCATATGCAAATATCACGGATAAGGTAGTAGAAAGAGGTTGTAAGAGATCGCTTGAAACAGTGTGGTGGTATTGCTTTCTTGAGATCACTAATCTCAAATGGAGTTTTTTCTGTGGGAACACGTTTGAGAACATTCTTGTCGTTGGTAGCATCATTCATCCGGCCACCGGCTCCCATCTTGTTGGTCACAAAGAAATGAATCTGCAAAAAAAGATGTCAACACATTAATTCATACATGATACATGCATTTAGAACCAGAAATGAGTGAATCTGAAAGACCCAAATACATACCTCTAAGAAGATGTAATGAGCTGATTTGCCTTCAAATTAAGTGAAAGTAGGATAGGTTTTATAGTTGGATTTATGGGGCTTACACTGATCGATCTATTTTCACATATTGTGGCATGCATGCATCACTTTGTTGTTTTCCGAAGAAAAATTTCCATTTCAATTGTGGCGGCTTTTTGTAAATATCTATATATCTATAATATATATATATATATATAAATTATTTGGATTCATACATCTCTGTGATAAAGTTACCAAGTGACCGATAATGTAGTGGTATTTGTCTGAAATTATTTGGATTCTTATACCACTAATTATCAGTTAATTAGTAATATTTTCATCTCTCTCTCTCTCTCTATATATATATATATATAATACGTATATATAGTAGTATGTGGGTGAGATTGAGAGAGAACCACTAAATTAAAAAAAGGAATCGAAGATGTAAACAAAGTGTTTCCTATGGTTCTCATGGAATTTTGATTTACTTCACAGAGACGGACCTAGAAACTTTTTACAAGTGGTGGCACCATTTGAATATAAGAAACAAATATATTGATATTTTTCAGATGGCTAGTTCATTACACTAGGACTAAGCAACAACCATAAAAGGATTACAAATGATACTTTTATATTGGTTAACTTATTGTTTCACATGTTTTTGTTTTACAATGTGAAGTTATTTACGCGTTGCAAAACATAAATTACATTTAAAGAAGTTTTCACATTATAAAACCAATATATGTTTATCAATACCTTCAGTTGTAGCCTTATATGAAATATAATCATGTGAAACAATAATTTATGGTAAAAATTATCATAATTTTTAACCTTTTTTATGATTCTCATTTGATTAATATTCCATCTTGGATGAGTTGTATTTAGCATCATAAATATTCACATCATAACACCGAACCTTCGTAGGAAAAAAAACTCAATTTTAAGTGTCTTATGATCTTACTATATATATAGAGAGAGAGAGAGGGAGGTTCAAGGGAAAATCTCAAAAAAACGGAAAACTGAAGAACACCCTAGGAGCCCTTCATCTGGACGGTATGCACTTGTGCATACAGGTAAATAGTTGACCTTTTGGTTTTATGCACAAATGCATTATGCATTTGTGCATATATGCACAAATGCATGTTACAAATAACCTGTATGCACAAGTGCATACCGTTCAGATGAATGGCTCCTAGGGTGTTCTTTAGTTTTCCGTTTTTTTTAGGTTTTCCCTTGAACCTGACCCTATATATATATATACATAGAGAGAGAGAGAGAGCGAGAGGGGGGGGGGGGGGGGGGTTCAAGGGAAAACCTCAAATAACTAAAAACTAAAGAACACCCTTACACACGTAGGATGAGATAATCTAATGGTTATTATCTCAATGGCAACTTTGTAAATAAAAAGAAGCTCATGGTATATTTCATAAGGGTATACAATGAATTAGAGGGTAAAATTGGAATATGTAATAAAAAACCAACACGTCTCTCTTCTGAACATCCCCTTTCCCTTTCCCTTTCCCTTTCCCTTTCACATTCTAGGGTTTCATAATCTCTTTCTCTTCTCATCTCTTTTCTCATCATTGTTGCTACCGCCGCCTGAAACCACCGTTGCTCGACCGTCGGTTTTTCTCCTTTCCTTCTCAATCACCCCCATCGATTGGTAACCTTCTACCCAACCAGAAAAATCAAAAATCTCATCGATCATGGCCCTACCTCCTCCAATTCATCTTCTCCAAAAGAACCATAAGAAGAAGTACTCGAAGATTCCTCCTTCAATTCTTCTGTCTTCCTCCTCCTCAATCACTCCAATTCCACTTAAAAAACACAAATTCTACCGATGCAAAACCACACCTGCAATGGTAGTTATGCCACAAGACAAATCCACCGATCCCAAACCCTCACAACCCGATTCCGCTTCTCTTCTCCGACAAGCCGCTCTTCTCCTTATCCTCTACCTCTCTTTAGGTATATTCATCTACTACTTCAACAGAGATCACTTTTCAGGACTCGAAACACATCCACTTGTACACGCCTTATATTCTGCATCGTAACTATGTGCACAATCGGTTATGGCGACATTGCCCCTGTCACACCTTCCGCAAAGCTCTTCTCATGTTTCTTCGTATTGGTAGGGTTCGGATTCATCGATATCATGTTATCTGGTGTTGAAACTCTAGATGTGTGCATATATATGCATTTGTGCATATCGACTTGTTTTTTATCGTTTTTCTTCACAAACTTGTTTGTTTTTCAGTTTGGATTAGATTGAAAGTTTTAGAATTGAAAACCACTAAGTAATCTGTGTGTTTTCGCCGGAATCTGTAAGTTTTCTTCACAAACTTGTTTGTTTTACAGTCAGTCGGAATCTGTAAGTTTTCGCCGGAAAACTCATGGAGGTGGATTTGTGACTGGGAGTAGTGATTAGTTGGGTTGGATTTGTTTTGTTTTGGCGTTAGGGTATAGTGACCAAATTACTTTACTACTCTTTTCATTAATTTTAATTAACTTAATGGATGATTATTAATATCCTTTGAATTGTGTTATAATCAATGTCTGTAAGGGTGTTCTTTAGTTTTTCGGTTATTTAGGGTTTTTCCCTGAACCTGACCCTATATATATATATATATATATATAGAAAGGTTCAAACGAGAACGCTAACTATTTACGAGAACACGAGAACGGCCTCCCATGTACAAAATCACATGTGATTCACGTACAAAATCACATGTGATTTTACACTACCTGGATTTTGTACGTGATTTGTACAAAATCACATGTGATTCACGTCCAGATTTCCAGGTAGTGTAAAATCACATGTGATTTTGTACGTGAATCACATGTGATTTTGTACATGGACGGCCGTTCTCGTGTTCTCGTAAATAGTTAGCGTTCTCGTTTGAACCCACATCTCTCTCTCTCTCTCTCTCTCTCTCTCTCTCTCTCTCTATATATATATATATATATATATATATATATTATCTTAAGTTAGTTGGTACTCAATTTTAACATTTTTTTATTAAAAATGTACTATTATAGTATTATATATATATTATCTTAAGTTAGTTGTATTTAGCATCATAAATATTCACATCATAACACCGAACCTTCGTAGAAAAAAAACTCAACTTTAAGTGTCTTATGATCTTACTATAAGTTGTTTGACTCACGTGATACCAACTCTCTCTCTCTCTCTCTCTCTCTCTATATATATATATATATATATATATATTATCTTAAGTTAGTTGGTACTCAATTTTAACATTTTTTTATTAAAATGGTACTATTATGCATGCAACCACTCGTGTTTTGTCGTAGCATTATAATTCGTTTGTGAAAGTCATTCTTGTTTAATTTAATGCATCCAAAAGTTTGGTAGTTTACATCGTGCTAATGAAAAGAATTCAACTTCAAGTAGTTGTGTAGGGCCGGTAGAGGTGTTAGGACACTAAATGTCCTAATTATAAGATAGTTTTGTAAAGGGGTAATTAATAGTAATATGGGCTTGGATATAGTGTAATGGGCTTGGGCTTAACTATGTAACAAGGGGTATATAATGTTTAGTGTGTGTAATTAGGGTTAAGTGTGTGTCTATTGCAATGTAGCCTCCAAGGTGTTTGTGTGTGTTCTAGAAAGAGATCCATTCTCTCTCTAGGTGTTCTTCCATTTCAATAATACACCACTTTGATTATATCTCATCTTGTTACTATCTTCATTATATGAATCGTTGCCTTGTTTAAATGGGACTTACAAACACCTTGGAGGAGGGGGGCATTGTTCATGGTAGCGGAACCCCCGTGCTTAGTCTCAGGAGGGGGGCATTGTTCATGGTGTTTAGTGTTAGACAACCTAGGGGGGGTAAGGTTGTATATAAATCTTTTACTTTCAAAAATTCTTTTACAAATAAATACAGTACAGAAACAGTATAAATAAATCAGAGTATACAAATAATAAATATACAACAATTATATAAACAGATATAATTAAAAGCACAGCGGAATAAATAAAGAGATAAGGGATAGAGATACTTGACACAGAGATTTACTGATTTACCACCAACTGTGATAAACCAGCAGCCGAGACACTTCTCGACACGATCCAATAAATGTATTCTTTACGGTAGAACACAAACCAAATACAAAGGAATTTGTAATAGTTTCTCAAGCCTCTGCTATGAGATAAACAGGATCACACACCCGTTATTCAAATACTTACAAGAGGAGTATAACTCACAATGGGTAATCACTCTTGTATAATAATCACACTTGGATATTTTATAAAAAAGGTTTTATAAAATATATATATATAAAAGAGAGAGATCAGATGAGCAGTGATGGTGTTGGTTGTATCTGTATTGTCTTTGGTCTGTCTTCTTCATCACCAGCATGCTTCTTTATATATTAGCATCTCCAACGGATATATGAGGCGCGGTATACCGCCAAATGCACGCGGTATACCGTGCAGTAAAAAGGACACTGACACACAACGGCTCTCATGCAAAGTTGACTTCTGGAAAACGTACCCGCGGTATACCGGCTAGGACTCGCGGTATACCGCCGTCAGAAAAAGTACTTGCAACCAATCAGAGATGCACACGGAGCCTGCCGCGGTATACCGGCTGAACACCCGCGGTATACCGGCCAATATGTACCCGCGGTATACCGGCTCTATCTTCGCGGTATACCTGCGTCAGAAAGTGGTTGCAGAAACAGTACGCATGGCAGATACTTCTAGAACCAAAATTTCTTTTAAAATATTATTTAAAAGGTTTTTAGAAATATCCAAGTGGTATATTATTTTAGGGTGTTTATCATTATTAGTTATAAACAATAATGACGACGTAAACACTTCCGTCTTGAACCCTTCAGATTAAATCTTCGTGTTCTTCAACAACTGCACACTTGGATTAAATTGTTAGATAAACAATAATGCGGTGTGTTTGTAATCATCAAAATAAATATATATAAATATATAGAGATGTGGTACACTTGCACCAACAATCTCCCCCTTTTTGATGATGACAAACACAACCGCTAAGCATGAGCATATGCGGTTTCTCTCCCCCGTTTGTCGAAACAAAAAGGGTCAAGAAAGACGGTATGCTTCCCCTCGAGAGATGCTCCCCCTCAAAATATGCATATAATTGAGGTAGCATAAACTCATGGGTAAAAGAGCTAAAACGCTCCCCCTCAAATTAATAACGATATTAAATTGAAGATTTTATAAAATTTGAGGGATAAAATAAGCATAATAAATGACATGAAACAAAATAACCAAAAAGAAACACTTGCACCAAAAAGGATCTTAAGGCTTCGATTTTCGGTTAATTTTATGTGATAAAAAAAATCACCACGTATTATGACCTCGTCAGGTAACCACGTATTATAACCTCGGCAGGTAACCACGTATTATAACCTCGGCAGGTAACCACGTATTATAACCTCGGCAGGTAACCACGTATTATAACCTCGGCAGGTAACACCTACAAAAGGCAAAGAAAATATTTCGTGGTACCCTTTTCTTATGGGTCCTTTTAACAGTTAGTATAAAACATAAACTGCAAAAAATATGTTGTCGACATAAAACAAAATACGACAACTTATAAAACCATAAAAATGGTTTAAAACCACAAACGCATCCCACCGGGATTGTCAACATTAAACATTCCTTTCGGAATCCATTTTCTAACCATTTTAATTTTGCGATTGTATTTATCATACACATAAAATGAAGCATTTATATTCGCATTAGGTCTAGAAAAATTACTATTATACATACGAGCATACGGTTTCCTCCCATAATTCACATTTTTTATTTTTGACATATATGGAGGTTTTCTCGTATCAACTTTAGGAGATGCAAAAAATCTTTTAATGGGTTTACACGAACATTTATCAACACATATATCGGAACCAATGCCTTTTCTACAATTAATGCGATTAGACATATTTAGCATTTTTAACACTTTATCATTGCTATTTTGAAATGCATTAGCTAACAGATTATCTTTTTCATATAAATCGCATTTAGCTTTTAAACATGCATTATCATTTTCAAGTATATCGCATTTTGTACATAAAATATTTTCACATGTTCTTTTCTCTAAACATGCAATTTTATCATTTAAAATAACACAAGATTTACAAATATCTTTTTCACTTAATTTATTTTCTAATTTAGTGATAACATCTAAATCATGAGCAGATTTTTGTTTACCGTCATCTATTTCCTTTTTATATATAGATACGGTTTCTTTTAAATTAGAAATTTCATCTTTATATTTATTTGCGAGAGCAGCCATATCATGAAATGATTTATATAATTCGTCAAGATTATTTTCATTGTCACTATAATAATTATCACTATAATTACTATCACAATTATTTTTAGAAGAATATGATGAAGATACCTCATTATCATGGTCGGCCATGAGACACGTTTCTTCATTTCTTTGATCTCGGGTTTCGTCTCTCTTTTCTTTTGAGTTTTCACCATAGGTGATGTTCAAGTTCTCCCAAATATCACGAGCAGTTTCAAAGAGATAAACACGCTCAATATCATCGTTAGTAAGAACCGAAAAGAGAAAATTTTTGGCTTCATAATTTAAACAATAATTAGCCTCATCTTCGTCGGACCATTCCGAGCTAGGTTTTTCAACAACTTTGTTGTTTTGAAATTTTGTGGGTTTGAAATTTCCTTTAATAATAATATCCCAAATTTTTTGATTTATCCCACGAACATAACGTTCAAAAGAATTTGCCCAAAGATCAAAATTTTCGAAATCAATAAGAAGAGATTTAGAAAACCAAGCATTTTGTTGAGCCATAACAAAAACGGATTTTAAAAAATTAAATAGACGATTTTTGAAAGCCCTGCTCTGATACCAAATGTTAGACAACCTAGGGGGGGTAAGGTTGTATATAAATCTTTTACTTTCAAAAATTCTTTTACAAATAAATACAGTACAGAAACAGTATAAATAAATCAGAGTATACAAATAATAAATATACAACAATTATATAAACAGATATAATTAAAAGCACAGCGGAATAAATAAAGAGATAAGGGATAGAGATACTTGACACAGAGATTTACTGATTTACCACCAACTGTGATAAACCAGCAGCCGAGACACTTCTCGACACGATCCAATAAATGTATTCTTTACGGTAGAACACAAACCAAATACAAAGGAATTTGTAATAGTTTCTCAAGCCTCTGCTATGAGATAAACAGGATCACACACCCGTTATTCAAATACTTACAAGAGGAGTATAACTCACAATGGGTAATCACTCTTGTATAATAATCACACTTGGATATTTTATAAAAAAGGTTTTATAAAATATATATATATATAAAAGAGAGAGATCAGATGAGCAGTGATGGTGTTGGTTGTATCTGTATTGTCTTTGGTCTGTCTTCTTCATCACCAGCATGCTTCTTTATATATTAGCATCTCCAACGGATATATGAGGCGCGGTATACCGCCAAATGCACGCGGTATACCGTGCAGTAAAAAGGACACTGACACACAACGGCTCTCATGCAAAGTTGACTTCTGGAAAACGTACCCGCGGTATACCGGCTAGGACTCGCGGTATACCGCCGTCAGAAAAAGTACTTGCAACCAATCAGAGATGCACACGGAGCCTGCCGCGGTATACCGGCTGAACACCCGCGGTATACCGGCCAATATGTACCCGCGGTATACCGGCTCTATCTTCGCGGTATACCTGCGTCAGAAAGTGGTTGCAGAAACAGTACGCATGGCAGATACTTCTAGAACCAAAATTTCTTTTAAAATATTATTTAAAAGGTTTTTAGAAATATCCAAGTGGTATATTATTTTAGGGTGTTTATCATTATTAGTTATAAACAATAATGACGACGTAAACACTTCCGTCTTGAACCCTTCAGATTAAATCTTCGTGTTCTTCAACAACTGCACACTTGGATTAAATTGTTAGATAAACAATAATGCGGTGTGTTTGTAATCATCAAAATAAATATATATAAATATATAGAGATGTGGTACACTTGCACCAACATTTAGCATAACGCGCGTGTGACATCATTCCCATATTTAGGCTGTCACATACATATTGCAACTGTCAATGCTTAAAGGAGCTCAAGTTTGCCAAGATTTTCAGAAGATGGGTGTTGGAATTCAGTCTTTGGTTGAATTGAATTAGACGTTTGAGCATTTGCAATCATTATTCTGGAGTTTTTGTTGACGATGCTAGACCGTTGAGTGCTCTTCTGACCTGATCAATCAGAATTGTGAGTGCTTGCAATCGTTGTTCTGGTGCTTTGGTTGTGATTCAGACTCTTGAGTGCTTATAATCATTCAGCTATTTCTTGAAGATTGAAGTTCCGGATTTTCATCATTCAGTATTCTGATATTTTGGGGATGAACATTATTCTACAGTTGATGAACAATGTTACTTGTGGAAGTTCTTCTAAACCCTACCTTATAGTGTATGCTTCATTATGTTTCCTCTTTCGAGCAAATCCGAATCACGCTCTTAAGCCGAATTCCTATTCAACTCGGGACTTATCGACGGATTTGGTGTTATAGACTGAGTTTGCATTTGGTATTGTCACGCAACAACTCGCTCGTTATTTTTTCTTGTGAGCTTATCGGTACGAGCTAGAGTTTCCACATTTATGAAGATATTTTTCGTGCACCCGGTCGAGACATTGAATCCGATTTGTCAAGGTTGAAATATAAAGAGTAAGAGCATATTTCAAGGGGGAGCCTAGACTACATTTGAAGAATTGCATCACTACGGTTTTCTAAAGAAATCAAGGGGGAGAAGAATTAAAGATCTTTCGAGATGGGTGATTCCTTTACAAAACTATACGGGGAGATTGTTAGGACACTAAATGTCCTAATTATAAGATAGTTTTGTAAAGGGGTAATTAATAGTAATATGGGCTTGGATATAGTGTAATGGGCTTGGGCTTAACTATGTAACAAGGGGTATATAATGTTTAGTGTGTGTAATTAGGGTTAAGTGTGTGTCTATTGCAATGTAGCCTCCAAGGTGTTTGTGTGTGTTCTAAAGAGAGATCCATTCTCTCTCTAGGTGTTCTTCCATTTCAATAATACACCACTTTGATTATCTATCTTCTTGTTACTATCTATATCAATATATGAATCGTTGCCTTGTTTAAATGGGACCAACAAGAGGCAAATAATAAGTGTCATGATCTTTTCATTCCACCTATAGTTTAAAAAAGGGAATTTAATTAAAATACCCAAAGTTTAACTTTAGCTTACCAAAATATCAATTTCTCTCCTAAAATTGCCAAAATACCCATTTTTCCCACGAAGAAGGTCCGCAATCGCGAGTAGGGACCATTTTTGAAAATATGCATCCCGCGATCGCGGGGGAGTGTCCCGCGGTGGAATGATTTTGGTTATTTTTTGATTGTTTTGAATTGAAATGTTACACTTTCAACCCCTATACTTATTTACTTACTTTACTTTATACCTTTTACTTTTATAATTTTAATTTTACATTTAACACATATAATCGTTTATTAACTAAAACTAGTTGGGTACCCGCGCAATGCGGCGGGATGCCAATTTTTTTTTGTAAATTGAGAGTATGACATTTATGATCTTTATAAACTTTAAAGTTTATAATGGTTGGTCGACCAAAGAGTTTTTATTGTAATTAGATTACTGCAATTCATAATTAACCAAAAAACCAAAATTCATGTGTACACAAAATAAAAATGTAATCATCTTTATAATATAAATCGATAGCTACAAAATACGCTAAGGTATCACTTGAAGCATCCATATGAAGACATGCCTGTAAAAAAAATTATGATTATAATCTATACAAATAGTTGTAAAAAATGTTTATGTTTAATAATAACTCGTACCTTGTTAGTCGCGTAAGACTTCCTGATACACCACGTTTGATGTGTAGACTCCAGCACGATTGAATTTTTTGGCAGGCTTTACTAATACCTTTGTATTTCCGCGTGATGTCCCTCTTGACAACGCCACATAAAGTTGGCCGTGAGAGAATACTGATTCTGGTAGATATACACCCACGTTAGGAATGGTCTGTCCTTGAGCTTTGTTGATTGTCATAGAAAAGCTAAGTCAGACTGGGAACTGTTATCTCTTCAATTTGAAGGGGAACATGTTATCTTCAGATGGACAAAGAGGAATTCTCGGCAAAAACACCCTCTTTCCAGCATGCTGACCTACAACTATTTCTGCGTCGATTACGTTCCGCTGAAACCCTCTACATATCAATCTGGTTCCGTTACATAATCCATTAGAGGGATCGATATTCCTTAATAGTATTATGGGGCATCCAATTTTGAGTCGGAGGTAATGGGGGGGGGGGGGGGGCAAACCACTAACAGTCAGCGAGTTTAAGAACTCCATTGGATAAAAGTTATTCATGTCATCTTCTGCTTCATCAAAACTGTAGTAAACCTTTTCATCTCCGCAGAACCTATCAATCAACTGATCATTAATCTCATCGACATTCTCATTTTTTGTTGATAATATAGCCCTCGAAATGATATAATTTGAATCGGCTCCATTGACTTGCAGAGATGGAAATATTGCGTCAATCAAATCATTTACCGATTCAGCTTTATCGGTATAGGGAATGGCCATGTCATTCGGTATACAAACTTAATTTGTTTGTATTATCAATTAACTTGTATTTTGAGGCATGTCTACCAATTGTAGGATTTTTTATGAATATGGCATCCCCTTCATGAAGCAAATTTTTAAACTTCTGGATGAAATTTTGTAGAACATTAGCATGGATTTTAGTGCCCTGAAATAAATTTGTCAGGATCGATTCTTAACAAGATTTAAACTTCTTAGAAACAGAATTTAGAGAATCTTGCGGAATAGAACTCTAAATCAATTAAAGAACAATCAATAGAATTCAACACACTGTATATATCACACTGTATTACAAGCTTTACACCAAACCTCAATCTTGATGAACAAATCTCACCAAGACGACTTCTACTTCTCTAGAAATAGGATCTATGATCTTGAGGTTAATTCTCTCTGAATGGCTAAATTTTTTTTGTAAAAACTGTTCTCTCTTTTATGTATCGTGTATCTTCTATATACTTTTTTATTCTAATAGCTATCAATACTATTTATACAAAAGTAATTACAAGATAACTATCAAAAGTAAATTGATCTTCTGAATCATCGTTAAACATATCTTGATCAATTCCTTCTTTGTCTCCAAAAGTATCGCATACCAAACTTATCAAGTCAGCAGTATTAACAATGATTTGGCTCAGCAGCATTAACGACCTTCAGCAGTATTAACCTTCACAGTCTTCTAGCAGTAGTAATTTGGTCTAGCAGTACTAACCGTGTCTAGCAGTAGTAACTTCGTCTAGCAGTAGTAACTTGGTCTAGCAGTACTAACCTTGTCTAGCAGTAGTAACCTTGCCCAGCAGTAGTAACCTTGTCTAGCAGTAGTAACGAAGAACTAGCAGTAGTAAAATTGTCTTGGCAGTACTAACCATACTTAGCATATCTTCAGTTCCCAACAATCTCCCCCTAACTTGACTTTTAGGAAAAGAAGTCAAGTTCTTCAGATGATGCTTCCAAAACCTAATCATACATGCCTAGATTAGGATTCAATCCCAGACTTTGATTGAGAATCCTTTTTACCAAGAATCTACCCATTGCTGAATCCTTGTTGCAGGTCAGCTTAGTATGTAGCATTCCTTTCAGCCTCTTCATGCTGTGATTGTATATTTCATCCACCAGATAGTATTCTTGAGTTGCAGAGTCAAGGGAGATGACATATACTCCACAGTTTTCATAGAGCATCCAGTTGGTAATGGCTTGAAACTGTGTGTTTATCCTATGCTGAACCGCTTCAGGTTTGAACATTTGGCACAAGAATTCAAGTACCATTTTAGAGATTGACATCCCTTGCTCAGTCAGCATGTTTTCATATAGCCTCATCCCAACTTTGAACATCTCTTCTAAGTCTGATCTTGAGCAAGTTCTGACAATTTTTCCCCAAGTTGAAAAGACTTCAAATTTTCCATCTGCTCTTTTTATCCTAATGAACTCCTTTCTACCATCTTTCAAAGTGTCCCAAAAGATGATTTCAGGAGCCTTAGATGATATTGGTTCAGCCTGAATTGGAATTGGGTTAGAGTCAACACCAGTAATATACAAATCACATTGGGCATCAGTTTGTGATTGTACATTGCTTGATTGCCCTGATGGAGTTGCCACTTCTTCTTCAGCAACTTTTGGATCAGATTTTTCTTTCACTGTTTCCTCCTTGGCCTCTTCTGCAGTTGGCTCCACCCTTGGCTTCTTTTCATTTTTCTTCTGTGAAGTTATGGGCTTGGTGCTTGGTCTTTTCTTTGACATCATCTTGGTTCTTTTAAGAGTTTTAACAGCTTCAGTAGTTGGTTCAGCTGTTTTAAGTTTTTCAGCAGCAATAACCATTTCTGCTGCTATGGCTGTTACTGCTTCTCTTAGAACATGTAATGATGCTGCTTCAACACTGTTCTTCACAATCCAGTATACTTCTTCATCAATTTCAGCTTGAGATGTAGTTACTGCTTCCTGCTCAGTTTCTGCTGCTTTTTCTGTTTGGCCTTCAGCAGCATTAACTGTTTCTGCTGCTTGTTCAATCTCAGCAGCATTAACAGTTTCTGCTGCTGTGGTTTCTGCTGCTGTTGTAGTTTCTGCTTCTTTAACAAGCTCTTCCACCTTTTCTGTCTCCCCCTTATTCTGTGTACTGGACTCCCCCTTAAACTGTGCATTATCCATTTCCATCTCAGTCTCCATCTGAACTGTCTCCCCCTCAGCTTGTGGACCCTTCATATTCAGTTCTGCTTCTGATTCTGACTCTGACTCCCCCTTTTTGGGAGCATCATCAGTTGGAATTCTTCTTCTCAGCACAAATCTTGCCTTTTTCTTTCTGTGCAACAACTTGGTGACCATCTTCTTGAGCTTCTCAATTTGAGACTGTTGGTAGGTGACCACAGTCTTCAGTTGCTCAATCTCCTTCTTCTGTGCCATAACATCCAAGTTGACATTTCCAATGGTTTCCATCAATTCAACATAGTTATATCTACCTCACCCTTTTTAGAAGTTTTTACCTTCTTTAAGGGATCCTTGGAAGTTTTAGCAGAAGCCTTCTGCCTAGCAGAAGCACTAACTGCCCCCTTGGTTTCTTGGCACCTGGGTCCTCCTAATGATTTCTCATTTAGAGTTGCCATGGGGAAGGTCTTATTTATGTTACCACTGTCCTTCTCTGTGCTAGCAGAAGTAGTGGCAGCCTTAGCACCCATATGCTCATCCTTCTCCTTAGAGAGCACCTTCTTGGGGTTGGGAGACACCCCTGTGGTTTCCCTGTTGATATTCTCAATTGGAGAATGCTCCAACTGAGGGCTTAAAGGCTTAGGGCTCTGAGTATGTACATCAAGGGAAGGAACCTTGTGCACCTTTCTTCTTTGAAACTTGTTGGATAACACAGGAGTGGGCTTTTGAAGTATGTGCTGAGGGATATTTATAGTGAGTGAAGGTAGGGGTTGGCCATCAGTGGGATGATCTAATGAGGGCCTTGATCCTGATGCCATACCTTCAGAGGGGTGGGACACAACCATCATTGTAGAGAACAATGGTGTGTCAACTCCTTCCGAGTCCCTAGGAAGTCTTTTCATATTTGAAAAAAACCTTCCCTTTAGGGGATTTGGGTACATATACCTCAGTAAACTGAGGTAAGTCCATCAATTCCTTGTTAATAACTTCTTGCACAAACCTTGGATACATGTAAAAGCTCTTTTTGGATTCCAAGTTTGACACAAGATCATTAAAGATCATGGCTGAAAAATTGTACTTTCTGGCAGTGGATAAGCAGACCAAGGCATATGCAATGGGACTGCTGAACTCACTCCATCCAGTAGTTTTCTTGGAAATACAGTGCATCAGGGTATGAACAAGAAATCTCCATTGGTTGAAAAATTTTGACTTGTAGAATTTAAGAACACCAATGGGACCTTCATACCCCATTCTTTGTAAAGTCGAATATAGGTCATCAGAAGATAGAGAGGTTATACCTGAGGCATCATCCAAGTGAAGAGAGATGCGAATAACCTCCTCTGTGACTTTCAAGGGTTTATCACAAACCCTTGTTCGAATGGTTTTCTGCCCTTCTTCGAAACTAACAGTGGCATTCTCCCAAAATTGCGTCTGATGTTCGATATAGATGGTTGGGCTCACCGTTAGGGCATAGGAGATGTGCGAGGATTTAAGAAAATCGACGATATCGTGGAATCCCGCAGCTTGTTTCGGCTTCTGAAGCATGGCTATTTCATTGTGCTCATCCACAAACTCCATGATTCCTGAGGATTCTTGAAAGAAAAACACAAAGATTCTGGGGAGACTAGGTTAGAACGAGAGAGAAGAAGTTAATGCGAAGAGTCGTTATGAACTTTGGCGGGCAAACAGGGTATTTATACGCAGTATTAACCCTAGAATTAACAAAAGCAGTATTGACGACATAAGCAGTATTAACTACTGAGCAGTATTAACTGCAAGGCAGTATTAACGACACATCAGTATTAACTACCGAGCAGTATTAACTACCAAGCAGTATTAACTACCAAGCAGTATTAACTACTGAGCAGTATTAACTGCAAGCAGTATTAACTGCAAGCAGTATTAACTGCAAGCAGTATTAACTGCACAAGCAGTATTAACTGCTGAGCAGTATTAACTACACAAGCAGTATTAACTGCACAAGCAGTATTAACTTCTGAGCAGTATTAACTACACAAGCAGTATTAACTGCTGAGCAGTATTAACTGCACAAGCAGTATTAACTGCACAAGCAGTATTAACTGCTTAGCAGTATTAACTACACAAGCAGTATTAACTGCACAAGCAGTATTAACTGCTTAGCAGTATTAACTGCAAGGGCAGTATTAACTCTGCACTTTGCATTACTAGTCAAACCCTCAAATGTCATCTTACCTTCTGACACATCACCTTTACCACTTCTCTTACCTCCTGCAGGATAATTTTCAAAAGTAACATGTCCTCCATAAATTCATTTGAAATATTGAAGGCAGGCCATGTTACCTGTCATGTGCCTAGAGCAACCACTGTCAACATGCCAAATGCTTATCCCCTTAAGCTGTTGATTGCCCTGCACATCTGATAAATCAATTAGTTTTTGTTAGGGACCCAAGCCATAGTGGTCTTGGGTCTCCCTTGATCATCAAAATACTTACATTCTGTTTTGATGAGCTTGTCAAAGTGAGGAACATCAGTGCTTGAGTACTTTGTTTTGATGATAGGTCTAGAAGCAGTACTAACTGATGCAGAAGTACTAACTTTGTTAGCAGTACTAACATTGCTTCCAGAAGTACTAGCCTTCTCAGCAGTATTAACTAACTTAGCAGTACTAACACTAGAAGCAGTATTAATTGTTGAAGAGGTACTAACTGTGTTAGCAGTACTAACACTGCTAGCAACATTATTGCTTCCTGCAGTACTAACATTGTTAGCTGTACTAACTGAGTTGGCAGTATTATCATTAGTACCTTTAGGCATCCATACTCTAACACTTTCTGTTTCTGCCTTTTTCATGTGGCTTTTGGTTTTAACTTGTTTCTTTGCCACAACTTTCCTCACAGACTTTTTATATCCACCATTCTTTCTGTAACCACCAGGTTTTTGAAAATATCTTTGAGCATTAAACCTTTGGTTAACAGGATTGAAATAACACTGTTTGGCTAAATGATTTAGCTTACCACAGATGAAACAAGGTTTTGGCCTGTTAATTCTGTTCAGATCAACTCCTTGTCTCATAGCCCACTGGTTATTCCAGTTCCTTTGATTTCCCCTCTGATTATCATGTTTTTGGGGCTTGTTCTCTTTAGATTTCCTGCAAGAACACTGTTTACAAGTATTAGAGTTCACAACTTTGGGCTGTGTGGAATGAACTCCCTTTTCCTTTTCAGTCCTTTTGATCTCAGTGTTCTTAACACATGGACTTTCAGATTCCTCATCAGAGTCTACTTTGTCAGTCTCATCCTCAACAACTACTGTTTCTTCACAAGGATCTATATTAATCTTTAATTCAGGATCCTTCCTATCCTTGGTCTCTAACAAATCAGACTTAGGAGGTATGTAGTTGTTATTGTAGGGTGGAGGTGTGGCATTGTACCCTATCCCTACTTTCATCTTGTCATGGATTTGAGCCTTAATGATGGTATCCATGGTTTTAGAAGCACAGGTAAACTTTTCAACATCAAGTTTAACCTTCTTAAGCTCTTCTTTTAATTTCTCATTCTCCTCCCCAGACACTTTCAGCTTAATCTCATACTCATTCTTCTCCCACTTCCAATAGTTAGTATCATAGTGGTGTTGAAGTTCATTAGCTTGAAAAGCTCTAATCTGTTCCTCAAACCTTTCTACAATCCTAACATAATCTTTCACATCTTTCTCTAGCCTCTTAAGGTTATCACACATACCCTGATTGTGATCCCTATATCTTTTAACAGCATCAATGCAAGCTTGAGAACAGAGTTTAGATTGTACCTCAGTGGGAATATCAGATACTTCTGCCATAAGAGCTTGATTCTGACAGGCTTCCTCAGCTTGATCACTCCAATCAAAAGTACTGTTTGATTCAAAAGAATTTTCCATATTGACTGTAGAATTCTAAGAAAACCTTGCTCTGATACCACTTGTCAGGATCGATTCTTAACAAGATTTAAACTTCTTAGAAACAGAATTTAGAGAATCTTGCGGAATAGAACTCTAAATCAATTAAAGAACAATCAATAGAATTCAACACACTGTATATATCACACTGTATTACAAGCTTTACACCAAACCTCAATCTTGATGAACAAATCTCACCAAGGCGACTTCTACTTCTCTAGAAATAGGATCTATGATCTTGAGGTTAATTCTCTCTGAATGGCTAAAATTTTTTTGTAAAATCTGTTCTCTCTTTTATGTATCGTGTATCTTCTATATACTTTTTTATTCTAATAGCTATCAATACTATTTATACAAAAGTAATTACAAGATAACTATCAAAAGTAAATTGATCTTCTGAATCATCGTTAAACATATCTTGATCAATTCCTTCTTTGTCTCCAAAAGTATCGCATACCAAACTTATCAAGTCAGCAGTATTAACAATGATTTGGCTCAGCAGCATTAACGACCTTCAGCAGTATTAACCTTCACAGTCTTCTAGCAGTAGTATCTCAGCTCAGCAGTACTAACCATGTCTAGCAGTAGTAATTTGGTCTAGCAGTACTAACCGTGTCTAGCAGTAGTAACTTCGTCTAGTAGTAGTAACTTGGTCTAGCAGTACTAACCTTGTCTAGCAGTAGTAACCTTGCCCAGCAGTAGTAACCTTGTCTAGCAGTAGTAACGAAGAACTGGCAGTAGTAAAATTGTCTTGGCAGTACTAACCATACTTAGCATATCTTCAGTTCCCAACAAAATTGAAATGGAAAAGTAAATAATTGTTGAAAAATAAGAAGCTATGATGAATACGAAGCTAAAGATTCGAATACAAGTAATTATTTACCTCTTCATCCATTAATATCATCTCGATGGAATATATTTGTTCAGGATTCTTGAACAATGGTTGATTCCACAAACGAATTATTCTAACCTTGACAGTAAATTCATCTTCTTGTATATCAAGGTCGTTAATGAGAGTAACATTCTTCACATCCATTATTCTGTGGTGAAGCAAACCAGATTTCAAGAATTCTCACAAACTCAAACACTGTTTTTAGCCATAATATATAGGATGAAGAATGGACTTATTTTTGGAAAATAAGAATATATATCAATTAGATTTTTAATTCAGTTTCCATATTAAAAGATATATTTATCAATTCCATAATTAAGAAAACCTAAAAGAGTAAATGCTTAATTATAAATTAATAAAAGGATAAAAACAAATTATTTATCTAGAGTACGGACCAAGCAATCGGATGAACTTTTTTTTGAAACATTTTTGTTGTAGAAATATAATTTATGTTACCAATAATTTAAATTAATGTTGTAGATAAAAGTAAATTATCCGAGTTCTTATAATTTTATGGTTTTTAAATAATAATTCTAGCTCTTATGCATGTATGTAGGCTTTTATATACGAATAGGAATTATAAGGTGTAAATATAATAAGGGGTGAGAAATTCTATTCTAAATGGAAAATGAAAAAGCCTTGGACGCGGAGCTCAGTTGACAAAAGGGTAAAACGACATTGCTCAAGTTCAAATCCAACATGAAGCATTATTGCATGCTACATACTTTACACGAACACATACAAACTACGCATTTTTCTAAGTTTGGCCACTATAGCTAATCATGTTTTGAGTTCCTACCAGATGTTTGCTTTATGATGTATATCTTGGAGGTTTTTATGGATATGAATGTGAATGCAAAACATCATATAACTTTAATGATTTTAGACCATTTTCTTCCCACTCTCTTTCTCTTTCATTCCACATATTAAGTAGCTCCACTAAAGGTGCACTTCCAATCCAATGATTCCACGATGGGTTAAGCCCAAAAACCATACACCTGATAGTATGATCAAGATCAAACACTTCTACAGTTTGTTTTTATCTTATACGTCAGATTAAACAACCATGTTTAAACACATATTATATATATATATATATATATGACATTTGATTTTACGTTTACAAGCTCAAATGAAAGTGACGAGGGCGCCCCATGGGTGCGGTTGCTTAGTGATCAATTGCTCAAATAGAACTCTGGTGATCAGTTCCTCGATCAACTCGTGCTTTCCTCTAAGTACAAATAATTCAAAAATCCATAATATACAGACACAAAAACTTATAAAACTAATTATGGCAGACATATCGAAGTCTTTTCTATTATAAGCGGTTACCGGTAAAAGTTTGTTAATGACCATGTGGTCATTTAACCAACTCCTCGGCAAGAGAACCACAAAGGCACAAATGAATACCAAGTACATATATTATTTCAAAATGATATGAGAAAAGCATGTTTGCACAGTCATACTCATGTACCATTTCATTCACAAAAAAATGTAAATATATGTAATGTTGGAACAATTCATCCAACTCAAAATGTTCTTGACATGCACAATAAAGAAAGAAAAAACTTGTTACAAAAAATGTGTTTGGCCAGCTGGGTCGTAGGGTGTTTATTGGCTTCTGTTGTCACATGGAATAAAAAATGCTTGTTTCTAATCTTTGTAAGTTGTCCATATTAACTTGTAATATCGTTTGTGTTTTAGGTAAAAAAATCAAAGGGGTTCCATTCCACCTTTCTATAAAAAACATGTTTCAAGAATGAAGATGTTGGACCAGGAATTAAGTGTGTCGTATTATTCCCAAAACAGAGTTGATGCACTTGTGACTTTTTGCTCCACTTTAGACCTTCAATGTGGTTTTAACACAAAACCAAGTCTTGCAAAATAATACAATAAATAATATTCAAAAGGCAAGTATATTGAAATGCATATTCATTGGAAATTAATCTTACAACCAGAAAATGATTTCATAAAGGCAACACTTCAGTTCAAATTCATAACACGAACCATTCATTTCTTCTTCACAACAACCGTCTACCGCATGTCCCTAACTGCAAACCATCCCAATGGAGGATACTCAGCAAACGTCTCAGTAAACACAATATAAAATAAAACAAAAATTAATTACAAAAAGTAGGGTTTAATTAAAAGTGACAAAGAGAATACCTGCTGACGAGCTCGTCTAAGCTCTTGCTCAGGCTGTGAGAGCTTCAGCCGACTATTTTCCCGCTACTGAACATAAGCCTGCATCAATTATGGAATTCGTTTAAGCAAATCATTGAGCAAATTAAAACCAAATAAGAACAATTTGAAAGGCCATTAAGAGTAAAGGTTAATTCTTAATCGGCTTTTCCTAGCGACTTCATGATTCTGAGCCAGCCTTCGAAGTATCTGATTGAAAAGATTGGAGAATACCATGTACACATCTTGGACTTAAGGTAATATTCTTGCAATCCTTCATATATTTGTTTTCAAAATTAAATTTCATTCGCGTGGTGATTAATTACCTCATCTTAAAAACCTAATAACACATCCAACTATTGAATCAAGTGTGACAATAAGAATCACTTGGTACAAATGAAGAGGGGGAGGGGGCATCAGACATCCGGTACACCATATGAAAATGATTTTCAACGATGTTTCAAACACTAAACCTCCATTTCCTCAAATTTTCTCAAATATTGGTTAGCACCAGTTGCTCAAAATTCAGAACTTCATAGCAATTTACCTCTGGATATAGTGAGTCCCTTTCATCGAGATTATAATAATCCCAAACCTTGTAGTATTTTTTCTCAGCAGCCAAACACTAACACGTCAAGTTGAGGGTTTGAATGGAATATTGTATTCTTAGAATGTCTTGAAATGTTGTCCACTTGTCTGATTTACCTTGTGCTTTTCTTCAAGATGAGCTGGGAGGGGGGATAACCAATCAAAATGGAACTCTGACCATGGTAAGAATTACTCCTATCTCTTACGTGGGACAGAGATGCGGTCAGCGTCAAGCCTCATTCAGAGGTGGTTTTTTTATTGTAGTAAACATTCAATCACTTTAATCTTTGTATGAATCTCTTACCGATAAAAAGTAATAAGAGGTTAGTAAACATGGCCTTAGTGTAAATGCTTGTTTAATCTTTGCACCTTCTAGAAGAAAACCTCTCTTTAATCTCTGCACCATCAAGAACAGCAACCATGCAGCTTCTAAAAACAATCACAGGGACAGAAACAATTAAGACAAATGTGCAACATTGATGAGTTGGCAAAAAAACAACAACCATACAAATTAACAAAAGGAAAAAGGTTACTCATCATCGAAGTAAACACTAAAGAAACCATATGACAAAGAATACTCATTTGAGAAAAAAGTTGGGGTTTCAAGAAAGAAATTAATAAGAAGCATCATCACCTGGTTTCATACCAAGAGTGATCAACCCATGCTAAAAACTCATCAATTTGAAGAAAAGAGACAATATTTTAGCAAGAGATGCAATAGAGACGTTGTATTAAGGAAGCCCAAACAGTCAGAAAAGATATATTTATTAAGAAGTAGCACTTTGAAAAAGGCACCCACAGATCCTGTTATAAAACATATTGAACAAAAATAAATTACCCATTGCCTCAAACTGGTTATTTGGCTTCAGAAGTGGCAAGGGATGGTACAAGGGAATTTAACACTGTTTAGTTGATTGAATTTCTCCATCTGCAATGCAATAAACAATATGTGTGCAAATAGTAACCCAAATCAACGTACCCGAAGAAACTGTGAAGCGGTGAGATGAATCGATGTGAGAAAAAAATATATTAAACCCTAAACCCAAATCAATGTGCAAAAATCAATTCCGTGCAAACAGACCTAAATCAAACTAAATCAAACGAAAACCTAAATTAAATTCAAATTAAAAGTTGATCTACAATAATTTAAAACAACAAAGATAAAATCTTACCTGGTATTTAGATGAATCGATCCTCTAATTCAAACAAAAAGTTGGTTCTTTTTTATTTGGATCTGTCAAGTATAAGCCAGAGATATGGAGGAAACAATCTTCACCGTAGATGGTTAAACCATGAGAAGAAACCATGAAACAAGGAACATACCTGATCAAAAACCCCAACCATCCCCAAATACTCTTCGATTTTCCATAAGCAGGCCCATCCAATCGAAGACAATCCATCATCATTAACGGAACTCTTAGCCCACAGGGAACACTTTTGAAAAAAAAAACTAAAAAGGTTATAAACACAAACAATGACACAAATCTAGAGAACCCTAAAATCCAGATGAACAAAACAATAAACAATCAAATACAGAGGACAAGATGGAACAACTTATTCGAACCTGACATCGTGGTGTTCTATTGTGGGCTTCGAGTTCATCCCCAGATTAAGTGAATAAACCGATCACCGCTGTGAGAGGATGATGAAGGAGGTTGTGATTGTGGAGCAAGAAAGGAAGCAACGTTGTGTAGTCAACGGCCGATGGTTTGGGACTTCGGTGATTAAAGAGAACTCTCGTTTGGCGGTGGGGGAGTGAGGAGGAGGAGATGTTTCGTCATCGTCGGAGTTGAAGGGATTAGGGAGAGAGAAATACAGAGATGGTGGGAGTGTGAATCATTTCTTGGGGAAGGGTAGATTTTAATTTTGAATTTGAAGCGTGTATGAGAAGAAGAAAATGAAACTGAAGGCGTGAATTAAGGGAATACCAAAAATAAAAAAAATTAAGTAATTATGCTTTAATTTGTAGTACATTGTGCTTAAATAGTTGTTTTTAAGAGTTAGGTGCCTTCATCTTTATAATATAGTATAGATACGTTAAAAAATACGTTTTAATTTTAACAAGTTACACCATTATAATCGTCTCTTCGATACGTTCGAAATGAGACCAATCTTGAATATTTTTTGATTTATATATTTTAATATATATCATATACACTACATAAAAATATTATTTATATTTACAATTCATACCTTTATAGTTAATTATTTAATTTATGGTACTCTTATAGTTAAAATACGTTTTATTTATTTTATTATGGATGGTCCAAGTGTAAGTATTAAAAATTGGCGGAGGCTTTGTGATGGACAAACATCGATCTTGTTGTGCATACTCTGTAACTGCAAATACTTCAGCTCCAAACATACATGAATCATCATTCGCCAAATACCCATTTTCACAATTCTTAAATGAGTCCAGTGATACCAACTTGTCAAAACCCCATTTCATATTCTTCTCGTGAAACCTTGTCCTATTGTCATTCACGATATCTATAAACACATACAAATAATAATAATTTAAAACGATTTAATGAATTAGTTAATATATGATTATTATGTTAATGCGATGGGAGTGTAAAACAAAATTGAAAAAAATAAGAGATGTACCATAAATTAAATAATTAACTATAAGGGTATGAATTATAAATATTAAAAATATTTTTATGTAGTATATATGATATATAATAAAATAAATAAATCCAAATGTCAGGATCGATTCTTAACAAGATTAACAATACTTAGAATTCAGAATTAAAGAATCTGCGGAATAGAACTTTAATTCCCACAATCAAAGAACAATATATCAGGAAACACACAGTTGTTTGTATTCACTAAATCGACTCACAAGCTTACAACCAAACCTCAATCTTGATGAACAGGCTCAATCAAGACGACTTCTACTTCTCTAGAAATAGGGTTCTAAACCTTGAGGTTAATTCTCTCTTAAATCAATTTCAGTATCTCACGAATATGTATATTTCTTTAATAGCTATCTATTGAAATCTATTTATACACAATAATTACAAGATAACTATCAAAAGTAAATTGATCTTCTGAATCTTCTTTAAGCATATCTTGATCAATTCCTTCTTTATCTCCAACCATGTCGCATACCAAACTTATCACTTTAGCAGTATTAACTTCATTCAGCATGAGCAGTACTAATCTTCTCCAGCAGCATTAATTTATTCCAGCAGCATTAACTTGTTCCAGCAGCATTAACTTGACTAGCAGTACTAACAATGATCTAGCAGTATTAACTTTGTCTTGCAGTAGTAACCATTGCATAAGCAGTACTAACAGATTTTCGTTATGCACCAGCAGTACTAACTTTTGTTCAGCAGTATTAATAATGTACCAGCAGTATTAATATACCAGAAGTATTAACTTCGTTCCAGCATCATTAATGTCTCAGCAGTACTAACCTTGATCTAGCAGTAGTATCTTTGTTCTGGCAGTACTAACGTTGATCTGGCAGTAGTAATGTTGTTCTGGCAGTATTAATCATACTTAGCAAATCTTCAGTTCCCAACAATCTCCCCCTAACTTGACTTTTTAGGATGAGAAGTCAAGTTCTTCAGATGATGCTTCCAAAACTTAATCATGAACGCATAAATCAGGATTCACTCCAAGACTTTGATTGAGAATTCTTCTCACCAAGTATCTTCCCATTTCAGAATCCTTGCTGCAAGTCAACTTAGTATGTAGCATTCTATTCAATCTTTTCTTGCTATGTTTGTACACCACATCCACCAAATAATACTCATGGTATGTATTGTCAAGAGAGATGACATATACTCCACAGTTTTCCATAAGCATCCAGTTGGTAATGACTTGAAAATTTCTTTCTATCCTATTCTGAACTGCTTCTGGTTTGAACATTTGGCACAGGTATTCAAGTACCATTTTGGTGATGGACATTCCACTTTCAGTCAGCATATTTCCATAAAGCTTCATTCCTACCTTGAACATCTCTTCCAAGTCTGATCTAGAGCACATCCTTAAAAGTTTTCCCCATGTAGAACTGACCTCAAACTTCCCATCTGCTCTTTTTACTCTAATGTACTCCTTTCTTTGATCTTTCAAAGTATCCCAGAAGATGATTTCAGGAGCCATAGAAGCTAATGGTTTAACATTGATTGGCTTAGAATCAACCACCGTAATATACATATCACATTGAGCATTTGGCAGTGATTGTACATTGCTTGGTTGACCTGAGGGAGTTGCCACTTCTTCTTCAGCAACTTTTGGATCAGATTTCTCTTTCACTGCTTCCTCCTGGGCTTCTTCTACAGTTGGTTCCACCCTTGGCTTCTTTACATCTTTCTTCTTTGAAGCTAAGGACTTTGTTCTTGGCCTTTTGGTTGACATCATCTTGGTTCTTTTGAGAGTTTTAACGGCTTCAGGAATGATTTCAGCTGTTTCTTCTTTGTGGCTCTCAGCAGCACTAACAGTTTCTGCTGCTTCAGGGATGGTTTCTGCTGCCTTTTGTTTTTCAGCAGCAGTAACCATTTCTACTGCTATAGCTGTTACTGCTTCTTTTATAACCTTTAATGCTGCTGCCTCAACACTATCATTCACAATCCAAAATATCTCTGCATCAATCTCGGATTTAGTTGCAGGTACTGCTTCCTTCTCACTTTCAGATACTGCTGCATCAATAAGATTCTTCAAAATTTCAGTTACTGCTGCTTCAGTCTCAGACACTGCAGCATTATCTGTTTCTACTTCTTTCTCAATCTCAGCAGTATTAACTGTTTCTACTGCTGGTTCTGTTTCTGCTTCCTTTGTAATATCAGCAGCAGTAACCGTTTCTGCTGCTTTTTCTGTTTCTGCTTCCTTTGTAACTTCTACAACCTGCTCAGCCTCCCCCTCAACCTTATACTCATACTCCCCCTCAATGTTTGCATCCTCCATGTTTAGATCAGAGCCTAACTCCCCCTTTTTGGAAGCATCAGAGGTTGTTCCTCTCCTTCTCAAAACATACTGAGCTTTCTTCCTTCTTTGTAGCAGTTTGGTGATCAGCTTCTTATTCTTTTCTATCTTGGTGTTTTGATGAAGAACCACCTTCTTAAGCTCATCAATCTCCTTCTGCTGATCCATGACCTCAATGTTGATATTTGCAATAGTTTCCATCAATTCCTCATAAGTATATCTATCCTCACCTGATTTAGAAGTGTTTACCTCCCTTTCAGGATCATTGGAAGCTTTAGCAGGTGTCTCTTGCTTAGCAAAAGCACTACCTACCCCCTTGGTTTCTTGGCACCTGGGACCTCTGGATGATTTCTCACCCTGAGTTGCCGTGAGGAAGGTCTTAGTTATTTTACCACTGGCCTTCTCTTTGCTAGCAGAAGTAGTGGCAGCCTTACGACTCACATGCTCAACCTTCTCCTTAGTGAGCACCTTCTTGGGGTTGGGAGACACCCCTGTGGTTTACCTTTCGATATTCTCTAATGGAGAATGCTCCACTAGAGGGCTTAAAGGCTTCGGGCTCTTAGGAGATACATCAAGGGAAGGAACCTTGTGTACCTTTCTTCTTACAACTTTTTGGTTATTTTGGGAGTGGGTCGTACAAGAATGGACTGAGGGATTACTTTTGTGATGGAAGGTTGGGATTGGTCATCAGTGGGTGTGTCTAATGTGGGCCTTGACCCTGATGCCATACCTTCAATGGTGTGGGACACAGCCATCATTGTAGAGAACAATAGTGTGTCAACTCCTTCCGAGTCCCTAGGAAGTCTTCTCATAATTGAGAAAACCTTCACTTTAGGGGGTTTTGGTACATATACCTCAGCAGATTGAGGTAAATCCGTCAATTCATGGTTAATAACTTCTTGGACAAACCTTGGATACATGTAAAATCTCTTTTTGGATTCTAGGTTTGCCACAAGATCATTAAAGATCATTGCTGAAAAATTGTACTTTCTGGCAGTGGATAAGCAGACCAAGGCATACGCAATGGGACTGCTAAACTCACTCCATCCAGTTGTTTTCTTTGAAATACAGTGCATAAGGGTATGAACAAGAAATCGCCATTGGTTGAAAAACTTTGACTTGTAGAATTTAAAAACTCCAATGGGACCTTCATACCCCATTCTTTGTAAGGTCGAGTAGAGTTCATCATTAGATAGAGAGGTTATACCTGAGGCATCATCAAAATGAAGAGTAATGCGAAGAACCTCCTCTGTGACCTTCAAGGGTTTGTCACAAACCCTTGTGCGAATGATCTTCTGCCCATCTTCAAATACAACAGTGGCATTCTCCCAAAATTGCTTTTGATGTTCGATGTATATTGTTGGGCACACTGTTAGGGCATAGGAGATATGCGTGCCCTTGAGGAAATCCACAATGTCGTGAAAACCTGCGGATTGTTTTGGCTTCTGAAGCATGGCAATCTCGTTGTGGTCGTCGATAAACTCCATTATGCCTGAGGATTCTTGACAGAAAACAGAGATTCTTGGGAGAGAATAGTTAGAAAGAGAGAGAGAGATGGATAGAATTCAAAGAGACGTTATGAACTTTGGCGGGCTGAAAGAGGTATTTATAGCAGTATTAGCCCTAACTTTTCTTTTAAAACAGTATTAACGACACAAGCAGTATTAACGACTGAGCAGTATTAACTGCAAGGCAGTATTAACTACACAGCAGTATTAACTACTTAAGCAGTATTAACAACGGAGCAGTATTAACTACTTAAGCAGTATTAACGACTGAGCAGTATTAACTACACAGCAGTATTAACTACACAAGCAGTATTAACTGCTAAGCAGTATTAACTGCTAAGCAGTATTAACTACTCATTGGCAGTATTAACTGTGCACTAGCAGTAGTAACTATGCACTGGCAGTAGTAACTATCCACTGGCAGTAGTAACTATACTTACACTTTGCAGCACTTGTCAGTCTGAGTCATATTGAGGTTCTGAACTTAACAGGTTGTATCTCAATTGCTCAACATCCTCAACTTTCATCTTACCTTTTGATACATCTCCTTTACCACTTATCTTATCTCCTGCAGGATTATTCCCAAAAGCAACATGTCCTCCATCAATTCTTTTGAAATTCTTGAGGCAGGACATGTTACCTGTCATGTGCCAGGAGCAACCACTATCAACATGCCAGATGCTTTTTCCCTTGAGCTGTTGGTTGCCCTGCACCTCAGATAAATCAATTAGTTTTTATTGGGAACCCAAGCCAAAGTGGTCTTGGGTCTCCCTTGCTCATCAAAGTACTTGCATTGGGTTTTGATGAGATTTTCAAACTTAGGTACTGCAGAATTTGAGTACTTTGTCAATATGATTGGTCTAGCAGCACAAACACTAGAAGCATTATTAGCCTTAGAAGAAGTACTAACAGAGTTAGCAGCACTAACAGAGTTAGCAGCACTAACAGAGTTAGCAGCACTAACACTGCTAGCAGCAGTATTGGCAGTAGTATTGCTTCTAGCAGCACTATCCTTGTCAGCAGTACTATCTGAGGTAGCAGTACTAACATTAGTGCTTTTGGGAACCCACATATTGACACATTCCTTTTCAGTCTGTTTTCTTATGTGGCTTTTGGATTTAGTTTGTTTCTTAGCCACATTATTCCTTGCAGGCTTCCTATAACCAGAAGATTTTTGAAAACTTCTTTGAAAACTTTTCTTTTGGTTAATAGGATTGAAATAACAGTATTTGGCAAGATGATTCAATTTGCCACAGATAAAACAAGGTTTTGGTCTGTTAATCCTTTGCAGATCAACTCCTTGCTTTTGTGCCCACTGATTATTCCAGTTTCTTTGATTTCCCCTCTTATTATCATGTTTTTGGGGCTTAGTCTTTTGAGAAAACTTGCAAGAACAATGTTCACAGGTATTGGATTTCACAACAGTGGTCTGTGTATAATGAACTCCCTTTCCTTTTTCAGATCTTTTCATCTCATTGTTCTTGTCCCAAGGACTTCCACCATCCTCATTAGTCTTGATGTGATTTTCTAATGGGATCTCATCATTGACAGTCTTGTTCTTTTTCTTAGACTCTTCTTTTTCAGTCTTATCTTCAACAACAACTTCATCTAATGGATCTACTTTAGTAGCTCCTTCAGATAAGTCCTTACTATCCATGGTTTCTAACAGGTCTGATTTAGGAGGGATGTAAGTGTTGTTGTAGGGTGGGGGTGTAGCATTGTACCCTAGGCCTGTTTTCATCTTACTGTGAACTTGAGCATTTATAATAGTGTCCATAACTTTAGAAGCTTTTGAAAACTTTTCAACATCAAGTTTTACTTTCTCAAGTTCTCCTTTTAGTTTCTCACACTCTTCCCTAGACTCTTTTAGTTGGAACTCCAGACCACCCTTTTCCCACTTCCAGTAATTTGTATCATATGAGTGTTGAAGTTCATTGGCTTGAAAAGCCTTAATTTGTTCTTCAAACCTCTCAACAATCAACACATAGTCTCTTCTATCCTTTTCTAGTCTCTTAATGTCATCACACATTCCCTGATTGTGATCTCTATACCTTTTAACAGTGTCTATACAAGCTTGAGAACAGAGATTAGATTTTACCTCAGTGGGAAGATCTGAAACTTCAGCCATAAGTGCTTGATTTTGGATGGCCTCTTCTGCTTGATCACTCCAATCAAAAGTACTGTTTGATTCAATAGAATTGTCCATAATGATTGTAGAATTCTAAGAAACACAGGCTCTGATACCACTTGTCAGGATCGATTCTTAACAAGATTAACAATACTTAGAATTCAGAATTAAAGAATCTGCGGAATAGAACTTTAATTCCCACAATCAAAGAACAATATATCAGGAAACACACAGTTGTTTGTATTCACTAAATCGACTCACAAGCTTACAACCAAACCTCAATCTTGATGAACAGGCTCAATCAAGACGACTTCTACTTCTCTAGAAATAGGGTTCTAAACCTTGAGGTTAATTCTCTCTGAAATCAATTTCAGTATCTCACGAATATGTATATTTCTTTAATAGCTATCTATTGAAATCTATTTATACACAATAATTACAAGATAACTATCAAAAGTAAATTGATCTTCTGAATCTTCTTTAAGCATATCTTGATCAATTCCTTCTTTATCTCCAACCATGTCGCATACCAAACTTATCACTTTAGCAGTATTAACTTCATTCAGCATGAGCAGTACTAATCTTCTCCAGCAGCATTAATTTATTCCAGCAGCATTAACTTGTTCCAGCAGCATTAACTTGACTAGCAGTACTAACAATGATCTAGCAGTATTAACTTTGTCTTGCAGTAGTAACCATTGCATAAGCAGTACTAACAGATTTTCGTTATGCACCAGCAGTACTAACTTTTGTTCAGCAGTATTAATAATGTACCAGCAGTATTAATATACCAGAAGTATTAACTTCGTTCCAGCATCATTAATGTCTCAGCAGTACTAACCTTGATCTAGCAGTAGTATCTTTGTTCTGGCAGTACTAACGTTGATCTGGCAGTAGTAATGTTGTTCTGGCAGTATTAATCATACTTAGCAAATCTTCAGTTCCCAACACAAAAAATATTCAATATTTGGCTCATTTCGAACGTATCGAATGAACGATTATAATGGTGTAACTTGTTAAAATTAAAACGTATTTTTTAACGTATTTTAGTTAATAAACGATTATATGTGTTAAATGTAAAATTAAAATTATGAAAGTAAAAGGTATAAAGAAAAGTAAGTAAATAAGTATAGGGGTTGAAAGTGTAACATTTCAATTCAAAATCGTGAAATTGAAGGAATTGGGTCCACCACGGGACACTCCCCTCGATCACGGGATGCATATTTTCAAAAATGGTCTCTGCTCGCGATCGCGGACTGCCCTTTCGCGAAAAAAATGGATATTTTGATAAAAACGGGAGAGAAATGGGTATTTTGGTAAGTCAAAGTCAAACTTTGGGTATTTTAATTAAATTTCCTTTAAAAAAGTATAATATATTATATTTTGATTGGATTTTTACTTATATTTAAGAGTAAATTACACGATTGGTCCATGTGGTTTACATAAAATTGCACTGTTGGTCCCTAAAATGAAATAATTATGGAAAACGTCCCTGTGGTTTACATTTTCACACGCCTTTGGTCTCTTTATCCTAACGTCGTTAGACGATTCCGTTAGAGTGAGTTAACTGTAAGGGTATTTTAGTCTTTTTATTATTTTTTATTTTCTATTAAAAATTTCTTCTTTGATTTAAAAACCATAAGGACCAAGAATGTAATTTACTCTTATCTTCATCTTCTTCCTTTCACCAATAGTCTTCATCTACATCACTCCATCTTCCTTATTTCTCCAGTCACATATCACCGCCCCCATCGTCTTCTTCATTTCTCTGATCACAGGTTATTCATCATCTTCCATCTCCGCCACTCACGGTGACCCCTTCACATTTATGGCCACTACTCGTCAATTCCCTTGCCCCTTCTCCGATAAATTAGTGAATAACCGAGATTTTCCCGATAAATTCTAATTTTACATGATTTCTTTTGCATTAATTTGATTATTTTGGTGATAATTTGCATATATATGATAGGCATATGATTCGAGAATGGTTAAAATCTGGAAACAGAACATGTTCTAGAACTCAAGAAGTTCTTTCGCATACGATTTTAACACCAATCACTTGATTAAAGATCTAATAAAACAATGGTGCAAAAATCATCATATCCAATTTCCAAACCCTTTTTCTTTTACTCCCGCCGGCAAGCAACTCCGGCCAAGATATTCAATCCCAATCATCTTCAAGATTGTTACCATCATTCTGCATCCTCCATCTTGGCTATTTGTTTTTTTTTTTTGCTAATTATTGTTAACCATTTTTACTTATTTAGCCTCTTGTTGGAACTTGTTTAATTTAGCCTCTTGTTGGATTAAAATCAAGAACAAAATACTTGAAGATTAAAAATAGAACCAATAACAAAAACAGTGATCTTAAAGAACAAGTTAAGATGAACAATTAACTTGTACAAATTCGTTCAACAAATTTGTTATATAAAACATGTGAAATTAAACCCTAAATCAAGTATTTTTAACTAAAAACCTTAAATCTGAATCTAAGAAACAAGAAAACAAGAAATTTGAGGTATAATGAGAAGATGAGGGGAAGTTGCAGATCTAGGGTTTGGAGACGATGAAGGAGCTCCTGCTTCTTTAGATGATGAAAATAAAGGAGCTCCTGCTATTGTTGCTTCTGTTACATCGTGGATCTCCTTCATTTTCATCATCTATTCATCTCATCTAAATATGGGGGTTTCATCGGAGAAAGAAAGGAGGTAGCAGTTTTCGACAACTTGATCTGGGTAGGGAATGAAATACTCTCCGGCTCCGGCAGCGACGGCGGAGTTTCTTGTTCAAGGGTTTAGTTCTCGTAGAAGGCTTCCGGTTCTTCCATTTGATATATGCTTCACTTTAGGCAATACATAATATTTTTGTGCCGGAACTCATTTACTCGTATCAGGGAGAGAAATCGAAGGGATCATGAACAAATGGTACAAAGGCCCTCTGATGATCAATTTAGTCTCAGGTAAGTGGAGAAGGAGACGAGGGTTCGGTGATGGAGTAAATTACATATTGGTCCCTGTCGTCTTTGTTAGTGCCTAAAATTCTAGTTGTACTAAGTAGAGGGGCCTATCTTGTAATAGGGTGATTCTTTACCCTAGGTATATAATGTTTACTTACTTTCCTTATTAGGTTAAGCAATCACAAGGGTCACCTACACACACTAGCCACACACACTTAATTTGTTCTTCATTGTATTGTGTGAGCTTTGTTTGAATCATTGAATATAGAGGTGGACATTTTATTGTTATTGCATTGATTACTTGTTTCTGGGATCACAATTAGTATCAGAGCAATGTATTCATTTAGATCAGATTAGATTTTATTGAGAGTTTTTGCATTTTGAGTGTTCTTCAAGTTTTTCATCCGTTTCTTATTGATTTTGATCATTTGAGTTCTTCAAATGGATTAGGATTGATATAGAAGTGTTTGATATTCATTTCTGTGTGTTTTCATTCCATAATCACACCAGAATCGATCTCAAATCGTGCAAACTCGGATTTTCGAACTTTTGTGCAAAAACCTACTGTTTTGGATCGAAAATCACTGTTCTAGTGGGTTTTGGACAAAACTTGAAGTAGTAAAACTGTCCAGAATCGCATTTCGACCTTACCTACCAATTTTCAGATCATTTGGATCATTTTTGAAGAATCAACTCCCGATCATTTGAATCTTCATCGAAATCGCAATCATCATATATTCATCGAAATCGCAGTGAACGTCTAGTGAACAGTACAAAGTCGCAGTGACCTGTTGCGACTTGACTCCCAAATCGCTTTTACCTATTGCGACTTCAGGTGCTGCGACTTTAGCTATTGCGACTTCAGTGCATTGCGACTTCAGTACATTGCGACTTCATTCCCATATTTAGGCTGTCACATACATATTGCAACTGTCAATGCTTAAAGGAGCTCAAGTTTGCCAAGATTTTCAGAAGATGGGTGTTGGAATTCAGTCTTTAGTTGAATTGGATTAGACGTTTGAGCATTTGCAATCATTATTCTGGAGTTTTTGATTGACGATGCTAGACCGTTGAGTGCTCTTAATCATTCTTCTGACCTGATCAATCAGAATTATGAGTGCTTGCAATCATTGTTCTGGTGCTTTGGTTGTGATTCAGACTCTTGAGTGCTTATAATCATTCAGCTATTTCTTGAAGATTGAAGTTCCGGATTTTCATCATTCGGTGTTCTGATATTTTGGGGATGAGCATTTTTCTACAGTTGATGAACAATGTTACTTGTGGTGTTCTTCTAATCCCTACCTTATAGTGTATGCTTCATTATGTTTCCTCCTTCGAGCAAATCCGAATCACGCTCTTAAGCTGAATTCCTATTCAACTCGCGGCTTATCAACGGATTTGGTGTTATAGACTGAGTTTGCATTTGGTTAATCACGCAACAACTCGCTCGTTATCTTTCTTGTGAGCTTATCAGTACGAGCTAGAGTTTCCACATTTATGAAGATGTTTTTCGTACACTCGGTCGAGGCATTGAATCCGATTTGTCAAGGTTGAAATATAAAGAGTAAGAGCATATTTCAAGGGGGAGCCTAGACTACATTTAAAGAATTGCATCACTACGGTTTTCTAAAGAAATCAAGGGGGAGAAGAACTGAAGATCTTTCGAGACGGGTGATTCCTTTACAAAACTATAGGGGGAGATTGTTAGGACACAAAATGTCCTAATTATAAGATAGTTTTGTAAAGGGGTAATTAATAGTAATATGGGCTTGGATATAGTGTAATGGGCTTGGGCTTAATAGTGTAACAAGGGGGTATATAATGTTTAGTGTGTGTAATTAGGGTTGAGTGTGTGTCCATTTCAATGTAGCCTCCAAGGTGTTTGTGTGTGTTCTAGAGAGAGATCCATTCTCTCTCTAGGTGTTCTTCCATTTCAATAATACACCACTTTGATTATCTATCTTCTTGTTACTATCTATATCAATATATGAATCGTTGCCTTGTTTATATGAGACTAACAATCTTCATAAAAAGGAGCAATTTACACCTTTGGTTCCTATAATTTTAATAGAAAACAAAAACATGTGAAATGACTAAATTACCCTCCTACTTTATCTATATAATAGAATCTTTTAACGGTGTTAAGTTATAGGGACCAAAGGCGTGTGAAAATGTAAACCACAGAGACGTTTTCCATAATTATTTCATTTTAGGGACCAACAGTGCAATTTTGTGTAAACCACAGGGACCAATCGTGTAATTTACTCTATTTTTAATATGAACAAAATTAACAAACCATATCAAATAAGTTCAAAATTAATATTTTTGTGAATTAATTAAAAAAAACCCAAGCAATTAAATTAAATTTCACGAGTACGTGTGTTTTGGCATAATCCGAAAAGAAATAG
Organism: Saussurea involucrata; assembly: GCA_033807775.1. NCBI lineage: Eukaryota > Viridiplantae > Streptophyta > Magnoliopsida > Asterales > Asteraceae > Saussurea > Saussurea involucrata. The sequence goes on along the minus strand of CM066315.1, from coordinate 27,592,068 downwards.
ATTTTAGTCTTAATTAAATTTTGACTAATTAGCTTATATATTTTTAGTATAGTTAGGTTAGTTATAAATTTATATTGTTATATAATAATGAATTGTGTTTACAAGATTTTATTGATTTATGTACATGATTTATGATTTATTTGTTCGTTATAAATTTGTTATCCTAAAGTTTGATATTATTCTTTGTCCTATATTTGATTATTTATAGTTATACAATTATGTTTACATGATTTATTTGTTTGTTTTGAATTTTCATATTAGTCTTTACCAAAGAATCAAAAAACTCTTTCGAGATCAATCAAAAACATCAAAAAAATCTCTTGAAATCAACCAAAAAACATAAAAAAAAATCTTCGAAATCAACCAATTAAAAAACTTAAAAAATCATCTGAAAGCGAAATTCTGCTAAAAACACATCTAACGGTTCTGCATGTATTTGATTCAATTTAAAGGTATACCCACACACTGGGCAAGAATCTTATGTCTGCTATAGAAAAATGATAGTTTCAAGTGAAATCGTATCAGTATACGAAAGACGGTGATACTGATTATATTATGGGTTTGTGGCATATATAGAGAAATTGATGTGCTCGAAAAAGTTAAAGTTGTATTTTATGGGAACCGGCATACATCGGAAAAAGTACCAAACATATATAATTTAAATCGAAGATGATTATATCGAAAATAAATTAATAAGAGTATAAATATGCACGTCTATTTTGAAAATAATACGTGTACAGTGTACTAATATATTTTACTTGGTTATATTAATAAACAACATTTATATGCATATTCATGATTTAAAAATGCTCATGAAAATGTCTCACTTGACATTTAGGGCTAACTTATAATGCTTATATATATATATATATATATATATATATATATATATATATATATATATATATATATATATATATATATATATATATATGAGATTAAGGATCCGGAGTCTATCCGATTGCAACAAAAAAGGACTATTGATAGTTTGGATATGAATACTGTAGCTAGATATATGGTCAAATTTGTGGAAACTTTGTTTTTAATCTATAAAAGAAAAAAAAATTAATTGTCTTCTTCAATCTTCAATGACATTAGTATTCTTATATAAATACAGAAGCCTTCAAATTGACTTTGTGTAACCAAGAAGAGGAAAACAGTCTTTTTATAACCATGTAGTAATAGAAAAAATTCGACATCGACAAGTACCTTATAACATGTATCATTACAATTATCTCATAAAACATACCGAAAAAGAAAATATGAAACTAAGTAATGGAAGAAATCCACATTGAGAGGAATACATAAATTGGGGATAAAACTCAAAAGTAACAGGGTATGAGTTATGACATCTACCTACGGAACCAGTAAACCCCACTATTCTCTACACCTTCATCTGGTTCAACAAAAATACATTCCTTTGTTTCTCTCCAGAAAGCCTTTAGGATCGGTGTATCATCGTATTTGTAGTAGTCACCTAAGATGGGCTTGACGGCGTTGGTGGCCTCAACGGTATGATAATGTGGAATAGTTGAAATCAAATGATGCACCACATGAGCACAAGTTACATCATGGAAAACAGTGTTTAGAATTCCATAGTTTCTATCGACCGTGGATAGAGCACCTCTTATCCAATCCCACTCTCTTGAATCATAGTGAGCAAGGGAAAGATGGCTATGATGTAGAAAAGTGAAAAATATGAAATGAGCGTTCATAACTAGCAAAGGAGCTCCGTAGATGCAAAACAACCATGTTGCACCAGTGGTTGCTGCAACCTTGTTAAGTGCATAGAAAGCTGCAACCATTCCAGCATCAGAGAGCCAAACTAGTTTGCGCTCGCTGTCATTGAACATAGGACTTTGTGGGTAAAAGTGGCTTACAAATCCATTGTATGGCCTTCCATGAATATTGAAGGTAAAGTACATGGGAAAGCTGAGAAGTAACCTAACGAAAGTCATGAACAAGTTGCCGAGTGGGTTGTTGAGAACTTCAGAATAGAAGGTATCGACCTTCCTTTTAGGGATCCATACCTCATCGTATTCCATTGAATTGGTGTGAGCATGGTGGCTACGGTGACTATATTTGAAAGAGAAGTATGGAGTGAGGAAAGTGGAGTGGACGACGAAACCAAGTGCATCATCAAGCCATTGATATTCGCTAAAGCTATGATGGCCCAAATCGTGACCTATGCTCCATATACCCATGAAACTACTACCTTGGCATAACCAATAAATTGGCCATGCTATGTAGGCAAGGGGTTTAGGGAGAAGAGGAATATAATTTGATGCGAGCTGGTAAAAAGTATAGCATATGCAAATATCACGGAAGAGGTAGTAGGAGGAGGTGGTAAGAGATCGCTTGAAGCAATGCGGGGGTATTGCTTTCTTGAGATCACTAATCTCGAATGGAGTTTTTTCGGTGGGAACACGCTTGAGAACATTTTTGTCGGTGGTAGCGTCATTCATTCGGCCACCCGCTCCCATCTTAACGTCTTCAAATTAAGAAAAGAACCTGCAAACAAGAAATTAGTCTACATTCATGGATCTATTTGAAGCATGCATAAAATATATATATATAGTTTGGATGTCAAGATCAATTAGATACCTAGCTAGAAGAGAATTGAAGCTTTGAGCTTTGCTATGCTGATGATGTGTTTGCGAAGTAGTGGAAGTCACGACTGATTTTATACACCCAGTTTGGGTGCTAATTTTATTCATCTCTAAACATATTTTTGTTGGGTGCATTCCCCTTGGTACCTACAGTATCATTGAGCGAGTGTTGACCAAATTACGTACTAATGTATTTCCACGTGCTGGATTAATTTATGCATTTGATTTTTCTTGCTAACAACCACTATTTTGGATCAATATTTTGTTGTGGGTCCTATTAAATGAGCAGCTTGATTGCTTCCTTTTTGTTCTTTATCAACAGTCACTACTCACTTCAATTTAGGTGTTGCTGGGTACAAGCCAGATTATAATATTGGGTCAACCTATGAGGGCTAACTTCCAGTTTCTTGGATTAATATCAACATTTGCTTATATTTTCTTTATAAGATTACATATTATACAATACAACTATAAAAGTGTATGTTAAGTTATTAATAACTTCACTTTGATATAATATGTTAAAAAAAATTCATTGTGTTCAATATGCCAAGAAATTGATTAGCTTAATCTAATATTGTCAATTTACTGTTATTTTTACCAATTCCACTCAGCCCTTTCTTTTCACTTCTTGTATCTCCTTGTAAGATAATAAAAGGAATGGTTTATTAGGGAAATTTAAGTTCCTATGCTCAATGTGACATTCTATACAAAAAATATACTCAACCTAGCTTTTTGATAAGCTAAAGTAATTATGACTTTTTCTAATTATACCCACATTAATATTAATTATTATTTATAAACTATTAATTATTATTGATTAATAAATATTAATTAGTATTAACTAGAAATTATTAACTAAATTTTAATTATACGTGAATATTAATTTTTAAATATTTAGAATTATTGTTAATGATATCAATTACTTTTATATTATTATTTTTAATATTTATCAATATATTTAGTTATCAATTACTAATATCTTTTTAATTGTTGTTCAATTATTTTTATATGTAACGAATTATTTAAAAACATAAGTTAATGTAGATCTTTTCTAGAATTTGTTTTAACAAATTCAAAATTTATAATAATAATAATAATAAATTTTAAATTTTTTTAATTATTATGTTATATTATTTAATTTTTTTTACTGCATTGTTTGTATTAATTAACATATTATATTACTATAAATTTGTTTTAAATGTATTATTAAATATTGCAATTGGTTATTTTTTTCAAGATGTCATTTTTGGTTATTTTACATACTTTTTCTTTGGACAGCAAAAGCAGAGCAAAACATTCAACAAGAACTAGCGAGGCGCTAGAATATACAAGTTACGAACAACGGTTACAGGGGAATTCAACCAATCATTCCAACAAAGAACACTCCCTATTTTCGATCTAGACTTCATCCAGTAGAATGCAAAATACCGGATAAGATTTGCTATCTCCTTACCGCTCTTTATCTTCCCCTTATAATCTTCTCATTCCGTTAGATACTTATAAGCTAGTTTTTGCGAACGTGACGTATTTATCAGCTACCAACTAACTTTTCCGTCACCAGCTAGCTTATCAGCTACCAACTAGCTCATCGGTCATCAGCTAGTTTGTCAAACATAGTCTTTGTGTTTATAGTGTTTTTTTAGTGGTTGGATTGGAGATGCCGTAAAGCATAAGTTATTTAATAACTTTTTACTTTTGCCACGTCAAATTTTTAGTAATTATATCTTACAAAAACCTATCTTTAAAAATCATCTTCAATGCAACTGATTTTTCCAAAAGCTTTTTGCACTTAATAATTTATCCATAATTATTTGCAATGTTTTATAAAATTTATTAATACAAAATTATAATGTTCAAAATATATTTTAAAAAATCAATTATGTAGTTAAAAAATACCATAATAATATTATATGATGGTTTATATTTTATAATATTTGATATTGATATCGATCATTTTAATCGCCTCGCGGAGAACTTATTAATTAGATACATTCTTATAAATATTTACTTCTATTTGACACATTTAATAAATTGTATTAATTAATACTAAGAAAGATTGAAAATGAAAATACGATTGAATTATGGGGGGAAATGTGAAAATTTAATTAGGAAATTTGTTAGTGCCACTTTTATCAAATTGTATCAAGTTAAGGGTCTATTTCGTACTTTGTTTATTTACTTATTATAAATAGTTTTTCTCTTCTAATTTGCCGTTATGTCATTCAAGTACTATTCCTTACACTCTAGATTTCATCTTTGTACTTAGAGATTATTTAGCTTAATGAGAGGGATGACATCTTCAAGATTTTCATTGTGTTGATAGCTTGTTCTGGGATCACAGTTGGTATCAGAACATAGCAATCCACTCTGATTCAGATTAATTTTTCATGAATTTTGAGCTATATTGAGTATATCGACTGTTCTACTATTTTTGATTGATTTTGGTCATTTGAGTTCTTTAAATGGATCAGAATTGATTTAGGATTGATCAGTGATTGTTTCTGAGTTAATTGATTCCGCAAATTCACATTAAATCAGTCCAGATTTGGTAGAATTGCATTTTTTTTCGTGAAAAAGAACTTATACATTGTTTTAGGATCGAATTTCATACTTCTGTTGGTTTTTGGACAAAACTTCAAGTATTAAACTTGTTCAGAACCTTCTCGCGCACTTCCCTACGAATTTTCAGATTATTTGGACTTGTTTTGAGGAAAACACGTGGTATTTGATCTGGGATTCATCATTATCGCACGACATCAGTTCTTCATTATTGCAAGTTTGTGTGTTCAAAGTAATCGCAGGCTTTTTATCGCATCCTTGGGTGTGCGATAAAATCTTCAAGAGACTTTTATCGCGGCAGTTACGTACGATAAACGTGAGTGAACAGTGTTTATCGCACACGTTGCGCGCGATAACACTCGGTGAACAGTAGTTATCGCATATATCTTATGCGATTTCTTTGAGAGATCTTTTTATCGCGTGAAGGTATGTGCGACAATTGTTTATCGTGGATGTCATACGACAATTTTTCAATGTGTTCTTAAATGTTCAAACCACTTCTCTATTTCAAAAGGATTTCAAGTGTGATTTTTAAATGCTTTTCATGTATATCTCGGATTCCACCATTATTTCTGACCGTGTGTTTCCAAATATTAATACGTGCGTAGTATCTTTTCTATATTTTCAAGTACTCATACACATCGGTTCAGCTTCTTATTGACTTTGTTATTACCATGTCTCAAAATGAAACATTTTTCGATAGTAATACTCCCGTTTGTATTTCACTTTTGTTGAGCATCATACATTCATTCAGCGTAAGACTTTAAACGTTTCATTCAAAGATTGTTTATATTTGTTCATATAAACAATATCCAATTCTTTGATACCCTAATGAGAACAAATCAGGTAACAAGATTAACACATTAAAACCTTTGTATTTGATTGAGAAATGTAAAAGATGAGATTTAGGAACAATTTCTCTTGGAGGCCACACACACACACACTCTTGGTGGCTATACTCAAATGACCTCCCTCTCACAAACCCTAACAATTGGGTTTATATACCCTTTGACCAAACCTAGATAATTTTGACTTTGACTATAATTGACTAAATTACATTTAGTCCTAAATCTTGGATACATTGTGTACTAACACCTAAGCGTTCATGATTATCTTTCATATTTGATTTGATTGATGCATTGTCAGATTCTCAAACAAGTCTTTCGAATTCATTTCATTCATTTAATATCCTTGTTTTGAGAAATCTTCAAAAATCAAATGCTCAAATATTTCATGATATTTTTGAGGAGCATACATTCTGATGACAATGTCATTCAAAAACTGAGATTCATATTTGTTCAAGCTAAACTGTTGAACAACACATCGTTTAAGACAAAATTTCATGGGATCAGTGTGTGAGATTAACTATACTTCTATGGATTCACGTTAACCAATGTTTCCTACCCAAGAAGTTATCCTTGAGTGATTGAGGGGTGAGGTGTCTACATCAAAGAGTGGGGGAGATAACTCATACGGTTGAGTAATCTCATTGTGCTGAGGTAAAATGTAAATGAGAGTTTGGTTAGAAGTGAGCAGATTAAAAACAGAAAGAGGGTGTGAGAACATAGTTAAAAGAATACGAGAACTCTGCACCAGCCACTTTCTGAGTCGGGCAGCCACATTACTGATTGGTTCACATTCTTTGGTGACCGTAATTGAAACAAGCAATTAGCCCATGCCAACTCTTGCATTAACCCCACCAGCTACTCATTTCTTTCTCAACAAAGAAATGTTTCAATTTTTCTTGGGGACGCAACATATTATCTATCTAATCTTCACTCGGAAGGTTTGGATATTGAAAAAGAAGGAAGTTTGCCCCACCTTCGCAATTCAATCATGCACATTGAGTCCGTGGAAACTTGTTGCTGTCTCAACAATTTATACAATTTGAGCCTATAATTCAAGCATAAGTTGCTTCAATCATTTCTACACTTGCACGTACACACAAGGAATATGTTTTCTTGTCATAACGTTCATAGAAATTCCATTGTGTTTTTCGATGATTGAATGGAAGCCCTGCTTTTAATGACAAATAGAAAATAAGTTGTTGGTCTCAACCACCGGATTTGTAAATGCTACATTTAACATCTAATTCAACAGTTAAGAAGAGATTCTCAGTTACTTGCCTTGTAATGGTCATATACGATATATCTTATCCATCAGATATAACACAATTGTTATACCGAATATACATTATCCATCTAATATAAAGTTTTTAGATCATATGTACATTATCTAACGGATATAACATAAGTTTTTATATCCGATATACATTATCAATTGGATATAACACAAGTGTTTTTATCCAATATATGTTATCTATCGAATATGACACAAATGACTAACATTTGAATCTTGCTCAACAAAGAAAATTATTAGCTCAAGGTTTGGAATCCTAGTCACCATCGGATCTGTAGCCTAAATAAAATGTGAGAAGTCCCCATCTAATGAAAGAATCCGATTGACCTATCTTCGTAGGTCAATCAATATTGATTCCCAAGAAGACACATTTTATTCTATATTAATGTAGCATCTGATGTTTTTACTTCATAAATGATGCGTCTTTGGTGTATCCGAAGTATACCTTGTATTTCAGATACCCAATCATCCTGATAGCTATGATTTCCTTTGCAAGTGTAATTTAAGAAAAAGTGTTAGGCTTGACACCTAGTGAGAACAAATATTTAAAATAAAGAACGCTTAAGTAAAACGGTTAGGATTTGTAAGTAGAATGTAAATCTCATTTATTCCTGAATTTGTAAGTAAAACGTCTGAAAATAAATTTTCTGAATTTTCAAAGAAGAGTTTTGAAGAAAAGAAAGTTGTAGAGCTTCAATGCTTAAAACTTTCACAACAAGTTTCTGATTTTCAAAAGATATTATTTCTTGAGAAAGAAAAGCTTGAGAAAGAAAGAGTGGAGTTTGATGTCGAGAGAAAATCCTTTGAAGGAAAGATTGTTGAGATTTCACTGAAAATATCTAATTTGGAAAAAGAGTTGGACATCGAAAGAAAAGAACTTGAAAAGAAGAAAGTTGAAGATTTTCATGCTAAAAGTGTGAAAGATGTCTATTCAAATGAAAGAAAGATTTTTCAGAATGAAATTAAGAAACTGAGAATAATCAAGTAACAATGATTTAACAATTAGAACATGGATTGATTGAGAAAATGTAGAAGATGAGAGTTTAGCACACTTTCTCTCTTGGAGGCCAATCTCTCATACACACCTTGGTGGCTAGACACAAATGACCTCACACACACAAACCCTAACAAATGGGTTTATATACCCTTTGACCAAACCTAACTATTTTGACTTTGACCAATATTGACTAATTACAATTAGACTAAATCTTGGATACATTGTGTACTAACAATCTCCCCCTATAGATTCAAGATTTAAAAAAATTATGACGATAGTCTTCAGCTCTTTATTCTTCAGGTCTTCAACACTTTAAATTTTCGACGAATCTTCAGATAGGCTTTTATCTTCAAGAATCCACTTTGGCGGCTTTAATCTTCATTTAGGCTCTTTAAAGTCAAATAGTCAACAAGTCTTGAAAACACGAACTTCAAATCTGTGCAAGGTTGATCAAGGTCTTCAAACAAAATCTTTATAATCTTCAAATCATTGGTCTTTTGGCAAATTCTTCAGTCTTTGAATTATGAACAAGATTTGAGGTTTCAACGGGCTTTGAGCTTTAAGACATTCTTGAATAATCTTTAAGCACAAACTGTCTTTGTATCTTCACACATTTAATCATCTTGAAACACTTTATCTTGAACTTCTTTGACTTTGACAAATATCAACATTGACTTTCGGAGATTGAAATATTCGAGTTATCTCCCTCTTTTCTTCTGATTGATATTTCTCCCTCTTTTTGATTATTGTGAGCATCATGATCATCAAAATACTTGTTTAGTTTCAGCATTCTCTTTGAGTACCAGAAACAATCTCCTCCACTTGATCTGTTTATCCGCCAATTCCAAAAAAATATTTATCCGAATCTTTTCAAATTCAGACAAAATGAAAGTGGTAACCTTGAAACAACGGATGAATCAGCTAAAATGCATGTAAGTTGCACAAAGCCACTTAGTACAACGAATGCACTTTGGAAAGGAGCTTTTTGATGTTCACTCCTCTAGGGCTTCCATTCAATCATCGAAAAACACGAAGGAATTTCTATGAACGTTATGACAAGAAAACATATTCCTTGTGTGTACGTGCAAGTGTAGAAATGATTGAAGCAACTTATGCTTGATTTAATAATTAGGCTCAAATTGTGTAAACTGTTGAGACAGCAACAAGTTTTCCACGGACTCAATGTGCATGAATGAAGAGCGAAGGTGGGGCAAACTTCCTTCTTTTCAATATCCAAACCTTCCGAGTGAAGATTGGATAGATAATATGCTGCATCCCCAAGAAAATTGAAACATTTATTTGTTGAGAAAGAAATGAGTAGCTGGTGGGGTTTAATGCAAGAGTTGGCATGGGCTAGTTGCCTGTTTCAATGACGGTCACCAAAGAATGTGAACCAATCAGCAATGTGGCTGCCCGACTCAGAAAGTGGCTGGTGCAGAGTTCTCGTATTCTTTTAACTCTGTTCTCACACCCTCTTTCTGTTTTTAATCTGCTCACTTCTAACCAAACTCTCTTTTTCATTTTACCTCAGCACAATGAGATTACTCAACCGGATGAGTTATCTCCCCCACTCTTTGATTTTGACCCCTCACCCCTCAATCACTCAAGGATAACTTCTTGGGTAGGAAACACTGGTTAACGTGGATCCATAGAAGTTCTTTTAAGCTCTCACACTGATTCCCATGAATGTTGTCCTAAAAGATATGTTGCTCAACAGTTTAGCTTGAACAATTATAAATCTCAGCTTTTTGAATTACATTGTCATCAGAATGTATGCTCCTTAATAAAATATCATGAAATATTTGAGCATTTGAACTTTGAAGATTTCTCAGAACAAGGATATTGAAAGAATGAAATGAATTCGAAACACTTGTTTGAGAATCTGACAATGTATCAATCAGATCAAAATATGAAAGATATTCATTAACGGTTAGGGTATCAAAGAATTGGATCTTTTGTTTATATGAACAAATATAAACAATCTTTGAATGAAACGGTTATGCTCTTACGCTGAAATGAATATGATGCTCAACAAAATTGGAAATTCAAACGGGAGTATTACCATCGAAAACTTGTTTCGTTTTGAGATGTGGTAATAACAAAGTCAAAAAGAAGTTGAACCGGTGTGTATGAATACTTGAAAGTATATAGACAAGATAATACGCAAGTATTAATCTTTGGAAACACACGGTCAGAAACAATGATATAACAACCCGAGATATACATGAAAACATTTAAAAACACACTTCTAAAATTATAAAATCTGTTTGAATTAGAGAAGTGGTTTGAACATTTAAAAACAGTTTTTTTTTCATGCTTGAAAGTCGTTCTTCTTTCAAACAATCTCAGATTAAGTTCAGAAGATACTTACAGTGCTAAACAATTAAGCTCCCCCTCAAATTATGATCGACTGATTTAAAATCGGATAAGCTCCCCCTCAAAATCTGCAAAGATCTAAATTTGACAAAGTTAGCACATGTAACCGTCAAAGTCTATTTTTTTATAGATTAAGAGCGAGTCCTGATCTGATATGATCAGAAGTCAGTGTTGCTTTGAAGTACGGGTTCTAAACTGATGTGTTTAGAAGCCATAATCTCTTTGAAGTCCGGGTTCTAAACTGATGTGTTTAGAAACCATAAACTCATTGATATCCGGGTTCTAAACTGATGTGTTTAGAAACCATTAACTTTTATGTATGCTCCCCCTACAAAGAAGCATAAAAAGATATGTCAATAAGCACAAATATAAACCAAACAGTTTAAGAATTTCTCCCCCTGAAATTATGCATATGGTTTCAGCACAAGTACTCTTCTTCAAGTTGCACACTTCTCTTCTGTTTTCCAGTCATGTGTTTGGTAGTAATTAGGCATTCAGCACCGCACATGATAAACCTGCAAAACAGATTAAGTAGATTTTGGTACCCATTGCCAATTGGGTCCTGCTTGTTATGTGCAGATTTCTTAGAAGGAATACTGTAAGTACCGTACCAATATTGAACATCTTATTTCTTAATAAAATCATTAGTTCCACAATAAGAACAACATATGTGCTTTTGTGCTAACCTAATCAAATGATTTACAGAATAGATAAGATTAGGTTTAACAAAAGACTTACCTTTCGGAGCATTGTTCTTCTTGTTCACCGTAGGTGGAGGAACAGATGACTTTGGGGCATCTCTTTCAGGAGTAGATCCTTTTACCTTCCAACCCATCTTAACAGGCTTAAAGATAAGAGTATCTGAACTTGAAGCAGCATGGTTATAGAAAAGATTAGAAGAGCGCATCTGATCCTTTGAAGAAGTGCTTGATTTGACGGACTTTGCCGAAGAAAGATGTTCATGAATTGAACTAGAAGCAGTCTTGAATGAACAATCCGAAGCAGTTGAATCATCATACGACGATTGAACAATAGTATCGGCACTAGATTGTTCAGATAATTCAACGATGTTAATTGCTTCCAGTTTCTGAACCTTGTCGGACAGAACATTCCTTTCTCGAGAAATCAAATCAAATTTCTTCTGTAGATCAGATTTGATCTTCTGTTCTTTCATAGCTTCCGTTGCTAAAGCAGATAATCTCCTTGTTAGCTTTGAGATTTCAGCCTGAAACATCTTTCTTTCATCTGAATATACATCTTTCACACTTTTCGCTTGAAAATCTTTAATTTTCTTCTTTTCAGATTCTTTTATTTCGATGTCTAATTCTTTCTCCAAATTAGATATTTGCATTGAAATCTCAACACTTTTTGATTCAAAAACTTTTCTTTCAGTGTCAAACTCAGACATCTTTTTCTCAAGCTTTTCCTTTTCTAAAAATAAAACTTTTTCAAAATCGGAGTTTTGATTTGAAAGTTTTATGCATCTAAGCTCAATAGCTTTCTTTTCATCAAAACACTTCTTGGAAAACTCAGAAAATTTCTTTCCAAAGCTTGCCTTTTCTTTTTCAAAAAATGTTCTTTCTTTTCCAAACTCCATTTGTAAATTGGAAATGTTCTTAACAAACTCAGAGTTCTCATGCTTTAGCTCAGCATTTTCAGTTTCCAATGCTCTTACTGTTTCCTCTCTCTTCTTCATCTCATCTATTTCTTTCTCAAATTCTTCTCTTTCCTTTCTCATCACTTGTTCAAGATCAGATATTTTCTTTGTTAGCTCAGCGTTCTTTTCCTCTAAAAAAAGCATCAGATTTGCTTTAGATTCACAATCACACTTTTCACACCAACTTGTGTTTTTAGAAAGTTAAACGTGTTTATATAACCTTCAATAAGTTTATTTTGTTCTGCAATTTTAGCCATATATTTAGAATTATCGCTCTGAATTAGGCTAGCTCTTATACTTTCTTTTTCAAGTTCCTTTTCTAAATGATTTATCTTCTGAGAATCACTCCACCAACTTGAATATTTCGACATTGTTACCTGAAATGTTAAAATGAAAATCGTTAACAGATACTTCGTGAGAAGTAGAATTTGTGCGCTTGTACGATCAGAGAAAAACACGATTAAAGTCAGAAAATTTTTCAGAAATAAAATTTGAAAAACAAATTGTAAATTTGTCTCCAAAAATTAATTCCGAAAAATTAATGCGGAAAACTGGACTTTAAATCGTCAAACCTGCAAAATATGAGAAAGATATATCAGTTACGGATAATTGCAGGCAAAAACTGATAAAAATCGACAAAAAATGAAAAATAATGAAGAATAAGGACTAAAACTGACAACTTACGAAACTAAAACGAAAAACAAGGACTAAAAATGACAAAAATTCTAAAATTAAGACTCAAAGGACTAAAAATGAAAAATCCTAAAAAGAGAAACTCAAAGGACTAAAAATGTAAAAATCAAAAACTTACAAAAGACAAGGACTAAAAATGTAAAAAACTGAAAGTTAAAACTAGAGGGACTAAAAATGTAAAACTCTAAAAGTTAAAAACTAGAGGACTAAAATTGACTTAACCTAAAACCTAATCTACAGGAACTAAAACTGCTAAACCCTGAAACTAGAAGTCCAGGGACCAGAAGTGTCAAACTCCTAAACTAATTAAATGGACTTAACGGACTCTTAACGGAAGGACCAAATTTGTAAGAGATCTAACGAGAAAACTAACGGAACTGTTAGTAAAACGACTCTAACAAACCTAAAGACCAGTTAACAGAAAAAAGGACTCAAATTGATATAAAACTAACGGCCCTAAATGAACTCTGACGGGACTTGACGAAAAAAGGACCAAAAAAGTAACAGACTTAACGGAGACTTAACGGAATCCGTTAAGCACTGTTCATCATCACCTCAACGTCGATTTTTCAGATCTGAGTTTCGATTTTGTTCTGTTTTACACGTTCAAATCAATTCCTTTTGGTTTCTTTACGTTCTTAGATCACAAACTAACGATTTTCACGAAAAAACCGAGATTATACAACGAATTCTGGCAACCCAAGAATTTTCCGGCGAGATTTGGATTTTCCGGCGAAGATGTCGCAACTGAAGTTGTGACTTCAGCTGTTGCGACACCGATGAAGATTCCGGCAGTAAAAACCGTTTTTCCGGCGATGTAAACCCAGTTTCCGGCGAGACCTTCAACCCTCTTTTCTTACTGGTTTGGTGTTCTTTTTCAGATCTGAAAGATGTTGTGTGCTGGAAATTTCAAGATAAGTCGATTTGTAGTAATTATATCAACAAGAACACACTAAAATGATGGATCGATCATCACTTTCAAACAACCTTTGATGAACACTTTTTCAGATCTGTTTCGACAAGATATCATCAAAAAATATATATTAGATGCTGTTTTTCGAATCTGTGACTTGCAATCTGTTCTAAAACACAACACAAACAAATTTGTGGAAACAAGAAACATCAAAGCAATTTCACCATTGAAAACAAATCATCCTTGTTTAAAAACTTCGAACAAAAAGAAAAAAAAAACTCACAGTTCATTTCAAAATTTTCAAAATAATAAGATTTTGTGAATGAAAATCAATTTTGAAAAATGCAATCTGTTAGAGAACGAATATCAAAGAGATTTGTGAACTTGAATCGATCCAAAACTCAAACGAACTCCAGATTTTTGAAGATTACAATAAAATCTCAACAAAACTTCAATTTCTCATAAAATTGATAAAAATACTTGGATTGATGCACAAATTCTTCTCTGCTAGGCTCTGATACCAATTGAGAATAATCAAGTAACAATGATTTAACAATTAGAACATGGATTGACTGAGAAAATGTAGAAGATGAGAGTTTAGCACACTTTCTCTCTTGGAGGCGAATCTCTCACACACACCTTGGTGGCTAGACACAAATGACCTCACACACACAAACCCTAACAAATGGGTTTATATACCCTTTGACCAAACCTAACTATTTTGACTTTGACCAATATTGACTAATTACAATTAGACTAAATCTTGGATACATTGTGTACTAACAGAAACTCACAAAGAATTTATCTGGTTTATCTACTGAAATTATGATAGAGAAGAAGGTCAAATCTGGGATTCAAAAGAAATTTGATTTGTTATCCAAAGAGAGAAACGTCTTGTCCAACAAAGTTAAAGAACTTGAAGACATTATTTTTAAAGTTGATGTCTCAAAACAAGCAAGTTCTGACATGATTGTTCAGAATCCACTTGTTGCCTCAACTGGTTCTGAATGTTCATTTAGAACGGCTTCAAGTTCAATTAATACTGATGTTTCTTCAAAGGGATTTAACAAATCAAATGGGTTTTCAAAAGAACAGATTCATCCTTCTAATTTCTTTTATAATCTTTCTGCTGATAAGTCAGATGCTTCTACATCCAAACCTTTAGAAAATCTTGATTTCAAAAGAGTAAAAATGGTTTGGAAAGTGAAAGGCTCTTCACCTGAAAAAGATGCGCCAAAGTCATATGTTCCTCCACCTAAGGTGAACAAGAAGAACAACGCTCCAAAAGGTAAGTCTTTTGGTAAACCTAATCATATCTATTCTGCAAATCATTTGATTAGGTTAGCACAAAAGCAAATTTGTTGTTCTTATTGTGGAACTCATGATTTTGTCAAGAAAGAAAATGTTCCGTACTGGTATGGTACTTATAATATTTCTTCAAATCGAACTGCACATAACAAGCCAGGACCCAAGTTCCTTTGGGTACCAAAATCTACTTAATTTGTTTTACAGGTTGATCATGTGTGGTGCTGATTGTCAGAACTATACCAAACACATGACTGGGAAACAGAAGAGAATTGTGCAGATTTGAAGAAGAGTACCTGTAACGTCTCAAAAATTTTAATAAATTTGAACTTTTAAAAACAATAATTTATTTAATTAAACCACATCATTAGTTCCTAAAATAACCGTTTCAACTGAAATCTCGTTAAGTATTCAACCACAAAAGTCTAAACAGCGGAAAATAATAATTAATTCAATTCTAAAGTTTGAAATCATAAATACGGGAAGTCTCTCGCATGCACCAATGTGTACCGTCACGCCTTCGAGCCACTCGTACCTGAAACAACATTTTATAGGGAAAAGGGTAAGCACGAAGCTTAGTGAATTCAACACCACATACGATAGCAATCATATTAACACTACCCCTAACACAGGTAGATACACATAACCAAGCATGCAAGTTTAAGAACGCATCCTAAACTAACATACTCATGCAAGACAACCTAAGCAGGTATCCATCGGTCTCCCCGATATCACACGATCACCGTGCACGTATCCCTCGGTCTCCCCGAGTTCCTACGTCACTCGTGTACATCCTCCTCGGTCTCCCCGAGTTTTATACGATACCCAAGGTCCATACTAGACACGACACGATCTAGTACCACACAACACATAAGATTACTAGCACACACGAGCTACGGTAATGCACGTACAATTATTATCCTACGTAGTGAGTGAACTCACCTCAAAAGCAGTGCAGAAAATTCCCGAACGGCCACAAGAGCTCGCCAACTTCAATCTCACTTCTCTTCACCTAAAGAAGTTCTACAAAGTGTCAAAACGAAGTCCCAACCCTCAAATAACCATAAGGCTAATAGAGTGATTTTTTTCAGCTTTTCGGCCTAAACTACAGGTCTGTTCGGGACCTGCTTAGCCCCCTCTAGACCCGTTAATCCAGAAGTTAAATTCCACAAACAGGAGGACCTATGTCTTAGCTTTCCAGGGACATATTATATGCGTTCAAACGAGACTCCTACGATTTTATACGAATTTTCTACGGTCGACGGTCAAAGATGGAATATTCCGGTCAGATTGCAAAAACGTCCGCATTCGACCTAGCTAGGGGCATAATCAGGTTTTCGCTAAAACACGAAAAACATTCCCGACATAAAATGTGAACTGTGGGCACCGATTTCACTTCAAACCGAGTTACGATGGAAAAGTTATGAACGAAACAAAACAGCGGCAGAACGGCGTTTTTCACATAAAATGATAACGTTGAAAACGGTTTTCATGATAGGGTTAAGGTTTCGACATTGGGTTTAAGGACATAGGGTTTGCAACCAGGGCTGGACAACCCACGCACCACCCACTTCCACCTCCGACAGTGGTGGTTGGCGGCGGCGGCAGCCACCGCCGGCGGTGGTGGTTTTCGCGGAGGTTTAAAGGCGACGAAAGAAAGAAAGCAAGGAGACTAAGAAACTTACCTCTCGACGACAATGTAACTGCAACACCTCGAGGTCTCGACTTCCTCTCGATCGACGGTTCTTCCCTCTCTCGCGCTCTCTCTCTCGCTGCACTTCTTTCTCTCGCTGCACCTCTCTCTCTCTCGCCGGCAAGAATGGCGGCGGTGGTGCTGGTGGTTTAGGGTGGCACGCGGCGGCAGGGGAATGGGGAGGGGTGTTCGACGGTAGCAGCAAGGGGAAAGAAAGGGAAATAGGGTTCTGTGGTTTGTTTTCTTGGGACTCAAGGTGAGCGAGAAAAGGGAGGGGAGGTCGGTCCTTATGGGCCTATCTCCATGCACTTAGGGGGAATTACATAATTGGTCCCTATCATCCATTTCCCTTACAAAACTCTAAGAACTTAACCACATTAGTCCCTCCTCCTAACGCCTTAACCTTTTTGGTCTTTCCCGTTAAATATTCGGTTAAAGGAAAAATAAAACACATAAATAAGTAATTAAAATAAAGATCATACCGGGACACGGGCTTTACAACTCTCCCCCGCTTGAATTAGACTTCGTCCTCGAAGTCTACGTCCGCAAACATCTCCGGATAGTTCTCCCGCATCTCCACCTCGGGTTCCCAAGTCCACTCGGAATCCTTTCGGTGCTTCCACTGGACCTTCACCAAACCAATTACCTTGTTGCGCGAGGTCCTCGTCTTCCTGTCAACAATGGAGATCGGCTTCTCAACGTAATTAAGCCGCTCGTCGATCTGAATATCCTCGAGAGGAATCACCGCAAAACGAACCTTCAAATTTTCTGGGCAGCCACTGGTCAGAAACGCGCATTCCATGTCCGATATCCAACGCATACTGATAATCGGGTTCGGGTCTCCCTTGAACTCAGGCGGAGAACAAGCAGAGAGATCCCGATACTGAAACTCTCGAGCTCGGGGCTGTCCACCCGCCGGTGGTGGAATCGCCGCGATGCGCTCCTCCATCAGAACCACTACCTCGTCGCGGATGGCAGTGATAATCTCGGGGATCGCCTCCCCAATCGCATGTGCCACCTCAGCAGAAATCATCTCCCGGATCTGCTCCGCAGTGATCCCAGCACCAGTCTCTGGCTCAGCAGTGTTGTTTCTCCTGGTGATGGCCATTCTGGGTAGAAATTACAACGAGTTATTAGCACATAATAACTCATACTAACAACGCTCACGCTCAACTCCCCGGATTCCTCGTGACTTACCCCGACTCGAGCATTGATCCTGTGCTTCCGATAGTAGGAGCTCTACTACTACCTTCCACACCTATCATCACTCGTTCCGAGTCCTATCCCGAAGTGTCCAAGTAGTTTCTCGCCGATAACTACATCCATATGCCCGTACCAGCATATGTACACACTCTTCCTAGCTCCCTAGGAATTTCACCCCAAATCACTACCCTTACTACGACGAGATTCCTACTAGCCATGACGAGTCTCCTCGCGAATACCCAGTCACATGCATCGTGAAGCCAACTAGACATTCGAATACAAGATTCTATCCTAGAACGGTTGGACTCAAACAAGAGTTGCGCAATAGAACTAAATCAGATATTCTAAGGCTATGTGATTCTTACTGCATACAACCTATAGGGCATTCACTTAATAACTTACCATGATTAGCATAAATTCCTACTAGCAAGCAACAAACATGCAGTACAGTGTAAATAGCACAGACAATCTAGCATACATACTCCTATGTTCTAGAAATCAATAAATACACTAAGTACTGTACCTTTTCCCTTGGCTTCGGCTGACTGTACACACTGCGCCCTCGCTCATCGTTTCCCAAACGTTCTTTCCCTTCCTTTTATTTTCCAAAAATCTTTAAGAGAAATTTTCATAACCGCGAACTTGAGTCCAAACACACCAAGATGTGTTCGGTTCACTCAAGCTGTGCTCTGATACCAAGTTGTAACGTCCCAAATTTTTTAATACATTTGAACTTTTAAAAACAATAATTTATTTAATTAAACTACATCATTAGTTCCCAAAATAATCGTTTCAACTGAAATCTCGTTAAGTATTCAACCACAAAAGTCTAAACAACGGAAAATAATAATTAATTCAATTCTAAAGTTTGAAATCATAAATACGGGAAGTCTCTCGCATGCACCAATGTGTACCGTCACGCCTTCGAGCCACTCGTACCTGAAACAACATTTTATAGGGAAAAGGGTAAGCACGAAGCTTAGTGAATTCAACACCACATACGATAGCAATCATATTAACACTACCCTAACATAGGTAGATACACATAACCAAGCATGCAAGTTTAAGAACGCATCCTAAACTAACATACTCATGCAAGACAACCTAAGCAGGTATCCATCGGTCTCCCCGATATCACACGATCACCGTGCATGTATCCCTCGGTCTCCCCGAGTTCCTACGTCACTCGTGTACATCCTCCTCGGTCTCCCCGAGTCCTCGGTCTCCCCGAGTTTTATACGATACCCAAGGTCCATACTAGACACGACACGATCTAGTACCACACAACACATAAGATTACTAGCACACACAAGCTACGGTAATGCACGTACAATTATTATCCTACGTAGTGAGTGAACTCACCTCAAAAGCAGTGCAGAAAATTCCCGAACGGCCACAAGAGCTCGCCAACTTCAATCTCACTTCTCTTCACCTAAAGAAGTTCTACAAAGTGTCAAAACGAAGTCCCAACCCTCAAATAACCATAAGGCTAATAGAGTGATTTTTTCCAGCTTTTCGGCCTAAACTGCAGGTCTGTTCGGGACCTGCTTAGCCCCCTCTAGACCCGTTAATCCAGAAGTTATATTCCCCAAACAGGAGGACCTATGTCTTAGCTTTCCAGGGACATATTATATGCGTTCAAACGAGACTCCTACGATTTTATACGAATTTTCTACGGTCGACGGTCAAAGCTGGAATATTCCGGTCAGATTGCAAAAACGTCCGAATTCGACCTAGCTAGGGGAATAATCAGGTTTTCTCTAAAACACGAAAAACATCCCCGACACAAAATGTGAACTGTGGGCACCGATTTCACTTCAAACCGAGTTACGATGGAAAAGTTATGATCGAAACAAAACAGCGGCAGAACATCATTTTTCACATAAAATGATAACGTTGAAAACGGTTTTCGTGATAGGGTTAAGGTTTCGACATTGAGTTTAAGGACATAGGGTTTGCAACCAGGGCTGGACAACCCACGCACCACCCACTGCCACCTCCGGCAGTGGTGGTTGGCGGCGGCGGCAGCCACCGCCGGCGGTGGTGGTTTTCGTGGAGGTTTAAAGGCGACGAAAGAAAGAAAGCAAGGAGACTAAGAAACTTACCTCTCGACGACAATGAAACCGCAACACCTCGAGGTCTCGACTTCCTCTCGATCGACGGTTCTTCCCTCTCTCGCGCTCTCTCTCTCGCTGCACTTCTCTCTCTCTCGCTGCACCTCTCTCTCTCTCTCTCGCCGACAAGAATGGCGGCGGTGGTGCTGGTGGTTTAGGGTGGCACGCGGCGGCAGGGGAATGGGGAGGGGTGTTCGACGGTAGCAGCAAGGGGAAAGAAAGGGAAATAGGGTTTTGTGGTTTGTTTGCTTGGGACTCAAGGTGAACGAGAAAAGGGAGGGGAGGTCGGTCCTTATAGGCCGATCTCCATGCACTTAGGGGGAATTACATAATTGGTCCCTATCATCCATTTCCCTTACAAAACTTTAAGAACTTAACCACATTAGTCCCTCCTCCTAACGCCTTAACCTTTTTGGTCTTTCCCGTTAAATATTCGGTTAAAGGAAAAATAAAACACATAAATAAATAATTAAAATAAAGATCATACCGGGACACGGGCTTTACAATACCTATGCTGAGATATATGCATAATTTCATGGGGAGAATTTATATATTCTTGATATATTTTGGGCTTATTGATATATCTTTCTACATATTTATGGTTTCTGAATAATTCAGTTCAGAACCCGCACTTCAATGATGCTTATGGCTTCTAAACACTTCAATTTAGAACCCGAGCTTTCAATGTGTTTGACTTCTGATCATATCAGATCAGGACTCGTTCTTAATCTCTAATAATAATAATAATAATAATAAAAATATTATTAGCCTTTGATGGTTACATGTGCTAATGTTGTCAAATTAAAATCTTTGCAGATTTTGAAGGGGAGCTTATCATCTAGCTGAATAAAGATCAAAAGACAGATAAGTCAGATAGTTAGACAAATGCTACCCGAGAAAGGAAACTCATTCTCAAAGGCTGATAACACATCTCATGTAAGGTATTTTCTTTCAATAAAACAAACTTTCTTAAATTGATCATAATGATTGTCAACATGAAAGAACTGATCATATGGTAAGACTTTAGGAAAGAGTTCGCTTGGTGGGGCTATATCATGCATACCTGGGTTTGCATTTGTCCTCGAGGTTATGATAACCGTGTACGCACCACAGTAACACAACACCATGGTCTGAGCTTCTGAGCTTCGATAGAGAAGAAGATATGCAGGTTCTATTCGTTTGGGGAGGGGGTAACGGGTGTCGGGGTGTTTTTAAATGAGACGAGTATAAGAAAAGGAAAAAGGAAATAATTAAGGTTTGACAAAAATACCCTCGTGTGCATCTCACGTGGTGGGGGTTAACGCAGGAAATAGACGACCGTCAGCTTGAGGGACCAATTTCGTAACAAACTGCATACCTGTAGGGTTATTATGTAATTTTTATAGATAAAGGACCAGTTTCGTAATTTTTCTCATACCTTATGGACCAAATCCATAATTTACTCATGAATTTAATTTGATTCATGGTTATTGGCGATGGTTTTAATTATTTTTTGAATAACAATTAAGACAAGAAAATGATACATATCAGTAAAGATCAATAATCCATTTTTGTAGGGACTACAACTACTCCCCCTGCCTTCTATCTTCTTAAATTTGCTGTCAAAATTAATGTCGACAACTACTAACCTTTTGTTTTTACTTTAATTTCCACACGTGGACTTCGCCATATTTGACAGATTATAATTGCTGAGATTCTCAGCACTATTGCTTTCCTTCATCATTCGCCAACTAATAATTGGTATCTAAAAAATAGTAAATCATAATGAAATTAAATCAACTTTATCATTTAAATGATCTCTTTTTGTTAGTAAAATCATGTGGCATAAACCAAAATATTTAGAATACAAACCAATGCTAAATAGCATTATATCCTCCTGTATCAATTATATTAAAATCAAATCATTTTATGAAATGGTTGAAAGAGATCTAAATATTATGATTATGTATGTTTGGCAAACTAGCCGTTGACTAATAAGATAGGTGGTAGTTGATAACTATGTCACCTTTGACAAAAACTAATTGATAATCGTGTTAAATGACTAAAAAGCATCTTGAGAAAATAATCATTTACAATATTTTATAATATAATTGGAACAAACGTATAATAAATATAATATGCTAATTAACACAAACAAGATAGTAAAGAAAAATTAAATAATCTGATATATTATTTAAAATAATTTAAAGTTTTTTTTAATTTTATATATATATATATATATATACTACAAATTTTGAATTTGTTAAAATAAAAATTTTAGAAAAAATCTACTTTAACTTATGATTTTAAATAACCATTACATATAGTATGTTTCTTGCCGTTCAAAAAAAATTACATATAGTATGAATAAAAATAAATAATTGAATAATAATTAAAAAAAATTGATAACTAGAATATATTGACTAATATTTAAAAAGTATAAAACTCTAAATAATTTAAAATTAACATTAACGTATAATTAAAATTTAATTAACATATTTTAGTTAATATTAGTGATAATTAATACTTATTTATAATTAATAGTTATAAATAATAACTAATATTAATGAGAGTATAATTACAAACGTATAATATCAGTGGCAGATACATGATTTTTTTCTACTGGGTCTCCTTTAAGGTAGCTTAAATGTCCGTAAAATTGTCCGATATATTTTTCGTCTAAATCCAACGTTTCGAGAGTTTTTTAAAGTTTTTTTGGTAGATTTTAATAGAATTTTAAGTTTTTTGGTCGATTTGGAGGATTTGTTTTTGATTTTTTAGTCGATTTCGAGAGTAGTTTTGGTTTTTTGTTTGATTTCAAAACATTTTTTGTAGTTGATGGGGTCCCGACCGAAAAACTACTGGAGGGACATCGGGATAGAAAGTTGAAAAATCTGTATTTTTAAACTAAAAATTTCAAAATTTTATTCTTTTAGTGGGTCCCATCCCCCCTCTAATTACACTATACATCCGCCACTGTATAATATAAAAGGGTTTGTCATAGTAGTCGTCGTCATACGTTATAACTTAAGATTTATGTCTGACGTCACATTAAGTCCGTGATACGTCATGACATAATGTGTAGTTTTTATAAAACTATATTTTATTTTTGTTACCCTTTTAGTGTCTTGTTAGTTAACAATATATATATATATATATAGTACGAATTAAAGAAATAATAGTAAAATATAACTAAAATATATTGACTAATAATAAAAAAAATAGTTGATAGAAAAATAATTGATAAATATAACAATAATTATAAATAATTAAAAATTAAGATTAAAAATAGTTGATAGAACAATGATTGCAAGCACTCACAATTCTGATTGATCGGGTCAGAAGAATGATTAAGAGCACTCAAAGGTCTAGCATCGTCAACAAAACTCCAGAATAATGATTGCAAATGCTCAAACGTCTAATCCAATTCAACCAAAGACTGAATTCCAACACCCACCTTCTGAAAATCTTGGCAAACTTGAGCTCCTTTAAACATTGACAGTTGCAATATATGTATGTGACAGCCTAAATATGGGAATGATGTCACACACGCTTTATGCTAAACACCATGAACAATGCCCCCCTCCTGAGACTAAGCACGGGGGTTCCGCTATATCTCATTTTTATTGAATGGGTGATTACTTGGGCGAGGATACCATTTATATCTCAAGAAACAGTCGCGATTACACATTTTTAACCCTTTGTCGCAACACAAACCTTGTCGCAACTGCACACTTGTCGCAACTCAAATTATGTCGCAACCCCACACATTGTCGCAACTAACAACTTGTCGCAATGCACTATCTTGTCGCAACACCCAATCTTGTCGCAACAAAGAGGTTGCGATAAAAAGCAAAAAAGATCTTATCGCAACAGTAGGTTGCGATAAGTTACTGTTCACACGACTTAAGGTTGCGATAAAACAAGCTTGTCGCAAAGGACAGTTGCGATTTACTACTGTTCACGATTTGAAGGTTGCGATAAGTATGAATATATTCTACTTGCGATAAGGATGAACATGAAGAACACTTAAGGTTGCGATAAGTATGAAGATTCAAATAATCTTAAGTCTAATCCTAAAAAATGATCTGTTTGGGTTGAAATTTGGTACGTAGATTCGCACTGGTATTCTGGACAACTTTAATGCTTCAAGTTTTGTCCAAAAACCAACAGAAAAGTGTTTTTCAATCCCAAAACAGTGTGTGCAACAAAAAGTTCGAAAAATTATTGTTTCATACCAAGATGGGTTGTAGATGATGAATCGTTGCAAAATGATCGTATCAATGATTGATTTCTTCGATTTTGGCTCTGATACCACTTGTGAGTCCCATTATAAACAAGGCAACGATTCATATATTGATGGAGATAGTAACAAGATGAGATACTAAGGATAAATGGTGTATTATTGAAATGGAAGAGAACACCTAGAGAGAGAATGGTTCTCTCTCTAGTTTACACACACTACACCATGGAGACTACATTACAATATGATTTCTACAAACCCTAATTACACACACTTATCTATATATACCCCCTTGTTACATAGTTAAGTCCAAGCCCATAATACTCTACCCAAGCCCATATGACAATTAGTACCCTTTTATAAAACTATCTTATAATTAGGACATTTTGTGTCCTAACATGAATGCATAATTAAAATTTAATTAATACATTTTAATAATAATAAATTTTTAATAGTTAAAAATAATAATTAATATTAATGAGAGTATAATCAGTAAAAATCATAAAAAAACTCCACATAACCTACTTCAAATAATTTATTAATAAATTAATTTATGTTCATTCAACATATTCAAGCATTACACTAAAAAAAATAAACTAGATTATTTTTGACAAAGAAGTCCCATGTATTATTCCTATGATCCTATCTTGTGAAGTTTATAGAAAATAGTAAATGTGGAACCTTGGTTTGGATGAGAAGAATTATTGCAAAGTAGTTAGCCGCCAACATGGACACAAGTATAGTAGTTTTCTGAATCATGTAGTCATGAAAGTAGTATAATAATTTTATCGAGTAATATTAAATTATATATATATATATATATATATATATATATATATATATATATATATATATATATATATATATATATATAAAAGGATCTCTTGCTATAAGTCATGTCTTGAAAAACATCGAACCCTTTTCATGGTTCCTAAAACTTAAAGTTTGGCCCTGCTGCAACATTATGGATGCCTCACACCATTTAAAACATTGGTTATCAACAATGTTCATGCTCATAAATGGATATTCCTTGTATATTATTACTGGATCCAAATTATCACACAATGGAAAATAGAAGAAGGTATATTCGTCGTCTATTCATTACTTTATTTCTTAAAAAAAAACAATATATACTTTTATAGATATGAAATATAGATTGCGAAGAAAGAGATTGGGTGATATAAAAAAAGTTTTTAATTTGATTTTTACGACATAGCAACTTTTACGCGCAAGTGGTCATATACATACAAAAGATTGGTGGTTAACTAAATATCTTCACTGATTACAGTAAAGGGTGCAAATTAAAGCTGCACAAACAAAGAAACTAGTGTTAGTAGAATGACCAGATTCTGCTAAAAAAATATTATTAAAAACAAAACATATAACTATCCACCATGCCAAACGCCAAGTATATAATGTAGCGTATCGCTTCGCCTAATTCCACAACAAACCAGGAGCAAAGCTAAAAGCCTCTCTTTAGGTATCTATATTTGGTCTTTGAGATACAAACTATTTAATTTTATGCTTCACATGAATTCATGATTACAAATAATTAAACTTTTTGATTTCTTCTTTTGCAGGTTGTTTTCCTTGAAAACGATTAAGATGGGAGCCGGTGGCCGGATGAATGATGCTACCACCGACAAAAATGTTCTCAAACGTGTTCCCGTCAAAAAAACCCCATTTGAGATTAGTGATCTCAAGAAAGCAATACCACAACACTGTTTCAAACGAGATCTCTCGCGTTCTTTGTACTACCTTTTCGGCGACATCGCCATTTGCTTTACCTTTTACCAGCTCGCATCAACTTACATTCCTCTACTCCCTAAACCCCTTGCCTACATAGCATGGCCAATTTATTGGTTCTGCCAAGGTAGTAGTTGTATGGGTATATGGAGCATAGGTCACGATTTGGGCCATCATAGCTTTAGCGAATATCAGTGGCTTGATGATGCAATTGGTTTCGTAGTCCACTCCTCTTTCCTCACTCCATACTTTTCTTTCAAATACAGTCACCGTAGCCACCATGCGCACACCAATTCAATGGAATACGATGAGGTATGGATCCCCAAAAGGAAGGCTGATACCTTCTATTCTGAAATCCTCAATAACCCACTCGGCAACTTGTTCATGACTTTCGTTCGGTTACTTCTGAGCTTTCCCATGTACTTTACCTTCAATATTCATGGAAGGCCATACGATGGATTCGTAAGCCACTTTTACCCACAAAGTCCTATGTTCAATGACAGCGAGCGCAAATTAGTTTGGCTCTCTAATGCTGGAATGCTTGCAGCTTTCTATGCACTTTACCAGATTGCAGCAACCACAGGTGCAACATGGTTGTTTTGCATCTATGGAGCTCCTTTGTTAGTTATGAACGCTCATTTCATCTTCTTCACTTTTCTGCATCATAGTCATCCTTCTCTTGCTCACTTCGATTCAAGAGAATGGGATTGGTTAAGAGGTGCTATGTCGACAGTTGACAGAGATTACGGAATCTTGAACCATGTTTTTCATGATGTAACTTGTGCTCATGTGCTGCACCATTTGATATCAACTATTCCACATTATCATACAGTAGAGGCGACAAAGGCTGTGAAGCCCATCTTAGGTGACTACTACAAGTATGATGATACCCCTATCCTAAAGGCTTTCTGGAGAGAAACAAAGGACTGCATTTACGTTGAACCCGACGAAGGTGAAGAGAAAAGTGGTGTTTATTGGTTTCGTAAATAGACCAGAAAACTAATTCTCTGTATACTTCCATGAAGCCCCAATAAATATTGTGCCATGATTTGCACTCGTACCTTAATTTTGTATCTGTTTAATTTATGCCATATTTCGTGTGATCAACTAGGGTTCCATATATGAAATATGTTAGTGGGAATATCTTCCGGTACTAATTTCATTTTTGTCCATGTCACACCCCACTTTTGGGTCAATATGTACATCATGTGAAATAAGTGGGCTAAAATAAAAAAATGCTAGTAATGTATGTTATAGTCCAGAGACTAAAATACTCATGCAAGAAAGTAATTAAGAGCGTCAAATTGAAGGATTGATGGATTTCGTTGGTGAGGATAAACCCACCACCCACCAAAATCTCCATGCATTTTGGAGGTGTCTCCACTAGCTTGTTGAAAGCTATATTAAAAACCAATCGACCCCTTTTCTTGCACATGGAACCCACGAAGAAAAGTGAGATAATCAAGAGAAGATTGAAAGGTGAAAAAGAGTTTTAAGGGTTCTTGAATTTCAAGATCAAAGGAGAAATTTATCATCTAAGGTATGATTATTATGTAAGGTTTATTTATTAATTTATTAATTAATGAGGGCTTAGTATCATATGATCGTTAAATTAATGAATGAATGGTGTAGAGACATGGGCTTAAGGCCATGGTAGTAAGCAAAGATGCACTACAAAACAGAGGAGTATTTTTGACGGAAAATTCCGTCGAAAATCCGTCGAAGATCCACATTTGTGACGGATATTCGACAGTTTTGTTCCGTCGGTTATAATGTGGTCGGTAACTAGGATCCGTCGAAAATCCCTTGAAATTTTCAAGGGATTTTCGACAACTGTTTCCGACGGATTTTTGATCGAACTCTTTGAGGAATTATCGACGGAATTGTTTTGTGACAGATTTTCGACGGAAATGTTTTGTGACAGATTTTCGACGGAATTGTTTGTGACAGATTTTCGTCTAAAATCCGTCGAAGATGCTAAACAATTTTTAAAAAAAATCAAAATTTCACATTTTCCATCTAAATGTATCAGAATTTATAATGCCCAAAGAATATATAAAACCATAAATTTTAATAAGCCAAATGTATCCAACAAAATTAGTAATCTAAATGTATCCAACAAATATTAACTACAATTTATAATGCCCAAACGTTGCTCAAACGTCCGTTGTTGCTCCGCAATCTGCTCATCTCTCTTTTGAAGCTCCTCCTTCAGACGGCGTACCTTCATTTAATCAACATAAACAAATGATAATTGTCCTACAATTGCAAAACATGATAAGAACTAAGGGTGCGTTTGGTTTACGGGAATAGATTGGAATGGAATGGATTGGATTTGGATTTCAAATCCATTTCAATCCCACGTTTCCATAGAATTTGGAATTGGAGGGTTTTGAAATCCTTGGATTTTTTGTTGAAATCCCATGTCTGGTGGATTTTGAAATCCTTTGGTGAAGGCTGGGATTTGAAATCCAATCTGGACTGGATTTCATGAATAGAATTTAGCTGTTTTTTTTACTTCTCATGTTTGATGATGATGATGATGATGATGATGATGAGGGAGAGCACGTGAGGCATGTTTGTGAAGTATGTGGGGTTTATTGAAATCCAATCCATTCCCGTAAACCAAACGCACCCTAAATGATTTTCCACCCTTATCAAATAATCTCCGAGAAAGTACCTTAAAGATGCTTAATCGAGAGTCCGTCTCTGAAGAAGTAGGAATATCCAGGGCATAATTGCGAGCCTCGCGATTTAGCCGTGTTCTATCGTGGGATCGAAATACAAGACCTAGTTGTAACTCTCACTTACGACTAAGTTAATGCCAAGCCTAGTTGTAACTCTCACTTACGACTCACTTAATTAAATGTCCTAAAATCTAGAAATAAGAGCAAAAAAATGCCATTGAGAATTTTTTTTTTGGAGCTTTGCCAATTCTGGGAAAACAACAATATAAGGTGTTGATAGAAATGAATCAAAATACCAAATCAGAATATATTGCTGATGAAAAAACTGAAAAAAGGCAAATTGACAAATTGACCCATGTAGAACAATTTGATTATTAACACCGTTGATTTTATTATAAAATAAATTTCTACTTCCTTTTTCTTTTAAAGTAGATTTTAAATAAATATATAAATGTAAATCTGTTAGGACACAAAATGTCCTAATTATAAGATAGTTTTGTAAAGGGGTAATTATTGTTATATGGGCTTGGATATAGTGTTATGGGCTTGGGCTTAATAGTGTAACAAGGGGGTATATAATGTTTAGTGTGTGTAATTAGGGTTTGAGTGTGTGTCCATTGCAATGTAGCCTCCAAGGTGTTTGTGTGTGTTCTAGAGAGAGATCCATTCTCTCTCTAGGTTGCTTTCATCTTGAATAATACACCACTTTGATTATCTATCTTCTTGTTACTATCTATATCAATATATGAATCGTTGCCTTGTTTAAATGGGACTAACAAAATCGTTCAATATTTTTTTGTTTGAACCAAAAAGATGAACAAACGGTAACCACTACACTGCTCTAAACTTCTTGTGGTGTGAATTAAATTGGCATCATGCTACCTATTGTTTTCATTGGTTTAGAAAAATGAGTCACCTATTTTTGGAACTAGAAATGAAGAAACACAGAATCTTTAAATTATCTAAAACCCTGACAGGATAGTATATGTGGGTCATGTTATGTGGAAAAATTGAAAATCTCACAGTTTAGACCAGTAAACTAATTATCATATGCAAGGGAGAAACTAATTCTTATGCATTAATAGAACCAATGATTTGAAACCGGCTTCAGTGAACAGGATAAGAGACTATAAAACCAGCAAAAAAAAAGAAATCAGTGAAATTACTACTGTGGTCACTTACATGTACTTTTTACTCCCCTTGTGTAGTTTTTGACAAAGTAATTTAAGTTCATCCGTTGTCTGTTCAAGATAACGCACCTGTCAAAAAATAGCAACATACATAGATTAGAAGAGAAGAACAAAACACAAGCAAAGGAAGCCTAAAAGAAATGAAAAACAAATCAATTTGATATTCCATAAACCACACTCCTAATTCTAACATACGAAAAAAATACAATCCCCACCTCCCTGCATCTATGCCCCTGTCCAAGCAAAATAACACCAAAAAAAAATCTCAATACCCTACCTTAATATTCCATAAACGGATAAACCAACCAGTAGATATGTGAAAAGGAATATACATGTGTTCATTGATGCATTTTATCAAACAGTTGGTGCTACTTATACTTAACAAGCAGATAATTAATCAAAACATATTTTCATCATCTTCAGAGGTACATAAAAGGTAACGAATCCCTATATCATAGCATAGAATGGGAAGATAAACACACACACACAAAAAGAGAAAATAACAAAAAACTGAACCATTTAACATCAGATAAAGAAAACATAGAGATGAGAGACGAGACAAGAGCAATAGAAATTACTTGCGAGATTAAAAGGTTGTCTACGATAATTAAATAGTACGGAGTAGGAGAGACGAGAACGATAGTAGCAAGGACTATTGAGCAACGACAATGGGCCAAATGGTGTCAACATAAATTAAACTATGGAGGATTGCAATTGAAATTCCATAAACAAAACAAAGTACGTAACAAGTGAAACCCTACCAACGAATTGGAGCTTGAAACTTTCATTCCATACTCACGAATTAACAGTAATATCAAAAACCCCAAACGAGTAACAGTCGAAATCGAAAAAGTCAAACCCTATAAATCTGTGATGCAAAAACAAAAATCGATCGTTGAAAATCAAACAGTGTTCGAGGTAATCTCGAATTTAAATGATTGAACAAAAAGAAGGTTCATACCGTTGCTGCTAGGGTTTGGTAAGCAACGAGGGGATGGTGAGAGGGAGGTGATATAATGGAAGAGATAAATTAGTCCCAAATCAATTTAAAGTAAGGAAAATGATTATGTTTTAATTTTTTTAAACAGTTTTTGACGATAATCTTGGACGGATTTTTTATTGAACTGAAAAAATTATATTTTAATTTTTTTAAACAGTTTTGGACGGATTTTAGACGACAATCTTCGACGGATTTTTGATGGAACTGAAAAAATTATATTTTAATTTTTTAAAACAGTTTTCGACGGATTTTAGACGATAATCTTCGACGGAATTTTGATGGAACTGAAAAAATTATATTTTAATTTTTTAAAACAGTTTTTGACGGATTTTAGACGATAATCTTCGACGTATTTTTGATGGAACTGAAAAAAGTATATTTTAATTTTTTTAAACAGTTTTCGACGGATTTTAGACGACAATCTTCGACGGATTTTTGATGGAACAGAAAAAATTATATTTTAATTTTTTAAAACAGTTTTTGACGGATTTTAGACTATAATCTTCGACGGAATTTTGATGGAACTGAAAAATTATATTTTAATTTTTTAAAACAGTTTTTGACGGATTTTAGACGATAATCTTCGACGGATTTTTGATGGAACTGAAAAAATTATATTTTAATTTTTTTAAACAGTTTTTGACGGATTTTAGACGATAATCTTCGACGGGTTTTTGATTGAACTGAAAAAATTATATTTTAATTTTTTAAAACAGTTTTCGACGGATTTTAGACGATAATCTTCGACGGAAACGAAAATCTGTCGAAAATCCATCGATTAATGTAGAAACTTTATTTTTTTCGTATTCCGTTGCAAATACGTCGAAAATCCATCTAAGATTTTCGACGACCACTTCCGAGAATCCGTCGCAAATACTCAGTATTCTAGTAGTG
Source organism: Saussurea involucrata (assembly GCA_033807775.1). NCBI lineage: Eukaryota > Viridiplantae > Streptophyta > Magnoliopsida > Asterales > Asteraceae > Saussurea > Saussurea involucrata. The sequence goes on along the minus strand of CM066315.1, from coordinate 27,560,071 downwards.
ATGCAACCTTTATATTGCTGTGAGAAAATCAGAAAAATTCACGTTGTTGTTTGTAATATTCGTAACAAATCGCTCGTTTATCAATAAAGTGTGCGATATAGTTCTGGAAAGGTGAGACGTTTAATACATTTTTTGTTCAATGAACGAAACCTAATCATGATTTTAAATCTACCAAAATCGTAAGTCTTTGAAACTGGTCGGATCCTTGACAGCATCATCGCAATGATTTTATTAAAAAGATATAAAATCACGTATAATTCTGATTTAGGTTAATCTTGACTTTTCGGAATCAGAAGAGTTTTATTTAGATATTGTGATCTAAAAGTTATGGAGATATAACAAATAGTTGGATTTTGTAACATGATCAGAAGCGGAATAATTCAGTTTCAGTCTAGTCGACATAAGACGTTAGAGTACATGTGCAGGAGTTCAAATAAGAATGATATGATTAGTGATTGACCTTGGGTCTGATATGATGCGTAGGTGCAAGTTTAGGAGTAAATAACCCATTTTATTTTGGCAAAATGTAAAAGTCTAGGGGCTATTTAGGTATTATGCTATTCTAGAGGGTCTTAATTAAAAATAGGAAACCCACTTAAATAGGTTTTATCACCTTTGCTCCTTTCTGGAAATTGGTTTCCCCTGCGTGTGTAGTGTGCGTGTGTGTGTGAATTGAGAGAAAACCCTTGGGTTTTGGTGTGAGTTTGCAATAAAGGAGGAAGTCCTGGAAGATTTAAGGCTCGAAGTTCCATCTTGAATGGTACGGTTTTCTTTAGCTATAAGTTGAAGTTTATTTCTTTCTGCGAGTGGAGTTGCTTATTTTGAAGAAATTTTAGAGTTGAGTTAAGGTTTTGGTAAAGAGAAATTTTATGAAGCTTGTTGTTATTTCTAAGAAAATTATAAGTTTGAGTTTTGGTCTTGAGTTTTGTGGAGCTTGTTATTCGATGTTTTTGGTTTTGAGATTTCATCCATTGATGAGTTAGGTTCAAGTTCTATTTGTTAATCTTTAAAAGATTTGAGAGCTAATCATGATGTTGGATGTGGTTGCAATTGCATATTGTTAGTTATGAGTTTTTGGGTAATTTGGAGCTTCTCTTTGTATGGTTTTGAAATTTGGTAGCTGCATGCCGAAATCAGGGGAGAAAGGCAAAGTCAGTGGCTAACGCAACTTTGCCAGCGACTTAACTCGCGTGGCAAGTTGCGTTACCCATTGTGGTCCATTTTTCGATTTTTTCTTCGATTCTTTTTGGGGTCTTTTGGGGCATTGTTTAGGTTCCATAGAGTTTATTTAGAGTTTTAGAGTGGGTTAGATTAATTAGATTGTAACCATGTTTCATTAATTCAGATTCACATTCGGTTTCGATTACTCGTCGATAAGCTTTAATTCGCGTATGTTAATCACGGTGAGTTTCTTTAATCTGTTAGCCGTTTACGAACTAAAATGCAGTTATCTGTAAATGGTTATCGCTTAAATGTTGTATCTTATTGATATGATTGGTTTTCGATGGATAATTGTGATATTTGTTATATGTGATTTATTATTATCGCATGTAATAATTATTGATTTGTGGGTTTAAGGAACTTACACAACATAAGCTCGTGTGCGTGAGACTGTAATGATGCACGTAAGGGGGGGGGGGGGGGGGGGGGTTATATCTATATTTTTGGCCCACAAATATGTTTCTTGTGGTGAGCCACAGTCGATATCAATCGCGGTCTTATTGGAGTGTGCGTGTTTATGCTCGCGAATTTCGTGTAGTAAGCCACCGCTGATATTGACTTTTGTCTTATCGGGGTGTGTATTATTTTGAAAAACGACTGTTGTGTTTAGTTGTCGTGAGAGGGATGTAGTGATAGCAGGGCCTACGGAGTGATTATCTGATTTAAGGATTTTCATGTTAAATGATTTATTGGACCGTTTACTGACAAAGATTTTCCTCACTAGACCGTATGTCTAACCCTCAATTTGTTTTGAAAAATATGCATTTCAGGTGAATTTTATATTGGGATTGCTAGTTTGGTAAAAAGGGTAAGCGGTGCATATTATAGTAAAGATTGTCTTCAAGTATCAGTTCATTAATATTGTCATGTTAATTATATTTTTTTAAATGTGTCGTTGATTATAGATATGTAAGAATTTAAATCTCTGGTTAGTTTTATGTACTTCCGTTGTTGCGGTCTGGTAGAGATTTTGGATTTTTATGTTAAAGGATGGTTGTTAGATCAGTTAGAGATTATTTTGTTTTTATTGCGGTTAGAATTATTTGTCAGTAATTGCGTTTGAGGGGATTTTGGGAATATTATTTTAATCGATTCCTTTCGAATCATATTGTGGATCCCAGATATCAAGTGCATAAGATTGAATCAATACAATTGCATTCAAAAGTCATAAATCTCACTTGATTAATTACAGAAAAGATGTAAACTTGGAGTAGCCGTACAAAGGTGATTATGAATTTAATTAGGTCATTAACCCTAATTCTAAACAAAAACAAGTACTTATTTCCCATAAGGGATAGTTACACAAATTGTCAGAATCAGTCCCTAAACTTCTATTCAACTAACATTATGAGACCTAACAATCTCCCCCTTTGAATTGAAGTTCGGTCTCACGCCAGTTGGGGACAAAACGCTTTCTGATAGCAAAAAGAATCTCAAAGTGCCGTATGGAGTTCCTATATTCCATCATGTCTTCAATCTCTTTGAGCAGCTCTTTGGCGAGATATTTTCTTATATTGACGAACTTCTCTCACGGGTCTCTTTCCTCTTCATCGATAATCTTTCTTAGCACATTTTGTATCTTCATCAAAATCCCTTCACTGAATTTGTGCAGCTCATTGATCCTTAGAAACCGCTGCTCTCCCTTATCGTTCAGATACACAATCCCTGTCTCTGGTTTGAGTAAAATAGTATGTACTTGTAAGTCTTCAGCATCTAGGAGAGTCAGATTGGGCTTCAACACATTCACCTTTCTCTGATTGCTTTCTATTTCTATCTGAAAGTCATTGATGTATGAGAGGGTAATGGTGCACTTCATGAATCTTTTGATTGTTTCGAGGGCTTTGGTATAAGGAAGTGGTCAGATGGTGCGGGTCTTTAACTCTCGTAGAAGTACTGGGAAGTCCTTCAAGTTCATATTTCTGAAGTCGACTTTCGAGAATACCCATTCTTTCCCATCATCTTGTTTAACTGTGAACACCAGTAACAATACCTTCAGGACTTTGTCGGACACGATCTCTACGATTTCAGTGATCCTGTGGTTGGTTCTAACTTCATGTACCATTCTGCTTCTTTTCATCACTTCCAAATACTGAGGACGAATCGGTTCTGCCAGATCTGAAACCCCATGACACATAGTCGGGTCGAGTGGTCTGATCCAGTGAACGAAAATCTTCTTTTGCGATTCTTCTAAGTAAGGGACCAGGATTCGGACTATCTCCCAACGAACTGGTTGAATAGGTTGGGGTTGAGCCGTCTCCGGTTCAGAAATCGGTATTTCAGAGGTACCTGCGGTGTCATTTACATCATGCTGAGATTCTGTTACATGTTCACTTTATAGAAGGAACTAGTCGTAGTCTTCGTCATTCATGAACTCGTCATCTGAGAAATCCCACAGAGCATTTGTCTCAGATTGAATGGATGTCAGTGCTTTTTCTCTCCATACATGTTCCATTTCAGGATTACCGTCTGAGTCTTCATCAATCAACTCCATAGTTGGTCTTTCCGGAACTGTCAGCATCAAAATTTCTTCTCGTTCTCCCTCGGGCTTTTCAACCATTGGGTCTGCTGACATGGGCACTTGTTCTCTGACCGGTGTTGATAACTCCATATTCTGAACCATGTCTTGATCTTCTGACTGTCGGTGTGGCTCAGGTTCAGCTGGAGTTTTAGTTAACGGTTCTGTCGTTGAGGTTGACAGCTCGGTCAGTCGCATTCTTTTCTCCCCCTCATGTTGATCAGGATCCTCCTGATCATCATGCTTCCGTTTCAAGCCCTGTGCTTGACTCTTACATGTGTTTTCTAGGCTGGCAACCCTCTCGGATAAGGTTTCGAGGCTGCTTTTGACGTCGATTAAGGTTGAGGTAAGGGTATCTAGCTTTGAGTGTATCTGCGCTTGGGAGTCAGGTTGAGTGTTTGGGGGTTGTGTTTGTGAGCGTAGAAGGCTCACGAGGTCGGCTTCAGGGGACGTGCCAGTGTTTGATTGGGACAAGAGCTTATCGAGTAAAGCAACTTTATGAAATTGTTTCATATCATTCGTTTCTTGATGAAATTGTTTCATATATTTGTGTTTTTTTATGTAGTTTCATATTTTTTTTTCATTCCTACGAACTGTTTCATATATTTTCTCAATTTTGATTAAACTTTTTCGTTTTACATAAAAAAACACAAATATATGAAACAATTTCATCAAGAAATGAATGATATGAAACATTTTCATCAAAATAAATAATTTCATGAAACAGTTTCATCAAAAAAACTTATGAAATCTGGGATCCCAGAACAAGTAATCAAACAATATAAACAACAAAGGGAGCCATCTCTATATTCAATATGATCCAAGTAGCTTACACATATGAAGATTGAGAGCAAAATACTTGTGTGTGTGTGTGGCTACTATGTGTGTTATGAGAGGCTTAACCCTAACAAGGGAATAAGCAAACTATATATACTAAGAAAAGTATGGAACACTTGACACATTTGGTCCCTCTACATGGTACCTACTTGGTACAACTAATATAGCACTAACAATCTCCCCCTTTGTACCAAAGTAGAGCCATAAGCTTTAGATGTCAACCGGAACCACACGTGCCTTCCGAATTCCAAATGTGAGCTCGAATCTTCTCAGTGCATTCCTATATTGCTTCCGGTAAGTGATGGCATCCATGACTTCTTTGATCAGCTCTTTCTCGTTGTCTTTCAGCTGCACTTCTCCGTTTGCATCCAGACGTAGTCTACTTTCAAGGTGGATCTGAATAATCTTGAAGGTTCCATCGCTGAACTTTTTGGCTTCAATAACTCTCATGAATCTATTCTTTGAGTCTGTATCGAAGTAGACAACTCCAAGCTCTGGTTTCTTCAGAACAGTGTAAGCAGGAATACCTTGAATGTCAGACAGACGCCGGTTCGGTGCTCTTATGTTTACTCGTTCTTGGTGTGCCTCCAAGACCATTTGGAAATCCTCAAGATAAGAGAATTTCAGGATATTCCGCATGAACCTCTTCAGACTTTGATATGCATCTGACCAATCACTCTTCTTCTCAGGAGCACGAGACAGGATTTCATACAAGTTGCATACGTCTTCAAGCTTTAGACTCTTGAAGTATGCTTCTGAAAAGACGTGTACGGAGCCATCTGATCTCTGAACGGTAAACTGTGGGAACCAGACTTTTGAAAGCTTGCGGGAATCTATCTTCAGTACTTTCATGATAGGTTTATCTGATCTTACCACGTTTGTACTCTGACATTCATTTCCCATGACTTGTATAAATTCGATTCTTCGCAGTGATGGCCAGTCTTCAATCCCGTACACTTTCTCCCAGCTGATTCTCTGAACGTCTTTAACGAACATATCTCTCCTTAAGCTTTCTTGGTAGGGAATCTGAATCCTAACTTGTTGACATGTAGCCACATACGTTGTATCGGCATCGATTATCTCTTGAAAGAGTCTCAGTTCTGCTTCGAGTTTCGGATCTCTGATTTTGCCATTGGCTTGTAGTCGAATAACTGGAGCATTTTCTTGTATCACTGGAGCTGAAGGAGCGGAAGTACTTGCACTCTGTTCAACTGTCGATTGAGGTGGAGTAGTATTTCCTGGAGCTTCGTTATCGGAATCCGGAGCAGCCATAATGGTTCCGGTTATGTCGAAAATGTCTTCTATTTTCTGTTTGATTCGGACAGTTGTTCGCTCAGGTTCTTCCTCTGAATCAATGTAAATTGTTTCAATCAGCATATCGTCGGAGAACCGCTCATCCGTCGTTCTATTGTCAACAGTCGTAGGCTTTTCAACCCCGGTTATAACATCAGTTAGAACATTCATGTCATCTGTTTGTACCATTTCTGTATTTGTTCCACCTGTACCTATACCTGTATTTCCCTCGGCTTCGGTTTCACCAACATTACCGGCAGAAGCAGCAGCACTAGACTCACCCGCTCCTGCTCTCTTCTCCCCCTCAGGGTGATCAGGGTCATCCTGATCATCATGTCTTCTCTTTTGTGAGGTTTCAGCCTGGACACCGCATGCCTATTCGACGACAGTGATTCGCGATGCTAGAGATTCGTATCCAGCAATAATAGCTTTGGTCATGTCTTCCATTGATGCTCTCATCGCTCTATATTCAGCGTCTGTGGAAGATGAGGCTTGAGGTTGGGTTTGCTGGCGTAGTAGTGAAATCAGATCTACCTCTTCAGCAGTATTTGAATTGCTTTTGGCTAACAGTCGTGCTAACAACTCTGATTTGAGCTGGTCTTCAGGGATAAGATGTAGCGGAACTGGCGGTGGAGTTTGTTGATCTGATTCAGCGCTTGATGGTTGATTCGGAGGTGTTGACGACGATTCTGCAGTGCCTTTGCCTTTTATAGCTTTGCTCACTTCTTGTGGTATTTGTTCAATTGTGCGTTGCAAAGCATTTCTGTGTTGATTTAGGGCAGTGTTGATTGAACCTAAGGCAGACGCAAGTACGGTAAAAGTGATATAATGTGGAGGCGGTCCAAGCATGCGTACTATCTGATCCTGTGGAATATTTGGGAACATGTGGGCAAGATCCGGACCACTTAGCTTGTCGGTTATAGTAGCGGTTGTAGCAACCGTACTGCTTGTGTTCATGGCTTGCAAAGTGTTGACCATGACAGGACTTCCACCCTGTCCTCGCCAGGCACCAACGAATGGCGGTCTAACTCTGGGTGTTCCGGTTGGGGCACGGAAGCCCTCAACTTGGTGTTGTACTATCGCACGTGTCCTAGGAAAAGATGTTCTACCGAATGGTCCTAGACTCGAAGTGCTTGAATAGAATGGCGGTGGCCTGGGCGGGAGCCTACCTGTTTCAATACCAGCAAACACCGAATGTGCTACCGATAGACTTTGTGCTAAATCCCCTGTGCTGAATGAAACACCGGCCTGTTGAGAGACCGATGAGTGGATTGGTGGGGTTGTGCACTGAATGGCTGGGTTCACCATGGCTGATTCAATGCGCAATGACGACAAATGCTCGTTGGCAGAAGATGTGGCTACCCGGCTTGGATCGGCTTGGGAGGTAGTTATATCTTTTCCGTGCTCTGTCACAATATCACTCAATTCTTTTCTCCCTCGTACCTCACCACTATCTATATTCTCTACTACTTCTTCTACTCCTTCGTTTCTATTTGAGGGATCTTCAGCGTCAGTAGCAGTGTCATGGAGTTCGATGTTCCGAGTGGAATCAGCATCCGAACTCTCAACACGTTGTCTCTTTCCCATATGCCTTGGAATTAAATGGGCCATAGGGTCATGATCTGAGTCATCATCGTCATTGTTTGTGTCAAAAGGTGGAAAGAACGGTTCTTGCTCATCATCTCTATCAGCTCCAAGGGGTAAAAGAGAAGCTGCATCATCAGCAGAAGATGACGCAGCGGCATCGGCTGAGTTCCAGGAGACATCGTCGTCAAATATTCTAACTGGAGGACGTCTAGTTCGAGGTGGTGGTTGAGCAGGTCGCGAAGAAGATGCATGACCAGCAGTCCTTTTACTTCTCCCAACTCTTTTTCTTTTACGTCTCCTCACCTCTCGATGTCCAGGAACCCCTTGTTCCTGAACTCCCTCGACATTAGGACCCTCACCTCCTATTTGGTTTGCATCTTGGGGAGGTCCAGCCGGATCTGGCTGGACCACTAATGCATTTTCTATCCTTTATTGCCTAACTACTCAGGACTGCTGGTCAACATAGGCAAGGACGTCTTCTTTGATGACGACGATGTGTGTAAAAGCGTCGTGAACTGGCATCCTTAGGTAATGCATCCACTGGCTCGGGCCTCGTGGAGCATCTTCACGTCGTGGAATCTCTAGATTTTCTTCCATGGTCTGATGAATCAGAATCTGGAAGAATCTCTGATAGGGCACAAAGTTGCGGTCTTTCTTTGGACGAGCCTTGTCCTCGACCAGCTCGATGAGCTCATTCCAGAGCAGTATGGCGTAGTCTATGTTGCGGTTGAATGCGAAGGCATGAAACATCCGTAAGATTGGCAGATTTGTCTTATCTACGCCTGTGTGTTTGGATGTCATGCAACGGTTTAATATCGAGCATAGAGTGTACCATATCTGCGGTAGGTGCTTTCTTCTGAATTGTGAAGAGCCGGTGAGGACTGGGATCTCAAGGTCTTGATATCCAAGACTGCGGATATCTTCGAGTAGTTGCACTTCAGGAACCGGGTCTTCGTAGTTCTCTGAGTATGGTAGGTTGAGTGCACGGCGAAGTCCTCTTAGGGTGATTCGGGCATCAAAGTGATCAACTTTCGCCGTAAAACGAGGTGGACGAAGAGTGGGGTGATATCGGATTGTACCCCAGAATTGTTGAAGATATATGGCCGGTACAAGTTAAACTCTGGTAAGCGCGGTTTGTAGAGGATGGCCGCGGACGATCTCTACTATGATCTGGTGGTCAAAAGGAGCATCGAGATCCATATGATGGTTGTTGTCACGAAATGCTAGAAATGAGGCCCTTAGGAATATCTCCTCATCCCTGTCACGAGCATTAACGGACGGGTGGGACGATCGGTGCGAACGGATGATGGGGTTGTCATCCGAAGCGTTTCCATCATGTTGATCAGCCATCTGAATCACTTGACAGTTTAGAACAGTACGAAAAATGGAATTTTCTTGAAAAATTCTGAAAATAAACACTTAAGTGTTAAGCTTATCGCAGGCAACATCACAACCTTATCGCAAGTAACAGCTTATCGCAACATGAGTAAAGTGACACAAGGTTATCGCAACTCATTGGTTGCGATAAGACCTTATCGCAACTCAAGGTTGCGATAGTTATGAATCTAAGACCGTTGCGATAGATATGAATGTTTGAAGGTTTGTTGATTGCGACAAGGATGAACATTCAAATAAAAACTAAGTCCTTAGGCCCAGATTTTCGATTTTCGCACATTTGAAGTTTAAACCTACACTACTAGGCTCGCAATGCCTTCGTGAGTAAAACCCTATGTTTTTCTAGCCCTAAACAACAACATACATATGGTTTTTAAGCATAAAATCGAGATACAAAAACCCTAAAACCCTAAAAAGACTGTAGCATGCGATTTAATGGACAAAAACGAGTGAAAATTTGGAATCCATACCTCGATGATGATCTGAATCTAATGCACGGAACAGATTCGCGAAAAAATCAGTCAAAGATCGAAAGTCGCAGTAGCAGATTTGAGAGAAAGAGAGGGTTTTGGTTGAGATAAGTTCAAAAAGTCAAAACCCCCTTTTATATGATTTTTTGAAATCCGGTGACACGTGGCATCCCGCAATTGGACAGAAGATTTGCCCTGCCACGTGTCGCTTATCGCAATGCTCAAGTTGCGATAGACACTCCTTCTAGTCGCAACATATGGGTTGCGACAGACACTGTTCATGCCCTCTTATCGGAATGCAAGGTTGCGATAAGGATTGTACTTGGTTTCATCGCAACAGAGGGTTGCGACAAAAACACTATTCACCAAGTGTCGCAATAGAAGGTTGCGATAAAATTGACACTTGGACATTTTTCAGATAAAAAATTGAAAGATTTTATCACATTGGAAGATGTCCAACTTCCAATTGATTAAGCACTCGGGGTTTTTGAAATGTTTTCACTCCCCCTTAAATGATGCACGTATGTTTTGAAAATTTGATTTTCATCATTTAAGAGTTTGTGGATAAAACAAATTAGAGAACATACCTTGTGATCTTCAAGTAGTGAGCACATGGAATCAACACTTACAAGCTTAGTCAGATATGCACGCTCCCCCTATTCTTGTGCATACTTCTTATTCTGTACTCCCCCTAAGACTATGAACACACCTCATGCAGACACAAATATCATAACAAGAATGTAAAGTAACAAAGAGAATAAACAATGAAAAACAACAAAGACATGAAAATAAAATATCTTATATTGAGAATAGAATGTGATGAAAATTTGAATGTATCAATCTAGATAGAAATAACTAGATTGAAGGACACATATTTCCATCCATTATATGATCAATATGGAATATTAAACTTTCATGTTCAACATGCCGAACTTGGATACTAAGAAGTTAAAACGTTTTTCATCCAAGGCTTTTGTAAAGAGATCGGCAAGTTGATACCCCGTTGGAACAAAGTATAATTCAATCGTACCTTTTTCAACATGATCTTTAATGAAATGATACCTGACGTCGATGTGTCTGGTCTTTGTATGCTGGACAGGGTTAGCTGATATGGCAATGGCACTCTTACTGTCACAGTAGATGGGGATCTTCTCATACTTGAAGCCATAGTCCATCAGTTGAGTCTTCATCCACAGAACCTGTGAGCAACAACTGGCCGCGGAAATATACTCTACCTCCGCAGTTGATGTCGAAACACAGTTCTGTTTCCTCGAAGACCAACTTACCAATTTGTCCCCCAAAAACTGCACATGACCAGATGTGCTTTTCCGGTCTAGCATACTACCTCCATGATCAGCATCAGAATATGCAGTGAGTTCGAATCCTGTTCCCTTTGGGTACCACAGTCCAAGGTACGGTGTCCCCTTCAGATATCGAAAGATCCTTTTGACAGCAGCACGATGTGATTCTTTCGGTTGTGCCTGAAATCTTGCACATAGACATGTTGAAAACATTATATCTGGATGACCCGTAGTAAGGTACATCAATGAGCCTATCATCCCTCTGTAGTTCTTAACATCTACATCCACACCATCTGGGTCAGGACCAATCTTAGATCCATGAGCCATAGGTGTACCAATTGAGGTACAGTTGTCCATCTTGAATTTCTTCAAGATGTCAAACACATACTTTGATTGGTTGATGAAGATACCTGTTGAGAACTGCTTGACTTGTAATCCAAGAAAGAAATTAATCTCTCCCATCATACTCATCTGGAATCTAGTCATCATAATACCCGAAAACCAATTACATAAACCAGGGTCAATCGAACCAAAAATAATATCATCAACGTAAACTTGAACCAGAAGGATCTCACCATTTTTATGCAGAGTGAAGAGAGTTGTATCTATTTTACCTTTCCGAAAGCCAGCACCAAGTAGGTAGGTAGATAAAATTTCATACCAGGCGCGAGGGGCTTGCTTGAGACCGTAGAGAGCTTTGTCAAGAATGTAGACATGATCAGGTTTATCTTTGTCCACAAAGCCCTCTGGTTGAGAAACGTATACCTCTTCTTTCAATACGCCGTTCAAGAATGCAGTCTTCACGTCCATTTGATAAACAGTGAAGTTTCTGTAAGCGGAAAATGATAGAAACATCCAGATTGCCTCTAAGCGAGCTACCGGTGCATACGTCTCATCGTAGTCAATTCCCTCTAGTTGCCTGTACCCTTTTGCTACAAGGCGTGCTTTGTTTCTCACAACAATCCCATCTTTATCTTTCTTATTCTTCAGGACCCACTTAGTACCAATTATCGTTTTACCCTTGGGTCTTGGAACTAGTCTCCATATGTTCAACGCTTCAAAGGAGTTTAACTCATCTTGCATTGCAATTATCCAATCCGGATCTTCTAAGGCTTGTTGAACTGATATAGGCTCAACTTAACTTAGAAAGAGTGCGTAAAGGACTTCGTTAGCCGTTGCATATCTTGTCTTTACGGGTTCGGAGACGTCACCAATGACTTGTTCAATTGGGTGACTCTGAGTCCACTTTGTTGAGTGTGGGAGGAGAGATACAGCATCTTCATTGGGATCCACTAAGGTGGGATCTTTATCAAAATTCAACTCTATTGTCAAGATAGGTTCCGGTCGTTTGGCTGGTTCAATGCCAGAAGAGTCAACGGGAACTGCCTTCGGTTCTGCTTCGGAAGATGACTCTGGTATGATAGCAGACGCATCATCATTGACATTAGAAGTTGTACATGACGAAGAAGCACCATTCGTAGATTCACATTGTGTTGCTTGTGGAGATGCCATGTGTATGTTACTTGAAGATGTTGCAGGAGTTGTTGCACCAGTTGTTGGAGTAGTCGGTACCGGTAAAGGTCCTGACATTGTAGCTTGAGCTGGTGGTGTTGCAACTTGACTCCTGTTATTTATGGATGAATAAGGTTTATCATTACCAAAATAATCATCATAAAAATATTCAAACAATAAATCAAGATCATTAGAATTAGAGTTAGAATTGGAAGCTTGATTCTTGTTTGACGTCCTAGTCACCATTGGACGGATTTGTCCAGATGCTAGGATTCCAGATATTGCGGGTTTTGTGCTGTTTTGCAAGAAGCCATGTCTTTAGTTTCGTCGAATCTGACGTTTATGCTTTCCTTCATAGTTCTGGAAGACTTGATATAGACTCTGTATGCTTTGGACGTGAGCGAGTATCCGATAAAAACGCCCTCGATTCCCTTAGGACTGAATTTGTTCAAGTTGTCCTTATCGTTCAGCATAACACACCTGCATCCAAAAACACGAAAGTAGTGTATTACAGGTTTTCTATTGTTAATCAGTTCATATGGGGTTTTGCCAAACCGTCGATGGATGATTGGACGGTTTTGGGTATAGCATGCCGTCGATACAACTTCAGCCCACAGGAACAGAGGTAGATCAGCATAAGACAACATCGTTTTGGCGGCTTCAACAAGTGTGCGGTTTCGTCTTTCAACGACTCCGTTCTGCTGAGGTGTTCTAGCCGCAGAATATTGATGAGATATTCCTAATGACGTAAAGAAATCATCAAGAGTCTTTTTTTTAACTCTGTCCCATTATCTGACCTAACAGTCTGAACTGTTTGTTGACGATTCACTTGAAGCTGTTTGATTAACGAGATGATCAAATCAGGGGTTTCATCTTTTGATCGAATAAACTTGACCCAAGTGTATCTCGAATAATCATCGACAATGACCAACACGTATCATTTGGCACTGATGCTCTGAGTCTTCATCGGACCACAAAGATCCATATGAAGGATTTCTAAAGCTTTCTTTGTGCTAGGCTCAGGTTTTGGCGGGTGAGGAGCTCGCTTCATCTTACCCTTCTCACAAGCAGTACAGAAGTTGTCTTTCTCAAACTGCAGAACTGGTAGACCTATAACTAAATCACCCAACGTTAGCTTTTGAATGTAACGAAAATTGAGATGAGATAGTCGTCTATGCCATAACCAACTCTTTTCCATTGTTGCCTTAGTCATCAGACACACGTCATTCTTCGGCTTAAGCTTTGATAGGTCAATAGTGTAAAGATTTGACTTTCTAGAACCAACTAGAAGTTCATTCCCTTCGTCGGTTAGAACTGCACACCGGGTCTTCTTGAAATGGACTTCTAGATCTTTGTCACAAAACTGACCTATGCTAAACAAGTTATGCCCTAAGCCTTCAACATAATTAACTTTGGTGATTCAGACGTTGTCAGTTACTATATCTCCATAACCCAAGATTGGAGAGTACTGATCATTCCCAAATTTAACTCTCCCTCCATCTTTTTCCACAAAGTTGCTCAACAGCTCCTTTCTACCAGTCATTTGTTTTGAGCAACCAAAGTCCAAATACCACACATGACGGAGCTGCAAAAAGGAATTTAAATAGTTTTAGGTACCCATTGCCAATTGGGTCCTTTTGGGTTAGGAGTATTAACAGATTTTGGGTTGGCATGTTTCTTTAAAGTACCGTGGTTATAATATCTATTTGTGTAAAAGCGATTGGAACCATATAAATTATAACCAAACCAAGAAGAATAATCAGACTTGCAGATAAAATCATCTACACCAAATGAAGAACAACAAATTTGATCATGTGCTAAATTAATCAGTTGTTGCATTGAAGAAAACTTGTAAGGAACAACAAGTTTTTGTTTGTTTGAAGCAACATGATTACTAACAGCAGAAACAAAAGTGTTTTTTTTTTGGAATTAAAAGCGACAGTAGATGATTTTCTCTGGGCCACATCCTGTGTGGACGCCTTTATTCTCCACTCTAAGCGCGAGTTGTTACTTATATGACGATCTGAAATGGCATCAAAACAAGAATCGTAAGCGTAGGAATTTTGAGCTTGGTAAGATTTGGAGTTGCGCTTATTTTTCTTCTTTCTCTTTTTCTTTTTCTCAACGTTTTTAGAAGGTTCCCCTTCGAAGAAATTCTTCCCGGGTTCTTCTTCCTTGATCAAAAATGCAGAGTGATCCGAAAGTGTAGCATTAAAGTTGATTTGAACAACATTATCTTTTACATTTTTACCCTTCCTATCACGAGGAATGTCAATACCACAATCAACCTTAATGTCATCGGAAGAAGAATTGTGGAAGATATCACAAGAGTTTTCATTAACAGGTTGTTCCTATATCTCAATGGGACCAAAATCATCAAAGTCATCCACAGTCATGCTACTGTAAGGATTATCGCCCATGAAGGCTTTGCATGAGGAAGCATCTGAATCAGAGGAAGATTTACTCGCAAACTCTGTCATAGCTTCAGTGGATAAAGTTGACAATTTTCCCATAAGTCTTGAGATTTCATTTTGAAAGTATTCTTTGTTAGTCTCAAGATCGTTTCTCTCTTTGATCAAAATGTTTTCTAAATCAGATATTTTCTTTGAAAATTTAACATTTTCAGATTCAAAAGATTTTCTTTCGAACTCAAACCTCTCTCTTTCTTTCTCAATATTTTCTTTTTCAAGAAATAACATTTTCTGAAAATCAGAGACTTGTTTTGAGAGATTCAAGCATCTAAGTTCAAGAGATTTCTTTTCTTCTAGGCTTTTTGAAGACGAAATAGAAACAACCTTTTCAGACTTATCTCTCTTGCTATTTATCAAAACAGTTAACATAACTTCCTTTTCAATATCAAAAGCAAGTTGATCATCATTTCTGATTTCCTCAATTTTGCTTTCAATGTTCAATTCAAGATCGACAAGCTTATGTTCGAGTACCAAGTGAGGATAATATGTTTTTCCTTCAAAAACGGGTTTCGTTACAGTATCCTTTGGTTTCTCAACGTAGCTTTGAAAATAGTCATTAGACAATGTTTGTTTCCAATCCCATTTCAGTGCCTTCCTATTTTCATTTTCGTAAACAAAAGGAAGTTGCATTTTCACTGTCGTTTTTCTTTTAACCACTTCCTCGACCCCTTGTTCTTCCTCATTAAGCCAGTTGATTCTGTATTTCTCAGGTTTCAAGGACGGAAGGTCAAGCCATTCAAACTTGTACATACATGGTGCCTTGTTCATTTTCAAAGCATTTTGCAAGTAATGAGGATTGTCGTATCCCAATCCCCATTTAGAATTGTAATATCTGAAATTCTTTGGCGTGTTTAGAAAAATGGTTTGTTCAGTCTGACCAAGTTTGTATAGCTTTGCTTCAAGATCACCTGCTTTTTCGGTCAATTCGTTGTTTATATCTTTATAAGATTGCAACAATTTTTCAAGCTCAACTTTCCTATTTTCAGAAATTCTAACCTTTTCTTCCATATCGTCCATTCTATTCTGGAAATAAGTCCGAGATTTTTCGATCTCAACTCGTTCCTTTCTCAACTCGTCATTTAGCTTGTTATGGTCAGTGATTATCTTTCTCTGAGATTCTATTGTTTTAATGTGAGGACTTTAAACTGATTAGCAAATTGATTAACGGTGCAGGAATCTACCTCATTTGTCTCAGGCGCCGCATCAGCATCCGAATCCTCACCGTCTTTACTCATCAAGCACATCTTTGCTAGAGCAGCCGTCTCCTCCTCTCTTTCATCATCTGTTTGATCCAGCCAGTACTCTTCTTCTACCAGCAGTGCTATTCCCGACTCCTGCTGCTCTGCCAACAACGCCTTCTTCTTGTAATAGTCGGAGTTCCTTACTTTCGGTTTCCAGCACTCTTTGGAGAAATGGCCGGACCTACCACAGTTATAGCATTTCTGCTCTTCATCTTTTCTCACTCCAAACTTCTTCACCTCTTGTAACGACCCGATTCCCATACATACAACAAATAAGATATTTTACATAACATTGTTTCATAACAAAAGATACATCATATAACATGTACGGTCCCTTAGTCTTTACAATCATAATAAGTATTTCATTACAAACCTTTTTGCTAATTAATTTACATTATAACTAATAACAAAGTTATAACTGCAAAACACGTCATGGTCTTCAAAAATATAAGTCTTCCAAAAGCTAGCCACAGATTACCCTTTTCACTTGCTCTTACTTGATCCACGACCTGGAATACATATTTTTAAAACAAAATGAGGGTTAGACCTAGTGGTCTAAGTGAGAAAATCCATGTGAGTTTAAAATCGTTTGTACAAACACCATATACATAACATAAATTTGAATACCAATTATGACTCATGCATTGTGTACTTTCCTGTTCTCATTCCCATGGCCATATTAGTTGGTTGCGAGCCAACTAATCATTTTACTCCGCTGCACTGATATACAGCCAACTCTACTGTCCCTCCGTACAGCCAAACCCCACCAGTCCTAAGCCCGGCCAACGTGCACTCGTGTAGTGTAATGCTCGTATAAATATAATATACACCTCAATATATCATACTTCATACATATGCACATAATTACACTACTTATCACATTCCCAATCCACATATATGTATTCTAGTTTGAAAACATTTTAAAGTAAAACTCACATGTTTGCTTATCAAAACGCTTCCAAGCTTTTCTCAAACGATTCGATCTTTCACCCAGAATTCACAGAATCTGAAACAATTTAAATACAATTACCTCTTTACCAATCGAACACATATAACTTACTAGTAGGCTAAGAACTCTAGATAACTCTATCTAACTCTTATTCTCAAATGTTTCCCCCAAACCCGAACTTAAGTCGAGTCGACGGTATTTCCAGTCCTCATTCATACCCTATCCAAGAGTCGACAAAACACAAAGTTACCGGGTTCTAAAAAGTATTTGGAACCTCAAAAGTGACCGGACAACATACTTTCCGGACAACATGAACTATCCGGACAACATATACAATCCGGATGACATCCGAAAATCAATGCAATCCGGACACCATCCGGTATCTAATTTCATTCGGAAACTATAGAAAAGAGAAACTTACCGGATAATTGACTCATCCGGATACCTTAGCACAAGGGTTTTCCGGGTACTTTATCTTCCGGACACTATCAAATTGTGTCCGAAAACTTCGGTCTGTTCTCATAATCCCACCCAGATATCGATTGAAATTAACACCAGTCATGAAATTGATAATTCTAATCCAATAGAAACCTACTACTAACAATTACAAACATAAAACATAAAGGAAACATACCTCAATCTGTCTCCTATTGAAATCCCTTCAAGCCCTAACCATATGACTCTTTCTTCTTCTTCTTCTTCTCTTCTCAAACACACACACACACTATCTGATTTTATCTGCTTTATGAAATATCAGAAGACTTAAAGGGTGTATATCAAACCCAATTTTGCAATTAAGGCTTGAACTATACAAGAATGACCAAATCATCCTTAAACTTATAAACTAACCCAAACTTACCCTAAACATCCAACTTTAAAGTTAAATAAATTTAACGGAAGGAGATTTTAACTAACGAACTTACCCGGGTTATTACATCATCTCCCCCTTAAAAGAATTCCGTCTCGGAATTCGGTTAGGTGAAAAGGTATGGGTATTTAGTTCTCATTTCTGATTCTGATTCCCAAGTAGCATCCTGGCCCTTATGATTTTGCCAATGAACTTTTACTTGTTTGATGTCCTTACCATTCCGCAAAACTTTGACTTTACTGTCGACAATGGCTTCAGGTTCCTCCACGTAATTCAGCCTTTCATCAACCTGTATATCTGGTAGAGAAACTGCCTGATCTGGCGTAACCAAACACTTTCAAAAATTTGATACGTGAAAAGCGTTGTGGATACTGCTTAACTCTGGCGGAAGATCTAACCTGTAGGCTACTTCACCGATTCTTTCTGTAATTGCAAACGGTCCAATGTACCTTGGGCTTAGTTTGCCTTGTTTCCCAAATCGAATGACTCCTTTCCAAGGTGAGACTTTTAACATTACAAAATCTCCAAGTTGGAATTCTAACGGTTTTCGGCGTCGGTCAGCGTAACTTTTCTGTCTGTCTTGAGCCACTTTCAATCGTTCCCGAATCTGAGTAATCTTATACGCGGTTAACTGAACTATATCTGGCCCCGTTAATTGCTTCTCTCCCACTTCGTTCCAACACAGGGGAGTTCGACATTTTCTACCATACAGAACTTCGAACGGTGCTGCTTGTATGCTGGAATGATAACTGTTATTGTAGGCAAATTCAATCAACGGCAAATGCTTATCCCACGATCCCCCAAAATCAACAATGCAGGCCTGCAACATATCTTCCAAAGTTTGAATCGTTCGTTCACCCTGACCGTCAGTTTGAGGATGATATGCTGTACATAGCTTTATTTGCGTCCCCATTTCTTTTTGAAAACTTCTCCAAAATCTTGAAGTAAAACGACTATCACGATCAGAAATAATCGAGATTGGAACCCCATGTCGAGTTACTATTTCGTCGATATACAATTTGGCTAGTCTTTCTAACGAATAGGTTTCTTTTATCGGTAGAAAGTGAGCAGACTTTGATAATCTACCAACGATCATCCAAATGGCATCAAACCCTTTCGGAGTCTTTGGTAGCTTCATGATAAAGTCTGTAGTAATTTGATCCCATTTCCACATAGGTATTTCTAAACGTTGTAACTGACCAAAAGGCTTTTGATGTTCAATCTTTACTTTCTTACAAGTGGAGCAACCTTCCACATGCTGAGCAATACTTCTTTTCATTCCCGGCCACCAGTAAAATTGTCGTAGATCTTTATACATCCTATTTGTGCCCGGATGAATAGAGAAACGAGATTGATGAGCTTCTTGAAGTACTCGATCACGTAAATTACCCAGACGAGGCACCCATATTCTGCTTTCCAGACACAGTAACCCACGATCATCTTTTACAAGTGATGCTGATATCCCCACTAACCGTTCTGGTTTCAAGTGTTGTTGGTCCCGAAGGGTTATACAAGTTTGTAGAAGGGGGGGGGGTTGAATACAAACACATGATTTTTACTTTTCTAAATTGTTTATTGATAAATCAAGACAATTTACAACTTGTTGCGGAACAAGATTAAGGACTAATCCTAATCTAAACAAGTTAAGAACACTAAGTTTCTTGCACTAGAATAAGATAGAAAGGAGATAAGGAAATTACGAGTAATAACCTAACACACAGTAGTAAGGAAGAATAAGAAGATGGCTGAGCACACTTCATTTCTGAAGTAGGGTTCTTCTTATATACTGGATGCATTTAATGCATGGCAGTATTGCTTTACACGTGGCAGCAGCTGAGTGGTTGTATGTCATTGACCTTTGTAGACAACCTTAGTAGCCGCATGGTGCACAGTGTAGAATCAGAGTTTGTTGTATGAATCTAGACAGAAGGGATGTCCGTTCTGACATTTCGTTGAATCAGTACTTTATCAGTGAATGATAAAGTTCAGCGATTGCTGAAGTCTTCTACTTGTAACTTCACGTTGAGTGGACAAATCTTGGATTCGCTGATATCCGCATCAGTTCATTAGTAGACTTATCGCTGTTCTTGAGCTTGATCTTCGACTTCAACGTAGAACATATGTTGACGTGAAACTTGTCTTCAGGGATCATAAGTAAACACCTAACTTATCAGCGATTTATCACAGAGACTGAACAGGCTCAGAGCTACTGGATGAATAGTGTTCGCTGAAATTTAAACTTACAGAGCGAGAGTTCCTATCAGCGGTACTGTAAAGTCTTAAGTACTTATCAGCGATAGAGAAACTCTAATACATATTGTTTACTTACAATTTTCACTAAGTGTTTTAAGAGAGGGTCATTATCAAATCACTGAGGGTTTGGATCAACAATCTCCCCCTATTTGATTATGACATAGCAACAAAAAAAATTGCTAAGTATGAAAACATAAGGATAAAAAGAACTCATAAAATATTTGTCCCTTTTACTGTTTTCTGGGATCTTTTCAGTACTGATGGAGTAAAGTACATTCGCTGAAATTTGTCTTTAAACTTCGTAAGGATTACAAAGGGAAGTGGAAAAATTACAAGTACAGCAAATAAAATTACAAGTACAGAAGATATAGACAGATAAGTATAGAAGAATTATAAGAGAGATCCTATCCGTCAATGGGTTTTTCCTTAATGAGAAGTTCATCAAGGGTCTTTGATGTGGGAATCATCCAGTCAGGGACCGTTACACCTTGATCCTTTTTGTTCTTTGCTTCTTCAAAAATCAAGGGCTTAAGGTATCGAGCCTGAAGGTCGCGTCTGAATTCACACCAGTAGATGAGGTCTCTGAGCTGTTCGATGGGAGTGATGGGAAGCTCAGAGATGCGTTGAAAGTGTTGTCTTCCATCATAGTCTAAAAAGAAGATACCATAGGGTTCGCTTAAGACTTTTCCAGGGATGAAAGTTTCACCAGGAGGCAGAGAGGTGTCAAGCGCTGAGAGGTCAGGGTCAGGACCAAGTACTTCAGCACGAGAGAAACCAATACCCGTTTCGTTCCGTATAGGAGGACCTGAGCCTGAAGATTTTAGATTTTTCTTTGCAGAGGCCCTTCTTTGTTGAGTTGGAAGAGGAGAGGGAGGAGGAATATCCACAGCAGAAGAAACCAAGTCGATCTGAGAATTTACAATCTTCTCGACATGGCTCTTGAATTTTGAGCGAGATCGATGAATGGCTATTCGTATCTCCAACCATTCAGAGAAACCAAACTTCTTTAATGAAGTAGCGTAAAAGGTTTGCTTGGTTTCGTCTTCTCTGAATACGTAAACTTCAACAACAGGAACGTCTACAAACGTTTTTCCTCTGATATTTACCTTGTTGATTCTGGATGGTCGAGATCGATAGTTCAGTCTTTCGTTGAACCATTCCAAAGTAGAATCAGATACCTTGGTATTTTCTTCAACGATCCTCTGGACGTCTTCCCATAACTGACGTTGGACTTCGATGGGAGTTCTTTTCAGCGCTGGGTCTTTTACCGATTGTTGGGCAAGCTGGATGGCAAGAGCCTTATCTTTTTCTTCAGCTTCCTTCTTTTCGGCGAGTAATCTTATAGCTCTGAGGTGATCAGTGAATTCTTTCTTCGAAAGTCTGAACTTTGTAGAAGCAGGAATTTTGTCACGAGGAAGAATGATTCGCTGATCTTCAAGCTGTTTGATCATTGCATCTCTCTTTTCTTGATCCTCTTCACTTAGCTTTTGAGGAGCTAAGGAAGGTATGTTTTTGCTAGAGAGAAGTTGTTCTTCTGGTTCATCGGTCTCAGTGATTAAATCCAAGACCAGGATTATTTCTTCAGCTCTTGTGGCTGGGATTATTGTTGGTGTAGTTGTAGGAGCTTCAGCGGGATCCTCAAACAGGGGAGAGGACTAGCTGAAACACAACGATTGTTTAAGTAAGAACATGGGAAGAAAGAGATAGAAAAGAATGGGGCTTAAGTGTATAGAGGTTTTATGGATAGAAGGATTGAGATTGAGAAGGGATAGAGGAGGGATGCAGTATAAGGGAAGAGAAGATATTGTACCTGACAAGCTGGCTTAATCTGAAGGATAGCCAGATTGCCTTCTGCAGCGAGGCCTTTGTTTTTGCCTTTGTCAGCTTCAGACGCTGCAGGCTTTGTCTTGGTCGTCTCCCCTGATGGTTCATTTATCGAAATCCCTTTAAGGGTTTAGGGTTTAGGGTCTTGGGCTCAACGAAGAAGAAGTCATCATCATCATCGTCATCATCATCATCTTTAGGGGATGATGATGGTTCTTCATCATCAATATCGATGGGTTCTTCGTCTTCAACTTCTTCTTTTTCTTCAGACTCAACCTCATCAGCGTAAGGTTCGGTCACATCAGCAATGGCTTCTTTGTGTTGCTCCCCCTCAGATACAGATGGAGGTTTCTCGGTTCCCTCAGGGTTTTCAACTCCCTGAGGTTGTGAAGTAGAAGCAGCAGTTTCATTTTTCTTCTCCCCCTCATCATTATGGGGAAGGTCTTCAACTCTCTTCTCCCCCTCTTCCACATGACGAGGAGGGGAGGCAAGAGGAATATCAGCAGCATCAGCAGCATCATCAGTATGAGAATCACTGTCTTCTAGGCCAGTGATTCCCATGCATATCTCAACCACTGCTAATCTGTCATCTAGGCCAGATATAGCAGGATGGAGGCTTTGAAGATCCTCGCGATCCATCTGAGTAAAATGCGATGGAGTGCACGATGGAGCATTCAGACGATCGAGAATTTTCTGCAGTAGATTGGTGGCAGCGCTGACATCTTTCCTTAAGAAGGACACTTCTGTCTTCAGCGATGTGACTTTGCTGGACAGGTTTGTATGGGAGAGGTTGAGATTGGTGATGGCAGCCGAGTTTTCAGCAAGAGTAGCAACAAAAGTTGCAATGCTGCCATCCACCTTCTCCAGATCAGCACTGGAGGCTTTCTTTTCGACCTCAGTGGTCAGCGTCTTCAGATTTTCTCCAGCGTTTGTAACCGCTGAAGAGTTTGCCAAGATAGTGGAGGTGAGTGATTCCACCTTTGTTTCCAAGCCTTTCAGGGAGTTCTTGATATCTCCCAAATTAGGACCTGAAAAAGTTATGAACTTATGAACAGAGGAAAGCTCAGAAGTTTGGGGTTGAGAAAGATTAGTGTTTGGGATATTGTGTATACCTGCAGGAGGGTTGGCGAAGTTGTCAAAACCTCGAAAACCTGTAAAAGTTTCATAGTCGTCTTCAATAGTTCCATGACGACTTGAAGTACCTGCAGGTCCTGTGGATTGTCCTATCATCCTCTGAAGATGTTCAGCAGCAGTGTCGCCGAGGAGGATGTTTGTTGAAGAGAATAGGGGAAGAGATTGAGTGACCAAAGGAGAGGTGGGAGGAATGATGGTTGTGAAAGTGGGTTGGGTGCGGGGTTCAGCGTTGGATCCGCTGTCAATCACTTCAGTCACTAGAGGGACTGAAGGAGGTGGGTTCTTTTCCAAGTTTATAACTTCAGCGTTTAGAGACGGTGAAGCTGGGATGGAAGGGGTGGCTTGATCAGCAGTGGCAGAGCGTACCACTGAACTATCCATCAGCTCTTCAAGATGAGTTGTGGAGTCTTCAGCATGTGAATGCTGGGGGGGGGGGGGGGGTTGCTCCTTGGTTTTCTTGATCCTTTTGGAACCAAGTTGGGAAGTAGATTGTTTCCTTTTTTGAGAAGGAGTGGAGGGTGCAGCTTAGGTATCAGCGGTGGGGATTTCCACTGAATGAGCCGCAGAAGTAGAAGAATGAGGATTAAGAAGAGATAAAAGAGTAGTAAGACGTACCTCGTTTGCCAGCGGCTTGAAGTCGAGCACCTTAGGGCCAACCTGAGAGAGTCTCAGATCACCCTCTTTTGGGTACTTGTCCCCAAGTCCCTGTTGAAAGACGGCGCTGATGAATCTGGGATATGGAACCCATGAAGGTCTATCAGCCATATCTACTGTGAATGCAAGGTCGTCATAGATGATCGAGGCCCAATCAACATGGAGACCCTTCAGCAATGCATAGCTCATGGCTTGCTGAGGTTGAGCAGCTTGATCAGAGGAGCCACTCTTCGCTGTCATGTAGCTTATCAGGTGTGCGAAGATGAAGTTCATCTAGCTTGGCATTTTGGATTTCTTGATCAGGGTCAGTTTCTTCTCAATCTCCTTGTCCCTCCCTGTGTCCCATGCGTAACCCATTGCATCAAAGAATGCAATGATGGCTTCCCTATCAGCATGGTTTTTATGGTTTGGGAGAGAGATAAAGGGTTTTTCTTTGGTGGCAGTGGGTAGGCTGAGTGCTCGCCTGATAATGGCAGGGTTGATTTTGGTTGTGCCAAATTTGGTGTCACAGAGAATGACATCAAGGAGTTTCTTAGGGTCTTTGGATGAAGGAACCTGAGTATGTCTGGCAGTATACCAGAACTGAGATAGAATGAATTTATGGGCAGGGGGTACGAAGGTTAAGGCTTTGAATAAGCAGCAGGTTTGGAGAAAATTCACAGCATCATTCAGATGCGTGACTTGCTTTCGAGGAGGAAAATCGAAAAGCGCATAGAGGTTGTTTGATTTCGAAAAGTCTAATTTCTCAAGCGTAAACTTTACCTGAGGAGCCTTTGGTAGAGTCAGTTTCTCCGTTGCAGGAGATTTCTCAGCGGTATGAGCAGCAGCTGAAAATGCCATTTCTGTTTAACATATATAAACATGAAGAAGAGATGAAGAACAATGTCTTAATGTGGAAAGAATTTCCAATAAGATGTTGTCGAACTTTGTCCATTTCATTCAGACAAAGATGTCTTAATGAAGATTAGGGTTTTCTTTGTTTTGAATAAGAAATACAAAACAGTAAATGCCTTGTTTCCCAGTTTCCTTTAGAGAGAAGGATTCTGGAAAAACATATGAAGAACAAGTTTAAGATTTTGAGTTTAAAAACTTGAAGAACAATCTCGAAGATTGTGTCCATAAAACCATGAAAGAAATGATTTCATTTTAAGAAGTTCATTTGTTTGATCCGTTAAAAGCAATAATAAGATCATAAACAAGGTAAAGTAGGTAAATAATAAGAATATTAACCTTACAAACGTTGAAGAAGATGAACAGTTTTCTGGAAAACTTGAGTTCAAAATGCAACAGTAGTTTTTCTTGCTTGGAGAAGAAGTTCGTGTAAAGGGAAAATATAAACTCGAAATAGTTTATATAGAGAGAGTAGAAAGAGAAAATCTTGAGCGGGAAAAAAAATTCATGATGACACGGACACGTGTTTGCATTTGATTGGAAGGTAAACGAAACGTGCAAACGTGTGTCAGAAAAAGAACGTGCCAGGGTTTATCCGTTGTGATGATGTCACAAACGTCCTTTCATATTATAGGATGTCTCTGAGGTTTTGAAAGCTCAGGGACATTTTGAAAACATGAAGCACTGAATAGAAATATCAATGTTAGTTTTAGAAATTTCAAAGTATCGCTGTTAAGGATGAGATATTCAGCGATGTGATTTGTTTTGAAATCTTGCATTTACATGCGAATGTCAGCGAGTAAAGAGAGAACATACCTTGATATCAACAAATCATCTTTGTTCAGAGAGAAGATGATAGAATGGGTTATATAAGTTGGTTTTATCCGGTCACTGATCAAATGTGAACCACTGAAGATTTTACTCTTCAAAGTTCAGCATTCCAAGCTCGCTGATGAGAAAGTTGAATCTTGTCTCATAAAGAGGTTTGGTAAATAGATCAGCTAACTTAAAATCAGTTGGGATAAAATGAAGTTCTATATCACCATTTATCACATGATCTCTGATAAAATGATACCTGATTTCGATATGTTTGGTCTTTGAGTGTAGCACTGGGTTGTTGGATATAGCGATGGCATTTGTGCTGTCGCAATAGATTGGAATTTTCGAGAGCTGAAGGTCATAGTCTAGTAGTTGATTTCTCATTCATAAGACCTGAGAACAACAGCTTCCAGCGGCTACATACTCAGCTTCAGCAGTTGAGGTGGACACTGAGTTTTGCTTTTTACTTGTCCAACTCACCAGCTTTCCACCAAGGAGCTGACAGCCTCCTGTGGTGCTTTTCCTATCCAATTTGCAAAATCACTATCTGAATAGGCGATAAGATCAAACCCTGAGTCTTTGGGATACCAAAGACCTAGGTTGGGAGTACCCTTAAGGTAACGAAAGATTCGCTTTACAACGATCATATGAGATTCCTTAGGTTCAGCTTGATATCGTGCACACAAACAAGTTGCATACATAATATCAGGTCGGCTAGCTGTAAGATACAAAAGAGAGCCGATCATCCCACGGTATGTCGTGACATTAACAGGTATTCCAGAAGAATCTTTGTTTAGTGTCAGCGGTGGTGCCATAGGGGTTTTCATAGCTGAACTCTGAGTTAGATCAAATTTCTTCAGCATATCTTTAACATACTTTCCCTGATTTATGAAAGTTCCTTTTTCATTTTGCTTTATCTGAAGACCAAGGAAATATGTTAGCTCACCCATCATACTCATTTTATACTCTGGTTTCATTCTATCAGCGAAACGAGTACAAAGGTCAGGGTTAGTAGAACCAAATATAATGTCATCAACATATATCTGAACAAGAATAATATGACCTTTTACTTTCCTGAAGAATAGAGTTTTATCGATTTTACCACGCTCAAATTGTTCAATATGGAGATAAGTAGATAGAGTGTCATACCATGCACGAGGAGCTTGCTTTAAGCCATAAAGTGCCTTATCCAGTTTATAAAAACACACCCTTAACAATTTTTTTATAAAAACACACCCTTAACAACTTTTGTATAAAAACACACCCTTAACAATTTTTTATAAAAACAGTTTTTTTATAAAAAAATTGTTAAGAGTGTGTTTTTATAAAAAAAACACATTTTTAACAATTTTTTTTTATAAAAACACACTTTTAACAATTTTTTTATAAAAAAACACTCTTAACAATTTTTTTATAAAAAAACACTCTTAACAATTTTTATATGAAAAAAACACACTATAGCAACATACACATTATAACATACAAATATCACATTCAAACATAAAACCATAAAACTATAACAATTTTTTTATAAAAACAAACTCTTAACAATTTTTTATAAAAAAACACATTTTATAAAAAAAATTGTTAAGAATGTGTTTTTTATAAAAAAAATGTTAAGAATGACAACTTAGGTCCCTACGGTTTTAAGAATGACAACTTAGGTCCCTAAACTTTTAAGAATGCCAATTAGGTCCTAAACTTTTAAGAATGCCAATTAGGTCCTAAACTTTTAAGAATGACAACTAGGGTCCCTAAACCGCACTTTATCTATATATAACAATATGATACGTTGAAATAAAATAAACCGCACTTTATCTCTATATAACAATATGATACGTTGAAATAAAATAAACCGCACTTTATCTATATATAACACTATTATACGTTGAAATAAAATACCACCGCACTTTATCTATATATAACACTATTATACGTTGAAATAAAATAAACCGCACTTTATCTATATATAACACTATTATACGTTGAAATAAAATACCACCGCGCTTTATCTATATATAACAATATGATACGTTGAAATAAAATAAACCGCACTTTATCTATATATAACACTATTATACGTTGAAATAAAATACCACCGCACTTTATCTATATATAACACTATTATACGTTGAAATAAAATACCACCGCACTTTATCTATATATAACAATATGATACGTTGAAATAAAATAAACCGCACTTTATCTATATATAACACTATTATACGTTGAAATAAAATACCACCGCAATTTATCTATATATAACAATATGATACGTTGAAATAAAATAAACCACACTTTATCTATATATAACAATATGATACGTTGAAATAAAATAAACCGCACTTTATCTATATATAACACTATTATACGTTGAAATAAAATACCACCGCACTTTATCTATATATAACAATATGATACGTTGAAATAAAATAAACCGCAACATCTATATAAAATAAAATAAACCGCAACATCTATATATAACACTAACTATAACATCTGTGAATGACTATGTAGAGGGATTTCTTTAACATCGACTTGACGCTAAAGTGTAAAGTTGCCTACATCGAGGACTTAAGAAACCGCTTTAGGGGATTAGGTGATCGCCCGAATACCCTTGAGACCATCTATAGAGGGACACCGTTCGGGCCATGGATGGATGTGTCTTACTCTGGTGGCGACCCTACGCTAGTACACATGTTTCTACAGTTGGAGGTCGAGGACGCCAACGCTGAGCCGGAGGAGATGCTTTTTGATTTCTTCGGCTCTCAATTGCATTTTGGGCGTCGTGAGTTCTGTCTAATTACAGGACTACGTTTTGGAGAGGCTCCCCCCTTCCTCCCTTAGAAGACTGCTCCTTCGTTCCTAGGGTTTGGGGCATTTCAGCATCTCGTTTGAAGCTGAAGGCAGCCCGTGACATGATGAAAGAGGGCCTTAGTGCCCTAACCGACGACGATGCTGTCCGTGTATGCTTGGTGGTGATCGTGGATATGGGCTTCCTGGGCCGTGAGTATAGCCAGTATGCTTCCGAGACGGTCGTTAGGGCCGTCGAGGACCTTGAGCTGTTTAACAGCTACCCGTGGGGTAGCCATATCTGGACACATTGCTACTCTATTCTGCACCGAGCCATAGCCAGACGCGTTGATCGACATGCAAATATGAATCTTTGTGGTTTTACATACGCCTTCAAGGTTAGATACGTAGTATAACAATTGTTAATAATACATACAAACTGTTTGGCTTTTCTTTTTACGTACTTGCTCTTCTTGTCTAATTCCAGATATGGATCTTGGAGATGTTTCCCGCATCAATCCGATATTTCGTCAAGCGCGACGATCGAGTACTTAGGGGAACCCGTTGGGACAAGCGTGTTACCCTAAGTAGGTCGCTTTGGTTTCAGTTCTTCAATGCGTCTAGAAATGTAAGTTCTTTTACTATGTTTACAATTTGCATACGTTAGTCCCGCTTATTAATTTCTTTTATGTTTTATCATATATTTAGCAGCCACTCTTGCCTTTCGATCGCCTTGTGCCTACTGTCGACGAGATGGGCACAGATTGGTACAGAGACAGCGTGGCCTTTATTGACGCAGAGGCGGAAAGGGCTCGACGTCCCCCTACTTCCACATCTGACGAAGATGAGGAAGACGACGACAGGCCCCCTTCCGGTGGATACCAGCCGCCCCCTTCCTCCTCCTACCAGCCAACCCGTTCCTCCTCCTACCAGGCGCCCCCTTCCTCCTCCTACCAGGCGCCCCCTCAGGCGGCCCCTTCCTACGAGCCACAGCGTGGCTCACATGAAGTCCTGTGGGACTACGTCCACGGGCCGCTAGAGACACGTGTACACTATCTGGAGGAAGTCTACAGACAGTTTAGCGCTGTCAATGTTAGTATTTAACTTAATTTGTTGGCCACGTTTATTTAGTTTGTATATTAATATTACGTTCTAAATTTGTTTTAGCTGTCGAGTACGACACCGATCCCCGCTCCGTTCGGACAGGGGGCACAGGCGACGTTTGCCACCACATCCGATCCGTCATT
This sequence comes from Saussurea involucrata, assembly GCA_033807775.1. Taxonomy (NCBI): domain Eukaryota; kingdom Viridiplantae; phylum Streptophyta; class Magnoliopsida; order Asterales; family Asteraceae; genus Saussurea; species Saussurea involucrata. The sequence continues at coordinate 27,530,796 of CM066315.1, read as the reverse complement.
CCCTGAAAATGTAAGTGACATTGAGTAACCATTATAGTTATATGTTTGTTCCTAAGTTTGTAACTCTTATAATGATCAATGTCACGCAGGCCGGGATGTCGGGGGCCGGGATGTCGGAAACGCCGTTCGCCACCACATCCTATTCTACTATCCCGGAGAGTGTAAGTGACACTGAGTAACCATTATAGTTATATGTTTGTTCCTAATTTTGTAACTATTTTAATGATCAATGTCACGCAGGCCGGGATGTCGGGGGCATACACCTCGCAGATGCCGCCGCCGTTCGCCACCACATCATATTCTACTATCCCGGAGAGTGTTAGTGACACTGAGTAACCATTATAGTTATATATCGATAATCCTAATTTTGTAACTATTTTAATGATCAATGTTACGCAGGCCGGGATGTCGGGGGCACAGCACATGCCGTCGTTCGCCACCACAGCAATCACAAACATCTTTGGCGGTTCGGCCGATGACTATTACAGGCCGGAAATGCATACTGTAAGTTATTTTGGTAGTTTTGGTTTAATTGTGAACATTTCCTAAATTGTACTTAAAACATTGAGTAACGTAATTTTCAGACCGGGTCTCCTATTATCCAGGATCACTTCTCGGAGCACTTCTCGGAGCCTGACGATGACTCGATGGATGTTGTAGATCCACCACAACAGGTGATCCCGCTCCCTCAAAAGCGGCCGCGATCAATTTCACAATGGTTTCGTCACCCGTTTGGCCAACAAGGATCTACGACACCACCGGCCGCTAAAAAACAAGCAAAGAAAGCGGGGGGAAAGAAGGGAGGAAAGAAAAAGGGAAAGGTCCCTTCACCGGAGCCTCAACCGGCATCGGAAATATTGAGGATGTGTCGGACTGGTCACCTCTCCCCCATGATATTCGTCCCTTACTTGAGCCTGGAAATCACCCCCCGCTTTTTCCAAGTATTGCTGGCGGATGACCCTTTGGAGTCTGAGTTACAGGATGTGGTTAGTATGAAGTTTAACTATAGTCATATAATCAAATATGTTTATATTACATGTCTAACCATCTATTTTTTTATGTATAGCACATCGATTGTTGGGTCTCGCTGTTGCAAAGACATCGTGGAACAGACACCAGGTGGACCATAATGTATAGTATTTTCTTTGCCTACCTGGTGCTCCCCCATCAAGGTCCCGCCTCCGTGTCCAACTCATGCAACGGCGTGGAAGGGGTTTCTTGGGCTCTCCTCGATGTGGTATGTAAATCGTTTTACTCTTATTTTATTTAAGTTGTTTTGTTGCTAACTAAGTTGTCTAATATTGTAATATTTCAGGTGTACATCCCAATATGCATTCATCCCAAACATTGGCTGCTTGGAGTGTTTGAGCTTGACGCTATGACCATGACCATATATGACAGCGATAGTGCCAATCTCTTCAGAGACCAATTGGAAGACCAGATGAGAAGGTTTAAAGATGTGCTATTTGACTTCTTTTGTCGGGTCAAGGACACGAGGCGTCGCGATAGGTCAGAGCTCTTTCGCCATAAGTTCGCCAAGAATACACCCCAGCAGGCCGGGATGAATGCGGATTGCGGTGTCTGGGTATGTCGTAATGCCAGCATCTTGATAAATAACGATGTGGTATTTGTACACCCTGACCAGACCGAGGCCGAGGCCAAGGCATTTCGCATACATATGGCGGAGTCCATTTATGCCCATTGTCAAATAAATCAAAGTTAGGTTGTTTATGTAACATTAAATAATTGTTATTTTTAGTATTAACTTATTTTGTTAAAGTATTGTGATTGACTTACTGTTTACTTCATTTGGTTTTTGCTAATTTCATCCATTTACTCAACTTTAAGTATCGATATCTCTTTCACACATACTCTATTTTGGACGCATTATATATCATTTCGAAGATCTCATATAGAAGAACATAAACCTACTAAAAGTTAGTTATATATAACACATATATATAAATTTAAATGCGTCCAAAGTTTAGTAAAACTCATATTTCCAACACCTAGTAAGTAGGTTTATGAAACTTGCGATAATCCTAATACAGAGATTATTGGATGAACAAACATTTATTTCATGATTATTGGGGTATTGGTTCTTGTTGTCTGGAAGTGATTCATATGATGCAAAAATTGGTATCATGTAATGTAGAACAATATCTATATTATAGAAACTTGCATTTGATAGTACCATATAAATCTGATCTAAATTCTCATTTGTTGGTGCAAGTGTACCACATCTCTATATATTTATATATATTTATTTTGATGATTACAAACACACCTTATTATTGTTTATCTAACAATCCAATCCAAGTGTACAGTTCTTGAAGAACACGAAGATTTTATCTGAAGAGTTCAAGACGGAAGATTTTCGTTGTCATTAGTGTTTATAATTTATAATGATAAACACCCTAAAATAATATACCACTTGGATATTTCTAAAAACCCTATAAATGATTTTAATTAAATAAAGTTTTTTTTTTTAGAAGATCCAGCAAGTTTTTGCTTTTTCTGACGCAGGTATACCGCGAGGTTCAGCAGGTATACCGCGGCGGCTTACTGTAGATCTCTGATTGATTGGTCGTACTTTTGTCTGGGCGGTATACCGCGGTGTTTAGCAGGTATACCGCGGGTACAGTTGGGCGGTATACCGCGATGTTTAGCCGGTATACCGCGGGTACAAGTTTACGTTTGTTTTGCAGGGTTGACTTTCTCTTCTGCAAAAGTACTTTTATTATTGCACGGTATACCGCGTGCTTTTGGCGGTATACCGCGGATGCATTGTATCCGTTGGAAGAGCTGCTATATAATGCATGCGATGGTGGAGAAGATAAAAATACAGATACAACCAACAGCCATCTATCCATCTGATCTCTCCCAACTAATATTCCATACTACATATTATCACTACATATTTATTTTATAAAACGTTTTTTATAAAATATCCAAGTGATAAATATTATACAAGAGTGATTACCATTGTGAGTTATACTCCTCTTGTAAGTGTTTGAATAACGGGTGTGTGATCCTGTATATCTCAATTAGCTGAAGCTTGAGAGCCTATTGCTTTCCTTTGTATTTGGTTTGTATTCTACCGTAAAGAATACTTTTATTGGATCGTGTCGGGAAGTGTCTCGGCTAGTGATTTACCAAGTTGTGGTAGATCACTAAATCTCCGTGTCAAGTATCTCTATCCCTTATCTCTTTATATTTCCGCTGTGCATTTAATTATATCTGTTTATATAATTATTGTATATATACTCTGCTTTATTTACTGTATTTATGCTATCCTGTATTTATACGTATCTGTTGTGTTTTCATATACTCTGTTGTATTTACATTATTAAGATATTTTTTATAAAAGGATTTTTGAAAGTAAATTATTTAAATACAACCTTACCCCCCCTAGGTTGTCTAACATCATTAATTAGCTATGTTTGACTACTTAAAGACTAATTTTCTGCCTAATGAAAGACCTTTATTCAAGAGCAGACGAATATTGCAGTTACTTTTTCAGTGGAATCATGCAGGCAACTTTTTCAGACGAAATTTATAAACACAATTCAAATAATAATAATTTAAAACGATTTAATGAATTAGTTAATATATGATTATTATGTTAATGCGATAGGAGTGTAAAAAAAAATTGAAAAAAAAATAAGAGATGTACCATAAATTAAATAATTAACTATAAGAGTATGAATTTTAAATATAAAAAATATTTTTTTTATGTAGTGTATAACTGTATATGATATATATTAAAATATATAAATCCAAAAAAATTCAAGATTGAGCTCATTTCGAACGTATCGAAGAGACGATTATAATGGTGTAATTTGTTAAAATTAAAATGTATTTTTTAACGTATTTTAGTTAATAAACGATTATATGTGTTAAATGTAAAATTAAAATAATGAAAGTAAAAGGTATAAAGTAAATTTAGTAAATAAGTATAGGGGTTGAAAGTGTAACATTTCATTTTAAATTCGTAAAAATGGACGAAATTGGGTGAACAGTGCCAAAAATATCAAAATTTTCATAAATGGTCCCTGGAATTTTTCAAAAATGGTCCCTTGCAATTGAAAAGTCACAAAAATAACCCCATCGCGGGATGAGCCCGCGATCGCGGGATTCCATTTTTCAAAAATGGTCCGTGCAAGTTTAAAAAAGTGTCAGAAAGGTCCATGGCCCGCGATCGCGGGCTCCCATCGCGGATTTTTAGGGTATTTTCGCAAAGTGGGAGAGATTTTGGGTATTTCAGTAAAACATGCTCAAACTTAGGGTATTTTAATTAATTTCCCTATATATTATATAAATATATATATTATATATATATATATATATATTTAAATCAAAAAAATGATTATTTATGAAAACAATGTAATAAATGTTGACTTTTTTGGTGTCATTAGCATTTTTTTGGTGCCAATAGCACCCCCTTAACCAATATGTAATATATATTTAGATATCCAATTTCAATATATTAAGTTTTAGCCAAGTTTTTCTAACACAAATGGCGATGTATACATCCAAAAGATTAGTAGTTAATAGTGCCTTGACTGGACAGAGAAAATAATGTAACCCATCACAAGAAAACAGACCAACTGTTAGTAGAATCGATTTAAAATTATAAACAAAGCGCGTAAGCACCCAAACCCCTAGTATAAAATATACCGTACCTTCGCCTTAGTTCTCAATAAACCAGCAGCAAAGCTGAACGCCTCTCTTTCAGGTATCTATTTGGTCTTAATTTGAGATCATATATATATCCCAACTACTTTATGCTTGGGATGAATTCATGAGTACAAATTAAACTTTTTTATTTCTTCTTTTGCAGGTTCTTTCCCTTGAAAACGATTAAGATGGGTGCAGGTGGCCGGATGAATGATGCTCCCACCGACAAAAATGTTCTCAAACGTGTTCCGGTCAAAAAACCCCCATTTGAGATTAGCGATCTCAAGAAAGCAATACCACAACACTGTTTCAAACGAGATCTCTCACGTTCTTTGTACTACCTTTTCGGCGACATCGCCATTTGCTTTACCTTTTACCAGCTCGCATCAAATTACATTCCTCTACTCCCTAAACCCCTTGCCTACATAGCATGGCCAATTTATTGGTTCTGCCAAGGTAGTAGTTTCATGGGTATATGGAGCATAGGTCACGATTTGGGCCATCATAGCTTTAGCGACTATCAGTGGCTTGATGATGCAATTGGCTTCGTTGTCCACTCCTCATTCCTCACTCCATACTTCTCTTTCAAATACAGTCATCGTAGCCACCATGCTCACACCAATTCAATGGAATACGATGAGGTATGGATCCCCAAAAGGAAGGCTGATACCTTCTATTCTGAAATCCTCAATAACCCACTCGGCAACTTGTTCATGACTTTCGTTCGGTTACTTCTGAGCTTTCCCATGTACTTTACCTTCAATATTCATGGAAGGCCATACGATGGGTTCGTAAGCCACTTTTACCCACAAAGTCCTATGTTCAATGACAGCGAGCGCAAACTAGTTTGGCTCTCTAATTCTGGAATGCTTGCAGCTTTCTATGCACTTTACCAGATTGCAGCAACCACAGGTGCAACATGGTTGTTTTGCATCTATGGAGCTCCTTTGTTAGTTATGAACGCTCATTTCATCTTCTTCACTTTTCTGCATCATAGTCATCCTTCTCTTGCTCACTTCGATTCAAGAGAATGGGATTGGTTAAAAGGTGCTATGTCGACAGTTGACAGAGATTACGGAATCTTGAACCATGTTTTTCATGATGTAACTTGTGCTCATGTGCTGCACCATTTGATATCCAGTATTCCACATTATCATACAGTAGAGGCGACAAAGGCTGTGAAGCCCATCTTAGGTGACTACTACAAGTATGATGATACCCCTATCTTAAAGGCTTTCTGGAGAGAAACAAAGGACTGCATTTATGTTGAACCAGACGAAGGTGAAGAGAAAAGTGGTGTTTATTGGTTTCGTAAATAGACTAGAAAACTAATGCTATGTATACTTCCATGAAGCTCCAATAAATATTGTGCCCAGATTTGCACTCCTACCTTCTTTTGTATGTGTTTGATGCTTTCTCCCCTATTTAGTATAAGCTAGAGTTTCCTGATATGTAACTGTATTTTTTTTCATGATGTAACTATATTATTAATGTATGCAATATGCTGATGTGGATTTCTTCTACATGCAGCTTGTTTCATTATATTTCTATTCTACTTGTCTCGTGATGGTTTGACGTGATATCTATCATAATCACCCTTGATCCAATTCAATGAATGATTGTATTTTTAGTAAGAATAATGGAATTGAATATAAATAAGAAGATATGAATTATCAGGCACCATGAATAATCTTCAAGTGAAGAGAGGCTTCCGGACATTTACAAGCTTGCAAACATGTACTGTAATTCCATGTTGAAGAGGAACGAACAAACTTGAGAAAGGGGACCGAAAGAAACGAACGAACTTGCTAAGAGCAGAATATTGTTTCTTGTATATATTTTCTTATACTAGCTAGCTTTGCTTTGCGTATATATTACTTGATGCAACTCCCCTTTGTTAACTTGATAATTCCCCCCCCCCCCCCCCCCCCCCCTCTCTTGATAAATATGGCATCCAAATGTCTTTTACATGTCCATAGATGAAATGACAATCAATTTCGAGGTGTTAATTGGTTCATTCTTGAAATGTGTGATTGGAAGCTTACAATTGAACAGGATCACAAGTAGGGCTGTAAACGAACCGAACGAACACGAACGGAGGCTTGTTCATGTTCGTTCGTTTAACTTAACCGAACAAACGAACGAACACGAACGGTAAACGAACGAGAGTTTTTGTGTTCATGTTCGTTCGTTAAGAATTTTTGTTTGTTCGTGTTCGTTTATGTTCGTTCATTAAGAGATAAACGAACGAACTTAAATGAACATAAACGAACGTAAACGAACGTAAACGAACGAACTTAAATGAACATAAACGAACGTAAACGAACGACTTTAAATGAACATAAACGAACGAACTTAAATGAACATAAACGAACGAACCCAAATGAACAAAAAAAAACCACCATACTCATCAATTTCGTTCGTAAAAAATACCTTAACAAAATGAAAAACCGTGTTAACTTACGAGGTATGAAAAATAAATTCTAAAAGATCAATTTACTTGATGATTTTACACATTAATTTCATATTATACAAACATGTTTATATAAACAAGCACAAACGAACATAAATGAACGTAAACGAACGAACATAAACGAACGTAAACGAACATAAACGAACGTAAACGAACGAACATTAACGAACATAAATGAACGAACGTTCACGAACATAAATGAACGAACGAGACCATTGTTCATGTTCGTTCATTTAACTAAACGAACAAAAAAACGTGTTCATGTTCGTTCATTTATTAAATAAACGAACTTCCCGCCAAACAGTTCACGAACGGTTCGCCAAACAGTTCACGAACGGTTCGCTGAACGTTCGGTTCGTTTACAGCCCTAATCACAAGGATCCGAATTATCTCATAACTCTAATGAAGAGGTAGCAGAAAATTGTTTTAGAATTATTCTTTTTTTTAACGGCAATGCATTAAAAGCTAGCCAGAGACTAGCAGAAGAAATAATTACAAGGACTCCAAACAACATAAGGGAGAGACTCTCCAGACAATAACATTTTTAACACTCTTCTTATGTCTCATCACTAACCACGTGAATGTACTGTCTATTATATTATCAAAAAGATCTCTCCTATTATGGATCGTTCTCTCAAACACAGTCCTGTTGCGGAAACACCAAATAGAGTAGCATACCGAAAACAAAATTGCTTCTAGACACTTTCGCTGCAAGGAAGACACCTGAGCAGAACCGATACCTTCCTGAGCCGCGACAAAAGAAAGTAGGAAGAAAAAGGATGTTGCCACCAGCCTTAGAACTTTTCTCCAGATAGCCGCCGAAACTTCGCAAGAAAATAAGACATGATCAACCGTTTCAATCTCCTGGTTGCATATAGAACATAAGGTATTATCTAATTCAATACCCATCTTTGAGATCCTTTCCTTAACTGGAATTCGGCCCTGTTTTGCCCTCCAACAAAAAATATTTATTTTAGATGGAATGAGATTATTCCATCTCGTTGAAAAGTTGTCGGCCCCGAACATATTTTGCTCAATTCTATCTCTGGTGCTCTTGACAGAAAATTCATCGTTACTCGAAAGACTCCAACTCCATCTGTCAGACGTGGAATTAAGAACAAAATTTCTCAGAATACCAACCAAATTTTCCAGGTCCTCCTCTTCTCTTCCATCTCTAATATCTCTACGCCATTCCCATTTAAGTTCTTCGTTTCTGATCCTGTCAGCCACCCTCGTTGTCTCTGTCTAAGATACCTATCTTTTAATTTACCATTCCCAGTCCAATTTTCGTTTCCAAAAAGAAGTGTTTCTGCCATCACCAATCTTTTTAGAGACAGGGGATAATCCAACCGCATTCCTTTTTCGTTCCACCATTTCATCGCTTTTAGGACACTTGACCAACGTCTTTGTTTGCCAATTCCTACCCCATTGTCCGGATAGTCGTCGACCCCGTATATCGCTTTCAGTACCTTCCCCCATGTCGACTCTGTATCGGTTTTGAATTTCCAAATCCACTTAGTGAGAAGTGCAATGTTGGTCGCAGCTATGCTCCCTAAGCCTATCCCTCCATTTACAAAACTTCTCAAGATGTAGCCCCACTTGACCCATGCAACTTTCTTTTCTCCAATATCTTCCCCCAAAAGAAGTCTCTTCTCAGTTTCTGTAACTTAATTACGGTTGTAGGAGCTTTATTAATGGACATCAAGTAGGTGGCTAGACTTCCCAAAACCGCCCGAGTTAATACTCTGCTCCTACCTGCCGATAACATTTTAGCTTTCCATCTTGTTAGTCTTTCTTTAAATTTATCCACCATAGGATCCCAAGCTTTAATAGTCGTCATTCTTGCGCCTAAAGGAATGCCAAGGTATTTGCATGGAAAATTCCTTGCCTTACAGTGAAGCTCGTTGGCAGCCCATTGAATCCTTCCTCGGTCCACCCCAACACCGAAAATGTTGTTTTTCTCCAGATTTAGCACTACTAGAAAAAGAGGTATCAGTGACGAAAATTTCCGTCACTGATTAGTGACGGATTAGTGACGGATCACCGACGGAATGAACAAGAACACAATCCGTTACTAATTTGTGACGGATTAGTAACGGATTAGTGACGGACATAAATCTGTCACTAATCAGTGACGGATTAGCGACGGAATGTATTAGAAAAGAAATTAAAAAATGAACTATATATGTCCGTCGCTAATCCGTCACAAATCAGCGACGGATTAACGACGGACCTGTCAAGTTTTACAAAAAAAAATGAAATTCCACGTGTCTGCCGCTGATCAGTGACGGAATACACACGTCCGTCACTAATCCGTCACTGATTAGTGAAGGATTAGTGAAATATTTTTTTCGTTTTTCATATTTCTTGTTTCTCATGTTTATGTGTTATATGTAAACAAGTGTACGTATTATATGTATCTGTTGGTCCGTACACACACACACACACACATATATATATATATATATATATGTGTGTGTGTGTGTGTGTGTGTGTGTTTGTAATATGTATGTATACATGTGTTGGTTGTTGATCTGTGTATATTGTGTATATGTATATATATTGATATCATGTGTATATGTGAATATATAGTTAATGTGCATGTTATTTGGTAATCGCATATGATGTATATATGTGTTATATATATATATATATGTATACATGCATGTGTATATATGAATGTATAGATAGCATATAATATGTATATCTATGAGTCCTATAGACCTATAGTGGATCTTAGTGGTCTTATCAACCCCAATAGACACCACATACATATATGCAGTACACACTTTGCATACAAACATGTAATAAGTCAAAATGGGTCTTATCAGGTTTTAATCAATTCCATTGGGCTTTAAGCGGTTCTACTGGACTTTAAAGTATCTATTGGCCTTTAATCTATTATACTGGGCTTTAATCGGTTCTATTGACTTTTAAATGGTTTTATTGAGTCTTAATGGATCTATCGGGTTTAAAGGGTTCTATTGGGCTTTAAAGGGTTTAATTGGATCTTAATTGATCTATCAGACTTTAAAGGGGTCTATTGGGCTTTAAAGGGCCAATAGTTCATTAATAGCCACTGTAACCCAAAAAAACCCAATACGTACATACATGCATACATACATACATACATGTGCATATGTGAACAATGTGTGCATAATATGAGATGCATATATGCATTATCCCATACGAATGTATGTCCATTATAAGTAATGGTTCTCATTAAGAGACACTGAAGCCCATTAAGGTCCAGTACATTTCATTAAGTGCCACTTAAACCCATGAAGGCCCAATACATTTCATTTACAATCACTTGATACAATAAGACCCATCTCGGCCCAATAGTTCATTAAGAACCGTTCACCAAGGCCTAATATAGTTCAATAAGAGTCACTAAAGCCCATGAGCACCCAATATAGTTAATTAAGAGCCACTGAAGCCCATAAAGACCCAATGAGGTTCATTAATAGTTACTTAGTGCAATAAGACACATCAAGACCCATTAGAATTCATTAAGAGCAACAAAAGCCCATAAAAGGCCCAATCATATAGGGTTGGATTCCGATGAGAAGTACCAAATTTGGTGAGAAACGTGAAAAGTGGTTACCAACCGTTGGATGAGAAATGGATGAACATTTGAATAAAATGCACCGAAATGCACCAGATCAATTCCCTTTTAAGCCCACGCATATACGTGTAGGGTTGGGTTCCGGTGAGAAGTGATTATCAACCGTTGGATGAAAAATGAAGGAACATTAGGATGAGATACACCGAGATAAGATGCACTAGATTAATTCCCTTTTAAGCCGCAATTTATGGGAGGGTATTTGATTAAAATTGATCAATGGTGTAAAAGTACTTCTTACATGATCCCATGTATATATGTGTATATATATATATATATATATATATATATATATATATATATATATATCTATACTACATATATAAGCATTCTCATCAAAAGTCTTAAAGACAAGTCTTTAAGCACATGGTACAAGATTTTAAAGCATAAATTTGAAAAAACTCTTAATTACACATATTTAAGCATGATGTACAACTCTTTTAAGCAAGGGGTTTTAAACGTATACCAACAAAGAGGACGGGTCCTTACCTTACCTTCTCACAGTACAACCATACCAACTCTTTCACACGCCTGGTTTGGGAAGTTTCATACGCCAAAAATCAAGATCCATACTTCTCCATCTACAGCCATACTTTTTCTACCATACCTTCAGTACTTCTTCTTCTTGCACACCTGCATATAAATCAAGAGCATGAAACTCATTTCTCCATCTCCGGTCCCGTTTTGATCGTGTACGATTTCAAATTGAGGCACTCTTCTCCTGTTTCGTTGCTATCCGGGATACAATCAGGTACTCCTTCTCATGTTTCGTTTCTAATTTCAATCTTTAATGCCCCAAATCGATACATTAGGTCTAAAGGTTTCCAATATGATCTTCTCACTTCACTGTCTCGATGTCTCGATCTTTGCTCAGTTTCTCCATGGCTAGGTTTCTATGTTGATACTTCAAGGAACACTGCAATTAGGGCTTCTAACAGTTTTTTCAATTTGGTCTTCTAAGTACAAAGTCTTTAATTTAGATTTACAGATTTGCAGGATTTGGTCTTCTAAGTACAAAGTCTTGATGTGGTTTAGGCAACGATTCAGGTATGTCTTGATGTGGTTCGACTTTATGCTTTGTGGTTTGATGTTTTTTGCTCCTTGTTAGTTCAATGTTTCTTACCAAAATCGAGTTTATGCTCTGTGGTTTCTGATCGATTTACGCTGAAACTCAAAATCGATTTTTGGTCTTTGTGGTTACTCAAAATCGATTTAGATCTGCCTAAAACTGTGGTCGGCTTCTAATTTAAGGTTTTTCTTTTTTGGTTTGCTTGATTTAGATATGCCTAAAATATTCGTTGCTAATGCATACTGTCTTATCAGGATTGCAGGAAATGTTCTTGTGGAATTTAGATCTGCTTCTAATTTCTGATGTACTTGGCCGATAAGTTCTTAGGCAGACAATTGCAGGAAATTTTCTTGTGGGTAGCTACTGTGCATTTTCAAATAGAGGTGGGTTAGTCCACCCACAAAAATCCATTGAAGACTTGGATGAGCTGTCAACCCTCCTCCAGGTCCCATTGGTGGCAGGCACCGTGAACCGTGGATGAGCTATACACGTCTCTTCTTTTTTTATATATATTCCACTTTGATGTTGATATATGTTTAACCTTTTGTTTTTGGTACTTGATTCTAATGAGTTATAGTCATATATCCACCATAGGGGGTGTTAAAAAGACGGTCTGAATTGAAATCGAATGGCGAACGGAAGCTGACCAAAAAAGAATGAATTTTGCTCTCAGTTAAAACACGGATTCATAATCCAAAATTCAAGCTTTTATCTTCTGGTATGTCACTCTCATCAATATCCCTTTTCGAATTTTTTATTTGGTTCATTATGATTTCAAATTTTCAATTGCTCTTATTTACTACCACCACTTCCCTTTTTGCTTATTCTTTCAAGAATCTTGTGGGTGTTTCTCCATTTTGCTCTCAGTTAAAACAGGGATTCATAATCCAAATTTCAAGCTTTTATCTTCTGGTATGTCACTCATCAATATCCTTTTCTGAAATTTTTATTTGGTTCATTATTATTTCAAATTTTCAATTACTTGAATGTATTTGTTGCGTTGACTTTGAGTAGTTTGATTATGTTGCCCATTTGTTTAGGTTTTTTTGTATGTGGGTGTTCATCCAAGATTCTTCTGTAGTTTATTTACTCATGTTTATTTATCTTTATATAATATAAAATGTATAAATAGGAAGTACATAGGATTTCATTTTAATCCATTAATTCAATCATATTCGCGTAACACATCTTTTATTTTGGCTTAATTACCAAAAAAGACAGGCACATTATCAGCTGTTCATCAGTTTGACATGGTAATGATGATTGTTGACCATTGTGGCAAATATCTGTTTCAAAATTGACTAAAATTACACTCTGGTGTTGGATTGCTTAAATGTATCTTGTGACATTTCAAGTGCTTTATGGTGCTGATTTGGAAACTGGTTCATTTGGTAGCGGGTTTTTAAATTCAAATCTATAGGTTAAAATGTAAGAAACCGAGACACTTTTTGTGTTTTTGAAATTTGAATTTGAAATTTGTTTTTGAAGCAAAGAAGGTGCTGATCGTGAGGATGTTTTGTTGCCTACAATCTAATGTTGCTGAACCATACATGAGAATTTGTGGTGCTGATCGTGAGGATGTTCTTCGTCGTTTCTTGTTCATCGAAGGACCAGATGCATATCATCGAAGGAATTTGTAAGTTGTAATTATTAGATTTTGATTTAATTAATAAAAAAAACCTTGTCAGATATGAAGCATAGCCTGATAGGAATGTCACATGTTGGCCCAAAGGTTTGCTAAGCTTACCTGGTAAGCATTCGGTAAATGCCCCTAGATATGAAGCATAGCCTGATAGGAATGTCACATGTAAACCCAGTAGCAGCAAAATAAGAACATCTAGGTGAGATCGTAATTACAAACTTTAAAGCATTTAGATTAACACTTTAATCTATATCTATAATTTGAAACTTTCTAATGCTTAACTTCTTAAAATCTTGCAACTGCATATGAAGTCTAACCATATTAGGATACTTGGTATCTTGTAAAAACTAAATGTGAAACAGGTTGGTAAATAGATCTGTTGGCAGGTTATAATGCCAAGTTACCGTCTTTGCTTGCTTAATCTGTTTTTTTTACTTTAGCACTATAGGGCTTTGGCTATGCCATTCGATGGTGGTGGTTCTATCATCTATGAATGATTTTGCACGCTTTCAGCACGTAATATGTATACGTTTTTTGGGCTGTTGGTAACATCACAGTTGTTGTATGCGTTTCCCTACCAATGGTGGTTGTTGATGGTTGTAGATTCTATTCATTTATGGCATGTTAATTAATTAATTTATAGATCATCGTTCAACCCATTGTTACTAATTATATATATAATTGCAAAGTAATAATAGATTTGAAATTAATTAATTTTGAATGCAATGAGCAGGTGGTTGTAAGGGAATCATGTAAACGACCCCCAAGATTTGGTGGACTAGAATCTTACCGGGTAAGTGACGGTGTTCAATTTTGTTGGTAAGCTTATCCGGGTAAGATTTTTGGTAAACGACCCCTAAGATTTTCCAAGGTTTAGGAATATGAAGATTTCTGGTAAACCAACTTCCATGAAAACTTTAACAAACCAAATATGATAGATTATTGAGGAAGACAACGAAAAGATAATAACTAATAAACATGCTGCATAGCTTCTTCAACTCGATTAGCTACAAGCTCGACCCATTTGACTTTTATCTTGGAGTGTTTCCCGAAAACATTTTTGTTGGAAGTTCTAGAAAAGCAAAACCACGATTCAGAAAATAAAAATCTGTTCAACTATCTTGCTAAGCCTGAGAACTTGCAAAGATTGACAATCAAACTATGGTTACATATTCACTGTTCCACTTCTGTAAGCACTCATCAAAATCAAAATCAAAATCAAAAGATTACCTCTTTGTAAACAAGCTTGTTCTTGATCTAGGTTTGTGGAGAATGAAGAAGACCAGCTCTTGTGATTCAGAGAGAGAGAGAGAGAGAGTGGGGATCGAAGAAAGAAAATGGTTGTAACCTGCGATGAATGCATCTTAAATAATGCAGAGACCCCTGAATGGAAGAAAAAGTTGAAATATTTTTGCAATGCAAGAGACCTAAGAAAAAGCTGAAATACTACAAGGAAGAAAGCTGAAAAGAAGAAAGAATGGTTTGAACTTGCTAAATGAGGGGGAAAAAGCAGTAATTTAGAAGAAACAAAGCATGAAAAAAGCTGGAAGGAAGAAAGTGAAACTGAAAGTTTCAATTTGGTGGTGGTCTATTAAGAATTTGTACACTATGCTTTGTTAGTTTTTAGTTATATGCTTAAAATGATGGTACATTATGCATTACAAATTGTAATGAAGGTTGGGACTCAAAACAGAAAAATAAAAAATTAGCTGCTCTATTTTATAAATAATTATATTTTATGATTATTTTTCTTATCAAATTTAATTAGTTTAATTCATTATAATTTTATATTATTATAGTTTTTATTAAATTAACCATGAACCAGTCTATGATTGGGAGTGAAATGTTTATAGAATGAGTAGAAAAGAGAAAACTGATGCGTCAGAGAGAGAAAGCTGATGTGGCAAAGTCATGAACCTCTGAAGAGGTTCATGACTGGAGATGCTCTAAGTTATATTACCTTAACAGATGACTATGGTAAGGACTAAATATAAGGACCAAAAGTTTTACCTGATAAGTGACAACGATATAAAAAAGATGACTGTTGTTGCTCAAAATCAATGTTATGAATATTTTATTAATTCCTAATAAACTTAAAAAATGTCAAACTGGGATGGAGGAATAGAAATTGTCTTTTTAGAGTCATATGTACATAAAATTCAGCTTCATAATTGAAAGTTTTGTAATGTTTTAACCAAATAAAGTATTAGATAACTAATCTTTCTAACATCTCATTTCTACTTGCTTGCCTAATCAAGTTTTCAGATAACTTATATTTCTAACACCCCATTTCTTATGGTGTCACTTTCCTATACCACCTATTTATTTATTAGGTTACAATATTGGTTTGGTACACCCCATATCTTAAGCGAACATAACAACGGTAAATCAAAATTGAACCAAAGAATCAAATCCTAAAAATTGAAGGAAATATCCACAAATAAAGAAATTGATGACAAGTATAAAACAAGCGTATATCATTATGGAAAAAGCCCATTACAAATAGTTGCCAAACACATTGAGACCTTTCCAGCCTTATGAAATCCATTTGGTAGAGCATATTTCAACACTTCTGATAACCACTTGACATTGGCACCTTGGTCAGGTAGATCCGTCCCACTCTCCGGAACCAAAACTAGAACTTTGATAGGTTCTACCCATATATCATAAAAATAAATTGCAAACCATCATACCATCCATATATCTCCAAAAATAACCTAAAATTTAAAAGGACATAAGCAATTTGGCGAAAGGCCATTGCTCTAAAAACCATATTAACAACATCTGATTTATTCCATACCTGCAAATCTGCAATTATGCTTAGAACTAATCACCAACCATTTAAAAACTAACCCACCCCATTGCATTTGTGAAAAGCTCTTAATATAACATCTGAACCACTAAGTATTTGAAAGATATCTTGCAAAATTTTAATAGCTAAAAACATAAATTATTTTGGTAGAACGTTTGTATCCCGCCGCATTGCGCGGGTACACAACTAGTATATATATATATATATATAGAGAGAGAGTTCAAATCATATATATACGTGAAAACCTATTTAAACTCATTAAGACCAAAGTCTGTTAAATGCGACTAATGTTTGGTTGCTATGTGTTTTGTACCCTTGCGTTATGTTGAAAAATAAAATATTTATTATAAATCAAAAATAGGAAATTAATATGATTCGATAATAGTTTACATGGTTTAAACATATAGCTTTAAAATGTTTTTACAAATAGAGTGATAATTATAAAATGAATTAAGTATATATATATATATATATTTAATTATGTATGTGTATTTATTATAAATTACTTAATATTTTATTTATTTAAATATTAAAACTGAAAATAGAAAAGAAGCGGGACTATGAAAATTTCCCCCCAAAATTGGACCCTAACCCTAATCACCCTCAGCCGCCACCACTCTCTTCTCCCTCTTTCGCTCTATTTTTCTCTCTCGATGACCACCACCACCACTCTCTTCTCCCTCAGCAGAAAAATCATCGATCAAAGCGACAGTGAGTATACGAATTTGGGGTTGTTTTCGGGGCGGCTGGAGGTTCGAACGGGCCTGTTTTCACAGCAGTAGAAACACACGAATAGGGGTTGTTTTTCAGGGTTTATTCTTCTTGTTCTTTCGTTCTTATTCTTCTTGTTCCAAGCTGTCAAGCGATTAAGCAAGGAAATTTCTTTAGAGACCATTAAACGGAATACAAAGTTTCCTTAGAGATCAGTTTACACTTCCAATTTACTATTTTTAAAAGGAAATTTCCTTAGCAGCTAGTTTGGCTAGATGGTAACATAAAAAGCCATGGCATGATGGCAGTTAGATATGGAAATTAGGGTGTGTGTTTCACATATGGAAATTAATGTATCAAAACAATATAAATGACTAAATTTCTATATTTTCTATTTTAAATAATTGAATCATTGTATGGTCTTCTATGTTGGAGTCTTGGAAGCTTAGGCATTGAGGATCAGATTATTGAACTGATGAATTGGAGAAGTCAAGCAAGGTGTATTATTCCATTATTTGATTACTTGATTTGCTAATTGCTATCTTTAACTAAATTTATTCTATTATAGTTTAATAGTTTTTTCAATCATGTTTTCTAGAGTTAGAAAACATGATTTTGGATGTAAATTAAAAAGCAAAAAAAGAATCGAAAAGATAATCCAGTCTGAAAAAGGGGCTTTTGAATTTTTTTCATAAAAGAATCACAAGTTTCCGTTGATAATGCTAGTGTTAGTTTGGATGAAAATGATACCGATGTTATTGCTAATGATGATGGATGCTACTATTAGTTTGGTTAACATGCTACCGATGTCAATGGTCTTAACTTAAGCGTAACAGGGCCTCCAAAAATATTGGAACGGCCCTGGATGGTGTATTGGGATGATATTGATTTGTTATGTTTTTAAGAATGAGTAATAAAACTATTTTTTTGTGGTGACTACCTTTTGTTAGGTCTTTAACACTTTTAATATAGTTAGCTGAGTTGACACAGAGAAGATAGCAAATATCGAGGAGGCGAGGGAGGCAAAGGAACGCGAGGAGCGTTATCGGGCCCAATTAGAGATCGAAAAGAAGTGGAACAAAGACATGCTACCTAGTTAGCCGAGCAACCCACAATGTCGCAACAATTTGCTGCTTTTATGCGGCAACAGGGATTTGTTTTCCCCTCTCCCAACCTTACCGGCCCTCCTTCTAGTTAGGTTGTTATTATCGTATTTGCATTCGTACTGTATTTTAGAATTTGGTATAATGAATTTGGAATTTGTTATTTGAAATTTGGTATTTAGTATTTTGAATTTGTTGGGTTAGTGTTTTCAAATTATGAGCAGGTATTTATATAAAATACAGGAAATACTGTTTTTAGTATTGTTTTTTTTTTACAATTAGCGACGGATTAGTGACAGAATTCTGTCGCTAAAAGTATTCATATATTATTTTTTTCCCATAATCAGCGACAGATCCGCGACGGAATTCCGTCGCTGATCCGTCACTGAATAATTCCGTCACTGACCCCTTACTGAATAATTTCGTCTCTGAATAATTCCGTCACTGAATAATTCTGTCACTGATCCGTCACTGACATCCGTTACTGATCCGTCGCTGATACTTTCAGCAACCTCCTGATCAGTGACGGACTTTCAGTGACGGAATAGCGACGAAAGTTGCTTTCAGTGACGGATCAGTGACGGAATCGTCCGTCACTGATAGTGTTTATTTTAGTAGTGATAATTAGTTTCAATCCGGAAGCCAAGTAAAAGCATCTTAAGATGCGAATTGTTAATACCAAAAATCACCCAAAGGATAACTTAAGGTTGATGCGGAGCTTTAACAACTAAAGAAAAGGATCTCAAGACAAACAATACTATCGTCGACAGAAAGTAAATAAGACAAAGGAATTTGGTGACGCAGAAAACCCCGTCAAGGGTAAAAACCGCGGCCGACTACAGAAGTGGACGGTGCACTATGGTCGCCAAACAGGGGCGACGTCCTTTGATAACAAGTGTCGTGGGTATAAAAGGTTACAATAAGAATAAAAGAAAACTTAATCGTAAACTAATGTCGTGTGTAACAGTGCGGTATCGTGCGTAAAAACTGCTGTCGTGGGTAGCTTTCGTAAGTGATATTTGCTTTGATGATCTCTGTTACGAAGAATTGTGGTATGCGAAAGAACTGTCCCCGAAGTGTGGTGCAAGCCTTTGTATATATAGCCTTTGGTAGCAATAAATGTGTCTTGATGATTGTCGTAACCGCTGTTTGGTCCTTAATTGTCATTAATGGCTCGTCCGTTATGACCATTGGGCAATGATTGCTCTTGGACCTGCATTAATGAAACAAAGAAAAACGGTTATTGACTGTTAACGGTTAGCATGGTCATACAACCGTCTTTAAGTCACGGTTGTCGATCATAAGAATCTTACGACCGTCGTAGAAATGTACGACGGAGGATGCAATCGTAAGTAGTCTGCAGGACCTTATCTTAATACAAGATTTGTCTTATGTAAATGTCATGTTTATTTTTCTTCGTCGGTCGTGAGGTGTGGATTTTTACCCAAACAAGAATCATATTTCTTCCTTCCTCTACTGACCACCTGTTGATGAAAAGAACGTCGTGTTGATGAAAAGAACGTCGTCAGCTTAAAATACATGGGTAACTTTGTACCTCCCCGACCCGATTTCCACCCTTTAATCAGCTTCTTATCTTTCGCGGATTCAATCAAGGCATGGAGCCCTTCCATTGCGGCAATAAAGAGAAATGGTGATAAAGGGTCTCCTTATTTCAGCCCTCTCCTAATGCAGAATTCTTCTGTCGGTGATCCGTTTAAGATAATCGAAGAAGACGAGGAATGTAGACATGCTTTAACCCATCCCCTCCATTTTCAAGAAAAACCCATAGCTTCCAAAATATCCATTAAATATCCATTAAATATCCCCAATCCACCGAATCATACGCCTTTTCAAAATCTGCTTTGAAAAATAAGACTTCTTTTAGAGTTACTCTTTGCCCATCTAATTATCTCGTTGGCTATGAAAGCTCCATCTAGGATAAACATTTTTTTAGAAAAGCCGACTGAGAATCACTTATAATCGATTTAATAACTTTACTTAACCGGTTAGCCAACACTTTAATGATTATTTTGTAAATACATCCCACGAGACTGATTGGTCTATAGTCTTTGCACTCTTAAGGATGTAACACCTTTGGGATAAGGAAAATGAATGATGGGTTACAGCCTTTCGGAATCCACGAATTAATCTGAAAATCCTGAACAGCCCCGATCACGTCCGATTTGATGACCTGCTAAAAATATTTTATAAAACCGAAAGAAACACCGTCCGGGTCTTGTGATTTCCTATCTCCACAACTCCAAACCGCCTCTTTAATTTCTATTTCAGAAAACTCCAGGTCTAACTGTAACGACCCAGTATCCCAAAACATACATAATATACATCAATTAACATATTATACATAACGTCGTTACTTTCATAACAAAATACATGATAATTCGCATTCGGTCCCAAAGTCTCAAAACTATACAATACAAAAATGTAAACATATCCTAATCTTCGTCAGCTAGCAACCGCCTCCTATGCTTTATTCTTCCCTTTGCTAACAAACGGTCCTTGACCTGGAATACATATTTTTGAAAACAAAATGAGGGTTAGACCTAAAGGTCTAGTGAGATAATCCCTGTTAGTTTAGAAATCCTTTTTATAAAATACACATATACCACAAAGATTAACTACCAAGCAAGACTCGTGCATCGTGTTCATCTCTCCTCATTCCCATGGCCAAATTAGTTGGTTGCAAGCCAACTAATCAATTAACTTCACTGTACGACAATTACAGCCAACAACGCTGTACGAATACTACAGCCAACACACCGGTCCTATGCCCGGCCACATATTCTCATATCATAGTATACTCATGTAAATACAATATCTCAATATATTATATTACATACATAAACACATAAGCATACCATCTATCACATTTCCAATCCACGCATATATGTATTCCAGTTTCAAAACGTTTTTAAAGTAAAACTCACCTGATCGCTTATCAATAACACTTCCAGGCCTTTTCTCCAAGTTTCAGTCTTTTACCCAGAATTCACAGAATCTGTAATAAATTTATATACAGTTATCTCCTTACCAATTAAACATATCTGACTTACTAGGTTTAAGAACTCTAGCTAACCCAAATCCTCAAAAGTGACCAAACAGCTAAAATATCCGGAAACCACAAAAGTATCCGGACAACACAATCAATCCGGACAACCCCAACTTCCCGGACAGCATAAAGAATCCGGACACCAAAGTAATCCGGATGCCATCCGGTATCTAATTCATCTGGAAACCATCAAACGAATCGTCCGGACACTATCAACAAAACTACCCGGACACCACCAAAGAAACTACCCGGACACATTCATACTGTGTCCGGAAACCTCTGTCGGTTTGGTGCTTTTTACCCAGAAAATCGACTGAATCAACCCCAGATGTGTAAATGATGTTTCTACTCCGATAGAACCCTTCTAAAAGCAATTACAAACACAAAATACAAAGGAACATACCTTAATTCACTTCCAAAGCACATCAATTGGAGCTTTACCCTAACTTGTCTTCTTTTCTCCTCCTTGCCTCCAAACACACACACACTAAGATAATATCTGATTTCTGAAATATCTGGAGTCCTAAAGGGTATTATTAAACCAAGTTACCACTTTAGCCCCTAAACTATCCATTAATGACCAAAACACCTTTAATTCCTAACTTAACCCAAACTTACCCTAAACTTCCAACTTTAAAGTTAACTAAACTTAACGGAAATGGGATTTAACTAACGAACTTACCCGGGGTATTACATCATCTCCCCCTTAAAAGAATTCCGTCCCGGAATTCGATCAAGCGAAAAGGTACGGTTGCTTAGTTCTCACTACCACCTTGAACTCCAACTAAGTCATAGGAATTAACTTAATAGACATCCCACACCTATCTATATCTCTAACACAGATAAGCAACAAAAGAAGGGAAATACTAGTAATCGTTTTACACCGAAGTCATATAACACTTTAGCACGTATAGAGTTTATTAGAATCATACCTGTAACAACATCAGGACTTTCTTCCACCTCTTGTTCCGTCATCTGAAAAACACGACCTTGGATTCCAGGTAGTTCAGACCCTTGTACTCCTCCCGACTTACCACCCGTTGGTCTCACTGTCATATTACCTTGTTGTGCTTTCCACTGTGGACAATTAACCTGAATATGTTTTGCGGAGTTGCAAACGAAACAAAATCGAGTTACCCGACACTCTCTCGCGATATGACCAGCCTTTCCACATTTGTAGCACTTTCGGGAATCACCATAGTAGTTTCCTTGGTGAATACGGTTACATTTTGAACATGGTCTTCTTTCAGCTGGTCTGAAAGGTGAATAACTATCAAACCGCGGGGATTCGTACTCCTCTGATTCGTACGTCGTTTCTTCCAGTTTTCTTTTTCCAGTACTTTTATCACTAGCACTTCTCCCTTTATCTTGTTCCACGGTTTCTACTGCGTCTACTGTGGCAGAGAAAGTTTCTGGTCCTTTAGCAATCACAAAACTTCTGACTTCTGAATTCAACCCAAAAATAAACCTCTCAATCTTCATTGCTTCCGTGGCCACTTAGTATTCCGCGAAACGAGACTTTTCCAGGAAACGAGCGGTGTAATCCCGAACTGACAAATTCCCTTGCTGTAAGTTCATAAACTCTCCCTCCAGTTGTTTAACCGATGCATGAGGACAAAACTGTTTCTTGAAAGCTATAGTGAATTCTTCCCAAGAAAAAGTAGAGTATACGTCATATCCTTTAGAGGAAATATGAGCTTCCCACCAGTATAGAGCATCGCCTTTCAACATTGCGGTTCCATATAGTACTCTATCATCCTCGGCACATTTACTAGTCTTGAAGATAGGTTCTATTTCTTTCAGCCATCTCATAGCTTTCACTGGGTCCCTGTCTCCAGCGTAGGTCGGAGGCTTACAACTTAAGAACATTTTATAGTCACACTTCCTTGGTACTGGTATGACAGTTGGTGTAATGGGCATCTCTTCTTCATGAGTAGGATCTGGTCTTTCTGTTTCAGTATTATGAGTTTGGTTGAACATAGCTTGGATATTGGCTTGCAATCTTACCATTTCAACTGCTAAGTCGTCTCTTGTAACAAATTATGCGCCTCGTCCCTGAACTCTGCCGCCTGTCCTGCCTCTACCTTTTTCTCCCCCTCTTCCTCTTGCCCCAACTGTCGGATTTGTTCTATTAGGATCTCCTCTTCCCCCTCGATTCGTTTGTCGAGTACTACTTGCCATTCTGTAGATTCATACAAGGTTAATATACACATAAGCACATACCCCATATAACAAGGTATTCCAGTTCAAACATGCACCTGTAAGACCACAATGACACTGGCCAGGTGTAAGATGAAATTACCTTACATGATGTTCCTTCTACCTTTTATACTTATTCATCCCAAGGTTCTAAAATAATAGGGACATCCTACTTCACATGCAGTTTAAGTCTAGGTACAGATACAAATACCTAAATCCCTTAAACTAGGGCTCTGATACCATCTGTAACGACCCAGTATCCCAAAACATACATAATATACATCAATTAACATATTATACATAACGTCGTTACTTTCATAACAAAATATATGATAATTCACATTCGGTCCCAAAGTCTCAAAACTATACAATACAAAAATGTAAACATATCCTAATCTTCGTCAGCTAGCAACCGCCTCCTATGCTTTATTCTTCCCTTTGCTAACAAACGATCCTTGACCTGGAATACATATTTTTGAAAACAAAATGAGGGTTAGACCTAAAGGTCTAGTGAGATAATCCCTGTCAGTTTAGAAATCCTTTTTATAAAATACACATATACCCCAAAGATTAACTACCAAGCAAGACTCGTGCATCGTGTTCATCTCTCCTCATTCCCATGGCCAAATTAGTTGGTTGCAAGCCAACTAATCAATTAACTTCATTGTACGACAATTACAGCCAACAACGTTGTACGAATACTACAGCCAACACACCGGTCCTAAGCCCGGCCACGTATTCTCGTATCATAGAATACTCATGTAAATACAATATCTCAATATATTATATTACATACATAAACACATAAGCGTACCATCTATCACATTTCCAATCCACGCATATATGTATTCCAGTTTCAAAACGTTTTTAAAGTAAAACTCACATGATCGCTTATCAATAACCCTTCCAGGCCTTTCTCCAAGATTCAGTCTTTTACCCAGAATTCACAGAATCTGTAATAAATTTATATACAGTTATCTCCTTACCAATTAAACATATCTGACTTACTAGGTTTAAGAACTCTAGCTAACCCAAATCCTCAAAAGTGACCAAACAGCTAAAATATCCGAAAACCACAAAAGTATCCGGACAACTTTCCGGACAACACAATCAATCCGGACAACCCCAACTTCCCGGACAGCATAAAGAATCCGGACATCATCCGGACACCAAAGTAATCCGGATGCCATCCGGTATCTAATTCATCCGGAAACCATCAAACGAATCGTCCGGACACTATCAACAAAACTACCCGGACACCACCAAAGAAACTACCCGGACACATTCATACTGTGTCCGGAAACCTCTGTCGGTTTGGTGCTTTTTACCCAGAAAACCGACTGAATCAACCCCAGATGTGTAAATGATGTTTCTACTCCGATAGAACCCTTCTAAAAGCAATTACAAACACAAAATACAAAGGAACATACCTTAATTCACTTCCAAAGCACATCAATTGGAGCTTTACCCTAACTTGTCTTCTTTTCTCCTCCTTGCCTCCAAACACACACACACTAAGATAATATCTGATTTCTGAAATATCTGGAGTCCTACAGGGTATTATTAAACCAAGTTACCACTTTAGCCCCTAAACTATCCATTAATGACCAAAACACCTTTAATTCCTAATTTAACCCAAACTTACCCTAAACTTCCAACTTTAAAGTTAACTAAACTTAACGGAAAGGGGATTTAACTAACGAACTTACCCGGGGTATTACACTAACCACTGAGAATCCTCTTCAGACAAACTACAAATTTTTGACAAATCGAATTTACCTCTGACTTGGTTATTCTGGCCCAAGGTGTTTTTAAAGAACTCCAAAAATGAAGATTTAACTTCTGAAGGATTTTCTAACCATCTGCCTTCCGACATGACCCCTCTAATTCTGGATCTATTTCGATTGTGATTCATATAACCATGGAAAAAAACGGTTATTCTCATCACCCTCCATCGCCCATTGGACCTTCGCCTTTTGCTGTAGATCCACACGGACTGTTAGTGCACATTTATCTTGTACCAAGTAGAGGGGCTAGTTGTGACATTTTGGTAAACTTGTTATAGGTATATAATGTTTTCTTCTTTCCCTTTTGGGAATTAGGTCATCTATTACACACAATAGCCACACATACATTGTATTGCTTTGCATTCATCTTGTGAGCTTTTGGATCATCATTGGAATATAGAGATGGCTTCATTTGTTGTTTATATTGATTGATTACTTGTTCTAGGATCACAATTGGTATCAGAGCTTGTATATCATTCAGATCAGATTAGGATTATTGTGGTTTTTGCAAAAGTTGAGTGTTCTTCATATTTTTCATCTTTTTCATCTTTTTGATTGACTTTGATCATTTTAGTTCTTCAAATGGATTAGAATTTATCAAGGGTTGTTAGTAGACATTACCTGAGTGTTTTTATTCCGCAAAATCACTAGGTTTGTAGCTCAGATTGTGCATTTACTCATTTTCGGACTTTTGTTTTGCTGCACACTGTTTTGGATCGAAAAACCACTGTCTGTTCGTTTTTGGACAAAACACGAAGCATTAAAGTTTCCCAGAATAGTGTCACAAACCTGCGTACCATTTTTCAGCCAAATCCGATTAGTTTTGAAGATTCGACTCAAGAACACCTTGAATCTTCATAACTATCGCAACCTTCATAGTTCATCCTTATCGCGAGTGAACAGTATTATCTCGCAATAGTCACTTGCGACAAGAGTGTATATCACAACTAGTACCTTGCGATAAGACGGTTTTATCGCAACCTCCTCCGTGTGAACAGTAACATATCGCAACCTACTGTTGCGATAAGATCATTTTTACCTTTGCGACAAGAATTACCCTTGCGATATACTTACTTATTGCGACAAGATTTGGTTGCGATATCAGTGAGTTGCGATATCCGTTAGTTGCGACAAGTTGTCAATTGCGACAAACCGTGGGTTGAGACATCAGTGTGTTGAGATAAAAGATTGTGTAACGATTAATTCCTATTCCGATCAGAAAGATACTTTAAGATCAACAACAAGTAATCTAAACATGACTGCAAGAGATATTTTGACCATAGGTTCAAAAGATAAACCGCCAGTTCTATTCCCTAAAGACTTTAAAATATGGAAAGACAGATTTCTTGACTATGTGGAACGAAAAGAAAATGGGGCTCTAATCTATGATTCCTTGAAAAACGGGGTACAATAAGAAGTATATCAAACAGACCCAGATGGTACTAACAGAAGACTTCTTGACCCAAAAGACTACACCGGTAATGAACTATTGAGACACAAAGCTGATAAAGCGGCTAGGTCACTGGTTATGCAAGCCTTAACCAATAACATATATCAGAAGGTTGACAGTTTGAGTGAAACCGGGAAAGGAATGTTTGATGAGCTGATCAAGTTGTATCAAGGTTCAGAAGTGGAAACTCAAATGAGAGTCTCAAACGTCATCAACAAATATGAGAATTTTAGGCAGAAGGATGGTGAGAATCTAGACGATGCATATGATCGTTTCACAACCATCCTAAATGAACTCAGCAGATACAAGATAACGAAAACCATTATCGAGACTAATGTGAAATTATTGAGCGTGCTTCAGCCCGATGGAAGAAGTATGCTCATAGAATGAAACAAAATTCTAAGCTGGATTCTCTTCCGCTACAACAGATGTTTGAAACATTAAAGCAAGATGAGGATGATGCTGATCTGAAAAAGAAGAAGTTGATGAAAAAGGAGAAGAAAGGTATGAAGGAGAAGAAGACAGAGGTGTCTGAGAAGAAAGAAGAGGAGGATGAGATTGAGAGTGAACCGATAGCTTTGATGTCAAGAACGTATGCTGAAAAGGGTAAGAGTATTCAGAAATAGGATTATGGGATAGACCAGGATGATTTGGATGAGGCGGAAAGCTTAAGGCAGGCAATGATACTTCTAACCAAGGCCTTTCAGCACAGATTTATAAGAACACCAGGATCAAACAACCAACGTTACTCATCCGGTCCTAAAAACTTTGAGCACAAGAATCGGATTGAGTCAAAGAAACAGTTTGATGATCACAAGGAAGATGGTAAAAGGTCAGAGGTGAAGAATATTGTTGAGAGGAAAGATGATGAGCAAAAGTGATATAATTGTGGGAAGTCCGGCCATTACGCCAAAGAGTGCTGGAAACCAAAGGTAAGGGATTCCGACTACTACAAGCAGAAGATGCTACTGGAAAAGCAAAAGGAGTCTGGAATAGCACTGTTGGTAGAGGAAGAGTACTGGTTGGACCAAATTGATGATGAAGGAGAGGAGGAGACGGATGCTTTAGCAAAGATGTGTCTGATGAGCAGAGAAGGTGAGGATTCAGAGGCTGATGCGACGCCTGAGACAGAAGGGGTAGATTTCTGCACCATTAATCACTTTGCTAATCAGTTTAAAGTCCTCCAATTAAAACAAGATGAATTAACCGAGAAACTCAATAATGCACATAAATTGATAGAATCACAAAGACAACTTATCATTGACCATAACAAGTTAAATTATGGGTTGAAAAAGGAACGAGTTGAGATCGAACAATCTCAAACTTATTTCCGGAACAGAATGGATGAAATGGAAGAAAAAGTAAGAGTTTCTGAAAATAGGAAGAATGAGCTTGAACAATTGTTGCGATCCTATAAAGATATTAACAATGAATTGACCGAAAAAGCAAGTGGTCTGGAAGAGAAGCTGTACAAACTTGGTCAATCTGAACAAACCATTTTTCTAAACACGCCTAAGAATTTCAGATATTACAACTCGAAATGGGGATTGGGATATGACAGTCCTCATTACCTGGAAAATGCTTTGAAAAAGGCACCTTGTCTTTACAAGTTTCAATGGCTTCGCCTTCCATCCATAGAACCTAAATACAAAATCAACTGCTTAATGAGGAAGAACATGGGGCCGAGGAAGAGCTTAAGAGAAAGATGACTGTGACATTGCAACTTACTTTTTGTTATGACTCTGCTAATAGGAAGGCACTGGTTTGGAATTGGAAACAAACCTTGTCTAATGACTATTTCCAGAGCTATGTTGTGGAAAAACCAAAGGAGAATGAAACAAAACCCTTTTTTGAAGGACAAAATCTATTATCCTCCTTTGGTACTAGAACAGAAGCTTGTCGATCTTGAGTTAAATATCAAGAGCAAAATTGAAGAAGTCAGAAATGACGATCAACTTGCTTTTAATATAGAAAAGGAAGTTATGTTCACGGTCATTTCAAATGGTTTAAAATAGATGAAAGCCAAACATAAAGAAGTATCTGAAAAGAAAATTCCCCATGAAAAACATTCTTCAGATTCAGATGCTTCTTCATGCAAAGCTTTCATGGGAAATGTTGTTTTTAGGAGTTTGACAGTTGATGACCAAGATGATTCTGAATCTTGGGATTTGGAAAGTCAATATGTTGAAGCTTCTCCTAAAATACATTTTTATACAGAAGAAGAAAAAGCTTTCGAAAAAGAACAAAATAAATTCCTCTATCCAAAGTCCTATGGTATCTTCCATACATCTCTATCATGTGATGGTCAGTCTGATTGTAATCTTGAGAATATTGAGATCTCTTGTGATGGGAAGGGTAAGAAAGCACAACAAAAAGATGTTCAATTTGACTTTGGTGCTAAACTTCCGGATCACTCTGAATTTTTGATCAAGGAAGAGGAACCCAAGAAGAATTTCTTCGAAGGGGAATCTTCTAAAACCGTTGAGAAAAAGAAAAAGAAAAAGAAGAAAAATAAGCGCAAATCTAAATCTTCTTGAGCTCAAAATTCCTATGCTTACGATTCTTATTTTGATGGCATTTCAGATCGTTATTTAAGAAACAACTCGCGGTTAGAGTGGAGAATAAAGGAGTCCACACAGGATGTGGCCCAGAGAAAATCATCTAATGTCGCTTTTCATTCCAAGAAAAACACTTTTGTTTCTACTGTTAGTAATCGTGTTGCTTAAACAAACAAAAATTTGTTATTCCTTACAAGATTTCTTCAATACAACAACTGATTAATTTAGCACATGATCAAATTTGTTGTTCTTCATATGGTGTAGATGATTTTATCTACAAGTCTGATTATTCTTCATGGTTTGGTTATAATTTCTATGGTTCCAATCGTTTTTACACAAATAGATATTATAACCACAACACTTCAAAGAAATATGCCAACCCAAAACCTGTTAATTCTCCTAAAACAAAAGGACCCAATTGGCAATGGCTACCTAAAACTGCTTGAATTCCATTTTGCAGCTCCGTCATGTGTGGTATTTGGATTCCGGTTGCTCAAAACACATGACGGGTAGAAAGGAGCTGTTGAGCAACTTTGTGGAAAAAGATGGAGGGAGAGTTAAATTTGGGAATGATCAGTACTCTCCAATCTTGGGTTATGGAGATATTGTAACCGACAACGTCAGGATCACCAAAGTTAATTATGTTGAAGGCTTAGGACATAACCTGTTTAGCATAGGTCAATTTTGTGACAAAGATCTAGAAGTCAATTTTAAGAAGACCTGGTGTGCAGTTCTAACCGAAGAAGGAAATGAACTTCTAGTTGGTTCAAGGATGTCAAATCTTTACACTATTGACCTATCAAAGCTTAAGCCAAAGAATGACGTGTGTCATATGTCTAAGGCAACAATGGAAAAAAGTTGGTTATGGCATAGACGACTATCTCACCTCAACTTTCGTTACATTCAAAAGCTGACGTTGGGTGATTTAGTTATAGGTCTACCGGTTCTGCAGTTTGAGAAAGACAACTTATGTACTGCTTGTGAGAAGGGGAAGATGAAGCGAGCTCCTCACCCAGCAAAACCCGAGCCCAACACACATAAAGCCTTGGAAATCCTTCATATGGATCTTTGTGGTCCGATAAAGACTCAAAGCATAAGTGCCAAACGATACGTGCTAGTCGTCGTCGATGATTATTCGAGATATACATGGGTCAAGTTTCTATGATCAAAAGATGAAACATCTGACTTGATCATCTCATTAATCAAACAGCTTCAAGTGAATCGTCAACAAATAGTTCAGACCGTCAGATCGGATAACGGGACAGAGTTCAAAAACAAGACTCTTAATGATTTCTTTAAGTCATTAGGAATATCTCATCAATATTCTGCGGCTAGAACACCTCAGCAGAATGGAGTCGTTGAAAGACGAAATCGCACACTTGTTGAAGCCGCCAAAACGATGCTGTCCTATGCTGATCTACCTCTGTTTCTGTGGGCTGAAGCTGTATCGACGGCATGTTATACACAAAACCGTTCAATTATCCATCGACGGTTTGGTAAAACTCCATATGAATTGATTAACAATAGAAAACCTGTAATACACTATTTTCGTGTCTTTGGATGCAGGTGTGTTTTGCTGAACGATAAGGACAACTTGAACAAATTCAGTCCTAAGGGAATTGAGGGCGTTTTTATCGGATACTCGCTCACGTAAAAAGCGTACAGAATCTATCTCAAGTCTTCCAGAACTGTGATGGAAAGCATAAATGTCAAGTTCGACGAATCTGAAGATATGGCTTCTGTGCAAAACAGTACAGAACCTGCAATATCCGGAGTACTAGCATCTGGACAAATCCGTCCAATGATGACTAGGACGTCAAACAAGGATCAAGCTTCCACTTCTAACTCTAAACCTAACGATCTTGATTTATTGTTTGAACATTTTTATGATGATTATTTTGGTAGTGATAAACCTTCTTCATCCATAAATAACAGGAGTAATGTTGCTACACCTCCAGCTCATGCTACAATGTCAGGACCTTCACCGGTACTGACTACACCCACAACTGGTGCAACAACTCCTGCATCGTCTTCAAGTAACACACATATGGCATCTCCACAAGCAACACAACATGAACCTACGAACGGTGCTTCTTCGTCGGGACAACTTCTAATGTCAATGATGATGATTCTGCTAACATACCTGAGTCATCTTCTGAAGGACCTCCGGAGGCAGTTCCTGTTGACTCTTCTGTCAATGAACCTGTTCCACAACCGGAACCAACCTTGACAATCGAGTTGAACTTCGATAAAGATCCCACCTTAGTAGATTCCAATGAAGACGGTATATCTCTCCATCCATACTCTACAAAGTGGACTAAAAGTCGCCCCATTGAACAAGTCATTGGTGACGTATCCGAACCTGTTAAAACAAGGTCTGCAACAACAAACAAAGTCCTATTCGCGCTCTTTCTAAGTCAAGTTGAGCCCACATCAGTTCGACAAGCCTTAGAAGATCCGGATTGGATTATTGCCATGCAAGATGAGTTGAACTCCTTTGAAGCATTGAACGTGTGGAGACTAGTTCCTAGACCCAAGGGTAAAACAGTAATTGGTACGAAATGTGTCCTGAAGAATAAGAAAGATAAAGACGGTATTGTTGTGAGAAAAAAAGCACGCCTTGTAGCAAAAGGGTACAGGCAACAAGAGGGAATTGACTACGATGAGACGTATGCACCAGTAGCTTGCTTAGAGGCAATCCGGATGTTTCTATCATTCGCCGCTTTCAGAAACTTCACTGTTTATCAAATGGACGTGAAAACTGCCTTCTTAAACGGCGTCTTGAAAGAAAAGGTATATGTTTCTCAACCGGAAGGCTTTGTAGACAAAGATAAACCAGACTACGTCTACATACTTGACAAAACCCTCTACGGTCTCAAACAAGCCCCTCGTGCCTGGTACGAGGTTTTATCTATCTTCCTACTTGTTAAAGGCTTTGCGAAAAGTAAAATCGACACAACTCTCTTTACGTTGCACAAGAATGGTGAGATTCTTCTGGTACAAATTTACGTTGATGATATTATTTTTGGTTCAACTGACCCTGGATTATGTACTTGGTTTTCGGGCATTGTGATGACTAGATTCCGGATGAGTATGATGGGAGAGATTAATTTCTTTCTCGGATTACAAGTCAAGCAATTCTCAACAGGTATCTTCATCAACCAATCGAAGTATGTGTTTGACATCCTGAAGAAATTCAAGATGGAAAACTGTACTTCAATTGGTACACCTATGGCTCCTGGTTCTAAAATTGGTCCGGATCCAGATGGTGTAGATGTAGATGTTAAGAATTACAGAGGGATGATAGGCTCATTAATGTACCTTACTGCGAGTCGTCCGGATATAATGTTTTCAACTTGTTTATGTGCAAGCTTTCAGGCACAACCAAAAAAATCACATCTTGGTGCTATTAAAAAGATCTTTCGATATCTGAAGGGGACACCGTACCTTAGCCTGTGGTACCCAAAGGGAATGGGATTCGAACTCACCGCATATTCTGATGCGGATCATGGAGGTAGTATGCTAGACCGGAAGAGCACATCTGGTCATGTGCAGTTTTTGGGGGACAAACTGGTAAGTTGGTCTTCGAGGAAACAGAATTGTGTTTCAACATCAACTGCGGAGGCAGAATATGTTGTCGTGGCCAGTTGTTGTTCACAGGTTCTGTGGATGAAGACTCAACTGATGTACTACGGCTTCAAGTACGAGAAGATCCCAATCTACTGTGACAGTAAGAGTGCAATTGCCATATCAGCTAACCCGGTCCAGCATACAAAGACCAAACACATCCACATCATGTATCATTTCATTAAAGATCATGTCGAAAAAGGTACGATTGAATTATACTTTGTCACAACTGAGTTTCAACTTGCCGATCTCTTTACAAAAGCCTTGGATGAAAAACGATTTAACTTCTTAGTATCCAAGCTCGGCATGTTGAACATGAAAGTTTAATATTCTATATTGATCATATAATGGATGGAAATATGTGTATTTCAATCTAGTTATTTCTATCTAGATTGATACATTCAAATTTTCATCACATTCTATTCTCAATATAAGATATTTGATTTTCATGTCCTTGTTGTTTTTCATTGTTTATTCTTTTTGTCACTTTACATTCTTGTTATGATACTTGTGTCTGCACAAGGTGTGTTCATAGTCTCAGGGGGAGTACAGTATAAGAAGTATGCACAAGAATAGGGGGAGTATGCATATCTGACAAAGCTTGTAAGTGTTGATATCATGTGCTCACTACTTGAAGACCACAAGGTATGTTCTCTAATTTGTTTTACACAAACTCTTAAATGATGAAAATCAATTTTTCCAAACATACTTGCATCATTTAAGGGGGAGTGAAAATATTTAAAAAACCTTGAGTGCTTAATCAATTGGAAGTTGGACATCTTCCAATGTGATAAAATCTTTCAAATTTTTATCTGAAAAATGTCCAAGTGTCACTGTTATCGCAACCTACTACTTGTGATAACATGGTGAACAGTGGTTTATCGCAACTCATTGTTGCGATGAAATCAAGTTGCATTCTTATCGCAACCTATACATTGCGATAAAATTTTATATCACAACTTTGAATTGCGATAAGAAGAGGTGAACAGTACCTTATCGCAACCCGTATGTTGCGATAAGATTGAATGTGTATCGCAACACGCCCATTGCGATAACATGTGAGTTTATCGTAACTCGTTCATTGCGATAAACTGACACGATGGCAGATCAAACGTCGGACCAATCTCTTGATGCCATGTGTCACTACATTCGAAAATCGTATAAATAGCAGAGGTTTTCCAACACTTGTCTCATTTCAAACACTCAAACTCTCTCGATACTGCTCCTGGGCTTTCGATTTTCAAAACGATTTTTGTGATTTATGTTCCGTGCATTCGATTCAGACCAACAACAAGGTATGATTCCTTGATTTTTACAAGTTTTCATCCGGTAAATCGTATTTTACAGTCGATTTTAAGTGTATATGGCCAAACTTTTCATATTTTGCGATTAAATCCTTGAGTTTGTGTTTGTTTGAACTTAGAGTAGATAGGGTTTCACTGTCGATGGTCTTGCGAGTATGATAGTGTTGGTTTTAACATCAAAAATGTGCGAAAAATAGTTTCTGGGCTTGAACACTTAGTTTTTTCTTCAGTGTTCATACTTGTCGCAACCACCATGTCTTCATATCTTCATACTTATCGCAATGGTCTTGAACTCATACTTATCGCAACCTTGGGTTGCAACAAGCTCTTATCGCAACCAATGCGTTGCGATAACCACTCCTCGCAATCTTCGGGTTGCGATATCATTGTCTTGTGATAAACCTTTGATGTGTGTTGCGATAAGCCCAAGACTTAGGAAAATTTTTGAGATTTTTTCAAGAAAAATCAATTTTTGGCTCTATTCTAAAACTGTCAAGTGGTTCAGATGGCACAACATGATGGCAACTTTTCGGATGAAAACACCATCATCCGTTCACATCGCTCATCCCACCCATCCGTCAATGCTCGTGACCGGGATGAGGAAATTTTCCCAAGGGGTTCATTTCTAAACTTTGAAGACAATAACCATCATCTGGATCTCGCGGTTGCATTCGACTATCAAATCATCGTAGAGATTATCCGCGGCCATCCTCTACGAACCGCGTTTACCAAAGTCCAGCTTGTACCGGCCATATACCTTCAACAATTCTGGGGTACACTCCAATTCCATCCCAGTCATCGTCGACCACACTTCACGGCCAAAGTTGACCATTTTGACGCCAAAATTACACTAAGAGGACTTCGCCGTGCACTTGACCTACCGCACTTCGAGAATTTTAAAGATCCGATTCCAGAAGAACAATTATTCGCTGATATCCGCAGTCTTGGATACCAAGACCCCAACAACCAAGTTCTCACCGGCTCATCACAATTCAGACGCACGCATCTTCCACAAATATGGTACACGCTGTGCTCAATCATCAACCGTTGCATGACTTCCAAGCACACCGGCTTAGACAAGACAAATCTGCCAACCCTACGAATGTTTCATGCCATCGCGTTCAATCGAAACATCGACTATGCCATCCTGCTCTGGAATGAGCTCATCGAGCTGGTCGAGGACAAGGCTCGCCCGAAGAAGAACCGCACTTTTGTGCCATATCAGAGATTCTTCCAGATTCTGATTCATCAGATTATGGAAGATAATCGTGAGATTCCACGCCGTGAGAATGCTCCACGAGGCCCGAGCCAGTGGATGCATTACCTAAAGATGCCCAAGCACGTGGATTTTGCTCATATTACCGTCATCAGAGAATACGTCCTCGCCTATGCTGACCAACAGTCCAAGTTAGTTAGGCAATACAGGATAGATAATGCATTAGTGGTCCAGCTAGAGCCGGAGGGACCTCCCCAAAATGCAAACCTACTAGGAGGTGAGGGTCCTAATGTCGAGGGGGTTCAGGAACACGGGGTTCCTGAACAACGAGAGGTGAGGAGACCTAAAAGAAAGAGAGTCGGGAGAAGTAAAAGGACTGTTGGTAAAGCATCTTCTTCACGACCAGTTCAACCACCACCTCCACCTCCTCCAGTTAAAATTTTTGATGATGATGTATCATGGGATTCAGCCGATGTCGCTGCTGCATCATCTTCTGATGATGATTTACCTTCATTCCTACCTTTTGGAACTGATGATGATGGTGATGACTCCGACCATGACCCCGAAGCCTATTTAATTCCAAGACACATGGGTCGGAGACCACGGGTTGAGAGTTCTGATGCTGATTCCACACGGAACATCGGACTCTCCGATACTGCCACTAACGCTGCGGGTCCTTCAAATCTAAACGAAGAAGTAGAAGTAGAAGTGGATAATATAGCTAGTGGCGAGGAAAGGGGGAGAAAATAAATGAGTGAACATGTGATAGAGTCGGACAAAGTTTTAACTACCGACTCTCCCCAAATCGATCGAAGCCTGGTAGCCACATCTTCTGTCAACGAGCGTTTGTCGCCGTTGCGCATTGAAACAGCCATGGTGGACCCAGCCATGCATAACACAGCCCCACCAAGCCACTCATCGGTCTCTCAACAGGCCGATGTTTCATTGTCCACAAGGGTTTTAGCACAAATTCTATCGGCAATACACTTGGTGTTCGCTGGTATTGAAACAGGTAGGATCCCGCCCCGGCCACCGACCTTCTTTGGTAGCACATCGAGTCTAGAGCCATTCGAAAGAACTTCCTTTCCTTGGACACGAATGATGGCACCCCACCAAGTTGAGAGCTTCCGTGCTCCAACCGGAACACCCCGAGTTAGGCCACCATTCGTTGGTGCCTCGCGAGGACAGGGTGGAAGTCCTGTCATTGCTAACACCACGCCAGCTTTGAACACAGGCCGTATAGTTGCTATAACTACTATGATA
This sequence comes from Saussurea involucrata, assembly GCA_033807775.1. Classification (NCBI taxonomy): domain Eukaryota; kingdom Viridiplantae; phylum Streptophyta; class Magnoliopsida; order Asterales; family Asteraceae; genus Saussurea; species Saussurea involucrata. The sequence continues at coordinate 27,494,210 of CM066315.1, read as the reverse complement.
ACCGAAAACCTATGTGGTTCGGGTGTTAGATCTATTTTCCCATCCTTAACTGTGAGACAGATCGCTCAAAACCTTGGTCCTTATCCGTACTACATCACTCTGGAGGTTTTGCGAGCTTCACTTGCATCAATTGACACCACCTACAAGAAACACACCGACGAGTTAAGGAAGATTGTTGGTGACCTATCTGCTGAAGTTAAAAGGGAAATAAAAGGAAAAGGCGTTGCTGAATCATCATCAACTCCTCTAAATCAACCATCCAGCGCCGAATCCGATCCACAAACACCACCACCAGTTCTGTTACACCAAATCCCAACCGACCAACTCGAATCAGAGCTGTTAGCCCGACTCTTAGCCCAAGGCGATTCTAACACGGCTGAAGAGGTAAACCTCGTTGGATTACTACGCCAACAAACCCAACCTCAAACCCAACCACAGACCAACTTACCAACAAGTAACGACTTCCAAACCCTAAATAACACGATAAAAGAAATGACACAAGCCATGCTTGTCGGGTATAAATCCTTATCTGAACGGCTTGTTGTGGTAGAACAAGCGTGTGGGGTTTAGGCTCAAAGCTCAATACGAAGACATGATGATCAGGACGATCCTGATCAACATGAGGGGGAGAAGAGAGCAAGAGTTGGTGAGTCTAGTGATGCTGCTTCTACTGGTAATGTTGGGGAACCCGAAGCTGAGGGAAACACAGGGGCAGTTGGAACAGATACAGATATGGTACAGGTTGAAGACATGGAAGTCCTAGCTGGTGTTTTGACGGGGGTTGAAAAGCCTTCGGTTGAAGACAATAGGACCGAGGAGGAAATAATGGCTGATGCAATGCTAACTGATATCATCTACATTGACTTAGAGGAAGAGCCAGAACAGTTGAGTTATAAGATCAAAGAAGAAATGGTTGAAGCTCTGGACGATGAGTTTGACAATACTGGGGATCAGGATATGGGATTTGAATCCGAAGATGATGATTCTCCACCGCCACAAACAGCAGATCAGGGTACAGGTACTTCAGCTCCACAAGCACCAATAATTCTCGATGGTAAGATCAGAGATCCTATACTTTAGGCCAAACTTAGGTTGTATCAAGAAGTCATTGATGCTGAACCAAGGTATGTAGCTACGGGTGAAAGAGTGGCTATTTTAATTCCTTTTCAAGAAAGCCTAAGGAAAGACTTGCTCGTCAAGAATGTTCAAAGGATTAACTTAGAGAAAGTCTACGGGATAGAGGACTGGCCATCACGTGAGAAGATCGAGTTTCTGTATGTTATGGGCAATACAGACAGAGAAACGAGTGCTGTCAGATCAGACAATATGATAGTGAAAGTGCTGAAGGTTGATTCTCAAAAGTTGCTCAATGTCTTTTATCCTGAATTCACTGTCTTGAGATCTGATGGTTTTGAATGTGTGTTCTCCGAGGCTGACTTCAAGAGTCTGAAACTGGATGATATCCTAAGCCTTTACAATGCCCTTGCCACCCTCTCGGAGAAGAAAGTAGAACTGTCTGCCGCATATCAAAGTATCAAAAGATTCATGCGGAACATTCTAAAGTTCTCCTATCTTACTGACTTTCAGATGGCTCTTGAGTCTCACCAATCCAATGTAAATCTGAGAGGACCAAACCGAAGTATGCCTGATATCCAAGGTATCCCTGCCTACACCGTTCTGAAGAAACCAGATCTTGGAGTTGTCTACCTCAATCAAGACTCAAAGAAGAGATTTATGAGAGTCATTGAAGTAAACAAGTTCAGCGATGGTACATTCAAAATAATTATGATACACCTGGAAAGTAAGCTACGTCTGGATGAAAGTGGAGAGGTGAAGCTCAAAGATAAATAAAGAGATCTGATCAACCAAGTGATTGAAGCTATTACATACCGGAAGGAGTACCGACATGCATTATGAAGGTTCGAGATCATCTTCGGTATTCGGAAGAAATATGTGACCCCGGTAGACGTCTAAATCTTTTGCCTCTACTTTGGTACAAAGGGGAGATTGTTAGTGCACATTTATCTTGTACCAAGTGGAGGGGCTAGTTGTGACATTTTGGTAAACTTGTTATAGGTATATAATGTTTGCTTCTTTCCCTTTTGGGAATTAGGTCATCTATTACACACAATAGCCACACACACATTGTATTGCTTTGCATTCATCTTGTGAGTTTTTGGATCATCATTGGAATATAGAGATGGCTTCATTTGTTGTTTATATTGATTGATTACTTGTTCTGGGATTTGTAACATCCCAGGCCAACCGTACCAGATATTGTCCGCTTTGTCCACACACCTGGACTCACGGTTTTAAAACGCGTCTGATAGGGGAGGTATCAAGTCCCTTATAAGGCAACATTTGTTCCCCTCCCCAACTAATGTGGGATCTTACAATCCACCCCCCTTGGGAGCCCAGCGTCCTCGCTGGCACACCAGTCCGGTTCCCGGCTCTAATACCATTTGTAACATCCCAGGCCAACCGTACCAGATATTGTCCGCTTTGTCCACACACCTGGACTCACGGTTTTAATTAACGACGTTTATTTTTATTGTAATGGGATTTGTTAACTTATGGTTTGATTGTAACGAAATGCATTATTTTTAAAATTTTAAATTCATTGTAATTTTTGGGATCTGTAACATCTCAGGCCAACCGTACCAGATATTGTCCGCTTTGTCCACACACCCGGACTCACAGTTTTAAAACGCGTCTGATAGAGGAGGTATCAAGTCCCTTATAAGGCAACCTTTGTTCCCCTCCCCAACCAATGTGGGATCTTACAATCCACCCCCCTTGGGAGCCCAGCGTCCTCGCTGGCACACCAGTCCGGTTCCCATCTCTGATACCAACTGTAACATCCCAGGCCAACCGTACCAGATATTGTCCGCTTTGTCCACACACCCGGACTCACGGTTTTAAAACGCGTCTGATAGAGGAGGTATCAAGTCCCTTATAAGGCAACCTTTGTTCCCCTCCCCAACCAATGTGGGATCTTACAGGATCACACGGACCTTACCTTCTATCTCCTCTTTCAACTTTAATGCTTCTGATCTTCGAATTATCACAGTCTCATCTGCAGCCCCAACTTCAATAATTCTGTCCAAATCTTCAATGGAGGACTGCACTTTTTTCCTATCTTCCTCCAACTTATGTTTTTTTTCCTTCCACCAACTTTTAATTCTCACTTTGAGCATCTTTAATTTATTTTTGATATCAATCAATTTACAATCGTCTTGACTATATCTTCTTTCTCGCCATTCTTTCTCAACCAGCTCTTTAAAGTCATCCATTTGTAGCCAAGAGTTAAAGACCTTAAAAGGTTTGGGTCCGTAGTCAATAGCGGATCTTTAAGCAAAAGAAGGCAATGATCAGAATTGTCTCTTGGCAAAACAACACAACACAACACAACAAGAATTCGGCCATCCTTCTAGGAACTTCTCGAAAACAAAAATCCTATCAGTTATACTAAGGCCATCCGTATCCCTCACAGGCTCCGGCTCGGGCTCGCTTGCAGGCTTGAAGGGCTCCATCGGGTAGTGATACGGGGGCTCGGGCTTGGCATGCGGGCTTGAAAACCCGTTCAACCCGAGGGTTGTGTGAGAGGAGGGTGAGGGTGGGGTGGGGTTGCGGGTTCCTATATAGCATCGGGTACGGGTACGCCACTTTAGGACTTGAGGGTTTGAGGAGAGGGTTAGGAGAAAAGCTGGCGCTTGAGGGCTTCTACGGAGCGGTACTGATGGCGTAAGTTTGGAACCAAATTTGTTAGACCACGTAAATCTCCTACCGATGGAAGGAAATTCAGTGTTTTAAATTATTCTATAAACACAATTGTCCTTAAAAAGTGTTTTAAAATTATACTATAAACACGATTATCCTTAAAAGATGTTTTAATAAAGTGTCGTATTAGGTATTTTAATTAGCATTTTTGATAAGTGTTCTATGAGCTCATATATTTAGAGGACATTTGTGTTTATAGAACATTTTTTTAAATAGTACTCTCCTATAACATAGCTAATATAAGGTTTTACTTAAAAATGTTCTATAAAACCTGTTACGATGCCAAAAAGCATCATATAAACTTAGAGCATCCACACGCGTCTTGCAAGTGCTCTTGCAAGATGACATGGCATGCCATGTGTCTTGCAAGGTCTTGCAAGACTACCATGATCTTGCTAATTGTGCAAGGTCTTTCAACCAATATAATATATTAAACAAAATCATTTATTAATTTAATTAGTTTGTTTGTTTGTTTAAATATTAGTTATTATTAATTATTTATATTATTTATATTATAATTTATTAGTTTAGAAAGGAGTTTGGTCTTGCATGTGTGTGGAAGGTGTTATTGCAAAGCTGATATAACACTTGTGAAAGGAGTATGGTCTTGCAGGTGTGAGGATGGTCTTACTGTCATACCTTTAGATACGACCTTTTTATTTTTTGATCATAAACTTAAGTCCTATTGTTGAGGCACTCTATTAGAACACTTAAGTATTATTGGAAGCGTTGTTTTTTTTATCAGTTGTTATACTTTGTTGTGCTTTCGAAATAGGTATGTTTTTTATAGTCATCTTCCGTAACGATTCTATCCTTGACAAAAAGTCCCCAAACCAGATTGCGATGTCCTCAACTACTAGTCTTTTGTACGTTTATATGATTGTATAATATTCAAGTTAGGTGGCACATGCATTATCGGTCATCCCTTTCACCTTTCATTTATTTATTTATTTAATTTCTTCATTTTATGCATACAACTACACCTACTGTGTTTTACCTTAACTGCGGACCAACATATATATAATATACCAAGATATATATAAGGACTTAATTTGTAGTGGTATTTATTTGCACATATGATATATCAACCATGCACGATATATGCATGCTGTTCCTTGTATATTTACATATTAGATAATTTCGAAAAAGATGAAGACAAAAGTTGGTTTGAGGATCAAATCAGGGTTTAAATTTTGACGAAACCATTGAATTCCACAGATATGAAAAAGACAACACAAAGCTCTTGTCTTTCCATCTCTAAGACTAAAAAAGTTAATAGTCATAACATTTTATATTTATTTTTATTTAATTTTCAAACAAAAAGAATTAAAAATAACAATTATCTATTCTTTATAATATATAAATAATAATAAAAAAAATCATCCATTATAAACGTTTTGCTTGACGTAATTGATCATAAAAATGCTTAAGAATTACCCCTCGGTTTTAAAAGAATGTCCAAAAATTTATTTTAAATTTTACTAGAATAAATGTTTGTTTTTGATTTTACTCTTAATAATATTGAGATGAAGAAATTAGCTTTTGATCAGAATTGAATGAAAATGACGATTATAATAATTTAGGTACATGTTGATGTAGAAAGGAATCAAATACTAAACATGGTCTTCACACGTAAGTTTTGATTGAAAATAAATATATGTAAACTCGATTTTGGGAATCATAAGTCTATAGGGATTTTGAGTTGTAGGTTGTTTGTCATCGTGTCCGGCCCGTCATGAACATTCCGTGTATATCTTAGGACCACGTAACTCCTTATATTATCGGTTAATTTGCTAGTTTCTGGATCTGTGTATAACTAATAAATGTTTTAATTGGATTGGATTATCATAACAAGAAAAGTATGTTGAAGATTTTATATATTTTGCAGACAAAACTACATAAAAAGAAAGTAAAAGAGGACAAAATAGCGGTTGGTGACAATAGATGATTGTTTTATTTCATTTGGAACCAAGAAGATTGGTAAGTATAGCCTCCAACATTGACGGTATAGTAGTAGTGTTATTGTTTGTTTTATGTGGAAGGAAAGTAAACTAATTAATCAAATGAGTTTAAACTATTTGTATGCAAACGCATGCATGTAAAAACATATTTCAATATTGTCCTATATAGTGATATAATAATATATATATTATTTATACTATCTTAGAATATATTATAATATATTTGAGTTTTTTTTAACTTTTTTAAATCAAAAAAAAATTTAAAGGCAAGACATTTTATTATTAATCCAACCAAATGAGAGTTACAACCGGGCAAAGCCCAAACAACAACAAACACGACTAACGAAAAAGCACCTGACCAGATTAAGCCTCCACGGATTACCAACAGTAAGCTGGATTATTTTTTTCAATATTATAGTATTTCAATTCCTTTTTTATAAATAATAACAATGAAAGTTTGTAGAGTTTATTGAAAGCGTAAATGAACTAAAGAAATTTTGGAAACCATGCCTTGTTATTTTAATATCTAAATTATTTTAAATATAATTAATTTAGTAATTAAACAAGTTACATAAAAATAAATATTTTCCTCTGTAATTTAATACCCATATTAACATATACTTTTTCCAATTTTAACATTATTTTCAAAATTTTGATCACCAAGATGCTCATATGTGATAATATTCATATATACTAATATATTTATTTAATATATAATAAAACATTTAGCTGATGTTCCTACAAAATTTAAAGTTCATGTTTGCTACTAAATATTCCATGCATACATTAATCGGTGGTGGAACACAAACCTTTACATCTGTGAGGTCAAATCTAATATTGTATACAAATGTTAATGTATCAAAGAAATGTACGCGTCAAAATACAACTAAGTTTTATTTAGTTCCTATATTTAGTGTAACGAGATTTTTTTTATTAAATTGATAACCACCCTTTAACTCTCGCACTCTCAAACCATAAAATAATATTGAGAGGAATGGATGATAAAAACGAAACATGAATTAAGATTAGAAGTTCGAGTTTATTGCATTGCACGAATAGACTTCTAGTATATGTATACTAATTATCATATCCTAGTAGATTTTCACCGGTTTATTAACAAAGGCAAGCTAGATAAACCACGCAAATTTAATCAAAAAAGTCGTTCGTATTTGGTCTTTGAGATTTCATAAACACAAAATATTGATGCGATTTAATTTGATTGGAAAAATTGAAGTCCTTTCGTGAAACATTGCTTATGACTTAAAACTTTTTATCCTTATCCCAGCTTATATACAATAATAAGCTTCAAAATTCAGGTCGAATAATGTTTTATGAACAATCATATTTTGGTTTTTAACCATTACACGCTTAATAGTAAATACTGGAATTTGACTATAAGTTTGTGTGTTTATTTGCATCATCAAATATTTGAACACATTGTACGTTTTTTTCTAAACAAAAAAGAAGAATCCATGCAAATTAATTGCTAATTATATATTAATTACTCCGGAACTTGTAAAATATAAACTACAAATAGTCGTATAAGTTCAAAAGATTGGTAGTTAGCAAACATAGGTTGACCAGGACTTTGTAAATAATTAATGTAGCCAGAGCAGCCTCACTAGCTAGTTTAGTAGTTAGGGTAATAATATATAATAATATCTTTTAAAATTTAAAAACAAAACAAATTAAATCACCCAAAAATCTCCCTAGTATAAAATGGATCCTGCATTTGCCATATTTGATAAACCTACAAGCAGAGCAAAGAGCAAAGAGCAAAGATCAAAGCTTCTCTTAGAGGTATCTACTTGATCGTATCTTTGAGAACCACACTTCAAACTTCTTTATGCTTTCAAGTGAGTTCATGAATTAATGCAGACTAATAATCTCTTGTTTTGCAGGTTCTTTTCTTTGGCAACGTTACATTAAGATGGGAGCTGGTGGTCGGATGAATGATGCTACCACCCATAAAAATGTTCTCAAACGTGTTCCCACCGAAAAAACTCCTTTTGAGATTAGTGATCTCAAGAAAGCAATACCGCCACATTGCTTCAAGCGATCTCTTACAACCTCTTTCTACTACCTTTTCCGTGATATTTGCATATGCTATACTTTTTACCACCTCGGATCAAATTACATTCCCCTCCTCCCTAAACCCCTTGCTTACATAGCATGGCCAATTTATTGGTTCTGCCAAGGAAGTAGTTTTATGGGTATATGGAGCATAGGACACGATTTGGGCCATCATAGTTTTAGCGAATATCAATGGCTTGATGATGCACTTGGTTTCGTCGTCCACTCCACTTTCCTCACTCCATACTTCTCTTTCAAATACAGCCATCGTAGCCACCATGCTCACACCAATTCCATGGAATATGATGAGGTATGGATCCCTAAAAGGAAGGCCGATACCTTCTATTCTGAAGTGCTCAACAACCCACTCGGCAACTTGTTCATGACTTTCGTTCGGTTACTTCTCAGCTTTCCCATGTACTTCACCTTCAATATTCATGGAAGGCCATACAATGGGTTTGTAAGCCACTTTTACCCACAAAGTCCTATGTTCAATGACAGCGAGCGCAAACTAGTTTGGCTCTCTGATGCTGGAATGCTCGTAGCTTTCTATGCACTTTACAAGGTTGCAGCAACCACTGGTGCAACATGGTTGTTTTGCATCTACGGAGCTCCTTTATTGGTTATGAACGCTCATTTCATCTTTTTCACTTTTCTACATCATAGCCATCTTTCCCTTGCTCACTATGATTCAAGAGAGTGGGACTGGATAAGAGGTGCTCTATCCACGGTTGATAGAAACTACGGAATTCTAAACACTGTTTTCCATGATGTAACTTGTGCTCATGTGGTGCATCATTTGATTTCAACTATTCCGCATTACCATACAGTAGAGGCCACCAATGCCGTCAAACCCATCTTAGGTGACTACTACAAATATGATGATACACCGATTCTAAAGGCGTTCTGGAGAGAAACAAAGGAATGCATTTTTGTCGAACCAGATGAAGGTGCAGAGAATAGTGGTGTTTACTGGTTCCGTAGGTAGTTGCCTTGTGCAACTTTGAAATTTCTCTGTCGATTATAGCTAGCAACATTGCCATCATGTACGTATTATCTCCTTGTTAATGTGCATGTTTTGTTGCTATTATAATAAACGCCATTTGGAAGGCTTTGTGCCATGATTGATGATTGCATAGCTATATATAAAGTTCTTTTGATTTCTTCTGTTGGTTATTACCTTTTATTTGCTATTTTTCATATCGTACGGTCATGACAAGAAAGATTGGCCAAGATAACTAAAAAAGTCATGGACACGTGAAAGCTAGTGGGGGGCCGGGAATTGGTAAAGGGAAAGCGCCAAATCAAATAAATTTAACGGTGTGCTTACTAGCTAGGGGTGAGTATTGGAACCGGTACTCGCGCCTTCGGAACCGGAATCGCTCTGAAATTGTCGGTTCCGGAACCGGAATCGATGTGGTTGGTTCATGTTTCGGTTCCTAAAATCACTATTCTAAAAGGCTCGCCATGGTGCGTCGTGGCTTAAGCTTGTGGCTCACGGCACGTTATGCCTGTGGCACGCCATGGCCTAATGTGCGGTCTTTTATAACGCAATATTTGATTTTTTATTTACGTTTTTAATGTCTCATTTGCTAGTTTTTAATATATAACCTAATTTAACTTGATTATTGTCACTGACTCATCGATTAATAGTACAAAACTCATCTCGCACTTTTTTACACGGTGGGCTTTTACACGGTTCCAAAACCGTGTAAAAAACCCTTTTCTGTAGTAGTATTTATCGCCATAAGTCACGACTTGATAAACGTCATGGCATGCTGTGGCTCCTAAGGCTTGAGGCTTGGCCTCACCGCCACGCCTCATGCCATTTAGAACCTTGCCAAAATATGGAATCGATTACTGGTTCTCATTTTTTTTGGAACCGTTACCCGTCTGGTCCGGTTTCGGGACTAGGTACCCAGACCCGTTGGGTACCCAGAACAGGAACGATGGGTACCCGCTATTTAAAAAAAAATATTGATATATTTATTATATATAATGATGTGTTATTGGCTTGTTAGGTGTTTTATTCGTTTTAATCCAAATGTTTTATTTGTTAGGTGAACGTTATGTGTTATGTAAATCATTTTGTTAATGTCAAGACTCAATACACCGGAGTTTCTAATTTATTTATGTAATAATTACTTTTTATCTGATTATTTTTCACCATTTGTTGTGTTTATTTCTTTAAGTTGGTACTTTGTAGTTTGCAATAGACTTAAAATTACATTTTTATTGTATGAAATGTTAAAAAAACTTTAAAAGAAAATTGATAGCGGATACCCTGAACCGGAACAACAGTCGGTTCCGAGACCGGTTCCAAAATATAGAGAACCGATGTAAGCGATTCTGGTTCCTTCATTCTAGAAAACTGTCGGTTCTAGTACCATGAAATTTAGCCGGGTACCCGGTTATACTCACCCCTAGTACTTACAAGTATCAGAATTATTATTATTTGATGGAGATAATGGATCAAATGTTGTTTTCTGTTTTCAGTTAAATACTTATTCTGATTGCTAAGTTGTAATTAGTTAATATAGAACAAATTAAAATCAACAGTTAACAAATAACAATTATAAATTAACAATATATATAAATGGGGATACTCTAAAATCGAATTAGTTAAAATGAATGATTAAAGTCACCAAACAACTTAAAGAAATTCAAAACAACACTTTAAAATATTTCAATTTATGTCCACTAGTATAAAAATGGGTTTTTGCCACGGTTTTGAAAATAAAGTTAGTCACGGTTAGGTTTAGAACCGTGGCTAAAAGTCATAAATAAAGTTTAGTATTGGGTTAGCCACGACTTAACTCAGAAAATGTGACCATTACAAAAAATGTTCAAACATAATGTTATGGTTTACATAAAACAGTGACTAAATGGTTCTTTACTGCCACAATTTTTATTCCGTGGCAAGTAGTGACTAAAAACCGTGGCTATAGGCAGACATATAGTCATGGTTTTTGTCTAAACCATAGTTTTGTATTTTGATGGTTATTATCCGTGACCATAGACCAACATATGGCTACATAAAGAAAAGATTCTGTGACCAAAAGAAATAAATATATAGCCACAAAAATTTGTAAAACATGGCCGAAAGTCACGGTGTTAATACTCATGGTTTTTATTATTTTGTGTGACCAAAAGGTAACAATAATCACGGTTATAAATATGAAACGTAACTATATGTGATGATTTCGCCACATTTAGTATGCAATATGTGTAGCTATTAGTATGGTGAAAACCATGATTAAAATAATTTATTGTCACAAAAATCTGACCATTAGCCATGATTCTGATGAATCAATTGCGTGACTAATAAATAGTTATTGCCACGATTTTTAGTAGATCGCATGACTAAAAGATAACTAATAGCCATGCTTCTAGATTTAAGTGTAACTATATGTCTTGAATTGGTCACTGGTTTACAACTTAAGAACATCTTATAGTCACACCTTCTTGGCACCGGTAGAATAGTAGGTGTAATGGGCATCTCGTCTTCCGGTTCCGGATCTGGTGTATCAGCTTCATTATTACGGTTTCGGTTAAACATAGCTTGTATACTAGCCTGTAGTCTTCCCATTTCGGAGTCAAGTCATCCCTTGTAACAAATTCTGTACCTCGTCCCTGAACTCTGCCTCCGGTTCTGCCCCCGGTTCTACCCCCAGTTCTGCCTCCAGTTCTGCCTCCCCCACGTTCTCCTCCTCTTCCCCCGTTCCTATTGGTGGATTCGTACTATTCGGATTTCCTCCTCCTTCTCGATTCGTTCGTCTAGTACCACTTGCCATTATGTAAATTCAAACAAGATTAATAACAAGGTACACAATTACACTGGCCAGGTGTAATATGAAATTACCTTACATGATGTTCCTTCTACCTTTTATATTTAGCATCCCAAGGTTCTAAAAAAATAAGGACATCCTACTTCACATGCAGTTTAAGTCTAGGTACAGATACAAATACCTAAATCTCTTAAACTAGGTCTCTGATACCATCTGTAACATCCCGGTTCCCAAAATACAACAAATAACATATAATTCATAACGTCGTTCGATAACAAAGATACATTATATAACAACTACGGTCCCTTAGTCTTTACAATCCAAAATAAGGTATTCCATTACAACTTTTCCCTAATTAAATACATCATATCTAATAACAAGATTATAAACGCAAAACACATCATAATCTTCAACATATAAGTCTTCCCAAAAAGCTAGCCACCGAATACTCTATTCACTTGTTCTTACCCGATCCACGACCTGGAATACATATTTTAAAACAAAATGAGGGTTAGACCTAATGGTCTAAGTGAGAAAATCCCTGTTAGTTTGAAACCGTTTGTACAAACACCATATACATATCACAAGTATAAATACCAAATAGGACTCATGCATTGTGTACCTTCCTTTCTCATTCTCATGGCCATATTAGTTGGTTGCAAGCCAACTAATAAATTAACTCCGCCGTACGACAATTACGGCCAACACCGTTGTACGAATATTACAGCCAACACCACCGGTCCTAAGCCCGACCAACACACTTTCATATAATGTAACACTCATGTAAATATAATATACATCTCCACATATTATATTTCCAACATAAGCACATAATCTATCACATATCCAATACACACATATATGTATTCCAGTTTAAAAACATTTTGAAGTAGAACTCACCTGTTTGCTTATCAAAACCCTTTCCAGTCTTTCCACAAGATTCAGCTTTCACTCCAAATTCACAGTATCTGAAAAAGATAAATACAAGTACTTCTTTACCAAAAAGAACACATAAGACTTACCAAAACTAAGAACTTTAGATAATCCTATCTAATTCTTATCCTCCATTTTTCCCCCAAACCCGAACATAAGACAAGCCAACAGTATAATCAATCCTCATTCATTCCCTATCCAATAGTTAATAAAATACAGGTTACTGGATACTCAAAAGCATCTAAACTCTCAAAAATAACCAAATCAGCTAAAGTATCCGGACATCTCAAACTATCCGGACAACATGACTTTTCCGGATAACACACCTTTTCCGGACAGCACAACTTTTCCGGATAACACAAACAATCCGGTTAGCACCCGGACACCAAAGTAATCCGGACACTATCCGGTAACTTGTTTTAACCGAAAACTTATGGAAAAGAGAGACTTACCTGGATACAAGATCGTCCGGACACCTGTAAGAATAAACTACCGGACACCATCAATAAAACTACCCGGACACATTCAACCTATCCGGATACCTCTGTCGGTTTGTCTATTTTCAACCCAGAATTCGACTGAAATCATCCCCAGTCCAGATGTGATAATTCTAATCCGATAGATACCTCCTAATAGCAATTACACACATAAATTGTAAAGGAAACATACCCGAAAACACTTCCAAGTACCCAAATGATGTCTTAACCTAGCTTTCTCTTCTTTTCTCCTTTTTGCTCCCAAAACACACACACGCACAAATTTTCTGGATATTTTTGCTTTTTGAAATATCTGAGATGCTAAAGGGTAATATCCATCCATATTAACCATTTTGGTCCTTGAGCTTATCACTAAAGATCAACACACCCTAAACTTATAAATTAATCCAAATTTACCCTAAACATTAGTTATAAAGTTAAATAAATTTAACGAAACTAACATTTAACTAACGAACTTACCCGGGGTATTACATTAAAGAATCTACAAAAAAAAATATAAGCAGATCGAAGCCTTTCAACGAAACTCGCTCCAAGTTTTCAACATAAATCGACGATTTCGTCAGGTTTGTGGAGGCATCATTGTTTCTAGCTTCGATTACAAAGAAACACAGATTTTAACAACAGATCTGAACAGATATGTATATTGAAAATACAGATCTGACCAGACAACCAACATATAGGTATATGAAACATGCAGATCTTAACAATAAGAAGAATACAGATCTGAACAGATATGTATATTGAAAATACAGATCTGAACAGATATGTATATTGAAAATACAGATCTGAACAGATTATTCGGACTTAAGAAGAAGAACAGATGAGAGATCGAGCCTTAAGCTCTGATACCATATAGAAAATTATAACACTAGAATATTGAACAAGATCTTACACTTTGCAAATAAGAGTAATCTACAAAATGAAGAACAATAAACCCTAAAACTATCTCTGGTATGATATTAGAGAAAGAATTGAGAGAGCAAATATTGAAAGATAAAATGTCCGAATGCATTAAAATGAAGAGCATTACACATTAAATACTCCAGCTTTACTTTTACACTTTAACCCCTCCAGATAATACGATATAGCCCTTGCACTTTCATTCCTTACTCCGCTACCCTCTATCTTTGGTACAATGTGAGGCACAGTCCTAACCTTTCAGTATGTTCACCACATCAGCCCATCAACTATGTTTAATCCTTTCATATAACACCCTGAAATATAAACCATTTTAAGTTAGCTAACTTAAAATAGAGAACGCTAAAAATGAAAAAGTTCAGAAGCCCTTGTAACTGTGATAGAAAGATAAAAGGGCATAGATGTAGACACGATAAAAGATCGGGGGAGGTTGTGGGTTCGGCTATGGAAATTCCTAGATCAGGTCAGTCATCCTCGGACTCAGAACCTATGATCCGGCGTTCAATTAGTCGGTTACGAAGACTGGGTTGCGAGACTGAAGGGGGGCGTGAGATGTCAGAAGAATCCAATTTAAGCGGTAATCTTTCGGAAGAAATCGGGAATGTAGTGAATATAGGGTTGGCTATCGGATTCGAGGTAGACAAAAGGGTTGATTTGATTAAAGATCTACTGAGAGATAATGGTGACCCGACTCATATATGTTAAAAATTCTCTCGTGGAATCTCAATGGAATGGGGAAGGAGGTGAAAAGGTGTTGGGCAAAAAAAGCAGTTTCTGAAAAGAAAGTCAGCTTCTTGTGCATACAGGAAACAAAATCGATTATTACGCAGCAATGGCAAGTAAATGCGATATGGGGAGGAAAGAATCCAGAGTTTGCCTCGCTGGACGCTAATGGTAATTCGGCCGGAATACTTACGGTTTGGAACCCAAATCTCTTTGATTTAGCCGGAGTAGTTAAAGATTCGGGTTTTGTGGCGGTATATGGCGAATGGAAAGCGAACAAATCGAAATGTGGGGTGATCAATGTGTATGCGCCTCAAGGTGGAAGATGCAAGCAAATTCTTTGGGAGAACTTCTCGGCTGTGGTGCGTGGGGAATCGAACACCGCATGGGTGATCTGTGGCGACTTCAATGAAGTTCGATCGGCGGAGGAAAGGAAAGGATCTTCTTTTGACCCTTCAGGTGCGCATCTTTTTAACACTTTTATTAACTCTCTGGGGCTGACTGATATTAATCTAGGCGGAAGAAAGTTTACATGGATGAAGGCGGATGGATCCAAGCTTAGTAAGTTGGACCGTTTCCTGGTTAATGATCGATTCCTAGATCTTTGGCCAAAGACGAACTCAATAGCCCTTCCTAGACTTCACTCAGACCACTGCCCAATTTTTATGGACACTGTATGCCCGGACTTTGGCCCAATCCCATTTAAATTCTTTAATTCGTGGCTATCTGATCCGGAGCTAGAAAAGGTGGTCAATAGCAAGTGGGCCAATTCTGGGAGAGATTTGCAGGTTTTCTCGAAGATCGAGAGGTTGTCCAGACTACTTAGAAAATTAAAAGTCGGGATCAAGGACTGGAGAAGTAACTTGAGAAAAGATAAGGATAAAGAGACGGAGATCCTCAAGCAAAGAATTCTGGCAATAGACACTATGGCAGAGGTTTTAGATCTGGATGAGACAACGAGTAAAGAAAGGTTGGATTTGCTACTGAAAGTGAGGGAGTTGGAAGCTGCCAAAATCTCGGATTTGAAACAAAAGGCAAAGTCCAAATGGACTTTAGAAGGTGATGAGAATACACAATTCTTCCATGGGATTATCAACCAAAAGCTTAAGAACTCAAGAATCCACGGCCTCAACATAAATGGATTATGGGTTTCTGACCCAGACAAGATCAAAGAGGAAGTCTTTAACTTCTTCAGAAGAAAGTTCAAAGAGGATAACCCGATTAGACCAAAGTTGCGTAGTAGGTTTATTAAGAGGATCTCGGCAGATCAAAGGGTGCTCCTTGAGGCTTCCTTCGAATTTGGGGAAGTAAAGGAGGCGGTATGGAGTTGTGGGAACAATAAAGCTCCGGGTCCGGATGGTTTCTCTTTCGAGTTCATCAAGAAATTTTGGGACAAGATTGGTGTAGACATCTTTGAAGCAGTCAAATTCTTTGAAGCAGTCAAATTCTTTGAAGCAAACCCGATGATCAACCCAGGTAGCAACACTTCCTTCATATCACTAATCCCCAAGGTAAATGACCCTCTTTCGCTTTCGGAATACCGTCCAATAAATCTTATTGGGTGTGTGTCCAAAATCATATCCAAAGTTCTGGCGGGTAGGCTCAAAGGTGTTATGGGGCCGGTGGTGAGCAACGTCCAAACGGCTTTTATAAAAGGTCGGAGTATCTTAGATGGGCCACTGATTGTTACTGAAACTATAAACTGGGCCAAAAAAGCTAGAAAAAAAAATACTTATTTTTAAAGTGGACTTTGAAAAAGCCTTTGACTCAATCAATTGGGACTACCTAGATGATATCCTTGATCAAATGGGATTTGGAGAGACTTGGAGAGCGTGGATTAGGGGGTGTATCTCAACGGCTAGAGTTTCGGTTCTAGTCAAGGGGTCCCCCTCGATGGAGTTCCGTATGGAGAAAGGGGTGAGGCAAGGGGATCCGTTAGATCCCTTTCTCTTCATCCTTGTCGTGGAAGGATTAAATGTGGCAATGAAGGAAGCTCAAATGAAAGGGATCTTTAGAGGGGTACAGTTTGACAATGTGGATGAAGATATCTCCATCCTTCAGTATGCGGATGATGCCATTTTCATGGGAGAGTGGTCACGGAGTAACGCGGTCAATCTAGTACGGATCCTTAAATGCTTCCAAATATGTTCGGGGTTAAAGGTCAATATGATTAAAAGTAAAGTTATGGGTGTGCGAGTAAGTAATGAAGAGGTTAAAAGGATGGCTCGTTGGTTAAATTGTAAGGAGGGCTCGATACCGTTCAATTACTTGGGCATGCCGGTGGGGGGAAAGATGTCCAAAATGTCTAGTTGGAAACCAATAATCGAGAAATTTAAAAACCGGCTCTCGGATTGGAAGGCTAGAAACATGTCAGTCGGGGGTAGGTTATGTCTATGTAAGTCAGTGTTGGGAAGCTTGGGGACTTACTACTTCTCGTTGTTCAAGGCCCCAAAGAAGGTAATTAGTATGCTAGAGAGTATACGATGCCGTTTTTTCTGGGGGGCAATGAAGAAAAAAGGAAAATAAGATGGGTTGCTTGGGACGATGTGTTAAACAGCAAAAAAAAACGGTGGGTTGGGCGTAGGCAGCTTAAAAGCTCTCAATATGGCAATGTTGGGAAAATGGTGGTGGCGATTTAGAACGGATACGGAAGCGATATGGAGGGGAATTGTCACAAGCCGTCATGGTAGTACGGGAGGGCTGTTGTACAGGAACGGGAATAGAGATAAATGTGGCATATGGAGATCGATTGCAGGACTGCAAAAGGACCTGGAGGAATGGGGAATAAACCTCGGTAACTTATTTCAATGGGACTCGTCGAGCAATCGCTGGAAATGGACATTGGATGAGGAAGGAGGTTACTCAGTGGCTACTCTTAGAAGATTGGTGGACAGTAAGCTACTCCCGGAGGCGGCTATGTCTACCTACTGGTCCAAATGGGTTCCCGGAAAGATCAATGTGCACTTATGGAGAGTTCTTCGGGACAGGTTGGCTACGAAAGACAATTTGATCAAAAGGGGCATTCAAATCGACTCAAGGGATTGCCCGTGTTGTGTGTCGCAACCGGAGGACTCTAATCATCTGTTTGTGGGATGCTCTACAGCCCGGGAGGTGGGAGCGCATCTTCATCAATGGTGGAATGACTGGCCTACAAATGTGGACTCGGTGCAGGAGCTCTGGACTACCGTGCAACAAGTAAATGCAAAGAGGCTCACAAAAGAGGTGGCAGAGGTGATTGGTATGACGTATTTCTGGGTCATGTGGAATCAAAGGAACGAGAAGGTGTACAAGAGTAAGTTGAAGAGCGGTAAGGAGATTGCTAATTTAATTCAATATTTCACTTTTTACTGGATCAAAGTTAGATCAAAGTTTGGTAGTAGTCTTTGTTGGGACGATTGGGTGAGCTCCCCGTTGGTCGCTGTGAATAATTGTACTTCTCTAGCTACTCGCTAGTTTTGGCTTAATAAGATTGACTTTTTGCTGTCAAAAAAAAGTTAGCTAACTGTTAACTACCAAACGTCAAGA
Source organism: Saussurea involucrata (assembly GCA_033807775.1). Taxonomy (NCBI): domain Eukaryota; kingdom Viridiplantae; phylum Streptophyta; class Magnoliopsida; order Asterales; family Asteraceae; genus Saussurea; species Saussurea involucrata. The sequence continues at coordinate 27,476,012 of CM066315.1, read as the reverse complement.
TTGTTAAGTTTACCATCATCACATCTTTTAACACTTTTGTACGTTTATATGATTGTATAATATTCAAGTTAGGTGGCACATTATCGGTCATCCCTTTCACCTTTCATTTATTTATTTACTTTCTTCATTTTATGCATACAACTACATGACCTACTTTGTTTTACCTTAACTGCGGACCAACATATATATAATATACCAGATATACAAGGACTTTGTAGACTGTAGTGGTATTTGCACATATGATATATCAACCACGATACATGCATGCTATTCCTTAATTGTATATTTACATATTAGATGATTTTGTAAAAGATGAAGACAAAATTAAGTTGGTTTGAGGATCAAATCAGTGTTTAAATTTTGATGAAACCATTGAATTCCACGGATATGAAAAAGACAACACAAAGCTCTTGTCTTTCCATCTCTAAAACTAAAAAAGTTAATCGTCAAAACAGATATATAGTATATTTAATTATTTTTATTTATTTTTCAAACAAAAAGAATAAAAAATAACAATGATCTATTCTTTATAATATATAAATAATTACAAAATTTCATCCATTATAAACGTTTTGCTTGACGTAAGTGATCATAAAAATGCTTAAGAATTATATACCCCATCGGTTTTAAAAGAATGTCCAAAATTTTATTTTAAATTTTACTAGAATAAATGTTTATTTCCGATTCTACTCTTAATAATATTGAGATGAAGAAATTAGTTACAGTTAATTTTAATTAGTCAACATTAGAATGAAAATGACGATTATAATAATATACCCCCTCGGTTTTAAAAGAATGTCCAAAATTTTATTTTAAATTTTACTAGAATAAATGTTTATTTCCAATTCTACTCTTAATAATATTGAGATGAAGAAATTAGTTACAATTAATTTTAATTAGTCAACATTTGAATGAAAATGATGATATAATAATATACCCCCTCGGTTTTAAATGAATGTCCAAAATTTTATTTTAAATTTTAATTACTAGAATAAATGTTTATTTCCATATCTACTCTTAATAATATTGAGATGAAGAAATTAGTTACAGTTAATTTTAATTAGTCAACATTTGAATGAAAATGACGATTATAATAATATACCCCCTCGGTTTTAAAAGAATGTTCAAAATTTTATTTTAAATTTTACTTGAATAAATGTTTATTTCCAATTCTACTCTTAATAATATTGAGATGAAGAAATTAGTTAGAGATAATTTTAATTAGTCAACATTTGAATGAAAATGACGATTATAATAATTTAGGTACATGTTGATGTAGAAAGGAATCAAATACTAAACATGGTCTTCACATGTAAGTTTTGATTGAAAATAAATATATGTAAACTCGATTTTGGGAATCATAAGTCTATAGGGATTTTGAGTTGTAGGTTGTTTGTCATCGTGTCCGGCCCGTCATGAACATTTCGTGTGTATCTTAGGACCACGTAACTCCTTATGAATAAAGAGAGTTATGATATTTCAACCTATTTTAACTTTCCTTTCTCCGATCGGTTAATTTGCTAGTTTATGGATCTGTTCAACATCAAGTATAACTAATAAATGTTTTAATTGGATTGGATTATCATAAAAAGAAAAGTATGATGAAGATTTTATATATTTTGCAGACAAAACTACATAGAAAGAAAGTAAAAGAGGACCAATCAGAGGACTGGAAAACAATTGGCATCTCTTTATTGACTGGCCGGTCTCCATCAAGGTCTGGAAAGAAGCGAAACTTTGGGACCATATCAATATGACAGCGGACCAATCAGAGGACTTCCGCAGCTTCCTCGCTTCCTTGTTTGCTAACGCCACCCCACCCGAGATTAACAACTTCTTGATGTTCCTATGGAGCATTTGGAACCATCGCAACGAAGCTTGGATTAATGGGGCGATGAAATTACCTGCTTCTGTTATAAGTCACGCGTTCACTGTACTCGCGAATTGGAGCATAGCAAATTCCTTGCGACTCCATCCTATTGCCACCACGGTAATCCCGAGTTGTGTTTCTTGGCACGCCCCCCCCCCCCCCCGGTGGGATTCCTAAAGTGCAATGTGGACGCTGCTACTTTTAACGAAGCCAACCTGTGGGGATCGGGATCAATTCTTCGAGACGCTGAGGGATCTTTCGTTGCTGCCCAGACCTCTATTGACCACGGGATTCCACCTGTTAAAGAATGTGAGGCAATGGCCCTTTTGAACTCTATCGCTTGGGTGTTACAATTGGGTTATCATCACGTTATCTTCGAATGCGACGCTAAAATGGTAGTTGATGCCGTTCACTCTAGCCATGAGGATCTTTCTGAATATGGTACTATCATCGCTATATGCAGATCCCATTTCCTTCAACACAACGGTTTCGCCTTAAACCATGTTAAGAGACAGTCTAACGAGACTGCTCACTCTCTTGCTCGAAACGCTCGAAACTTTCCTACTCGCAACACCTTGTTTTACATTCCCAGTTTTTTACGCGAGTCTGTAAACTCTAGATGTGATCTCCTTCATTAATGAAATATCTCTTGGTTTTAAAAAAAAAAAAGTAAAAGAGGACAAAATAGCGGTTGGTGACAATGTATTTCAATAGATGTATTATTTTGGGGGGTGCTAATTACACCCAAAATTACTAAATGCACCCAAAAAAGTAGGGGTGTTGATTGCATTTAATTCCGAACCAATCATTATTTGATTTAAATATATAATATAAAAATATATATTATTTATTTGTTTTATATAATAATTATTTATTTATTTGTTTTATATAATATATATATATATTATTTATTTGTTTTATATAATATATATATATTATATATTTATTTGTTTTATATAATATATATTATTTATTTGTTTTATATAATATATATATTAGAAATATAGAAATATATATATTATTATTCTTTTTGTTTATATATAGGGGTGTCAATTTTATACCGAGACAAACCAATCAATTTCCATACCAATTGTACCAATTTCGTAACGAAATGCATACCATATGTACCAAAAAGATAATTTTTGAAGTTAAAAGATCAGTTTCGTAATTTTTGACATACCTTAGGGACCAAAACTGTAATTTACTCTTTACTCTAATATCAATAAAAATGTGGTACAAATAGTAGGGAACGGGTATCCTTCTGCCATATCTAAGTTCACATAATGGTTATCATTAACGTACCCAATGAGAATACGTTCAAGATTGGGCTTATTTCGAACGTATCGAAGAGACGATTATAATGGTGTAACTTGTTAAAATTAAAACATATTTTTTAACGTATTACAGTTAATAAACGATTATATGTGTTAAATGTAAAATTTAAATTATGAAAGTAAAAAGTATAAATTAAAGTAAGTAAATAAGTATAGGGGTTGAAAGTGTAACATTTCAATTTTTACGACAAAATTGTGATTTTGATTTGATATTTACACTTTCACCCCTATACTTATTACTTACTTTACTTTATACCTTTTACTTTCATAATTTAAATTTTACATTTAACACATATAATCGTTTATTAACTAAAATACGTTAAAAAATACGTTTTAATTTTAACAAGTTACACCATTATAATCGTCTATTTGATACGATTGTAATGAGTCAAATATTGAATTTTTTTTTGATTTATATATTTTAATATATATCATTTACACTACATAAAAAATATTTTTTATATTTAAAATATATAAATCAAAAAAATTCAATATTTGGCTCATTTCGAATTATTTTAGTTATTCGTGTTACAGTTATTCGTGTGCTGCTGCATGGGCTACCTTGTATACAGATCGAATACAGAAGTACACTCGTCTTTTACGTGTTAATTGTACTACAGATAATGTTATTTTAGAATAAGTAAAAATGTAATAAACATTATGTTATGCTTTATTTATATGTAAAATCTCAATGTTTGTTTTTTTTCCTAATTATTTTAGTTTATGTATGTTGATATGATAAGGATGTAACATAAAAATGAAAGAAGAAGAGATAAAGTAAATTAAATAACTAATTATAATGGTATAAAATGTAATTTAAAAATAAAAAATAATTTTATTTTTAATTATCATGTTGAACGTTGGAGGTTTTAAAACTTTTAAACTTGTACACGATTTATTAAGATTTATACTTCTTAAATATTCAAGAATAAACGTAAATAAAATTATTTTTAAAGGAGTATATTAGATAAATATAGATAAGAACGTAATTTCTAATATATATATATATATATAACAAAATAATATATATATATATATATATTTAAATAAAAAGAATAACAATATATATACATATAAAACAAATAAATAATATATATCAAACAATATATATATATTATTATATATATATATATATATATATATTTAAATCAAAAATGTTATATTATATATATATATATATTTAAATCAAAAATGATTGGGCACGGAATAAAAGGGTGTCAACTCACCTTTTTTGGTGCATTTAGCAAATCAATGGGTGCATTTAGCAAATCAATGGTCCGAGACACACTTTTTGGGTGCATTTAGCAAATCAACTCACCCCATTATTTTTTCGGAACCAAGAAGATTGGTAAGTATAGCCTCCAACATTGACGGTAGTAGTGTTATTGTTTGTTTTATGTGGAAGGAAAGTAAACTAATTAATCAAATGAGTTTAAACTATTTGTATGCAAACGCATGCATGTAAAAACATATTTCAATATTGTCCTATATAGTGATATAATAATATATATATTATTTATACTATCTTAGAATATATTATAATATATATACCAAGATGCTCATATGTGATAATATTCATATATACTAATATATTTATTTAATATATAATAAAACATTTAGCTGATGTTCCTACAAAATTTAAAGTTCAAGTTTGCTACTAAATATTCCATGCATACATTAATCGGTGGTGGAACACAAACCTTTACATCTGTGAGGTCAAATCTAATATTGTATACAAATGTTAATGTATCAAAGAAATGTACGCGTCAAAATACAACTAAGTTTTATTTAGTTCCTATATTTAGTGTAACGAGATTTTTTTTATTAAATTGATAACCACCCTTTAACTCTCGCACTCTCAAAACCATAAAATAATATTGAGAGGAATGGATGATAAAAACGAAACATGAATTAAGATTAGAAGTTCGAGTTTATTGCATTGCACGAATAGACTTCTAGTATATGTATACTAATTATCATATCCTAGTAGATTTTCACCGGTTTATTAACAAAGGCAAGCTAGATAAACCACGCAAGTTTAATCAAAAAAGTCGTTCGTATTTGGTCTTTGAGATTTCATAAACACAAAATATTGATGCGATTTAATTTGATTGGAAAAATTGAAGTCCTTTCGTGAAACATTGCTTATGACTTAAAACTTTTTATCCTTATCCCAGCTTATATACAATAATAAGCTTCAAAATTCAGGTCGAATAATGTTTTATGAACAATCATATTTTGGTTTTTAACCATTACACGCTTAATAGTAAATACTGGAATTTGACTATAAGTTTGTGTGTTTATTTGCATCATCAAATATTTGAACACATTGTACGTTTTTTTCTAAACAAAAAAGAAGAATCCATGCAAATTAATTGCTAATTATATATTAATTACTCCGGAACTTGTAAAATATAAACTACAAATAGTCGTATAAGTTCAAAAGATTGGTAGTTAGCAAACATAGGTTGACCAGGACTTTGTAAATAATTAATGTAGCCAGAGCAGCCTCACTAGCTAGTTTAGTAGTTAGGGTAATAATATATAATAATATCTTTTAAAATTTAAAAACAAAACAAATTAAATCACCCAAAAATCTCCCTAGTATAAAATGGATCCTGCATTTGCCATATTTGATAAACCTACAAGCAGAGCAAAGAGCAAAGAGCAAAGATCAAAGCTTCTCTTAGAGGTATCTACTTGATCGTATCTTTGAGAACCACACTTCAAACTTCTTTATGCTTTCAAGTGAGTTCATGAATTAATGCAGACTAATAATCTCTTGTTTTGCAGGTTCTTTTCTTTGGCAACGTTACATTAAGATGGGAGCTGGTGGTCGGATGAATGATGCTACCACCCATAAAAATGTTCTCAAACGTGTTCCCACCGAAAAAACTCCTTTTGAGATTAGTGATCTCAAGAAAGCAATACCGCCACATTGCTTCAAGCGATCTCTTACAACCTCTTTCTACTACCTTTTCCGTGATATTTGCATATGCTATACTTTTTACCACCTCGGATCAAATTACATTCCCCTCCTCCCTAAACCCCTTGCTTACATAGCATGGCCAATTTATTGGTTCTGCCAAGGAAGTAGTTTTATGGGTATATGGAGCATAGGACACGATTTGGGCCATCATAGTTTTAGCGAATATCAATGGCTTGATGATGCACTTGGTTTCGTCGTCCACTCCACTTTCCTCACTCCATACTTCTCTTTCAAATACAGCCATCGTAGCCACCATGCTCACACCAATTCCATGGAATATGATGAGGTATGGATCCCTAAAAGGAAGGCCGATACCTTCTATTCTGAAGTGCTCAACAACCCACTCGGCAACTTGTTCATGACTTTCGTTCGGTTACTTCTCAGCTTTCCCATGTACTTCACCTTCAATATTCATGGAAGGCCATACAATGGGTTTGTAAGCCACTTTTACCCACAAAGTCCTATGTTCAATGACAGCGAGCGCAAACTAGTTTGGCTCTCTGATGCTGGAATGCTCGTAGCTTTCTATGCACTTTACAAGGTTGCAGCAACCACTGGTGCAACATGGTTGTTTTGCATCTACGGAGCTCCTTTATTGGTTATGAACGCTCATTTCATCTTTTTCACTTTTCTACATCATAGCCATCTTTCCCTTGCTCACTATGATTCAAGAGAGTGGGACTGGATAAGAGGTGCTCTATCCACGGTTGATAGAAACTACGGAATTCTAAACACTGTTTTCCATGATGTAACTTGTGCTCATGTGGTGCATCATTTGATTTCAACTATTCCGCATTACCATACAGTAGAGGCCACCAATGCCGTCAAACCCATCTTAGGTGACTACTACAAATATGATGATACACCGATTCTAAAGGCGTTCTGGAGAGAAACAAAGGAATGCATTTTTGTCGAACCAGATGAAGGTGCAGAGAATAGTGGTGTTTACTGGTTCCGTAGGTAGTTGCCTTGTGCAACTTTGAAATTTCTCTGTCGATTATAGCTAGCAACATTGCCATCATGTACGTATTATCTCCTTGTTAATGTGCATGTTTTGTTGCTATTATAATAAACGCCATTTGGAAGGCTTTGTGCCATGATTGATGATTGCATAGCTATATATAAAGTTCTTTTGATTTCTTCTGTTGGTTATTACCTTTTATTTGCTATTTTTCATATCGTACGGTCATGACAAGAAAGATTGGCCAAGATAACTAAAAAAGTCATGGACACGTGAAAGCTAGTGGGGGGCCGGGAATTGGTAAAGGGAAAGCGCCAAATCAAATAAATTTAACGGTGTGCTTACTAGCTAGGGGTGAGTATTGGAACCGGTACTCGCGCCTTCGGAACCGGAATCGCTCTGAAATTGTCGGTTCCGGAACCGGAATCGATGTGGTTGGTTCATGTTTCGGTTCCTAAAATCACTATTCTAAAAGGCTCGCCATGGTGCGTCGTGGCTTAAGCTTGTGGCTCACGGCACGTTATGCCTGTGGCACGCCATGGCCTAATGTGCGGTCTTTTATAACGCAATATTTGATTTTTTATTTACGTTTTTAATGTCTCATTTGCTAGTTTTTAATATATAACCTAATTTAACTTGATTATTGTCACTGACTCATCGATTAATAGTACAAAACTCATCTCGCACTTTTTTACACGGTGGGCTTTTACACGGTTCCAAAACCGTGTAAAAAACCCTTTTCTGTAGTAGTATTTATCGCCATAAGTCACGACTTGATAAACGTCATGGCATGCTGTGGCTCCTAAGGCTTGAGGCTTGGCCTCACCGCCACGCCTCATGCCATTTAGAACCTTGCCAAAATATGGAATCGATTACTGGTTCTCATTTTTTTTGGAACCGTTACCCGTCTGGTCCGGTTTCGGGACTAGGTACCCAGACCCGTTGGGTACCCAGAACAGGAACGATGGGTACCCGCTATTTAAAAAAAAATATTGATATATTTATTATATATAATGATGTGTTATTGGCTTGTTAGGTGTTTTATTCGTTTTAATCCAAATGTTTTATTTGTTAGGTGAACGTTATGTGTTATGTAAATCATTTTGTTAATGTCAAGACTCAATACACCGGAGTTTCTAATTTATTTATGTAATAATTACTTTTTATCTGATTATTTTTCACCATTTGTTGTGTTTATTTCTTTAAGTTGGTACTTTGTAGTTTGCAATAGACTTAAAATTACATTTTTATTGTATGAAATGTTAAAAAAACTTTAAAAGAAAATTGATAGCGGATACCCTGAACCGGAACAACAGTCGGTTCCGAGACCGGTTCCAAAATATAGAGAACCGATGTAAGCGATTCTGGTTCCTTCATTCTAGAAAACTGTCGGTTCTAGTACCATGAAATTTAGCCGGGTACCCGGTTATACTCACCCCTAGTACTTACAAGTATCAGAATTATTATTATTTGATGGAGATAATGGATCAAATGTTGTTTTCTGTTTTCAGTTAAATACTTATTCTGATTGCTAAGTTGTAATTAGTTAATATAGAACAAATTAAAATCAACAGTTAACAAATAACAATTATAAATTAACAATATATATAAATGGGGATACTCTAAAATCGAATTAGTTAAAATGAATGATTAAAGTCACCAAACAACTTAAAGAAATTCAAAACAACACTTTAAAATATTTCAATTTATGTCCACTAGTATAAAAATGGGTTTTTGCCACGGTTTTGAAAATAAAGTTAGTCACGGTTAGGTTTAGAACCGTGGCTAAAAGTCATAAATAAAGTTTAGTATTGGGTTAGCCACGACTTAACTCAGAAAATGTGACCATTACAAAAAATGTTCAAACATAATGTTATGGTTTACATAAAACAGTGACTAAATGGTTCTTTACTGCCACAATTTTTATTCCGTGGCAAGTAGTGACTAAAAACCGTGGCTATAGGCAGACATATAGTCATGGTTTTTGTCTAAACCATAGTTTTGTATTTTGATGGTTATTATCCGTGACCATAGACCAACATATGGCTACATAAAGAAAAGATTCTGTGACCAAAAGAAATAAATATATAGCCACAAAAATTTGTAAAACATGGCCGAAAGTCACGGTGTTAATACTCATGGTTTTTATTATTTTGTGTGACCAAAAGGTAACAATAATCACGGTTATAAATATGAAACGTAACTATATGTGATGATTTCGCCACATTTAGTATGCAATATGTGTAGCTATTAGTATGGTGAAAACCATGATTAAAATAATTTATTGTCACAAAAATCTGACCATTAGCCATGATTCTGATGAATCAATTGCGTGACTAATAAATAGTTATTGCCACGATTTTTAGTAGATCGCATGACTAAAAGATAACTAATAGCCATGCTTCTAGATTTAAGTGTAACTATATGTCTTGAATTGGTCACTGGTTTACAACTTAAGAACATCTTATAGTCACACCTTCTTGGCACCGGTAGAATAGTAGGTGTAATGGGCATCTCGTCTTCCGGTTCCGGATCTGGTGTATCAGCTTCATTATTACGGTTTCGGTTAAACATAGCTTGTATACTAGCCTGTAGTCTTCCCATTTCGGAGTCAAGTCATCCCTTGTAACAAATTCTGTACCTCGTCCCTGAACTCTGCCTCCGGTTCTGCCCCCGGTTCTACCCCCAGTTCTGCCTCCAGTTCTGCCTCCCCCACGTTCTCCTCCTCTTCCCCCGTTCCTATTGGTGGATTCGTACTATTCGGATTTCCTCCTCCTTCTCGATTCGTTCGTCTAGTACCACTTGCCATTATGTAAATTCAAACAAGATTAATAACAAGGTACACAATTACACTGGCCAGGTGTAATATGAAATTACCTTACATGATGTTCCTTCTACCTTTTATATTTAGCATCCCAAGGTTCTAAAAAAATAAGGACATCCTACTTCACATGCAGTTTAAGTCTAGGTACAGATACAAATACCTAAATCTCTTAAACTAGGTCTCTGATACCATCTGTAACATCCCGGTTCCCAAAATACAACAAATAACATATAATTCATAACGTCGTTCGATAACAAAGATACATTATATAACAACTACGGTCCCTTAGTCTTTACAATCCAAAATAAGGTATTCCATTACAACTTTTCCCTAATTAAATACATCATATCTAATAACAAGATTATAAACGCAAAACACATCATAATCTTCAACATATAAGTCTTCCCAAAAAGCTAGCCACCGAATACTCTATTCACTTGTTCTTACCCGATCCACGACCTGGAATACATATTTTAAAACAAAATGAGGGTTAGACCTAATGGTCTAAGTGAGAAAATCCCTGTTAGTTTGAAACCGTTTGTACAAACACCATATACATATCACAAGTATAAATACCAAATAGGACTCATGCATTGTGTACCTTCCTTTCTCATTTTCATGGCCATATTAGTTGGTTGCAAGCCAACTAATAAATTAACTCCGCCGTACGACAATTACGGCCAACACCGTTGTACGAATATTACAGCCAACACCACCGGTCCTAAGCCCGACCAACACACTTTCATATAATGTAACACTCATGTAAATATAATATACATCTCCACATATTATATTTCCAACATAAGCACATAATCTATCACATATCCAATACACACATATATGTATTCCAGTTTAAAAACATTTTGAAGTAGAACTCACCTGTTTGCTTATCAAAACCCTTTCCAGTCTTTCCACAAGATTCAGCTTTCACTCCAAATTCACAGTATCTGAAAAAGATAAATACAAGTACTTCTTTACCAAAAAGAACACATAAGACTTACCAAAACTAAGAACTTTAGATAATCCTATCTAATTCTTATCCTCCATTTTTCCCCCAAACCCGAACATAAGACAAGCCAACAGTATAATCAATCCTCATTCATTCCCTATCCAATAGTTAATAAAATACAGGTTACTGGATACTCAAAAGCATCTAAACTCTCAAAAATAACCAAATCAGCTAAAGTATCCGGACATCTCAAACTATCCGGACAACATGACTTTTCCGGATAACACACCTTTTCCGGACAGCACAACTTTTCCGGATAACACAAACAATCCGGTTAGCACCCGGACACCAAAGTAATCCGGACACTATCCGGTAACTTGTTTTAACCGAAAACTTATGGAAAAGAGAGACTTACCTGGATACAAGATCGTCCGGACACCTGTAAGAATAAACTACCGGACACCATCAATAAAACTACCCGGACACATTCAACCTATCCGGATACCTCTGTCGGTTTGTCTATTTTCAACCCAGAATTCGACTGAAATCATCCCCAGTCCAGATGTGATAATTCTAATCCGATAGATACCTCCTAATAGCAATTACACACATAAATTGTAAAGGAAACATACCCGAAAACACTTCCAAGTACCCAAATGATGTCTTAACCTAGCTTTCTCTTCTTTTCTCCTTTTTGCTCCCAAAACACACACACGCACAAATTTTCTGGATATTTTTGCTTTTTGAAATATCTGAGATGCTAAAGGGTAATATCCATCCATATTAACCATTTTGGTCCTTGAGCTTATCACTAAAGATCAACACACCCTAAACTTATAAATTAATCCAAATTTACCCTAAACATTAGTTATAAAGTTAAATAAATTTAACGAAACTAACATTTAACTAACGAACTTACCCGGGGTATTACATTAAAGAATCTACAAAAAAAAAATATAAGCAGATCGAAGCCTTTCAACGAAACTCGCTCCAAGTTTTCAACATAAATCGACGATTTCGTCAGGTTTGTGGAGGCATCATTGTTTCTAGCTTCGATTACAAAGAAACACAGATTTTAACAACAGATCTGAACAGATATGTATATTGAAAATACAGATCTGACCAGACAACCAACATATAGGTATATGAAACATGCAGATCTTAACAATAAGAAGAATACAGATCTGAACAGATATGTATATTGAAAATACAGATCTGAACAGATATGTATATTGAAAATACAGATCTGAACAGATTATTCGGACTTAAGAAGAAGAACAGATGAGAGATCGAGCCTTAAGCTCTGATACCATATAGAAAATTATAACACTAGAATATTGAACAAGATCTTACACTTTGCAAATAAGAGTAATCTACAAAATGAAGAACAATAAACCCTAAAACTATCTCTGGTATGATATTAGAGAAAGAATTGAGAGAGCAAATATTGAAAGATAAAATGTCCGAATGCATTAAAATGAAGAGCATTACACATTAAATACTCCAGCTTTACTTTTACACTTTAACCCCTCCAGATAATACGATATAGCCCTTGCACTTTCATTCCTTACTCCGCTACCCTCTATCTTTGGTACAATGTGAGGCACAGTCCTAACCTTTCAGTATGTTCACCACATCAGCCCATCAACTATGTTTAATCCTTTCATATAACACCCTGAAATATAAACCATTTTAAGTTAGCTAACTTAAAATAGAGAACGCTAAAAATGAAAAAGTTCAGAAGCCCTTGTAACTGTGATAGAAAGATAAAAGGGCATAGATGTAGACACGATAAAAGATCGGGGGAGGTTGTGGGTTCGGCTATGGAAATTCCTAGATCAGGTCAGTCATCCTCGGACTCAGAACCTATGATCCGGCGTTCAATTAGTCGGTTACGAAGACTGGGTTGCGAGACTGAAGGGGGGCGTGAGATGTCAGAAGAATCCAATTTAAGCGGTAATCTTTCGGAAGAAATCGGGAATGTAGTGAATATAGGGTTGGCTATCGGATTCGAGGTAGACAAAAGGGTTGATTTGATTAAAGATCTACTGAGAGATAATGGTGACCCGACTCATATATGTTAAAAATTCTCTCGTGGAATCTCAATGGAATGGGGAAGGAGGTGAAAAGGTGTTGGGCAAAAAAAGCAATTTCTGAAAAGAAAGTCAGCTTCTTGTGCATACAGGAAACAAAATCGATTATTACGCAGCAATGGCAAGTAAATGCGATATGGGGAGGAAAGAATCCAGAGTTTGCCTCGCTGGACGCTAATGGTAATTCGGCCGGAATACTTACGGTTTGGAACCCAAATCTCTTTGATTTAGCCGGAGTAGTTAAAGATTCGGGTTTTGTGGCGGTATATGGCGAATGGAAAGCGAACAAATCGAAATGTGGGGTGATCAATGTGTATGCGCCTCAAGGTGGAAGATGCAAGCAAATTCTTTGGGAGAACTTCTCGGCTGTGGTGCGTGGGGAATCGAACACCGCATGGGTGATCTGTGGCGACTTCAATGAAGTTCGATCGGCGGAGGAAAGGAAAGGATCTTCTTTTGACCCTTCAGGTGCGCATCTTTTTAACACTTTTATTAACTCTCTGGGGCTGACTGATATTAATCTAGGCGGAAGAAAGTTTACATGGATGAAGGCGGATGGATCCAAGCTTAGTAAGTTGGACCGTTTCCTGGTTAATGATCGATTCCTAGATCTTTGGCCAAAGACGAACTCAATAGCCCTTCCTAGACTTCACTCAGACCACTGCCCAATTTTTATGGACACTGTATGCCCGGACTTTGGCCCAATCCCATTTAAATTCTTTAATTCGTGGCTATCTGATCCGGAGCTAGAAAAGGTGGTCAATAGCAAGTGGGCCAATTCTGGGAGAGATTTGCAGGTTTTCTCGAAGATCGAGAGGTTGTCCAGACTACTTAGAAAATTAAAAGTCGGGATCAAGGACTGGAGAAGTAACTTGAGAAAAGATAAGGATAAAGAGACGGAGATCCTCAAGCAAAGAATTCTGGCAATAGACACTATGGCAGAGGTTTTAGATCTGGATGAGACAACGAGTAAAGAAAGGTTGGATTTGCTACTGAAAGTGAGGGAGTTGGAAGCTGCCAAAATCTCGGATTTGAAACAAAAGGCAAAGTCCAAATGGACTTTAGAAGGTGATGAGAATACACAATTCTTCCATGGGATTATCAACCAAAAGCTTAAGAACTCAAGAATCCACGGCCTCAACATAAATGGATTATGGGTTTCTGACCCAGACAAGATCAAAGAGGAAGTCTTTAACTTCTTCAGAAGAAAGTTCAAAGAGGATAACCCGATTAGACCAAAGTTGCGTAGTAGGTTTATTAAGAGGATCTCGGCAGATCAAAGGGTGCTCCTTGAGGCTTCCTTCGAATTTGGGGAAGTAAAGGAGGCGGTATGGAGTTGTGGGAACAATAAAGCTCCGGGTCCGGATGGTTTCTCTTTCGAGTTCATCAAGAAATTTTGGGACAAGATTGGTGTAGACATCTTTGAAGCAGTCAAATTCTTTGAAGCAGTCAAATTCTTTGAAGCAAACCCGATGATCAACCCAGGTAGCAACACTTCCTTCATATCACTAATCCCCAAGGTAAATGACCCTCTTTCGCTTTCGGAATACCGTCCAATAAATCTTATTGGGTGTGTGTCCAAAATCATATCCAAAGTTCTGGCGGGTAGGCTCAAAGGTGTTATGGGGCCGGTGGTGAGCAACGTCCAAACGGCTTTTATAAAAGGTCGGAGTATCTTAGATGGGCCACTGATTGTTACTGAAACTATAAACTGGGCCAAAAAAGCTAGAAAAAAAAATACTTATTTTTAAAGTGGACTTTGAAAAAGCCTTTGACTCAATCAATTGGGACTACCTAGATGATATCCTTGATCAAATGGGATTTGGAGAGACTTGGAGAGCGTGGATTAGGGGGTGTATCTCAACGGCTAGAGTTTCGGTTCTAGTCAAGGGGTCCCCCTCGATGGAGTTCCGTATGGAGAAAGGGGTGAGGCAAGGGGATCCGTTAGATCCCTTTCTCTTCATCCTTGTCGTGGAAGGATTAAATGTGGCAATGAAGGAAGCTCAAATGAAAGGGATCTTTAGAGGGGTACAGTTTGACAATGTGGATGAAGATATCTCCATCCTTCAGTATGCGGATGATGCCATTTTCATGGGAGAGTGGTCACGGAGTAACGCGGTCAATCTAGTACGGATCCTTAAATGCTTCCAAATATGTTCGGGGTTAAAGGTCAATATGATTAAAAGTAAAGTTATGGGTGTGCGAGTAAGTAATGAAGAGGTTAAAAGGATGGCTCGTTGGTTAAATTGTAAGGAGGGCTCGATACCGTTCAATTACTTGGGCATGCCGGTGGGGGGAAAGATGTCCAAAGTGTCTAGTTGGAAACCAATAATCGAGAAATTTAAAAACCGGCTCTCGGATTGGAAGGCTAGAAACATGTCAGTCGGGGGTAGGTTATGTCTATGTAAGTCAGTGTTGGGAAGCTTGGGGACTTACTACTTCTCGTTGTTCAAGGCCCCAAAGAAGGTAATTAGTATGCTAGAGAGTATACGATGCCGTTTTTTCTGGGGGGCAATGAAGAAAAAAGGAAAATAAGATGGGTTGCTTGGGACGATGTGTTAAACAGCAAAAAAAAACGGTGGGTTGGGCGTAGGCAGCTTAAAAGCTCTCAATATGGCAATGTTGGGAAAATGGTGGTGGCGATTTAGAACGGATACGGAAGCGATATGGAGGGGAATTGTCACAAGCCGTCATGGTAGTACGGGAGGGCTGTTGTACAGGAACGGGAATAGAGATAAATGTGGCATATGGAGATCGATTGCAGGACTGCAAAAGGACCTGGAGGAATGGGGAATAAACCTCGGTAACTTATTTCAATGGGACTCGTCGAGCAATCGCTGGAAATGGACATTGGATGAGGAAGGAGGTTACTCAGTGGCTACTCTTAGAAGATTGGTGGACAGTAAGCTACTCCCGGAGGCGGCTATGTCTACCTACTGGTCCAAATGGGTTCCCGGAAAGATCAATGTGCACTTATGGAGAGTTCTTCGGGACAGGTTGGCTACGAAAGACAATTTGATCAAAAGGGGCATTCAAATCGACTCAAGGGATTGCCCGTGTTGTGTGTCGCAACCGGAGGACTCTAATCATCTGTTTGTGGGATGCTCTACAGCCCGGGAGGTGGGAGCGCATCTTCATCAATGGTGGAATGACTGGCCTACAAATGTGGACTCGGTGCAGGAGCTCTGGACTACCGTGCAACAAGTAAATGCAAAGAGGCTCACAAAAGAGGTGGCAGAGGTGATTGGTATGACGTATTTCTGGGTCATGTGGAATCAAAGGAACGAGAAGGTGTACAAGAGTAAGTTGAAGAGCGGTAAGGAGATTGCTAATTTAATTCAATATTTCACTTTTTACTGGATCAAAGTTAGATCAAAGTTTGGTAGTAGTCTTTGTTGGGACGATTGGGTGAGCTCCCCGTTGGTCGCTGTGAATAATTGTACTTCTCTAGCTACTCGCTAGTTTTGGCTTAATAAGATTGACTTTTTGCTGTCAAAAAAAAGTTAGCTAACTGTTAACTACCAAACGTCAAGATTGTTAAGTTTACCATCATCACATCTTTTAACACTTTTGTACGTTTATATGATTGTATAATATTCAAGTTAGGTGGCACATTATCGGTCATCCCTTTCACCTTTCATTTATTTATTTACTTTCTTCATTTTATGCATACAACTACATGACCTACTTTGTTTTACCTTAACTGCGGACCAACATATATATAATATACCAGATATACAAGGACTTTGTAGACTGTAGTGGTATTTGCACATATGATATATCAACCACGATACATGCATGCTATTCCTTAATTGTATATTTACATATTAGATGATTTTGTAAAAGATGAAGACAAAATTAAGTTGGTTTGAGGATCAAATCAGTGTTTAAATTTTGATGAAACCATTGAATTCCACGGATATGAAAAAGACAACACAAAGCTCTTGTCTTTCCATCTCTAAAACTAAAAAAGTTAATCGTCAAAACAGATATATAGTATATTTAATTATTTTTATTTATTTTTCAAACAAAAAGAATTAAAAATAACAATGATCTATTCTTTATAATATATAAATAATTACAAAATTTCATCCATTATAAACGTTTTGCTTGACGTAAGTGATCATAAAAATGCTTAAGAATTATATACCCCATCGGTTTTAAAAGAATGTCCAAAATTTTATTTTAAATTTTACTAGAATAAATGTTTATTTCCGATTCTACTCTTAATAATATTGAGATGAAGAAATTAGTTACAGTTAATTTTAATTAGTCAACATTAGAATGAAAATGACGATTATAATAATATACCCCCTCGGTTTTAAAAGAATGTCCAAAATTTTATTTTAAATTTTACTAGAATAAATGTTTATTTCCAATTCTACTCTTAATAATATTGAGATGAAGAAATTAGTTACAATTAATTTTAATTAGTCAACATTTGAATGAAAATGATGATATAATAATATACCCCCTCGGTTTTAAATGAATGTCCAAAATTTTATTTTAAATTTTAATTACTAGAATAAATGTTTATTTCCATATCTACTCTTAATAATATTGAGATGAAGAAATTAGTTACAGTTAATTTTAATTAGTCAACATTTGAATGAAAATGACGATTATAATAATATACCCCCTCGGTTTTAAAAGAATGTTCAAAATTTTATTTTAAATTTTACTTGAATAAATGTTTATTTCCAATTCTACTCTTAATAATATTGAGATGAAGAAATTAGTTAGAGATAATTTTAATTAGTCAACATTTGAATGAAAATGACGATTATAATAATTTAGGTACATGTTGATGTAGAAAGGAATCAAATACTAAACATGGTCTTCACATGTAAGTTTTGATTGAAAATAAATATATGTAAACTCGATTTTGGGAATCATAAGTCTATAGGGATTTTGAGTTGTAGGTTGTTTGTCATCGTGTCCGGCCCGTCATGAACATTTCGTGTGTATCTTAGGACCACGTAACTCCTTATGAATAAAGAGAGTTATGATATTTCAACCTATTTTAACTTTCCTTTCTCCGATCGGTTAATTTGCTAGTTTATGGATCTGTTCAACATCAAGTATAACTAATAAATGTTTTAATTGGATTGGATTATCATAAAAAGAAAAGTATGATGAAGATTTTATATATTTTGCAGACAAAACTACATAGAAAGAAAGTAAAAGAGGACCAATCAGAGGACTGGAAAACAATTGGCATCTCTTTATTGACTGGCCGGTCTCCATCAAGGTCTGGAAAGAAGCGAAACTTTGGGACCATATCAATATGACAGCGGACCAATCAGAGGACTTCCGCAGCTTCCTCGCTTCCTTGTTTGCTAACGCCACCCCACCCGAGATTAACAACTTCTTGATGTTCCTATGGAGCATTTGGAACCATCGCAACGAAGCTTGGATTAATGGGGCGATGAAATTACCTGCTTCTGTTATAAGTCACGCGTTCACTGTACTCGCGAATTGGAGCATAGCAAATTCCTTGCGACTCCATCCTATTGCCACCACGGTAATCCCGAGTTGTGTTTCTTGGCACGCCCCCCCCCCCCCCCCCCCGGTGGGATTCCTAAAGTGCAATGTGGACGCTGCTACTTTTAACGAAGCCAACCTGTGGGGATCGGGATCAATTCTTCGAGACGCTGAGGGATCTTTCGTTGCTGCCCAGACCTCTATTGACCACGGGATTCCACCTGTTAAAGAATGTGAGGCAATGGCCCTTTTGAACTCTATCGCTTGGGTGTTACAATTGGGTTATCATCACGTTATCTTCGAATGCGACGCTAAAATGGTAGTTGATGCCGTTCACTCTAGCCATGAGGATCTTTCTGAATATGGTACTATCATCGCTATATGCAGATCCCATTTCCTTCAACACAACGGTTTCGCCTTAAACCATGTTAAGAGACAGTCTAACGAGACTGCTCACTCTCTTGCTCGAAACGCTCGAAACTTTCCTACTCGCAACACCTTGTTTTACATTCCCAGTTTTTTACGCGAGTCTGTAAACTCTAGATGTGATCTCCTTCATTAATGAAATATCTCTTGGTTTTCAAAAAAAAAAAGTAAAAGAGGACAAAATAGCGGTTGGTGACAATGTATTTCAATAGATGTATTATTTTGGGGGGTGCTAATTACACCCAAAATTACTAAATGCACCCAAAAAAGTAGGGGTGTTGATTGCATTTAATTCCGAACCAATCATTATTTGATTTAAATATATAATATAAAAATATATATTATTTATTTGTTTTATATAATAATTATTTATTTATTTGTTTTATATAATATATATATATATTATTTATTTGTTTTATATAATATATATATATTATATATTTATTTGTTTTATATAATATATATTATTTATTTGTTTTATATAATATATATATTAGAAATATAGAAATATATATATTATTATTCTTTTTGTTTATATATAGGGGTGTCAATTTTATACCGAGACAAACCAATCAATTTCCATACCAATTGTACCAATTTCGTAACGAAATGCATACCATATGTACCAAAAAGATAATTTTTGAAGTTAAAAGATCAGTTTCGTAATTTTTGACATACCTTAGGGACCAAAACTGTAATTTACTCTTTACTCTAATATCAATAAAAATGTGGTACAAATAGTAGGGAACGGGTATCCTTCTGCCATATCTAAGTTCACATAATGGTTATCATTAACGTACCCAATGAGAATACGTTCAAGATTGGGCTTATTTCGAACGTATCGAAGAGACGATTATAATGGTGTAACTTGTTAAAATTAAAACATATTTTTTAACGTATTACAGTTAATAAACGATTATATGTGTTAAATGTAAAATTTAAATTATGAAAGTAAAAAGTATAAATTAAAGTAAGTAAATAAGTATAGGGGTTGAAAGTGTAACATTTCAATTTTTACGACAAAATTGTGATTTTGATTTGATATTTACACTTTCACCCCTATACTTATTACTTACTTTACTTTATACCTTTTACTTTCATAATTTAAATTTTACATTTAACACATATAATCGTTTATTAACTAAAATACGTTAAAAAATACGTTTTAATTTTAACAAGTTACACCATTATAATCGTCTATTTGATACGATTGTAATGAGTCAAATATTGAATTTTTTTTTGATTTATATATTTTAATATATATCATTTACACTACATAAAAAATATTTTTTATATTTAAAATATATAAATCAAAAAAATTCAATATTTGGCTCATTTCGAATTATTTTAGTTATTCGTGTTACAGTTATTCGTGTGCTGCTGCATGGGCTACCTTGTATACAGATCGAATACAGAAGTACACTCGTCTTTTACGTGTTAATTGTACTACAGATAATGTTATTTTAGAATAAGTAAAAATGTAATAAACATTATGTTATGCTTTATTTATATGTAAAATCTCAATGTTTGTTTTTTTTCCTAATTATTTTAGTTTATGTATGTTGATATGATAAGGATGTAACATAAAAATGAAAGAAGAAGAGATAAAGTAAATTAAATAACTAATTATAATGGTATAAAATGTAATTTAAAAATAAAAAATAATTTTATTTTTAATTATCATGTTGAACGTTGGAGGTTTTAAAACTTTTAAACTTGTACACGATTTATTAAGATTTATACTTCTTAAATATTCAAGAATAAACGTAAATAAAATTATTTTTAAAGGAGTATATTAGATAAATATAGATAAGAACGTAATTTCTAATATATATATATATATAACAAAATAATAATATATATATATATATATATTTAAATAAAAAGAATAACAATATATATACATATAAAACAAATAAATAATATATATCAAACAATATATATATATTATTATATATATATATATATATATATTTAAATCAAAAATGTTATATTATATATATATATATATTTAAATCAAAAATGATTGGGCACGGAATAAAAGGGTGTCAACTCACCTTTTTTGGTGCATTTAGCAAATCAATGGGTGCATTTAGCAAATCAATGGTCCGAGACACACTTTTTGGGTGCATTTAGCAAATCAACTCACCCCATTATTTTTTCGGAACCAAGAAGATTGGTAAGTATAGCCTCCAACATTGACGGTAGTAGTGTTATTGTTTGTTTTATGTGGAAGGAAAGTAAACTAATTAATCAAATGAGTTTAAACTATTTGTATGCAAACGCATGCATGTAAAAACATATTTCAATATTGTCCTATATAGTGATATAATAATATATATATTATTTATACTATCTTAGAATATATTATAATATATATACCAAGATGCTCATATGTGATAATATTCATATATACTAATATATTTATTTAATATATAATAAAACATTTAGCTGATGTTCCTACAAAATTTAAAGTTCAAGTTTGCTACTAAATATTCCATGCATACATTAATCGGTGGTGGAACACAAACCTTTACATCTGTGAGGTCAAATCTAATATTGTATACAAATGTTAATGTATCAAAGAAATGTACGCGTCAAAATACAACTAAGTTTTATTTAGTTCCTATATTTAGTGTAACGAGATTTTTTTTATTAAATTGATAACCACCCTTTAACTCTCGCACTCTCAAAACCATAAAATAATATTGAGAGGAATGGATGATAAAAACGAAACATGAATTAAGATTAGAAGTTCGAGTTTATTGCATTGCACGAATAGACTTCTAGTATATGTATACTAATTATCATATCCTAGTAGATTTTCACCGGTTTATTAACAAAGGCAAGCTAGATAAACCACGCAAGTTTAATCAAAAAAGTCGTTCGTATTTGGTCTTTGAGATTTCATAAACACAAAATATTGATGCGATTTAATTTGATTGGAAAAATTGAAGTCCTTTCGTGAAACATTGCTTATGACTTAAAACTTTTTATCCTTATCCCAGCTTATATACAATAATAAGCTTCAAAATTCAGGTCGAATAATGTTTTATGAACAATCATATTTTGGTTTTTAACCATTACACGCTTAATAGTAAATACTGGAATTTGACTATAAGTTTGTGTGTTTATTTGCATCATCAAATATTTGAACACATTGTACGTTTTTTTCTAAACAAAAAAGAAGAATCCATGCAAATTAATTGCTAATTATATATTAATTACTCCGGAACTTGTAAAATATAAACTACAAATAGTCGTATAAGTTCAAAAGATTGGTAGTTAGCAAACATAGGTTGACCAGGACTTTGTAAATAATTAATGTAGCCAGAGCAGCCTCACTAGCTAGTTTAGTAGTTAGGGTAATAATATATAATAATATCTTTTAAAATTTAAAAACAAAACAAATTAAATCACCCAAAAATCTCCCTAGTATAAAATGGATCCTGCATTTGCCATATTTGATAAACCTACAAGCAGAGCAAAGAGCAAAGAGCAAAGATCAAAGCTTCTCTTAGAGGTATCTACTTGATCGTATCTTTGAGAACCACACTTCAAACTTCTTTATGCTTTCAAGTGAGTTCATGAATTAATGCAGACTAATAATCTCTTGTTTTGCAGGTTCTTTTCTTTGGCAACGTTACATTAAGATGGGAGCTGGTGGTCGGATGAATGATGCTACCACCCATAAAAATGTTCTCAAACGTGTTCCCACCGAAAAAACTCCTTTTGAGATTAGTGATCTCAAGAAAGCAATACCGCCACATTGCTTCAAGCGATCTCTTACAACCTCTTTCTACTACCTTTTCCGTGATATTTGCATATGCTATACTTTTTACCACCTCGGATCAAATTACATTCCCCTCCTCCCTAAACCCCTTGCTTACATAGCATGGCCAATTTATTGGTTCTGCCAAGGAAGTAGTTTTATGGGTATATGGAGCATAGGACACGATTTGGGCCATCATAGTTTTAGCGAATATCAATGGCTTGATGATGCACTTGGTTTCGTCGTCCACTCCACTTTCCTCACTCCATACTTCTCTTTCAAATACAGCCATCGTAGCCACCATGCTCACACCAATTCCATGGAATATGATGAGGTATGGATCCCTAAAAGGAAGGCCGATACCTTCTATTCTGAAGTGCTCAACAACCCACTCGGCAACTTGTTCATGACTTTCGTTCGGTTACTTCTCAGCTTTCCCATGTACTTCACCTTCAATATTCATGGAAGGCCATACAATGGGTTTGTAAGCCACTTTTACCCACAAAGTCCTATGTTCAATGACAGCGAGCGCAAACTAGTTTGGCTCTCTGATGCTGGAATGCTCGTAGCTTTCTATGCACTTTACAAGGTTGCAGCAACCACTGGTGCAACATGGTTGTTTTGCATCTACGGAGCTCCTTTATTGGTTATGAACGCTCATTTCATCTTTTTCACTTTTCTACATCATAGCCATCTTTCCCTTGCTCACTATGATTCAAGAGAGTGGGACTGGATAAGAGGTGCTCTATCCACGGTTGATAGAAACTACGGAATTCTAAACACTGTTTTCCATGATGTAACTTGTGCTCATGTGGTGCATCATTTGATTTCAACTATTCCGCATTACCATACAGTAGAGGCCACCAATGCCGTCAAACCCATCTTAGGTGACTACTACAAATATGATGATACACCGATTCTAAAGGCGTTCTGGAGAGAAACAAAGGAATGCATTTTTGTCGAACCAGATGAAGGTGCAGAGAATAGTGGTGTTTACTGGTTCCGTAGGTAGTTGCCTTGTGCAACTTTGAAATTTCTCTGTCGATTATAGCTAGCAACATTGCCATAATCGATGTAAGCGGTTCCGGTTCCTTCATTCTAGAAAACCGCCGGTTCCGGTTTACATAAAATTTAGTCAGGTACCCGGTTATGCTCACCCCTAGTACTTACAAGTATCAGAATTGTTATTATTTGATTGGAGATAATGGATCAAATGTTGTTTTCTGTTTTCAGTTAAATACTTATTCATGATTGCTAAGTTGTAATTAGTTAATATAGAACAAATTAAAATCAACAGTTAACAAATAACAATTATAAATTAACAATATATATAAATGGGGATACTCTAAAATCGAATTAGTTAAAATGAATGATATAAGTCACCAAACAAATTCAAAACAACACTTTAAAATATTTCAATTTATGTCACATGAAAATATATGGCTATATTTCTTTTTGTATTTTTGGTTTAGGATGCATATTTAATTTTGAAAAGCATGCTTTTAGCTAGGATGGAACCTGAAACCTGGAACGTATGGCCACATTTAACCGAAAGAACAATGACAAAGCAGTGTTGCAAATTTGGTTTTAAAATATTTTAAGGCACCCTTAAAACTAAGTGGGTGTACCTTCAAGACGCCTAAATCTTTTTCCTTTACAATAATCAAGTGAGCAGTGCTCGAGACCTCACTCGGTCCTTAGTAGGTCCGCCCCTAAATTCAAACTTGGTGCCGATTTTGGCCATTGACGATTGCCTTCTTCAAAAATCGAAATGCTAACGTGAAATTGAAGTCTAAACTAGAAATTTCGGACAAGTAACTTAAAGTAATAAACTACTAGTGTTTGGCACCGCACAAATATATTTTTTAGAAAAATATTGAAGTTGGTTAAATGGGTCGATGATCACGTATCATATATTAAACTAATAAGAATCAATATTAAACTGATATATGAATTCACATTATCGTCATTGGTTGTTTTTTAATATATATATATATATATATATATATATATATATATATATATATATATATATATATATATATAGAGAGAGAGAGAGAGAGAGAGGTGGGTTCAAACGAGGACGCTAACTATTTATGAGAAGCACGAGAACGGCCGTCCATGTACAAAATCACATGTGATTCACAGTACAAAATCACATGTGATCCGCGCGGCTTGCCACGCGACTTGCAAGTCGCGGCCCAAACCGCGCGTGTCCAGAATTTTAATCACATATGATTTTGTATGTGAATCACATGTGATTTTGTACATGGGCGGCCGTTCTCGTGCTTCTCGTAAATAGTTAACGTTCTCGTTTGAACCTCTCTCTCTCTCTCTCTCTCTCTCTATATATATATATATATAAGTCTTATATATTAATATTTTATTATATCCACTTGTCGCACAACTATTTCCTCTTACTTGGTAAGCAGCCTATATTGTGCGATAGTTCTTCTTATCGCACCCTTGTTGTGCGATGAAATTCCTTATCGCATCCATGTCGTGCGATGAAGTATTGTTCAATTTCTATGTCGTGCGATAAAACTCACTTATCGCACACATACCGTGCGATAAGATACTATAGAAGCCCTTTGAAGTGCGATCTCTTAGAAGCATCGCAACCCTCTGTGTGGTAATATTGAATCATTTGTTATGCGATAAAAAATCCCAAACCGAGCAGTTCATCTGATCGATCCTTGATTCTTCAAAAATCAAAACTACTTAAAGATCTTTTGAAGTAAAGATTAAAATGTGTTTACAAACACATGTGTGATCCCAGAAACAAGTAATCAATCCAATAACATTAAAGTGTCCACCTCTATATTCAATAAATCAATCAAAGCTCACACAATACAATGAAGAACAAATCAAGTGTGTGTGGCTAGTGTGTGTAGGTGACTCTTGTGATTGCTAGTTACCCTAATTAGAAAGAAAGCAAACAATATATACCTAGGGTAAAGAATCACCCTATTACAAAATAGGCCCCTTTACTTAGTACAACTAGAATTTAGGCACTAACATTCTCCCCCTTTGTACAAGTAGAGGCAAAGAAATTAGACATCTACTGGTGTCACAATACGTTTACGGAGACCAAAGATGTGTTCGAATTGGCGCAGTTCCAGGCGGTAGTCTTTCCGGTAAGAAATAGCTTTCAGCACTTGGTTGATCAGGTCCTTTTCTTTGTCAGTGAGCTTTACTAATCCATTGGCATCCAGACGAAGCCTGCTTTCCAGATGAACTGAGATGATCTTCAAGGTACCCTCACAGAACTTGTTCATTTCGATGACTCGCAAAAACTTTTTCGTTGAGTCATGTTCAACATAAACAACCCCAAGTTCTGGCTTGCTTAGAACGGTGTAAGCGGGGAAACCTTCAATATCAGATAGTTTTATGTTCGGTCTTTTCAGGTTCACACTCTCTTGAAAGGATTCCAGGCCCATCTGAAAGTCAGTAAGATAAGAGAACTTGAGAATGTTCTTCATAAAGTTCTTCACACTTCGGAAGGCAGCTCTGTATTGTATTCTGTTCTCGGGACTCTTCAGCTCCGGATGATCAACAAGAAGGTTGAAAAGACTCAGAAGATCGTTCAGCCTCAGACTCTTGAAATCAGCTTCAGAAAATACGCTTTCAGACCCATCTGACCTCAAGACGGTGAACTCTGGATAGAAGACACCAAACAGCTTTTTAGATTCAACTTTCAGCACTTTCATAATCATGTTGTCTGATTGGACGGCTTCTGATCCTCTGTCTTTATGCTTCACAACGTACAAAAACTCGACTTTCTTCAGTGAAGGCCAGTCTTCAATTCCATACACCTTCTCCAAGTTGATCTTCTGAACCTCCCGAACATATAGCTCTTTCCGTATGGTCTCTAGATAAGGAGTATGTATCGGTACTCTGTCTCCAGTGGCCACGTACCTTGGTTCAGTATCGACTATACTCTGAAATACCCGGAGTTCTGCTTCAAGTACTTTATCTCTGATCTTCCCATCAGGTATAAACGGTGTTAGAGGAGCTAAAATACTTGAACTTGGACCTGCAGATTCGACATTTGTTGGAGCATTTTCTAGCATGGCCGAAACATCTTCTTCGGACTCTATATCCATATCCTGAACCCCAGTTTCTGTCTCATAATCTAGTTCATCTAAGGCTTCAATCATTTCCTCTTTGATCTTGAAATTTAGAAGTTCAGGTTCTTCATCAGAATCAATGTTTATGATTTCGGTTCTATTGTCAACAGCCGCAGGCTTTTCAACCCCAGCTATGACATCAGCTAGAACAAGTGATTCTTCCACATTCTCCAAAACAGTATCAGTTCCACCTGTTCCCTGTTCACCAGCTGGCTGATCTGAGCCATGAACGATTCCAGTAGCTGTCCCACTAGATTCACCAACCCCTGCTGATCTCTTCTCCCCCTCATGTTGATCAGGCGGATCCAGATCATCATGTCTTATTTTCCGTGAGGCTTCGGCTTGAATACCACATCTTTCTTCGATTACCGTTACCCGTGTAGCTAGAGATTGATATCCAGCAAGTAGGGCGCTGGTCATATCCGTGATAGCATTAGTTAGCTGCTGATATTGTGAGTTTAGAGTAGCTAACCCATCTGAGGATGTTGAATCTTGAGGTTGGGATTGAGGTTGTGATTGTTGGCGCAGTAGTGAAACAAGATCTACCTCTTCAGCAGTGTTGGAATCGCCTTGGGCTAGAAGTCGGGCTAACAGCTCTGATTTGAGCTGGTCAGTTGGGATTTGGTGTAATGGAACTGGTAGAGTTTGTGGGTCGGGTTGTGTTTCGGTAGATTCTGCAACGCCTTTTCCTTTCACAGCTCTGGTTACATCTTGAGACAACTTCTTCATTTCGGCCTTCATGTCGTTCACATGAGCAGTTACTCAAGGACTTGATAGCTAGCTGCAAAAGAGGTACTGTCACAAGGTTATCCGGTCCAATTAAAGACCGTACACGTTCAGCTTCTAGGGAACTAACACCCAGACCACTTAGGTTACAGGTTGACATAGCAGTCGAAGAGACTGTATGGCCTATGTTCAATGTTGGCATAGGGTTAACATTGATAGGTCTTCCGCCCGGTCCTCGTGAAGCACCAACAAATGGCGGCGACACTCTGGGCGTTCCGGTTGGGGCACGAAAGCCTCCAACTTGGTGCTGTACCGTCATCGGTGTCCTAGGAAAAGAAGTTGTTCCAAAAGGTCCAAGACTCGATGTGCTTTGAACAAAGGGCGGTGGCCGGGGCGGGAGCCCACCTGTTTCAATACCAGCAGACACCGAGTGTGTCGCCGATAGAGTTTGTGCTAAATCCCCTGTGGAGAATAAAACATTAGTCTGTGAAGAGACCAATGAGTGGCTGAGTGGGGCTGTGCATTGCATGGCTGGGTCCACCATGGTTGTTTCAATACGCAACGGTGACGAACGCACGTCGGTAGTAGATGTGGCTACCCGGCTAGTAACGGTTTGGGGAGAGTCGGTAGTTAAAACTTTTTCCGGCTCTGTCACAGCTTCACTCGATTCTTTTCTCCCTCGTTCCTCACCACTACCTATCTGTTCTACTACTACTTCTTCTTCTACTTCTTCGTTTATATTTGAAAGACCCGCAGCATCAGTAGCAGAGTCGAGAAATCCAGTGTGCCGAGTCGACTCAGTGTCTGAACTCACAACACGTGGCCTTTTGCCCATATGTCTCGGAATCAAGTTCACTAACGGGTCATGTCCTGAGTCGTCATCATCATTATCATCATCATCATGTGGAGGAAAGAAAGGTTCCATCTCGTCGTCTTGATTGGCTGCATCATCATCGGGAGATGATGCAGCGGCATAAGCTTCACCCCAAGATACTTCAGCATCAAAGACATTAACTGGAGGAATTTGAGGTGGTGGTTGATCTGGTCGCGAAGAGGATGCATGACCAACAGTCCGTAATCTTCTCCCGACTCTCTTTCTTTTAGTTCTTCTCACCCCTCGTTGTTCAGGAACACCCCCTTGTTCCTGAACCCCCTCGACTCTTAGACCCTCACCTCCTAAAGGATTTGCATCGTGGGTAGGTCCCTCCGGCTCTGGCTGGACCGGCAATGCATTTTCTATCCTATAATGCCTAACTACCCTGGACTGTTGGTCAGCATAAGCGAGTAAGTCTTCTCGTAGAACGGCAGTATGAGAAAAATTCATCGCTTTGGGCATTCTAAGAACATGCATGTACTGGCTTGGCCCTCGGGGATGTTGCTCTCTTCGTGGGATCTGGTCGTTGTCTGTCATGGCTTGATGTATCAAGATCTAGAAGAAGCGCTGAAATGGGACGAAGTTACGTCTCATCTTGGGTTTTAACTGATCAGCAGCAAGTTCAATCATTTCATTCCAGATCAAGACATCATAGTCGATGTTGTGGTTGAAGACGAACGCGTGGAACATGCGTAAAGTGGCTAGGTTGGTCTTATCTAACCCAATATGCTTTGAAGTCATACATCTGTTGAAGATAGAGCATATAGAATAGTAGAGTGGTGGGAGGAAGTTACGTCTGAATGTCGAAGATCCAGTCAGTGGAGCATTGGGTGGAGGTTGATAACCCAGACTTCGAATGTCATCAAATAGCTGAGATTCAGGAATCGGATCCTGAAGATTGTCACTGGGAAGGCCTAGAGATCGTCTGAGTCCCCGCAGTGTGAATCTGACATCGAAGTGGTCAAGCTTTGCTGTAAACTTTGGTACTTGATCAGTTGGTCTGTAGGCTAATGTATTCCAGAACTGTTTAAGGTAGATCGCAGGCACGAGCTCAACTTTTGTCAACGCAGTCAGAACCGGATGACGGCGAATGATTTCAATGATGATTTGATGAGCAAAATGAACTGCAAGGTCTAGATGATGGTTGTTATCTAGAAACTGCACCTTTGGACTCGTACTCGGATATATCTCTTCGTCTAAGTCATGCGCGTTAACTGACGGATGTGACGAACGATGCGAACGGATGATGGTATTTTCATCCGAAGCATATTCATCGTGATCAGCCATCTGGAATAGTACACAGTTAAGAATCGGACCAAAATCGAGTTTGCCTTGAAAAACTTTTCCAAAAAAAAAATTCTAAGTGTTGGCCAAGTCGCAATCAACTAAAAAGGGCAGGTCACAGACCACTGCGACATCGCAATGGGAAGAGGATTGGACCAGATGAAGTCGCAATGCAAGATTGCGATTCAGTCCCCAAGTCGCAATGAACGATTGCGACTCGGATGAATGTGTGACCACTGCGACTTGGATGAACATATGAGTACTTATTGACTGCGACTTCGATGAACACAGAAAAATCCTAAGTGTTCAAGCCCTAAAAAACTTGTTTTTCGCTCTAAAAGTGTTAAAACCACTACCACTAGGCTCGTCTAACATTCGAGAGTAAACCCTAACCATCAAAAATTGCTATCTAACAACAACATATGGACTTTAGGCAAAATCAAGCAAACACGAACCTAAAACCTAAAAATCGAACATATCATACGAATTAATGGATTAAAAGCGACAAGAATCAAGATGGGTTACCTCAATGATGATCTGAGATGATTCCACGAACCAAAAAACTCTAAAATCGACTTGAATCGAATGACAGTTGAGAGAGACTTCGAAAGGGTTTAAGGTATTTTTGAAAATTTGAAAAGTCAAAGTCTCAATATATACGAATTTTGAAAAAACGGTGACACGTGGCACAATCTGATTGGTCCAAAGATTTGACCAGCCACGTGTCATCAAGTCGCAATGAACAAATCACGAGTTGATAAATTTTGAAGTCGCAATAGACCATTGCGATTCGCACTGTTCATCTGACCAAGTCGCAATAGGCTATTGCGATTCGGTACTGTTCACAAGGTCAAGTCGGAGTAGGCCATTGCGATTTGGCACTGTTCACATGGTCAAGTCGCAGTAGGCCATTGCGATTTGGCATTGTTTAAACCTCCAAGTCGCAATAGACCATTGCGATTTGGCACTGTTCAAACTTCCAAGTCTCAATGCACCATTGCGATTTGATACTATTTAAGCTCATTGAGAAGTCGCAATAGAAGGCTGCGACATCTCACTGTTCACATGTGAAATCGCAAGCGATACTGATGTAAATTTGGACATTTTTCAGATAACAAAAGAAAGATTTTATCACATTGGAAGATGTCCAACTTCCAATTGATTAAGCACTTAAGGTTTTAAAACACGGTTTTCACTCCCCCTTAAATGATGCAAAGATTTTGCAAAACGATTTTCATCATTTAAAAGCAAGTGGTTTAAAACAAATTAGAGTACTTACCTTAACTCCTCAGAAATTGTTAAACACAACAGATCAACACTCACATGATGTGTATGCACACTCCCCCTAGATTTGTGCATAGGATGAAATCTGTTTACTCCCCCTGAAATCATGAACAAACCTTTCGTGCAGATACAGATAGCATAACATATCATAAATAAGACAAATTAAACGAACTGAGAAAAGAAGAACAAATTGAAGGAATATATAAAATACAACGAGGATATGACAATTTAAATAACATATATTAAAAATAGAATATAATGAAAATTTTAGTGTATTAATCTAGAAGCAAAGTCTAGATTAAGATACAAATATTTCCATCTATTATATGTTTAGTATATGGAAGTTAAACTTTCATATTAAGCATGCCGAGCTTGGATACAAGGAAATTGAAACGTTTTTCATCCAAGGCTTTGGTAAAGAGATCGGCAAGCTGAAACTCAGTTGTAACAAAATATAATTCAACAGTTCCTTTCTCAACATGATCTTTTATGAAATGATACCTGATGTCGATATGCTTGGTTTTGGTGTGTTGGACAGGATTAGCAGATATGGCGATTGCACTTTACTGTCACAGTAAATGGGGATTTTCTCATATTTAAACCCATAGTCCATGAGTTGTGTCTTCATCCAAAGAACTTGTGAACAACAACTCGCAGCGGCAACATATTCTGCCTCCGCTGTAGAAGTGGAAACACAATTTTGCTTCTTTGATGACCAACTCACGAGCTTGTCACCCAAAAACTGAATATGACCAGAAGTACTCTTTCTGTCCAACATGCTTCCTCCGTGATCAGCATCTGAGTATGCGGTGAGTTCGAAACCGGTTCCCTTGGGATACCACAGTCCGAGATACGGAGTGCCTTTCAAGTATCGAAAAATTCTTTTGACGGCGCCAAGGTGTGACATTTTAGGATTAGCTTGAAATCTAGCACAGAGACAAGTCGAAAACATTATATCTGGACGACTAGCTGTCGGGTACATTAGAGACCCAATCATTCCTCTATAAGGTAGTGTTTGGTACGCAGACTGGATGGGACGGGACAGGACAAGACAGGACGGGACAGGACAGGACAGGACAGGACGGGACAGGACAGGACAGGACAAGACTAATTGTCTGTCCTACGTTTGGTACGACTAGAACAGGACAGGACTAATTGTCTGTTTTGCGTTTGGTAAACTGGACAGGACAGGACAAAACTGTTAAAATGACCAGATTGCCCTTAAGCGATGTCTAATGTTATTTTATATCATATAATGATTATAAATAACACAAATCAACAAAAATTTATTTAAATAACTTTACCTATAATATTTACGCTATTTTTTTAAATATATATACATGATTTAAAAATATTCTAACACAACAATTGTAAATACGTACGTATTTTAAAACCTTTCAAACGTAACAATTGTACTAAAAATCATTCCACACAAAAATACCATAATCCAAGGTTTAAACATTCAAGTTTACCAACAAAAATTTAAACATTCAAGTTTACCAACAAAAATTAAACATTCCAAGGCAACATTGTTTTCATCATATTCTATTACTTGTCCCCGTCGTAAACGGACTTCACGAATTCTAGCTTCATCGTATCGTCCAAATTCTTCCAAAACCGATATTGGGATGGTTTGTCGCCAAAGTACTTACCCATGCGAATTATCTCCATCATACCAAGTCCAAGTCCCATCATCTCGTTGGTCAAGCCGTCCATATTAGGTGAAGAATCCGAGATGATGGAAACCAATTTCTTCATTTGGTTGGTTGCCTCATGCATTTCATCCTTCGCGTCTTTCATTAGCTTGTTTAGCTCGGTTGTCCTTTTTCTCTTCTTACTTGTTCCTTCTCCTTCTTTTGAAAGGGATGCATGAGAAGTTGCATTGGAAGGACTTGGAGCGGCAGGAACATTATCTTCAGTCTCAAAGTCATCATCATTTTCCATGTTCATATTCTCTAATGCGTCTGTTGCGGATTCGGCCATGCTTCCCGTTGCACGGTCTTTCCCAAACACTAACTTCAACCGTTCATAAGCCGGGAATGGCTTATTAGCCGTGTAGTTTTTGTTAGGGTGTTTCTACAACAATAAACAAACAAATAATTAATAAAAAATAAAAAAAAAGTTATTACCTTTAAATAATTAATAAAAAAAGTTATTACCTTTAAATACTCCTCTAAAATCTCGGGAGCTTCGACGGTCACACATTGTTTTGCGTCATTCCACCCAAATCCGCTCGTATTTAGCATGTCATAAGCAGCGGAATATTTATCTTTCAGTCGCTTTATTTTGTTTTGTACGTGCTTTGCCGTTATGCTAATACCGGGAATTCTTTCACGCATCTTTAGGACAGCACCCTCATACGTACCCGACCTAAAGCTTCCATTGTCACCTCTCCCACCATTGATGACAATATCTTGAAGAATTGCAATCAACAAGTCCTCCTCATCCGTTGTCCACCCACGACGATCTGCCATTTTTTACAATTCTACAAATAAAATAAGACACAAACACCAATCCATTACAAATAAAATACACAAATATCAATCCATTACAAATAAAAACAAGACACAAACACCAATCCATTACAAATAAAATACACAAATATCAATCCATTACAAATAAAAACAAGACACAAACACCAATCCATTACAAATAAAACAAGACACAAACACCAATCCATTACAAATAAAAACAATTATCTCAATTATTACGGTTTAACATCCAAGATTCAAACATCTCTTGCGCTAAATCATCTCTCCACTGAGACCACTCATCACTTGCCTCAACAACATCAATGAACTCGGATGGTAAAGAAGGGTCTTCCCCAATAGGCATATCTTCAGTAGTGATTGTTGAATTTTCATGCGGATCAATGGTCATGTATGTCCTAATAAAATTATGTAACAAAGCACACGCTAAAATCATTCTCCCTTGATATCTTATCGGATAGAAAGAAGGACTTCGTAATATAGCCCAACGTTTCTTCATGATGCCAAAACACCTCTCAATAATATTTCTAGCATGTGAGTGCTTCATGTTAAAGTATTCTTCCTTATTAGTAGGTGCACGACTAACGTCTTCCCATTCTCGTAAATGATACCTAGTGCCCCTATATGGTGCCAAAAAACCTTCCCCATTGATATATCCTGCATCGGCCAAGTAGTAGTTACCGAGTGAGACTTTCAACCCATTTTGTCTAGTAACTGCATCTCGTAAAACTCTAGAGTCGGTAGCCGAGCCTTCCCACCCAGCTAAAACGTAGACAAATTTCAAATCACGAGTGCACACACCTAACACATTGGTCGCAATATGTCCCTTTCTTGTTCGATACCTTGGTTTATCAGACTCTGGTACAGTTACTTCAATATAAGTTCCATCTATTGCTCCTAGACAACCCTATAAAAAAGAAAAGGTTTAGCTAAAAAAATATATTGAAAGTGTTATAATTATTATGAAATGTATTAAAATGGTTATAATAATTACCTTAAACCATTTCCATCGTGAATCCGTACAACCATCTTCTATAGGAGTTGGTTTGACAAGCAACACATCTTCCAAACGCAATAACGCACGCAACACTCGATGAACATACCGGCTTATTGTTTCCCCCGACCTATAGAACCTAACTTGGATAGTCCTATTCTTAGTGTGGTGTGCTAATATATTTAAAAATATCGCAACTTGCTCCTCGATTGTCATATTACCATCATCTACTAATCCCCCGCGAGTTTTAAGCAAATCGCACAAAATTGCAAATGCATTTCTATCCATTCGCAACTCATTTATACAATTTACATCACTTTCGCGCGTAATGCGTTGTATTTCGGTTGACCTAGCTTGAAGTCTAGTGAAAGTTCTTTGGTCCAAAGTTTCCGTTTCATTATTTATATTCTCCAATTCAATCATCCGAATCATAAGTGAAAGTAAATAAACGAACATTTGAATGTAAGCATTCCAAACATTAATAACTACAACCAATTGGTTCCGATCCATCACTACAAAAATTCACAAAACAAGAAACCATTCCATAGAAATTAGATGTCATTCCATCACAATAGCAAGAAATACAAAAGAAGTGGAATTCTAGACTTTAAACAAAAGTCAGGCTCAATGCCATATAATTGCATAACATAGATCAATACCATCACTTAATATTCAAAGATAAACTCAGAATTATTCATTGTTTATCCAAATTGACTTCAAATTCAACTACACTGCCAGAAAATGGCCCAAATTCTCGTTCTGGCTCCTTCTCAATTATGATAAAATTCAAATCAGGAATGATTGATGTCTTTGTGGTTTTTAATTTCTCAACTATCACACTGTAAAACGATTCTAGTAGTTTTGTTTATGTATCAAACTTTTATCTATAACAAAACTAAATTTCATCATTTTGATCCTCAAATCGAATTCTGACAACAAGTTTAGGGAGAGATTGAAATATAACAATAGCGAGCATCAATGGAATGGTTTATATACAGTGGCATACATATACTATATATATCAGTCGCATACATACATATATATATATATATACATCAAGAAGAAAGAACAGGTTTCTGTGTAAAACAGTTCAAACACATCAATCGAAAACCTGAAATCGACGAAAGAAAGAAGGGGATGAAATCGACGAAAGAAAGAAAGAACAGGTTTCGTACCTGTTGGTGTTGCTGATGGAGAAGACGAGATGGAGCAGTGCTGCAGAGGGGATGGAGAAGACGAGATGGAGCAGTGCTGCAGAGGGGATGGAGAAGACGAGATGGAGGCTCACGATTTTTAGCTAGGGTTTATATGATCAGTTGTTATAAGGCTAAATTGGTAATTTTTAACTTTAGTCCCATCTTGTTCCACCTTTTTTGGTGGAACAAGAATTCTCATGTTTTGTCCCATGATTTTACAAAATTGTCCCATGTTGTCCCATGTCTTTTTTGTCCCATGGCGTACCAAACATGGTACTATTTTTTTTGTCCCATCTCGTCCCATCTAGTCTGCGTACCAAACGCACCCTAAAGTTTTACATCAGCATCAACACCATGTGGATCAGGACCAATTTTGGACGCATGAGCCATAGGTGTACCAATCGAAGTACAGTTCTCCATCTTGAATTTCTTCAAAATGTCAAACACATATTTTGACTGATTGATGAAGATACCAGTTGAAAATTGTTTCACTTGTAATCCGAGAGAGAAATTAATCTCTCCCATCATACTCATTTGGAATTGAGTCATCATAATGCCCGAAAACCAAGTACAAAGTCCAGGATTAGTCGAACCAAAAATAATATCATCAACGTAAATCTGAACTAAGAGAATATCACCTTCCTTGCGTAGAGTAAATAAAGTTGTGTCGATTTTACCTTTCTCAAAGCCAGCTTTTGGTAGGAAGGTTGATAGTACTTCATACCAGGCACGGGGGGCTTGCTTCAGACCGTAAAGCGCTTTGTCAAGAATGTAGACGTGATCTGGATGTTCTTTGTCCACAAAGCCTTCAGGTTGAGACACGTACACCTCCTCCTTAAGAACACCATTCAAGAAAGCAGTCTTCACGTCCATTTGATAGACAGTGAAGTTCTTGAAAGCGGCATATGAAAGAAACATCTGAATTGCCTCAAGACGAGCAACCGGCAAGTACGTCTCATCATAATCTATCCCCTCCTGTTGCCTATACCCTTTAGCTACCAATCTAGCTTTGTTTCTCACAATTACTCCATCTTCATCTTTCTTGTTCTTTAGGACCCACTTCGTACCAATAACTGTTTTACCCTTGGGTCGCGGAACTAATCTCCACACTTTCAAAGCTTCGAACTGATCCAGTTCTTCTTGCATCGCAATCAACCAGTCAGGATCTTCTAAAGCATGTTGAACTGTTGAAGGTTCAACCTGACTTAAGAATAGCACGTATAAGATTTCATTTGCGGTTGCGGAAGCGGATCTTGTCTTTACTGGTTCAGATACATCACCAATCACCTGATCAATTGGGTGACTGCGTGTCCACTTGGTAGAGTGTGGATGGAGAGATACATCACCATCATTGGGGTCTACAAGGGTAGGATCCACATCAAAGTTCAACTCGATCGTTAGTGTCGGTTCCGGATTTGAGACGGGTTGCCTGTCAGAATTGACAATCGGCACAGCCTCGGGAACTGATTCGGTAGAATTGTCATTTGAAGTTGTTCCCGATGAAGAAGCACCACTTGTAGATATTTGTTGTCGTGCTTGTGGAGAATCTGTTGATGTGTTCCTTGGAGAAATTACAGGAGTAGTTGAACCAGTATTTGGTGTAGTCAGTACCGGTGAAGGACCTGACATAGAAGTTTGTACTGGCGGGGTTACAACTTGAATCCTGTCATTTACAGATGAAGACGATTTGTCACTGTTAAAATAGTCATCATAAAAATATTCAAACAATAAATCAAGTTCATTAGGAGTAGAGTTAGAAGTGGAAGCTTGATCCTTGTTTGACGATCTAGTCATCATTGGACGAAATTGTCCAGATGCTAGAATACCAGATAACTCGGGTTCTGTACTGATTTGCACAGAAGCCATTGCTTCAGACTCGTCGAATTTGACATTAATGCTTTCCATCACAGTTCTGGAAGATTTGAGGTAGATCCTGTATGCTTTTGAAGTGAGAGAATATCCAATGAAGTAGCCCTCAAGACCTTTAGGACTGAATTTGTTCAGGTTGTCCTTATCATTCAGCACAATACACCTGCATCCAAAAACACGGAAGTAGTGTATCACAGGTTTTCTATTATTCATCAACTCATATGGAGTTTTACCAAACCGTCGATGAATGATTGAGCGGTTTTGTGTATAGCATGCCGTTGCAACAGCTTCAGCCCATAGGAATAGTGGTAGACCAGCGTAGGACAACATCGTTCTCGCGGCTTCAACAAGTGTGCGATTTCGCCTTTCAACGACACCGTTCTGTTGAGGAGTTCTGGCCAATGAATACTGATGAGTTATACCTAATGACTTGAAGAAGTCAGCAAGAGTCTTGTTCTTGAACTCTGTTCCATTATCTGATCTAACCGTCTGAACTAATTGTTGACGATTCACTTGAAGCTGTTTGATTAACGAGATGATCAAGTCAGGAGTTTCATCTTTTGAGCGTAGGAACTTGACCCATGTGTATCTCGAGTAATCATCGACGACAACTAACACGTAACGTTTGGCACTAATACTTTGAGTCTTCATCGGACCGCAGAGATCCATATGAAGTATTTCCAAAGCTTGTCTTGTGCTGGGCTCGGGTTTCGGTGGATGAGGAGCACGCTTCATCTTCCCTTACTCACAAGCAATACATAAATTATCTTTCTCAAATGTCAGAACTGGTAGACCTATGACTGAATCACCTAACATCAACTTTTGAATGTAGCGAAAATTAAGATGAGATAATCGTCTATGCCATAACCAGCTTTTCTCTAACGTCGCTTTTGACATCAAACATACATCAGTCTTGGGCTTGAGTGTTGATAGATCAATGGTGTACAGATTAGATTTCCTAGAACCAACCAGAAGCTCATCTCCTCCGTCGGTAAGAACAGCGCAACGGGTCTTCTTGAAATGGACTTCTAGGTCTTTATCACAAAATTGACCTATACTAAACAGGTTGTGTCCTAAGCCCTCGACATAATTGACTTTTGTAATTCGCACATTATCTTTTACAATATCCCCATAACCCAGAATTGAGGCATACTGATCATTTCCAAACTTCACTTTTCCACAATCCTATTCTACAAAATTAACTAGCAGCTCTTTTCTTCCAGTCATGTGCTTTGAGCAGCCTGAATCTAAATACCATACATGACTGGGCTGCAAAATGGAAATTAAACAGTTTTAGGTACCCACT
This sequence comes from Saussurea involucrata, assembly GCA_033807775.1. Taxonomy (NCBI): domain Eukaryota; kingdom Viridiplantae; phylum Streptophyta; class Magnoliopsida; order Asterales; family Asteraceae; genus Saussurea; species Saussurea involucrata. The sequence goes on along the minus strand of CM066315.1, from coordinate 27,437,158 downwards.
GCCAATTGGGTCCTTTTGGATTAGTAGGCTTGGATTTAACATTTTGCTTTCTATAACCGGTTTTAATATAAGCATTTGAATAAAACCAACGATTATAGTCAGATTTGCAGATAAAATCATCCACACCACAAGAAGCACAACAAATTTGATCTCGTGCCAAATTAATCAGTTGTCGCATTGAATAAACCTTGTAAGGAACTACAAGTTTTCGTCTATTGCCAACCTCATAATTAATAACATTTGAAACAAAATTGTCTTTCTTGGAATTTAAAACATTTGAATTGACGTGGGATGATTTGATCTGGGCCACATCCTGTGCGGACTCCTTTATTCTCCACTCAAGACGCGTGTTGTTTTTCAAATTACGATCTGAAAAACCAGACAAATATGAATTGTAAGCTTTTGAATATTGAGTCTGAAAAGAATTAACACGCTTCTTTCTTTTTGTTTTTCTTTTCTTTTTCTGAAATGATGGTTTTGATTTGGATTTAGAAAGATCATCATTGACAAAAACTTTCTCAGCTGTTTTTTAAGATTCTCCTTCTAAAATAATCTTTTCAGGTTTCTCTTCATTTATTAGAAAAGTGGTGTGATCTGGAAGTTTGGCACAAAAATCAAATTGAACATGCACTTCACATACACCTTTACCTTTGTCCTTACCAACATTCATGCTTTCAAAATCAAAATCAATATCAGTATCAGTATCAGTATCATATGATGGACTATTATTATCATCAGACTTGGGAAAAAGAAAGTCATTAAACTCTTTCTGAAAAATTTTATCTTCTTCCGTAGGAAAATATATAGGAGGATCTTTATCAAACTGATCTTCCAAATCACAAGGTTCAAAATCATCTTGGTCATTGGTTGTCCAGTCTCTCAAGATAGCATTTCCTATAAAAGCTTTGCACGAGGAAACATCTGAATCTGAAGATTGTTTTTCTTTTAAAGTTTTTTCTTCAGATATTTCCGCAAGTTTGATTTTCATTCCTTTTAAACTTTCTGAAAATACAGCAAGCAAAACTTCCTTTTCAATCTCAAAAGCAAGCTTCTCGTCATTTCCTGACTTCTTGAATGTTGCTTTGGATCTTGCTTTCGAGGTCCATGAGTTTTTGTTCAAGAACCATTGGTGGAAAGTATCTTTTACCTTCAAAAACTGGTTTGTCAGTAACATCCTTTTGGGTATTTTCTTTTTCCTCTGGTTCTTTAACATCATAACTCTCAAAATAATTGTTTGGTAAGGTTTTCTTTGAATTCAATGCCTTTGCATTGTCTGGACCATACCAAAAAGGAAGTTGCATTTTAACTGTGGTTTTCCTTTTTATTTCTTCTTCCGCTTCATAGTCTTCACCATCCATCTTAAGACACTTGATTTGAAATTTAGAATATACGGCAAGTTCAATCCATTCAAATTTATACAAAGTGGGAGATTTTGATAAAGCATTGCTCAGGTATTGTGGATTGTCATACCCGATTCCCCATTTTGAGTTGAAATATCTGAACTTATTTGGTTTATGCATGTGAATTGTTTGTTCAGTTTGACCTGCTTTGTACAATTTATTTTCCAGATCCTTGACATTTTCACATAACTCATCATTTCTGTCTTTGTAAGCATGCAAAAGGCTTTCAAACTCGCTATTCTTAACTTGCGAATTCAATAATTTATCCGATAGTTCAGTTATCCTGTCTTCAAAATACGCATGACCAATCTCAAATTCGGCCTTTTTCTTTTCAAAAACTTTAATTTTACTTTCTTGATCTATTATTATAGCCTTTTGAGTGGAAATTATCTCGTCTGCTCTTTCCTGGTCTTTTGTTAGGTTTTCTAATCTTTTTGTTAAACAAGCTTGTTGAGTAAAGAATTGATTGTAAAGAGCGGAATGTACCTCGTTGGAAGTAGACTCTGGATCTTCACCATCAGTGTTCTTGGTCATGAAGCACAACTTTGTCTAATCATATTTCTCACCTTCAGCTTCATTATCAGAAAGATCAAGCCAGTATTCTTCTTCAGCCATCAGCACTATCCCTGCTTCTTTCTTCTCGGCAAGCAGCAACTTGTTCTTGTAGTAGGTAGAATCTCTGACTTTCGGCTTCCAACACTCTTTTGAGAAGTGACCAGGCTTCCCGCAATTGTTGCATGTCGGAACTTCCTCTTTCTTTTCGAACACCCTTTTCTCTTCCGACTTCTTATACTCAGGCTTCTTGTACTCCTCTCTCTTGTACTCAACCTTCTTATCATCAAACCTTCTACTCGACTCAACATTCGCCTTGTGTTCAAAGTTCTTAGAGCCAGACGCATACCTTTGATTGTTGGACCCAGGGCTTTTTCCAAACTGTCTCTGAAACGATCTGGTAAGGAGTGCCAAAGAGTTCTTCATGCTTTCAATCTCATCTATCGCACCTGCTTCATTCTGTTCTTCATCAGACTGATTACCCACATTCTTGGAATAATTTCTGTTAGACAGCAAAGCGAGTGGATCTAACTCTTCTTCCTTAACCTCTCTCTTCTCTTCCTTCTTCTCTTTCTTCTTCTTCTTGGCTCTCTTAGCATCAGCATCTTCTTCATCTTGTTTCAAAGTTTCATACATCTCTTGAAGAGGCAAAACATCCAACTTGGTATTTTGTTTCATCCGATGAGCATACTTCTTCCACTCAGGTTGAAGTACATTCAGAAACTTCACATTATGCTCAATTATCGATTTGTTGATATTGTATCTGTTCAGCTCGTTCAAGATAGTAGTGAAACGGTCATATGTGGAATCAAGAGCTTCACCATCTTTCTGTTTAAAGCTCTCATAAAGATTAATTGCATTGGAAATTCTCATCTGGTTTTCAATCTCAGAACCTTGATAAAGTTTTGTCAACTCATCAAACATGGCTTTCCCGGAGTGATTCTTGCTATCTACCTTTCGGTAAATATCATTTGTCAATGCTTGAATTACGAGGGACTTTGCCATTTTGTCTCCATAATACATCTTTTTCTGATCAGCATCATAGTGAATTGGTAAAACTTCAACCCATTCAGGAGTTGGATCCCCGTCAGTAAGAATCCCTCTTCTCATTATCTTTTCCATCGGCCCATTAATCAAAGAATTAGAAATGAATTCTTCGTTCTCTTGTCTCTCCACATAATCCATGAACCGATCTTTCCATATTTTAAATTCCTTGGGAAAAAGAACCGGTGGTTTGTCCTTCGACCCAATTGTTAAAATATCTCTTGCAGTCATATTCGATTACTTGTCTTTGATCGTTTGTATTCTTTAGATTTGATTAGTAAAAAAATAATTTCAAACTGAAGTCTCAACCCACTAAAGTCGCAATAGGTTTGAAGTCGCAATGCAATGAAGTCGCAATGCTTGAAGTCGCAACAGTTGGAATCGCAACAAATGAAGTCGCAATAATTGGAATCGCAACACTTGGAGTCGCAATGAAATGGAATCGCAACAGAGTAAAAATTCACTCGAGTCGCAATAGATGATTGCGATTTGGTACTGTTCACGGGGTAATGGACTGCGATTCGGGATCGAAGTGGCAATAGGTCACTGCGATTTGGGAGTCAAGTCGCAATAGGTCACTGCGACTTGGTACTGTTCACTCAACGTTTACTGCGATTTCGATGAAGATCATGATTGCGATTTCGATGAAGATTCAAATGATCGGAAGTTGATTCTTCAAAAATTATCCAAATGATCTGAAAAATGGTAGGTAAGGTCGAAATACGATTCTGGACAGATTTTCTACTTCAAGTTTTGTCCAAAAACCACTAGAACAGTGATTTTCGATCCAAAACAGTAGGTTTTTGCTCAAAAGTTCGAAAATCCAAGTTTGCACGATTTGAGATCGATTCTGGTGTGATTATGGAATCAAAACACGCAGAAATGAATATCAAACACTTCTAGATCGATCCTAATCCATTTGAAGAACTCAAATGATCAAAATCAATAAGAAATGGATGAAAACTTGAAGAACACTCAAAATGCAAAAACTCTCAATAAAATCTAATCTGATCTAGATGAATACATTGCTCTGATACCAATTGTGATCCCAGAAACAAGTAATCAATCCAATAACATTAAAGTGTCCACCTCTATATTCAATAAATCAAGTAAAGCTCACACAATACAATGAAGAACAAATCAAGTGTGTGTGGCTAGTGTGTGTAGGTGACTCTTGTGATTGCTAGTTACCCTAATTAGAAAGAAAGCAAACAATATATATATATACCTAGGGTAAAGAATCACCCTATTACAAAATAGGCCCCTCTACTTAGTACAACTAGAATTTAGGCACTAACAACATGTAATGCAAATCTTCACAACAAATTTGGATAAAAATTCATCAAGAACATGATGAACACTACGATCTCCAAAAATCCAAAAATGATCCAAAATCTTCAATTAAAGTAGAAATTGTTGGAAGAAACCAAATCAGATTGATTCTAAGATGATAATCGAACACTATGAGCAATAAATAAAATCAATTATTCATAAACTCACACAAATTGACACGAACATAGTCGACTTTTCTCAACAAAAAAAATCAAGAACACAAATTCTTCAAGATCTTCACAAATTGTTGTTGTAAATCCACTGATCAAGGCTCTGATACCAATTGTTGTTCTAGATTCAAGCTCTAAATCACACAATCAAGATCAAGAATTCATTATGTCATATACCTATTTAGTGAGCGAAATATTACAATTGATAGCACTTTGTTTTAGCACACATTTCACTCACAGATCTATCCCATTTATGAGACATAACAAAGACAAAAACTATTTATACCTAGGAAGTCAACATTGACTTCACAAAGCATTTACAAGATATTTCATTTAAGCCCTCTAAATCTGGAATACAATTCATTTTAGCTCCTAACATGTACCATATCCATCAAACTCGTAAAAAGAATGGTGTTATGTGATGAAAACAATGCCAAAAGGGGTCTATGAGTTAGCGTCTGAAGTACCGTCCGATGAAAATGTTGATGATGAACATTTTTTCCAATAAACTGGTAGAATAACCTATATAAGTAGAAATGTAGATTTGGATGAACCTATTTGTCTTGTCACTGAAGAAGAAGAAGAAGAAGAAGAAGAAGAGATGAAAATTGCCAATGATCATCATGACAACTGGCATGTTGACGAGAGTAGTGACGAGAAGAAGATTTTGAAGACTCGAGAAGTGACTCAGAGGACAAAGAACCTGACTTGTTTGATCACTCCTCAAATCATTAAATATTAGGTTAATTTTAGTCTTAGGGGCTGTTTACCAAATTTTTCATTAAGTCCTGTATGGATAAATTTGTCTGTTTGGATACATTTGTCTGTCCAGATAAAATGACGTTGATGTTTACTTTTTTTTCCTGAATCATCGGTCTAAATGATGAAAATGACCAATTTACCCTTGATATAAATTATACCCTATTTTAATGTAATTTATACCCTATTTAATAGATTGTTGTTTATCTTTTAATAAAAGAACCTGAGTAATAATGGCAGCAACAGATGGCAAGAAATCTTCCAATTCCACTACATTGGAAGAAAATCAAAGAGAATTTCCACAACGGGAAAAAAATCAAAAGAGAATTCCACAACAACACCGGAAGAACATCAAAAGAGAAGCAAAAAGAACAAATATTTCAAAACCACAATAGAAGAAAAATCGTTATCTTTCAATTCCAGAAGCCTTGAAGCTAAATGTAATAAAACAAGCAAAATTGAATCGTTGCCCCTTCAGTGTTGCTTCACAGTAATTTATTTTCAGCATTGAATCGATACGCTTTTTTTTCAACTTTAAGAAACCCAAATGACTGCATCTTTCTTCTTCTTCTATTTGTCGTTGCTAACCTCCAAATGACTGCATCTCCAAGACAAACAAAAGAAGAAGTGAAGAACTCAAAATATGATCACTTCTCTTCGTCGTTATCATCTGAAGCAACCTGGGTTTATAATTGTTGTCGTCGCCAGAAAGAAGGTCTTGTTGGGTCGTCGGTCGTCGGTCGCATCTGCTGGGTTGCCGGTCGTCGGTCGCATCTTCTGGCTCACTGCCTCTTCTGACTCACTGGTCGTCGGAAAGAAGGTATCGACGTGCACGCTGTCTCAAGTACTAAGCGGCTAGGGTTTTGAATCTTGAAGGAGGCATGTTTCTATAGAGACGACTTCTATTTGTTGTTTGTTCATTAAAAATGAAGGGCACATGTGTCTTTTTTTGGCTGAATGGGGACAACATAACATTTCTATCTGTGTGAGTAAGTCATCGGTTGAGCGAATAAGCCGTAAGTAAACAACCCAAAAGAGCTGTGCGAATAAGCCAGATGGACCATTAAACCCACTAAGCTCCAAGTAAACAGCCCCTTAGTAAACTTTGTCTAGGTGTTTTAAATCTTTATTGGCAAGCATGTTTAGTTGTTTATTTGTTACCCTTATAAATTTGGTGACAAAATGTTTGTGTTTGGCTAACCGTATTAGATGGTATCTAACGTTGTGTTGTATACTTTCATTATTGGTGTATGTTTTCTAAATTTGTTTTTATAGTTGCAACAATGTCGCACATTTGGTCTTTTGGAGGTAGGGGCAGTTCTAGCAACCGAGGAGGTAGGGGGAAATTTTACTACATGAGCCTCTAGTAGTGCTTCGGCACAACCAGAGGAAGTTGAGTCTGAAATACCCACGGTATCACCAATCCCGAGCAGCTTCCGATGGAAAGGACAAGGATCGGGGTGAAAAACCACGAGTAAGTGTCATATTAACTAATTAATCAAATTAACTGTTTTGGGGTATTTATGCTAATTCAAGTCGCTATATAGCTTTCACAACGCCCATGCCTTCGCCATTTGAGCCAGATTAATCGGTCCATGATTGATCACATGTGGTGCACTTGGACGAAGATCCCTAGGGAGGTTAGGGCCCGAATGTGGGAGCGTTTTCAGGTTTGTTAGTATGTATTTAACGTGTTATAGCTTTGAACTTAAAAATCAACTAGCACTTTATCTACTAGGGTTCTATTGTTGGGATTCGGTCTTAGACAACTGTATGCTAAGGTTTAGGAGGCCAAATCCATGGAGAATTACAATGACAGTTTGAATTCAGCTAGGAGAAGAGCAGGAGAAAGGGTTGTATGACAAGGACTTTCCTATCAAGAAAGCGAGCCTAATAGGGATATGAATCTGTTGAATGACACCCCCCCCCCCTCTTGGCTCTCTCAGAATCTCTAGGCCGAGACGCTCGATCTTTGGAACAATGACCATTGGAAGGGCGTATCCAAGTCAGCTAGCACAAACCGCATGACTGAGATTGATGGTGAAATATCCAAACACATCGGCAGGTCGATCTCGTTCTCTATGAACGGTGCTCGCATGCTAGGTACGTAACACCGATTACTTTAGTAGCTTGATTTTTAGTATGTTACAATCACTGTTCTAAAAGGCTCGTCGCAACAGCCGCCATGGCGCGTCGTGGCTTAAGGCTTGGCCCCATACCACGTTGTGGCCCAATGTACGGTCTTTTGTGACGCAATATTTGATTTTTCTTTACGTTTTTTATGTCTTATTTCCTAGTTTTTAATATATAACCTAATTTAACTTGTTTATTATCATTGAATCATCGAGTAATAGTACAAAACACATGTTTTTATATATAATATTATATATGATATATGTTAGTCCCAGATGGCTTAAACAAGCATTGTAGAAGGGGGGGGGGGGGGGGTTGAATACAATACACAAATTTTCACTCAATTAATTCTTTTATTGATTTTTCAAATCAAGAATTACACATAGAAAAACTTAAATTGTTGCGGAAAGAATAGATAAACTATTCTAACAATCTTCACAATGTAAATTGAAAACCAAACAACTTCTAAAACACAAAGATCTAAAGCTATAAAGTTCAAAGGGAGAGAAAGCCTTTTTGCACTGAGAAAAACTTCAAGAACGCACAACTTTGCATGGAGAACTTCTTCTTCTTTATATAGTGTTTGAAGCATTAAATGCTTAGGACACTTGTCATCTAGATATTCAAGGATAGAAGTTGACTCTGAAAAGTTGATATGTCACAATCACACTTTTCCTCAGTACTATGAAGAACAAGCATATTTGATTGAGACATTATCTAAAACTGGAATAACGACAAATGTCACTTTTTCCTGACATTAGATATTGTCCCATAATAAATGAGCTTCATCTGCCAGCTTTCACAAAGATGAATCTCACCGACTTTCGTCTTGAAGTCGGTGAGATGATTGACTGAAATTGATGAATTAAGGAATCGGCCAAGTGTTCACCGATTTTTCAAGATGAAAATCGGTGAGCAATAACTTAGTCTGTTGGTTGAGAATTGTATCATCACTTCCACAATGAGAGACTTCTTCTGACTTGGTTTCGGTTGATCTTGGACTTCACCGAACTTTTGATGTCTTAGCTAAGTTATTATAAAGAACCAAAATAAAATATTCTAAGTAAGATTTTAAGGATAAAATCGGTGGGTCAATTTCAAATCTTTGGTGACCCAACAATATAGATATTTTTTGCCATAAGTCACACCTTGATAAACGCCATGGCTCCGAAGGTTTAAGGTTTGGTCGCGCCACCACGCCACGCTCCATGCTATTTAGAACCTTACTTACAATTAACACATGTTTGTATGATTCTTTATGTTTGTAGACAAGAGCAAGAAAATTCGTGCCAACGACCTGTGTGGATTTGTTCAATCATACGCATAGGAAGAGGTCGAGTACATAGTCATTTTCTTCGGATAACGGGTCACTAGAAGATTACATGACTTCGAGTTGTAGTCGTGTTGTGGTAAGTGTAAAATACCTATAACTTTATAATTGTCTACTTTTACTTCCAAATCTCTATGTAGTTTGGGTTGTCATTTCTTGGGTAAACATTAGGATTTTTTTTAGTTTAAATGTTGGTGTATATATTTCCATTTAAGGCTGAGATGTCATTTGTTGGGCAAACATCATGACTGTTTTATTTGGAAACGTCCCATTTACAGCAGTTATGTTGTCGAAATTGACTTGTGTTTTAAACCACAGTGTGACTATCAATCCAATCTCACCCAAAAGTACGACGATGATGTCAATTCCTATCACGTAGTAGATATGGATCTACGGCAACAGACGGTCGGGGAAGCAAGAAAGGTCGACTATTCGGCTTTGGGAACACCTGTGATCCCAATTTGGTCTTGATCGGGGCACCCGCACATGGATACAAGAGTGTTGCATCGTCTTCTGATGTCCGGGTGTATACCTCCTTTTTCTTTGATGTTTATCTATTTCATTCATAAAGCCAATTAAAAGTTCTAATGTTCCCTGTTTTTTGGAGGTTCAACTATTAGAGACCCGACTCGAGGAGGTGCTCGAACGAGAAGAGGTCTGCAAGAAAGAGAATGAGTAGATGATATCTTCGGTCAGAATGTTTACCCAAAGTCTACATTTTCCTTCTGAATAGTCTCCGCACCCGCCACCCTCTGTTTGATATTTGGTTGTATGTTTATGGACATTTATCCCACTGAACAATCGTACTTGAAATGGATTTGATCGAACAATTTGTATTTCTTCTGCTCGAACAATTGTTGATGCGCTTTAACTTATGTATGTGGATTCCACTTTGCTTTCTAGTTTTAACAGTTTTTTTAGCATTTATAGGATTTTGAAAACATTTAAATCAAATTTTAAAAATGATTTTTTAAAATAAACAGGTTAATTACCGAAGGATTTTCAGTGGAATATCCGTCAATGATTTTCTTACCATTCTTAAATAAAAAAAGAAATAAAATTTACCGGTGGATTTTCGGCGGATCGTCCGTCGGTATTTAATACTAATTTATTAAATCAAAAAACTATTTCTTAAAAATGTAAAAAATAAAATAAATTATTGATAGATTATCCGCCGGAAAACTGTCGATAATATAATCAATATGATTAAGTGACGGATTACCGACTGAAATATCCGCCGAAAATACTGAATCCACCGGTATAATAGATTTCTAGTGACGGATAATCCGGCAAACAAATCCGCCCAAAATCCGATGCTAAACGCTTTTTTGGTGGATTTTTCCGTCAGAAATAGTAGTTAGTTTAGTAGTGTATATAAAAAAAACTTTCTTGAAAAATTTAGGAGGAGCAACTTCTCACCCTTGCTACAAAAGTCACATATTAAATGGCTCTGCGACATGATATAAACGATGGTTACCTCTGTAGAGCATATGTATTCAAAATCGAAAACAGAAAATAAAGGAACATGTATCTGAGGCCCGTGCTTGACACGGTTTCCTTAAAACAGATTCTCCCCATACGGTGCTTCCATTTCCTAGGATATAATGGCCAAAACGACTTGTAAAAAGCCGCGAACGTAACGAAGTGTGAGGATAGAAGGGACTGTGTTTTTCTGTGTGTTTTTAAATTTTAAATCCAAAATTTAAAAACGAATTTTCCAATTTTTGGTAGAAATTAAAGTTCAACTTATTTTTGAAACTTACAAATGTAAGGAAGTTTAACGAATTGGTTCGAGATCAAATCAGCCCAGTTTTACCCCTCTCTTGCGACTACACGTGGACAAGGCATTTCCTTCAATAAGTTTTATTACGTTCAATTATGGAATCAATTATAAACCCCTATTGGTTTCATTATTCCACCAATGTGGGACAAACCCACTTCCATTTCCAACATGTATCCTCTATTCCGTATTGATAAAAAAAAATTATTCATATCAACTCCGGTTTATACGAGCAATATGTCGAATCGAAACTGTCACAAAGGACTACGGAAGCCATAAATATCAATTATCTGGAACATAGGTTCAAGTATATATTTTTAGGTCTAAATCGGGTATAACACCCAAATTTTCCAAAAACCTCACCCGAAACAAGCTTATTGATTTAACAAGGGTGAGAATGACAAAAATCGTGAACTTAAGTGGCCGAAAGAACCGCTAGGATCTGTTCTTAGCCACATACAACCACTTTCTGAACTGAAAATCGTTCTGAACTATTGTTCTCTAGGGTCAATTGGCCACTATTGTCAGTCCTATCCTCTCTCATTGCTTGAGAGAGTCATGTTGGGAGTGTCTGTGTTTAGATAATGCAACATTTGGCTCGCAAATGTTGTTGATGAAAGGCAAGCTAGGTATGTGTGTTGTTAATTTTTCCAAGTCGAGTGAGGCTGGATAAGGGATGTCGATTTACATTGAGAAACTAGCCACATCCATGCTGATCGAGAGGCCAAAATTCACCACTCGTTTTAGGGAAGTTGACAAGTCCTATCTATGTTCTTTCTAGCAGAGAATAGAAGAAATATCTTGATAGCCTCTTGGGAATTAGGATAAATTAAACTTCAGCCACAAAGTTTAAACTTCAAATTATAAATCTTCATTTTTTTGGGAGGTTCTAATAGTTTCTATTAAATAATATAAATTATTCATATAGAACTTAATAGAAAATTTGGTAAACAACCTATATAAGCTTCATTAAAATGACTATTTTGTAAATTTTAGAAATTCAAAGGTTTTCATAAATGGCAAAACAACCCCCTATAACCTCAACGCTTGACTTCTCATCTTTAAGTACTTGACAACCATTACCCTTTTCCTTCTCATCTTTAAGTAGTTGACAACCATTTCATAAATTTTCCTTCATTTTCACAAATATTTATTTACCTCATTTTTTAGGTGTCAAAATACACTAAGCTATATACAATCCATTCGCAGATTATATATATATATATAGGGGAGGTTTCTTTTACAAACCAGTACATTTGTGAAAACTATGCAAACCACTTCTTAACCAATCATTTTAATTAATTTAATTAAAATTAATTATTAATCAAATTCTAATCGGAGGGGTATAGCCGTCATTTTACATATTACTTTAGGAAATTAATTTTACATATTTCAGGAAATTAATTATTCACCACCCATCAATACATTTGTTTTCCAATTTGATCATTTGATGCATTATAATAATGGAAAACAAAACTCCATAGTCGGTGATGATGCAGAGATTAATGGCGTTGACCCAACAACTTCACAAGCAATGAAAATTTTGAAATTCGGCTTTTATTTCGTAACGATTGAAGAACTAATGATCCAAAAATTGAATAACAGGCTAATGATTCACAAATCATGAATCGAAATCTGGAAACATGAACATGAATCGAAAAATCATGAAATCCATAAACATAAACATGAAATCTGGAAACACAAAATCATGAATCGAAAAATCGAAGAAACCCAAAAACACGAATCCAAACCCAAAATCATGAATCGAAACCCAAAATCTAGAAAACCCAAAATCATGAAGAACTATCATCTGCGAAACTCAAACCCTAAACCCAAAATCGGAACCCAAAATCATGAATCGAAACGCAAAATCGAAACCCAAAATCATGAAGAACATCATGAATCGAAACCCAAAATCATGGTTAGCGGCGGTGGTGGTGATGCGTTTGGCGGTGGTGGACAGCGATTGGCGATGGGGGTGGTGCGGCGACGGGGGTGGTGCTGTTGCCGGCGGTGGTGGTGGTGGATTCGATTTTCCATCGCTGCTTATCTCTCTCTCTCTCTCCAGATTCTTCATCTTCCATTGTTGATTCTCTCTCTCTATTCAATAGCTACCTTTTCTCTCGCTCTCTCTCCTGATTTCTAGAATGGGTGTTTTAATTAGGAGTATATGTTTTTTTTGACAAAAATAACCCTGCACGTGTGTTTTTGGTATGAAATTAAATCAAATATACCTATTAATTACACTAATTGCCACCGGGTTAATCACAATCATCCATCAATTGATCCTATGGTATTTAAACTAGTTGCATAGTTTGTACAAATATACTGGTTTGCAAAAAATACCACCCCTATATATATATATATATACATACATATATATATATATATACATATATATATATATACATATATATATATATATATAGAGAGAGAGAGAGGTTCAGGGGAAAACCTTAAAAAAATGAAAATTTGAGGAACACCCTAGTAGCCCTTCATCTGGACGGTATGCAGTTGTGCATACACGTAAATCAAGTTGTTTTTTACGAAGGAAGTTCAGATGAAAACCTCAAAAAATGGAAAACTGAAAAACACTCTATTAGCCCTTCATCTGAACATTATGTACATGTGCATACAAGTAAATTAATTTGTTTCTGGTTTTTACGTATGTATGCATTACGCATTTGTGCATATACACATGTGCATGTTACAAATTATTTGTATGCACAAGTGCATACCGTCCAGATAAAGGGCTACCTAGGTGTTCCTCAGTTTTTCGTTTTTTTTTCTTTTGAGCTTTTCCCCTGAACCCGATACATGTATAAATGCATGACTCGAGTAAGTATACTTGCACGGTACATTCATACATTTATGTACATTCATACATGCATTGAACCATGTATAATCCATTCATACATTATATATACATGATTACACATAAATGGCCATTTGAGCCCATTAAGGTCCATTACAGTTCATTCTACACTATATACCCATTAAGGGGTGTTTGGTTGGCGTTATTGAGGGGTAAAAAATGTAACTGATAATGAAAACTGTTGTTTGGTTTGATATAATATAATGGGTTCATTACCCCAAACCAATTAATTTCCATTTCTGGCCAAATTGGGGGGAATGGAAATCTTATTCTCGTTCAGTAATTTTTTCTCATATGTCCCTTCATTTCTTGATGTTGAATGGAAAATATATTTTATTTTCATGTTGGACGACACATATTTGTATTAAAAATATCATATAAAACATTCTTTTATTAATTATATTGGTTTAACCAAACAACATCAATGAAATGCACATTCCTATTCCCATTCTCTATCATTCCCATTTTCATTTTCATTCACATTTCTTAAGACATCATCTTTTGTTAACTGTCTAATTAGTACAAATTGTGCTAACCGGGGTATTTTAGTATTTTCAATATACTGATATTCCATAATTATCTCATTCACCTAGCTATGAAATTTGGTAAAAATTTGGAAAAGCTACGGTTTATACACGAAACAACATTATGAAATATTATAAACTTTAAAGAAAAATCATTGTTTTACCTATGAACCTTACACCAAAAATATCATTGTTTTACCTATAAACTTTATTTTCACGTATGAACTTCGTTTAAACTATATTAATTATCGCATTTAAAGAAAACATACCGAGTGAAGGGAGGGAGGTAAGAGACTGATTTAAGGATTAAATGAAGTGATTATCTTCCCAAACTAGATCACCCAATTTGTTACAATTAACCTTTATTTAATTTTTTTAATTCATTGTCTTTTTGACATTTTCATCAATTTAACCATAACCATTGATAAAAAATGAACGGTTCAGATGACTTGTAAAATTAGTACTAATTATTTGATTAACGAAAAAATTTCAAGTCTATACATTTTATAAAATGACATGTCAATCATACCATATACCATATACCATATACCATATACCATATACCATATACCATATACCATATACCATATACCATATACCATATACCATATACCATATACCATATACCATATACCATATACCATATACCATATACAATGATACAATGATTTGCCCTTCATGTTATATACTATATACTAGCATATATCATATATACAATCCATTATTCCAATGTGTACACACTATGATGTATGCACACATATATATTATACAGTACTATGCTCTATAAAATCCATTCATACACTATATAGTTTATATAACTGCATTGAACTGATTAAGGCTCACTAAACCTACTAAAGTCCTTTTTTGTTAATGAGAACACGTTATGCCTATTATAAATGATAAAAAAAACTAATTAATTACTGACCATTAAAAACGATTAAAACCAAGGTATATTTGAATCGAATACAATCATAATCACATATGATTTTCAAATCCCTCGAAAATTTGTAGAAAATTACTGACAAATTACCGACAATTATTTAAATTTTAGTTTTTATTTTAATAACTTGGAAGTTTTAAACAAATAAAAATCAGTATTAAAATATATGTCAGTAATTACCTAGAGATTACCAACAAATATTTAAATTCACCCAACTCATCGATTCTTTCTGTTCAGTGTTTAATTGTTCATTAGGGCGGATAAAGAAATGATTTTATACATGTTTTCGTATAAACTGCTTTTTGAAGGAATTCACTAGACCTCATGGTCTAACCAGGGGCGGACCCAATTTTTTTTTCAAACGGTGGCACCATTTGACTATAAAAAACAGATATAGAGATATTTTTCATAAAATTATTATTGGTTTGGTGGTTAGTCCCTTGCTTGTTAAACTGGAGGTCTCAAGTTTGAGTCCTAGTATTGTAATTTTTTAGAAACAATAAATATGAGATTAAAAGTTAAAAA
Source organism: Saussurea involucrata (assembly GCA_033807775.1). Lineage (NCBI taxonomy): Eukaryota > Viridiplantae > Streptophyta > Magnoliopsida > Asterales > Asteraceae > Saussurea > Saussurea involucrata. Next base: position 27,421,794 of record CM066315.1, on the reverse strand, counting down.
CTACAAAAATGGGTCTAACAAGACTCGAACCTGGGCCTTTAAGTATAATAAAAGTCTTCTAAACCAACTCTACCAAGGAAAACTTGTGTCTTTATTGCAGTTTCAAAATATATATGGTGGCACAAAACAAATTGATACGGTTGCACCTTTCACGAACCTAGTTTTTTTTACCTTACGGCGGAGAAACAATACGGTGACACGTGCCACCGTATGCCATAACCTAGGTCCGCCCATGGGTCTAACCCCCACTTTTCAAAATTAAAACCATTTTAAGGGAAGCGCTTTAGTGGTGCTTCGTCTAAGGAAAAAGAGAAGACATGAAGAATAGAGATGAAAGCGATCTGTGTAGAGCACTCGACTTCTTAATTTAGTATTGCTTTAGCATAGTTAGTTCTCGGCTGTGGAAGTTTGTTTCCGCTGCAAGTGTTGTAACCTCTGTTTTGGAATGTCATGTATGTACTGAGACCCTTGTTTTGGGATATTTTAAATAAAATGTTTGTTATGGATTTTCGGGTTGTTACATAGGTAACAATGTAATTTTCTCTTTTTTATATAACAACAATTCAATTGAAACTTAGAATCAACCTATAACAAATTAGTTAATAATAAAGACCCGACATGAAATATTTTGTTAATTTACATTTAATTTACAAAACATAAAAACCCAAACATCAAGCCATGCTAACTTCAGAGTTCAGACAATGTATGACATTTGTATTATGATAATCCAACTATATAACTTATTTTCAGACGATAATCTACAATATAATAATAAAATAAAGAAAAAGAATTACAAAATTGATGGCAAGCTAACGAATCCCACTCTCCACAAGAAGATTGATGATGATATAATTGGAAACCTTGAACTTGCCCATGTTAGGTATTATATCTCTTTCATATATATATATATAGGGGTGATATTTTTTGCAAACCAGTGTATTTGTACAAACTCGTACAAACCATACCTAGCTTCATGATTTTGTAAATTTGGTTTCATGAATATTTATATATATATTTTGGCTTCATAAATATATCATTTGGCATTTTTAACTAATTTTTTTACAAAAATAAGGGTATTTTAGGGCTCCACCGAAAAAAATTAGTTAAAAATGCCAAATGATATATTCATGAAGCCAAATTATATATTCATGAAGCCAAAATATATATATATATATATATATATATATTCATGAAGCCAAATTTACAAAATCATAAAGCTATGTATGGTTTGTACGAGTTTGTACAAATACACTGGTTTGCAAAAGATACCCAGCCTATATATATATATATATATATATATATATATATAGGAAGGTTCAAACGAGGAGCGCATCAATTTAAGAGAACGTGAGGAGCACTCCCATGCTTCTGATCACATATGATTTACAACCCTAAAAAATCGGATTTAACTCAAAAATTCGCGCAAAAGTGGCGCGAGGCGTGGCGCGATGCTGCAGGTCGCGGATCACATGTGATTCAACACTGTAAATCATTAATGATTCATAACTGTCAATTCGAGTCCAGATCAGTTGTGAATCACATGTGATCCACAACTGCCAATCACATGTGATTCATAACTGTCAATTGCTCCTCACGTTCTCTTAAATTGGTACGCTCCTCGTTTGAACCCGCCTCTATATATATATATATATATATATATATATATATAAGGGTGGTATTTTTTGCAAACCATTGCATTTGTGGAAACTATGCAACCTAACTATACACCATAAGATTAAATCATCAATGGCTAGGATTCATCCAATGGCATAAATTGTAATTACTTTACCTTTTGAAATTATTTTACTAAATAAAAGACACGTGAAAGGGGATATTTGTCAAAAAGTGTCTCCATTAACCATCCCAAAAAATCAGCAGAATTCATAAAAGCATCTTCATCCCAAAAAAATCAGGAGAGAGAGAGAGAGAGAGAAAAAGTAGCGATCACGCATTTAGGGTTCTGCAGGTTCATCTTCATCTTCATCCCAAAAAAACAAGAACACAATGTTTTGGGGATCTGCAGGTTCAAAGTCATCCATTCCTGCCATCTTCATCGCTTCCACCACCGTCGCCGCCGGAAATAGGCACCACCACATTCGTTGTCCACCAAATCCACCGCCGTCGGAAACAGACACCACCACCGCCGCTGTCCACCACAGTCACCACCACCACTGCCGCTGACCACCATAGTCACCACCACCGCCGTCCACCACAGGCACCACCACCATGATTTATGATTCAAAGATTTCTGGGTTTATGATTCAAGATTCAAGATTTCTGGGTTTATGATTCAAGATTCAAGATTTCTGGGTTGAATTTCATGGATTCATGATTTTTGGGTTTCTACTGGGTTTCGATTCATGATGTTCTTCATCATGAAGATTTCTGGGTTTATGATTCAAGATTCAAGATTTTGTCTTCATGAAGATTTTCTGGGTTGAATTTCATGGATTCATGAATTTTTGATCTAAATTCTAGGTTCATGAATTTTTGTATTCTGGGTTCATACCCAGACGAAGAAGAACCGATAATATGTTAAATCAAATGGGATACAATCCCATTAATTTAGGAAATTACCTAATTAGATAACAATTCTCGGAATATTGAAAAAAAAATTAATATGTAAAATGACCTCTATACCCCTCTGGTTATATATTAATTAATAATTAATTTTAATTAAATTTATTAAAATGATTGGTGGAGAAGTGGTTTGCATAGTTTTTACAAATGTACTGGTTTCTAAAAGAAACCTCCCATATATATATATATATATATATATATATATATATATATATAGAGAGAGAGAGAGAGAGGGGAGGGTTATTATGAAAACCACCTTAAGTTTGAAAACTGTGAAAACCTCCTTAAACCAATCAGATTTTTTTCTTAATTATTATTTGATAATTATAATTAAGAGGACAGTTTCGTCATTTGACTAATCCTTTGTTAATTATGGAATTTCTGATAATTACGATTTCCTTATTGAATTTCATATTATTCCTATTTTCTAGGGAAACTGAATATTTCTGGATCCTTCTTCTTCGTTCTTGGCAACCACAAACACACAAACCAAGAGTGAAGAAGAGAGAGAAAAAAAACATGTTGAATTCTCAAATCAACCAGTCTCATCATCATTCTATCCAAAACCTACTTCCTCTCCTGAAGCCCTTTGGCGGCGGCGATGCCACCAATCGGTCATTCTTACGACCACCAAGAAATCTACAGCTCACGGAAGAGAACAGACAAAAGAATACCCCTTTTGTGAAAGTTTACAGGAAGGTGCTCCAGTTTTTCTGAAATCTTCCATAAGTTTGCCATGGCAGAAAGGCAAAATACAGAGTACGCTTTTTCATCATGTCACGGATTTTGGATCAAGATTTATCTTTTTTTAATCATGAAGATGACATGAGTGTTTAATATGAGTTCTTAGAAACTGAGCAAAGGCATCATAGAATCCAATGCATAATATCGTAAAGGAGGATCGAAGTAGATGGAGCCTCTCAAGTTATTACATATATTTAGTTCTGGATCCTTCTTCTTCGTTATGATAATTACGATTTCCTACCACCGACCCACGACGATAAACGGGGATGAAACCGCGACCTACGACGATAAACGGAGATGAAACCGCGATGAACGGAGATGAAACCGACGATGACCGGTGCCCGGAACAATCTTCTGGGTTTGGTGAATTGTCGTTGGAACAGAGGTTTTCACATGAACCGGCGATAAACGGAGATGCACGGATTGTGTTGATTTTGTTCTTCAATTTTCTGGGTTTGGTTAATTTTTTGGGTTCTGGGTTCGTGGGAAGAGATAGCAGGGAAGTAATTCTCTTTTGAATACTAATTGAAAGTATGGTGATACCACGTGGCCTTTAAAATAGGGTTTGATGCGGTTTCCTTATTTGAATTATGAGATGAAATTACCTAGATACCCTCCAATCCCAATTTCGGTGCATTAAAAATAATTAAAAAAAATTATTATTTCCATAAATAAATCAATTTCATCTTAGCAGTAGATAATATTGATCTATGGTTGTAAGGTGGGTTTTACAGTTTTCAAAATAGCATATTTTTCTACATGAAACGGCCTATATAAATATATATATATAAATAAATATATATATATATATATATATATATATATATATATATATATTTTAAATCCTGCGTTTTCAATTCAAAGATTTATCTATGAACAATCATTAATTACAAGATATTAATATTAAGATTTTTTGAGCCAAGTAAAATAATGTATTGTTTTTTTAATTATTGATGAAAAGTTTTTCAAAATTAACTGATTTCTGTCCAACCCACAAAAGTGGGATATGATCTTCCCTTGATGCATCCCTCCCTTCCACTTCTTGTTCATGCAAGTTCGTCTATGGCTTCAAATTTGATGTCAAAATGTTAAATGAAGATCTGGTTTGCGTTCATCATTCAAGTTTTGTTTTAGTGCATGTACGCTTAACAGTCAAAGGTTCTAAATGGCGTGGGCCGCGTGACGTGGCGGGGAGGCCTAGCCTCAAGCCTTAGGAGCCACGACAAAACCATGGCGTTTTCAAGACGTACGTTGTGGTGTCAACTTTCCAATTCATATATAATATTATATATAAAAACATATGTTTAGTAGTTTAGTCAATGAGTCAATAGTAATAAGAAAGTTAAATTAGGTTATATATTTAAAACATGCAAACAAGAAATTAAAAACGTAAACAAAAATCAAATATCGCATTACGAAAACTGCACATTAGGCCATGGCGCGCCTGATATAGAGCGACTAGCAACTCGATACGAAGAGCAAATGGACCAAGCTAAAGAAAACCGAAACAGGGACATACGCGGTTTAGCACGCGACCTGAAGCCGCGGCACAAACTGCGCAGCCCTCTGGACGAGTAACCAAACAGGCCCTTACGCGGCTTGTTGCGCGACTTAAACCCGCGGCACAAACCGCGCGGTTCAGCCAACCTCACTTATCAGTATTTCGTCTTTTTTTCAGTATTTAGAGTTGTTTCCTAATAAGAGTTCTTTCCCTTATGGATTGGTCTCAACTTAGTTTCCATAGTTATCCTATTTAGTTTAGCTATAAATAGGGTTTCCGTATTCATTGTTTTGCATTCAGTTTCCATTCAGATTAATATTAGTTCTTGACATTCAAGACTTCTTAATTATTTTTCGGGTTTACGTTTGTAAACTTGTCTACTTCTAAGGCTCGACGATTGTCGATCCGTTCCACGCATAATCCTACTGCGTCAGTTGGTATCAGAGCACAGACTTACCTGTCTCTTCACCTTCAAGATGGCAGAACAACCGCCACCACCACCCCTCACGAGAGCAAATCTTGATAGGTTAACAACGACTTTTACCGCATCCCTCAACACACTGACAACCGCATTCACCAATCAACTTAACGCCAACAACAACAACCGACAAAGACGAGACAGGTACGAGGGCCGTCATCGACCCCAACACGGTGGCCGACGCCACCCGATCACCAGTTCTAGTTCCGACTCCGAATCCGACGGAGATGTGGAACCGCCACGGAGGGACCCCGATTACCGAATGAAGGCCGACATTCCCTACTTCTACGGGAATATGGGCGTCGAGGAATTTTTAGACTGGCAAATCGAGGTCGACCGCTTCTTCGACATCATGGAAATTCCCGAACACAAACAGGTAAAGATGGTTAATTTCCGCCTGAAAAGCACCGCAACCGTATGCTGGGATAAGCTGATAGTCCAACGGCAACGGAAAGGTCTGGTACGTTCATGGAGGAGAGTGAAACAACTTATGGCTGAACGATTCCTACCGGAAGACTACAAGCAGATCTTGTACAAAATGTACTTGGATTGCTCCCAAGGATCGAGGACCGTAGCCGAATACACCACCGATTTCATTCGCCTCTCCGAACGGAACAAAATCGGCGAAACCGAAGGGCAAAGGGTTGCACGATACATCAACGGCCTCAAAGGTTCGATACAAGACAAAATCGGACTTCAAACCGTTTGGACGGTAACGGAAGCATCAAGCTTAGCCATGAAGGTCGAGCTTATGGAGAAAACCACTCGAGCCTCATCCTACCGCCGATACACCACACCGACTCCCACCGAAACGACTAGTTCCGCATCTGATAAAGGAAAGGGAATCGGACCAAGTTCGTCCGTCCGCGACACCAACCCACCGCGAAACTCTACCGGGTCCCAAAGCAAAGCTGTAACACCCCAAAATTCTGGGCTAATTTGAACCTCAAATTTCCACAAGCTATGATAATATAAACTTCAAACTTACATAAATAGCAAGTGAATTAATCATCAAGAGTACATTTACAGATACAGGATCCTACAAATAACTTGTTAATCTAATTATGTCACTATAATCAGATTAACTAAGTTATCTAAGCAATCCCTCAAAATCTCCTTCTGTTAATTGACTTCCTTGATATTCCAAAACGCTCGTCCCACAACCCTTATTTTCCCGAGCCGGTACCTGGTAAGAAAACATCATTTGAAACGATTAGGCCAACGCCTAGTGAGAACATTCGTTTCCATAATAATATTTGCCAAATCAAAGTAAACAAGTTATATCAAACCTGATTACCCTTTTTCTTACCATACGTGTAACTCTATTCCGTTAACACGATCTTCATCCAATCCCATGAATATGACTGACACACATTCCATCATCATATCATGTCTTAGAGCCATACTACGAATCTTCACTGATTCTAGATTAATACTCTTATTCCAGAAATCGCAATATACACATGCCCATTTCTATTCATACCCTATTCCAGAGCCACACTACGAATCTTTCTCAGATTCTAGATTAATGCTCTTATCCAATAAATTGCAATTACACATGCCCATTTATCGGAAAGGAAGTAGAGATTACAAGCACTTATGTCAATCCCATTTTCTTCCTTAGAAATTGGGAATAACGATTATTACCACACGTCTATTCCACCATTTCCACACACACACACACACACTGGAATAACGATTATTACCACACGCCTATTCCAGGGTTTCTCACACACATCAGAATAATGACTAACTTCATCTATTCCACGTGCACATAACCATTAGTACTACACACATCAGAATAATGACTAACTTCATCTATTCCACGTGCACATAACCATTAGTACTACACACATCACTGGAATAACGATTATTACCACACGCCTATTCCATGTGATTACCAAACTCTAGTGCCTATGGATCCATTACACTTTACTAACGTATATGCATAACCACATATTACAGCTCATATCATATTCTCAAATCTAAGAATACTAGATAACCTATCGTATCTTCATCCTCAAATTCCCCCCTTCGGCGACTTAGCACGGGGGTTCCGCTACCCGGTTAGCGGATGAGGTCAAGGGGCAACGCCCTTGCGGGGTCTGGGGGCATCAGGGGTTTTCGGATAGCTACAACTTACCGGTTAAATCATACTTTCCGGATACCATCTAATCCGGACAACACCCGGGAACTAAAGCAACCCGGATACTATCCGGTAACTATTTTATCCGGAAACTTTCAATAAAATCAATACTTACCGGATACTTAATCGCGTCCGGAGACCTTCATCACCACGGTTTCCGGATACATGGTTTTATCCGGAAACCTTCGACCTGCAGCTTAAAAATCGACCAAATTCGATGTCTGTTCGATTCAGTTCATTCCAGACCATCCCATATAGTTCATAACCAATTTATACAGCTATTTCAAGGTTTAATTTAACATGAAAACACTGATTTAAGCAAACAACAAAAGAACTCACTTATTTGATATAAAACCCACTTTGCTGCCCAAATTCAATCCCAATCTGCTGTAAACGATTTGAAAACCTATTCACAATCAAAGATTCCTTTACAACTCTATAGCTACAACAATTTTCATCAAAACACATAATAAATTCCTTACCAAATTGAGCCAAAACCTTGCTTTTCTTCCTTTCTCCCTTTTCTCCTTTTTCTCTCTTTCTCTCTTGACCGACCCAAAGAACCAAAATAAGATAATATCTGATTTTCAGATATTTTATCCAAACATACTTTCCAAAATGACCAATTACACCTCCAAATTTCATTATTTCCAAAATAGCACCAAACTTTAAACCCTTGTATTTTAACCCTATTGAATTATAAATTACAACATAATTCAAGGTTTTAAACCAAAATACAATTAGATCCCAATTCTCATTAAATTACTATTATTGAAAATTCAGGATGTTACAAAAGCCGACACACCGAAGCCATCCAACCCCTACGCCAAACCATCGGGATCTAAATGTTACCGTTGTGGCCAACCGGGCCATAGATCCAATGAGTGTACCAACCGAAGAACAGTCGGTCTTATAAATGAAAACGAAAGCCAAGAGGAAGATGAGTATAATGGAGTTGATTTCGTGAAAGAAGAGTCCGAAGAGAGAGTAAACATCGTACTCTAACGGGTCCTCCTCTCCCCAAAAGAGGAAGGCCAAAGGAAGAACCTTTTTCGTACTTATTGCTCCATCAACAAAAAGGTATGTAACCTAATTGTCGACAACGGAAGCTGCAAAAATCTTGTGTCCAAAAAGTTAGTGGACTACCTTAATCTACCAACCCAACCGCACGACGCACCATATTCCCTTGGGTGGGTAAAGAAAGGACCACAAGTTCGCGTGACCCAAGCATGCAAAGTTCCCCTCGCCATAGGCAAATACTACAAGGAAGATGTCCTTTGCGACGTCCTCGATATGGACGCTTGCCATATCTTACTCGGCCGACCATGGCAATACGACAACGACGTTACTTACAAAGGAAGGGACAACATGATGATATTCCGTTGGGGCGACAGTAAAATCGCCATGACACTCGTGGCTAGCTTTCACAAGGCCCCGAAAAAGAAAGGTGAGAACGTCCTAATCATCACCTCCGACGAACAACTCCTTGAGAACGACTTCAAGGAGACCCAACTCTTCTGTCCCATAGTCATAAAAAGCTTAATGAGCGCCGAAAAGGTCAACGAGGAAATCCCGGAAGAAATAAGCAAAATACTCAAAGACTTCACGAAACTAATCTCCGACGACCTACCACCAGAATTGCCGCCTATGAGAGATATCCAGCATCAAATATATCTCATTCCGGGCGCGAACCTACCAAACCTCCCTCACTACCGCATGAGCCCCAAAGAAAACGAGATCTTGAGAGATCAAGTTGAAGACCTCTTGAGAAAGGGGTTTATCCGAGAAAGCCTAAGCCCTTGTGCAGTCCCGTTCTTCTCGTACCTAAGAAAGGTAACCAATGGAGGATGTGCATTGACAGCCGCGCCATCAATAAAATCACCATTAAGTACCGATTCCCCATTCCCCGTTTAGAAGATATGCTAGATGAACTAGCCGGCTCAAAGCTATTCTCGAAGATCGACCTTTGTAGCGGCTATCATCAAATCCGAATTCGACCCGACGACGAATGGAAAACCGCGTTCAAAACACCATTCGGGCTTTATGAATGGTTAGTCATGTCATTCGGAACTTCTAACGCCCCTAGCACGTTTATGAGGACAATGAACCAAGTCCTCCGCCCGTTCATCGGCTCGTTCGTAGTAGTATACTTCGACGATATACTCATCTATAGCCGAAACAAAACGGATCACCTCGCTCATCTCAGACAAATCTTGACCGTGTTCCAAGAAAACAAGCTCTATGTCAACCTCAAGAAGTGAACTTTCTACACCAACAAGCTCCTATTTCTAGGATTCATTGTTGGAGAATCCGGCATAAAAGTAGACGAAGACAAGGTCCGTGCAATAAAAGAATGGCCAACCCCCAAAACCGTTTCCGATGTCCGAAGCTTTCACGGTTTGGCAACATTCTACCGGCGGTTCGTACGGGATTTCAGCACCATCACCGCACCAATGACCAAATGTCTGAAAAAAGGAAAGTTCCAATGGGGGCCCGATCAAGACAAAAGTTTCGCCGAAATCAAACGCAAGCTAAGCTTCGCACCGGTACTCTCTCTACCCGACTTCGACAAAGTCTTTGAAGTTGTGTGTGATGCAAGCGGAATAGGAGTAGGAGCTGTCCTCTCCCAAGAAAAGCGTCCCATCGCCTTCTTTACCGAGAAACTAAGTGATGCTCGTCAAAAGTGGAGCACCTATGATCAAGAGTTCTACGCCGTGTTCCGAGCTTTGAAGCAATGGGAACATTATCTCGTGCAAAACGAATTCGTACTCTTTACCGACCATCAAGCCCTCAAGTTCATCAATAGCCAAAAGTCGGTAAGCAAAATGCATGCACGATGGGTAAGTTACCTTCAGAAATTCCCTTTTGTCATCAAACACAAATCCGGAGTCCTCAATCGTGTGGCCGATGCCTTGAGTAGACGAGCCACACTAATGATCACACTAGCCCAAGAAATCGTCGGATTTGAGGCCCTTAAGGATCAATACGAAGAAGATGATGACTTCAAGGATATTTGGAATAAATGCAACACGGGCACACCAGTGGAAGACTATTACATCCACGACGGCTACCTCTTCAAAGGTAACCAGCTATGCATCCCTAACTCTTCTCTTCATGAAAAACTAATCCGAGACTTACATGGAGGAGGATTAGGCGGCCATCTAGGCCGAAACAAAACCATTGCTAGCGTACTCGACCGATATCACTGGCCACACCTAAAGCGCGACGTGGGAGCAATTGTCCGAAAATGCTACATTTGTCAAGTTGCTAAAGGCCAATCTCAAAACACCGGTCTCTACTTACCATTACCGGTTCCCGATGACATTTGGCAAGATCTATCAATGGATTTCGTTTTGGGACTACCCCGCACACAACGAGGAGTCGACTCTGTCTTTGTGGTAGTCGACCGTTTCTCCAAGATGGCGCACTTCATTACTTGCAAAAAGACCGCCGACGCAAGCAACATTGCCAAGCTATTCTTCAAAGAAGTAGTCCGTCTACATAGGGTTCCGAAAACCATCACTTCCGATCGTGACACAAAGTTCCTAAGTCACTTTTGGATCACTCTTTGGCGCCTATTCGGAACCACACTAAACAAAAGCAGCACCGCTCACCCCCAATCGGATGGCCAAACTGAGGTAACTAATCGAACTTTAGGCAACATGCTTCGAAGTATTTGTAGGGACAAGCCTAAACAATGGGACCTTGTTCTCCCGCAAATCGAATTCTCCTATAACAGCGCATCCCACACAGCAACGGGCTGTTCTCCGTTTTCCTTGGTCTATACATCGGTTCCCAAACATGTGGTCGACTTGGTCAAACTACCACAACTCCCGGGTACTAGCCTCGCCGCCAAAAAAGATGGCTAAGGATGTACATACAGTCAAAGAGGAAGTCAAAGGCAGACTTGAACTCATGGGCGCATAGAACAAAGCCGCCACCAACATGCACCGACGCCGCAAAACTTTCAAGGTAGGCGATGACGTCATGGTATTTTTGCGAAAAGAGCGTTTTCCTGTTGGAACTTACAATAAGTTACAACCACGGAAGTATGGCCCGTTCAAAATTTCATGGAAAATTAACGACAATGCCTATGTGGTCACACTTCTCGACTCTCTCCATATATCGAACACCTTCAACGTAGCGGATATATACGACTACCACCCGGATGATACGTCTCTTTCTGATGAGAAAGAGCAAATGGACCAAGCTAAAGAAAACCGAAACAGGGACATACGCGGTTTAGTACGCGACCTGAAGCCGCGGCACAAACTGCGCAGCCCTCTGGACGAGTAACCAAACATGCCCTTACGCAGCTTGTTGCGCGACTTAAACCCGCGGCACAAACCGCGCGGTTCAGCCAACCTCACTTATCAGTATTTCGTCTTTTTTTTCAGTATTTAGAGTTGTTTCCTAATAAGAGTTCTTTCCCTTATGGATTGGTCTCAACTTAGTTTCCATATATAGTTATCCTATTTAGTTTAGCTATAAATAGGGTTTCTGTATTCATTGTTTTGCATTCAGTTTTCATTCAGATTAATATTAGTTCTTGACATTCAAGGCTTCTTAATTACTTTTCGGATTTACGTTTGTAAACTTGTCTACTTCTAAGGCTCTGATAACGCCACTTTTTGGCATTATTTTCAGTCCTAAAACCAATGAGATTGGCTTGTATTTAAGCAAAGAAGCGGAATTTTATGGTTTATTTAGTGGAATGTGCAGGTTCTTTAACAGGTAGTAATATTCGAGAAAAGAAGCTAAAAAGAGCCCAAAAAGAGCCAAAACGAAGCCCAACGGAAGCCCGAGATCCAAGCCCCCCGAGATCCAAGCCCAAGACCCGCACCCGAACCATGACCCGAAGCTGACCCGGAGGCCAAAAAAGAAACACGCGCGGCTTTCCACCCGGTTTGCAAACCGCGGGACAAGCCGCGTAACCCTCTGTTCCAAATTTTATACTTTGGCGAATTTTCTGATTTGAGGTCATTCTCGTTACATCTCGCACATGACGAACGGCAACGACTTAGGGGCGATTTCTGGAGACTTTTCGGGTCTTTTGGAGCCAGGAGAGAGGATCAATCGAAGAGGAAGTCACGACGCGACGCGGATTAGAGCCGGGAGAAGGGAGTTTATCACTACATCTTTTACATTCACGTTTATCATGTTTACATACAGTTTTTCATCCCCTTTTCTTGAGTTTTTGTCCCCCAACATCATGAACTAATCTTTAGATGTTGGGGGTTGGAATGAATTTGATTTGAGTGTACAAACATGTGATTAGAGACTTTTATCAGTTTTTCCTATATTAATGAAGCATGTGATTTGGATTTTAATGCTTTTGTGAATTTGGCCAATTTGCAATTGATTTGTTGTTTCTAATTGAGTTCGAGAGAATTAATTGTAACTAGAACTAGGAATCGCACGCCTAAGGTGAGAAAGGAGATAGAGATATTCCGAGTAAGCCTTAGTCCCGTTAAAATCTTGAGCTTAATGTGTTTTGAATTCCATAGGTGAGATCGAGAGATAAAACTTGTGCTTTTCATGATAAACCCATTGTTGCTCGAAAGAGAACAACGGTGATTTTTACAAGACTGGGTATTCATTATATGGAAGAACTGGTAACTGTTTTGAGTCAAGTGTTTGTATGTGAAAGTCTTAGGATTTCCAACCCTCAACTGTTTTCTCTATCTGAAGTTCTTAAGCTGTTTACTGTTTGTGTGTTTGATTTAGTTTTGTTTGCAATTAAGTAGTTATAAACCAACCTCTTCCAATTTCGATAGTTCAGTTAATAGAGTTTATAGTAATTGTGATACTTAGTTCCTAGTTCCTGTGGATTCGATACTCGTACTTCCGTACGTATTACTTGATTTCGACATCGTACACTTGCGGTTAGATTTAGGGGGGGTGATACCCGCCTATCAAGTTTTTGGCGCCATTGCCGGGGAACTAGTTGCAACTGATAGCACTACCAGCGATAAGCGCTATTAGATTGAACAATTTTTTTATTACTTTGTTCCATCACTTTCAGTTTCTAGATCACTAATCTTGCTTACTTTCTTTTCAGGTACTAATTGGTTTATGCCAAGGACGACCCGAGGGAAGGAAATCGAACAACTTGATCCGAAGATCGAAAGAACCGTCCGCCGACTACGAAAAGTATCTAAAGCGCAAAGACAGTTGAAGATGGGTGACGAAATACCCGTCAATAGACCACCTTTCCACAACCCACCTCCACCACCTCCTGAGCAACGCCCTATGAAATCGTTTGCCAATCCGAATGTGGCAGCGACACGCATAGGCATTCAAGCACCTGCCACTGCAGCAAACTCGTTCGAGCTTAAACCGAGTACCATCGTGATGGTACAACAAAATCAGTATGGAGGAACACCGACAGAAGATCCGCATGCACACCTCCGGGCGTTTGAGAGGATTTGCAATACATTCAAGATTAATGGGATGGAAGAGGATGCCATCAAGCTGAGGCTGTTCGGCTTTTCACTCAAAGGTAGAGCCGAAACATGGACCGAGAGTATCCGACCGGACTCGATCACTACATGGGCACAACTGAAAGCGGCCTTCCTTCAGAAATTCTTTCCACCGGGAAGAACCGCTCAATTAATGGCTGACATCACTCACTTCGCGCAATGGGATCAAGAGACCTTATATGAGACGTGGGAGAGATATAAGGATATGATCAAGAAGTGCCCTCATCATGGATTGCAAGGCTGGGTCATCATCCAAACATTCTTTGGAGGCCTTCATCCACAATTCAAGAATGACATCACAGCTGCAGCGGGTGGAGCATTAATGGAGAAATCATATGAAGAAGTTGTCACCTTGATCGAGAACTTGGCCGAACACAGTTTATCTACTCCATGATCAGCTGTTAGAAGAGTTGCAAGTATTCAAGAGTCGGGCGAGCTGAAAGAAATAAAAGCTCAACTAGCAGAAATCACGAACCATCTGAAAGGAGGTAGTCCACAAGAGCCCGAGCAAGTTCAGTTCCTGCAGAACCGGAATCACCAGCCGAGAAACGATCCTTTCTCAAATACCTACAATGGGGGGGGGGGGTGAAAGAAGCACCCGAACTTCTCATGGAGTCAACCCGGTCAATAGCCAGGTAATTCTTCTAACTTTTCCAATTCGTCTAATGCTAACAATGTTTACCGTCCTCCAGGTTATAACCAAAGGAATCTCAATGAGGGACCATCTATGGAGAAGAAACCGGGGCTGGAAGACATGATGATGAAGTTCATGACCAAGATGGACAGCACGGTTGGAGAGTTAGCGAGCACGATTAGCACAGTCAAGGCGGCAACTGATCAGAACACCGCATCGATCAAGATCCTCGAAAGGCAAGTGGGGAAGATTTTGGAAGCCCTACAAAACCGACCTCCCGAAACATTCCCGAGTAAGACCGAAAAGAAATACCGGGAAAAATGTACTGCCATTTATCTGAGAAGTGGCAAGGAGCTGAATGGAGATCTTACAAGAGAGCCGTCATCGAAGGAAGTCGACCCTAAAGAGAAAGAGGTTGAGACCATAGAGGTGAATGAGTTGGAGGCTGATGAAGAGGTTGTGATTGAAGAGAGCAAGAAGAGTGAAGCGACGAAGCCAAAACAATCACCGGTCAAGCCGGTGGTACCGAGAGTGCCCTATCCGAGCAGACTTAAATCGCATAAGGATGATGTTAATTTTTCTAAGTTTCTTGATATATTTAAAAAGCTGCATATTAACATTCCTTTCGCAGACGCTTTGGCACAAATGCCCTCATATGCGAGATTTATGAAAGACATCTTATCCAAGAAGAGGAAGATTGAGGATCAGGCCACAATTGCACTTACTGAGGAGTGCAGTGCTATAATTCAGAACAAGCTTCCCCCGAAGCTTAAGGATCCAGGGAGTTTTTCGATCCCTATCCAAATTGGGAGTTTTAATTTTGATAAGGTATTATGCGATTTAGGAGCTAGTATTAACCTAATGCCTTTATCTGCTTTCAGGAAACTTGGCCTCGGGGAAGTGAAGCCGACAAACATGACCCTTCAGCTCACGGATAGGTTGATAGTGTATCCATATGGAGTCGTCGAGGACGTATTGATCAAAGTCGGCAAGTTCTATTTTCCGGTTAGATATCGATGAATATGTAGAGGTCCCACTGATTTTGGGTAGATCATTCTTGGCCACGAGCAGAACGCTGATAGACATGGAAGAAGGTGAGATGACCTTCAGGGTTGGCGGCGAAAAGGTTATTTTCAAGATGTTCGAGAGTAGAAGGTGTAAGGATACCGATGGTCATGGAAGGCCAGATGTGGAAGAATCCGCGAAGAACCGCAAGTGTGGGCGATTCGATTCCGCGGACACTGAGCCAAGTTGTGATCCACATAGTCGTGCCACGACTTTAACCAAGGCGCTGGGTGGGAGGCAATCCACCGAGGTTCGTTTTCTTTTAAATTTTCGTTTTTTAGTGTGTTGTAGTTAGGAAAAAGCAATAAAAATGAAAAAAATCAAAAATAGGTGAAACAGGGACTTACGCGGCTTGTGCCGCGGCTTCCAAACCGCGTGCCAAACCGCGGGGTCCTCTGTTTGTTTTCTGAAGCAGGGAGTTGCGCGATATACCCCGCGACTTCCAAACCGCACGGTTTCCCTGATGCTTCTGGTGTGTTTCGTTGCCTTGCTTTCTCTTTCGCTTTTTGCTTTGTTTCTTTTGTTTGTGCATTCCCCTTCTCCGTTTTCTCCAATATCTCTCGTCCGAGGTCGCTCCAATCTTTCAAGAGAATTTTCTCCGTCCGGCCAAACAGCTATGTTCTAAACTCTGTAGTTAACGAGTGGTGTATGATGTTTTGTGTTCCTATTAGTTAACGAGATGCAACAAACCTAAGTTTCACTTAGGTTTGGGGTGCCTCATCTTTTCAAACATCTACACACTCACTTTTAACCCTGTGCAAACCTCGGTTTCACCGAGGTCTGGGGTTGGCGTTATTTGACAAACCTAGGCCACGACCTAGGTTTGGAGTGGCCATAATTTAATGAGAATAACTCTTTGATGCTTGTGCTTAATGTTATGTTTTGCCTGTCTGATACCTGTAATAACCGCACAACGATACTTGTTTTAGTATCGCCTACGCCGACACTTGCACATTGGGGACAATGTGTGGGTAAGGTTTGGGGTTGCCCAATCGGGCCCACGTTATGCACGTAGATTTCCTGCACTTCTGAGTACCTAGATCACTTTAGCTAAAAAATTTATTTTGAATGATTGACACCAACCATTGTAGGAAGAATCTTGTGATAGTGACGTGACCATTAGGGAAGGACCGGGAAAGGACATGACTAGGGACATTAGTGGAGACCACCCATTAGTGAGAATTGAGCCTAAAAGACGTTTTTCACTTCGACGGATTCATACACTTAATTCATATACACTTTTCGAGTCCTTGTCGTGAATATAAAATGATCTCGCTATATTATTGCATTGAGTAGCAAAGACGAGCATCGGGATATCAGTTAAGGGTGTAGTAGACCATATCGTGTGGACCTTAAGAGATGATTCCAGGCATTGTGTGTTTGTTTAACCCTGTTTTTAGCTATCGTACCCTTTTCACCCATTTATGTGTGTACCCATAACCCACTTTTGCAGCCAAACACTCACCTTGTTCGTTTCTAAACCCACCATTAAACCCGAGCCAAAAGCCTTAGCCAACCCTATCCGAAAGTGTGTCAATCTGAGCGGTAATGAACAACGAGAAGATAGAGCGGAAAAGAAGGAATACAGGCCAATTATGAAAATAAATAGAAAAGAGGGCCAATGCAGCCCCAATGCAATTAAAGAGGACCAATTGTAATACCCCGGGTAAGTTCGTTAGTTAAAGTCATGTTCCGTTAAATTTAATTAATTTTATAATAATATATTTAGGGTAAAAAAATTGGTTAATTTGTAAGTTAAGGGTTTTTGGCTATTAATGAATAGTGTAAGGGTTAAAAGGGTAAATGTGGATAGATATTATCCTTAGAATATCCAGATGTTTCATATTACTCAGCAAAAATATCAGTTGTGTGTATGTGTTTTGGGAGCAAAAGGGGAGAAAAAGAAGAAGGCTAGGTTAAGACATCATTTGGGTATTTGGAAGTGAAATTAAGGTATGCGTCTTTACAAATTATGTTTATAACTGCTATTAGATTGTTTCTATCGGTTTAGAATCTGCAAAATCGAACTGGTGTAAACCTCAGCCGAATTCTGGGTAGAAATTGGGATGAACAGCAGAGGTATCCGGACAAGTTGAATGTGTCCGGGTAGTTTTGTTGGTGGTGTCCGGGTAGACTTGTTGTTAGTGTCCGGACGAGACTTTTATCCGGGTAAGTTCTTTTTTTTTCTATGTTTTCCGGATAGAGTAAGATACCGGATAGTATCCGGATTACTTTGGTGTCCGAATGACGTCCGTATTGTATAGGTTGTCCGGAAAAGTCATGTTGTCCGGAAAAGGCATGCTGTCCGGAAAAATGGTGTTGTCCGGATAAACTGTGGTTTCCGGATACATTAGCTGTTTGACAAATTATATGATTTCGGATACTTTTGAGTGTTCGGTTATAGTTTCCAAATGTATTTTGAGTTAAGTTGTTCCAACCCTTGTAAAGACCCATAACCTTACATCTCGCACACGACGAACGACAGCGACATAGGGGCGATTTCTGGAGACTTTTCGGGTCTTTTGGAGCCAGGAGAGAGGATCAATCGAAGAGGAAGTCACGACGCGACGCGGATTAGAGCCGGGAGAAGGGAGTTTATTACTACATCTTTCACATTCACGTTTATCATGTTTACATACAGTTTTTCATCCCCTTTTCTTGAGTTTTTGTACCCCAACATCATGAACTAATCTTTAGATGTTGGGGGTTGGAATGAATTTGATTGGAGTGTACAAACATGTGATTAGAGAATTTTATCCGTTTTTCCTATATTAATAAAGCATGTGATTTGGATTTTAATGCTTTTGTGAATTTGGCCAATTTGCAATTGATTTGTTGTTTCTAATTGAGTTCAAGAGAATTAATTGTAACTAGAACTAGGAATCGCACGCCTAAGGTGAGAAAGGAGATAGAGATATTCCGAGTAAGCCTTAGTCCCGTTAAAATCTTGAGCTTAATGTGTTTTGAATTCCATAGGTGAGATCGAGAGATAAAACTTGTGCTTTTCAAGATAAACCCATTGTTGCTCGAAAGAGAACAACGGTGATTTTTACAAGATTGGGTAATCAATATATGGAAGAACTGGTAACTGTTTTGAGACAAGTGTTTGTATGTGACAGTCTTAGGATTTCCAACCCTCAACTGTTTTCTCTATCTGAAGTTCTTAAGTTGTTTACTGTTTGTGTGTTTGATTTAGTTTTGTTTGCAATTAAGTAGTTATAAACCAACCTCTTCCAATTTCGATAGTTCAGTTAATAGAGTTTATAGTAATTGTGATACTTAGTTCCTAGTTCCTGTGGATTCGATACTCGTACTTCCATACGTATTACTTGATTTCGACACCGTACACTTGCGGTTAGATTTAGGGGGGGTGATACCCGCCTATCAGGATCGACGATTGTCGATCCGTTCCACGCATAATCCTACTGGGTCAGTTGGTATCAGAGCACAGACTTACCTGTATCTTCACCTTCAAGATGGCAGAACAACCGCCACCACCACCACCCCTCACGAGAGCAAATCTTGATGGGTTAACAGCGGCTTTTACCGCATCCCTCAACACACTGACAACCGCATTCACCAATCAACTTAACGCCAACAACAACAACTGACAAAGACGAGACAGGTACGAGGGCCGTCATCGAACCCAACACGGTGGCCGACGCCACCCGATCACCAGTTCTAGTTCCGACTCCAAATCCGACGGAGATGTGGAACCGCCACGGAGGGACCCCGATTACCGAATGAAGGCCGACATTCCCTACTTCTACGGGAATATGGGCGTCGGGGAATTTTTAGACTGGCAAATCAAGGTCGACCGCTTCTTCGACATCATGGAAATTCCCGAACACAAACAGGTAAAGATGGTTGATTTCCGCCTGAAAAGCACCGCAACCGTATGGTGGGATAAGCTGATAGTCCAACGACAACGGCAACAGAAAGGTCTGGTACGTTCATGGAGGAGAGTGAAACAACTTATGGCCGAACGATTCCTACCGGAAGACTACGAGCAGATCTTGTACAAAATGCACTTGGATTGCTCCCAAGGATCGAGGACCGTAGCCGAATACACCACCGATTTCATTCGCCTCTCCGAACGGAACAAAATCGGCGAAACCGAAGGGCAAAGGGTTGCACGATAAATCAACGTCCTCAAAGGTTCGATACAAGACAAAATCGGACTTCAAACCGTTTGGACGGTAACGGAAGCATCAAGCTTAGCCATGAAGGCCGAGCTTATGGAGAAAAACACTCGAGCTCATACTACCGCCGATACACCACACCGACTCCCACCGAAACGACTAGTTCCGCATCTGATAAAGGAAAGGGAATCGCACCAAGTCCGTCCGTCCGTCCGCGACACCAACCCACCGCGAAACTCTACCGGGTCCCAAAGCAAAACCCACACACCGATGCCATCCAACCCCTACGCCAAACCATCGGGATCTAAATGTTACCATTGTAGCCAACCGGGCCATATATCCAATGAGTGTACCAACCGAAGAACAGTCGATCTTATAGATGAAAACGAAAGCGAAGAGGAAGATGAGTATAATGGAGTTGATTTCACGGAAGAAGAGTCCAAAGAGAGAGTAAACATCGTACTCCAACGGGTCCTCCTCTCCCTAAAAGAGGAAGGCCAAAGGAAGAACCTTTTTCGTACTTATTGCTCCATCAACAAAAAGGTATGTAACCTAATTGTCGACAACGGAAGCTGCGAAAATCTTGTGTCCAAAAAGTTAGTGGACTACCTTAATCTACCAACCCAACCGCACGACGCGCCATATTCCCTTGGGTGGGTAAATGTAACATCCCGTAAACTAAACATACATATAACATATAATTTATAACAGGGTTTCAACAAAATCATTCACATTACACATTTGGTCCCAAAGTCTGATCTAACCAATATAAAATTCAGTACAAACTTGATCCCATTTAGATCTGATAATAGCTAATAACTGAAATTTAAGTACAAAAGTATCATCAACTTCATAATGATCATCATTCCACATAGCTATCCACCAAGTAATCTAATCACTTACTCTTACTGGTACCACCACCTGGAATACAGATTTTTAAAACAAAAATGAGGGTTAGACCTAAGGGTCTAGTGAGTAAATCCCTGATATTTGAAAATCATTAAATTCATTTATATAAATACACACATTCATATAAATACATATACTTCACACACAACTTAATACCAATTACAATTTACACAACATACCTGTCCCATTCCACCTTATCCCTCCACCAATGGCCAATAACAATTGGTTGCGAGCCAATTTAACACACCGGTCCAAAGCCCGGCCACGTATTATATTTTCATATAATACTCACGTAATTATAATATCTCAATATATTATAATCACCCACGTATGACATATTCATACCACATATCAAATATTTATTATTCACGTAATGTATTCCAGTAAAATACTTTTTAACGTAAAACTCACCTGATCAGTTTATCAGCAAAAGCCTTCTCAAGTTTATCTCACGTATTTCCACCCTTCACAGAATCTGAAATTACACAAAATAACAGATATCTCTTCTTAAAACTAAATTTACGGAATCCTTAACTCAAATCGCAATCCAAAATAATATGAAATCGCAATGAACAGTACAAGTCGCAACGGTAATGAACAGTACTAATTCGTAACCTCTTATTGCGACTTCACCCCGAAATCGCACCCCACTATTGCGACTTCACCCTAAGTCGCAATCAACTATTGTGATTCCACCCTGGAGTCGCAACCCACTATTGCGATCCCAAACCCGAATCGCAATCAACTACTGCGATTCCAATCCAAGTCGCAAACGACCATTGCGACTTCAAGCCCAAATCGCAATCGACCATTGCGACTTCGTTGAATGTCGCAGTCCTCTATTGCGACTTCGATGAATGTCTCAGTTCACTGTTTCATCCTAAAACCCAGATTTTTGCAGTTTTATACTATGCATGTAGCTGTAAAGTTGCAGATAGGTTTAAGACTATAAACATAACCTAACCATAACCTCAAAATACACATATCTTACTAAAATTCCATAATCCACTTCTATAACTTATAGTAAAACTTGTAGGAATTAATATACATGAAGATGAGATGATATAGGATTTATTAACTTCTGATTCTTCAGTTAGATCCTTAAATCACAGCAGCAACTTTGATTTTCCTTCTTCTCCTTTAATTCCTTCGATTTCTTTCTCTTTTTCTCTCAACACCGAAACACACACATACACACTAACACTTTCAATATTCTATCTTAACTAAGGAGGACACCTCCTACTTTTAGCAAACATAAGACGGTGGTGAAGATATTTGGTAAAGAGATTACCAAACAAACCTTTAGTTTCTCCCAAATGGCAAAACATACCCCTAAGTTTCTATAATAAAATTAAAACTTACCCCTTAACTTCTTAATTCCATAAACACTAACATAAAGACTTATGAAATTATCAATTTTAAATTATATAAAATACCTGGTTATTACAACATCTCCCCCTAAAAAGAATTCCGTCTCGGAATTCAGTTAAGAGAACAGATGAGGGTATTTGGTTCTCATCTCCGACTCTGATTCCCACGTCGCATCCTGACCTCTATGATGTTTCCACTGAACCTTTACCTGCCTGATCTCTTTATTCCTCAACACTTTGACTTTATGATCAACTATAGCCTCCGGTTCCTCCACATAGTTTAACTTTTCATCAACCTGAATATCTGGTAGAGAGACTGCCTGGTCTGGTGTAACTAAACATTTCCGAAAATTCGATACATGGAACGCGTTGTGAATTCTGCTTAATTCTGGCGGAAGATTCAATCTATAAGCTACTTCACCAATTCTTTCCGTAATTTCAAATGGCCCAATATAACGCGGACTGAGTTTACCTTGCTTCCCAAAACGTATGACTCCTTTCCAAGGCGAAACTTTTAACATCACAAAATCCCCAACCTGAAATTCTAAAGGTTTCCGGCGTCGATCTGCATAACTTTTATGTCTGTCTTGTGCCGTTTTCAATCTATCCTGAATCTGAGTAATCTTATCTGCCGTCAACTGTATTATTTCTGGCCCTGCCAATTGCTTCTCCCCCACTTCATTCCAACATAAAGGCGTTCGGCATTTTCTACCATACAATACCTCAAACGGTGCCGCCTGGATGCTAGAATGATAACTGTTGTTGTAGGCGAATTCTATCAAAGGTAGATGTTTATCCCATGATCCCCCAAAATCAACTATACAAGCCCGAAGCATATCTTCTAAAGTTTGGATTGTTCTTTCACTCTGCCCGTCAGTCTGTGGATGATATGCTGTGCTCAACTTTATCTGCGTTCCCATCTCTTTTTGAAAGCTTCTCCAGAATCTAGAAGTAAACGACTATCTCGATCAGAAATAATCGAAATTGGTACTCCATGTCGAGTTACTATTTCATTAATGTACAACTTAGCTAAACGTTCCAAAGAATCAGTTTCTTTTATCGGCAAGAAGTGAGCAGACTTCGTCAACCTATCCACAATCACCCAAATAGAATCGAATCCCTTTGAAGTTCTTCGCAATTTGGTAATGAAATCAGTAGTGATCTGATCCCATTTCCACATTGGTATATCTAGTCGTTGCAACTGACCAAACGGTTTCTGATGTTCAATCTTCACTTTCTTGCAGGTAGTACAATCTTCCACATACTTAGCAACACTTCTCTTCATTCCCGACCACCAATAGAATTGTTTCAAATCTCTATACATTTTATTTGTACCTGGATGAATAGAAAATCGAGATTGATGAGCTTCTTGTAGTACACGATCCCGTAATCCACCCAAACGAGGTACCCAAATTCTGTTTCCCATACACAACAACCCACGGTCATCTTTCCCAAGCAATGCTGATATCCCAACCAACCGTTTAGATTTCAAACTTTCTTCTTGATAAACATCTATTTGGCATTTCAATAATTCGTCAAAAATATTTGGAAGTAGTTCAGCTCGAAGAGATATCGCTTTTATCGTTCCACTCCTTTCTTGACGACTTAACGCATCTGCCACCACGTTAGCTTTCCCTGGGTGATATAGAATTTCACAATCATAATCATTTACCAATTCCAACCATCTTCTTTGTCTCATATTCAGTTCCTTTTGATCGAAAAGATGTTGAAGACTTTTATGGTCCGTGAAAATTTGACATTTAGAACCATAAAGATAATGCCTCCAAATCTTTAATGCGAAGACAACTGCTGCAAGCTCCATATCATGGGTAGGATATTGTCTTTCGTGATCCTTTAATTGACGCGAAGCATAGGCCATCACCTTTCCACGTTGCATGAGTACACATCCCAATCCCAACTTAGAAGCATCACTGTAGACCACAAAATCATCCGAACCTTCTGGCAATGCTAATATCGGCGCGCTGTAGAGTTTCCCCTTTAATATCCTGAATGCCTCGTCCTGTTCTGCCTTCCATTCAAACTTTAAATTCTTCCGAGTCAACTTGGTCAATGGTGTCGCGATTCGAGAAAAGTCTTTTATAAATTTCCGGTAGTATCCAGCTAGACCCAGAAAACTGCGCACTTCGGTTGCCGTCTTCGGCGGTTCCCATCTTTCAATTGCTTCCACTTTCGCTGGATCAACTTGTATACCCTTCTCTGAAACTACATGACCCAAAAACTGAACTTCCCGCAACCAGAATTCACATTTGGAGAACTTAGCGTACAACTCTTTTTTCTTCAATAATTCCAAAATCAAACGAAGATGTTGCGCATGATCCTCTTTGGATCGGGAATAAATAAGTATATCATCAATAAACACAATGACAAATTTATCGAGATAAGGCTTACATACCCGATTCATCAGATCCATAAAAGCGGCTGGAGCGTTCGTCAATCCAAAAGGCATTACCAAAAATTCGTAGTGGCCGTATCTTGTGCGAAATGCAGTCTTTAAAACATCCTCTTCCTTAACCTTCAACTGATGGTAGCCAAATCTAAGATCAATCTTGGAGAAATAACAAGCTCCAACTAATTGATAAAAAAGGTCATCAATTCTTGGGAGTGGATACTTGTTCTTGATTGTGCGCTTGTTCAGCTCCAGGTAATCGATACACATTCTCATTGAACCGTATTTCTTCTTCACAAATAAAACTGGTGCACCCCATGGCGATGAGCTGGGTCTGATGAAGCCCTTATCAGATAAATCTTGAAGCTGTGACATCATTTCTTTCATTTCTGGTGGTGCTAATCTGTACGGCGCGCGAGCAATAGGATTGGCTCCAGGTACCAGGTCTATTCCAAATTCTACTTGCCTAACAGGAGGAAGACTATTCAAGTTTTCAGGAAAAACTTCTGGGTATTCACTAACAATGGAAATATCTTCCAGCTTACACTTTTCAGGCCTACTATCTATCACATAGGCTAGATAACTAGAGCAACCCTTATTAACACATTTACGGGCCTTTATCATAGATATAAGACTGGACTGATGATTCTTACGATCTCCATAAATTACTACCGATCTCTTATCAGGTAAAACGACATTGATTATTTTCTTATCACAAACTATATTAGCCTGATTCTCCGCTAGCCAATCCATTCCTACTACCACATCAAATTCAATCAAAGCTATTGGGAACAGTTGTATCGGTACTCCACACCCCTCTATGTTTATCATACAACGATCAAAAACCTCGTTAACTGCCACTTGGTTATCATTTGCGGTGTCTACTAATAAAGCATGTTTTAACATTTTAGGCTCTAAATGCATGTGAGCAGCAAAGGAAGGAGACACAAAAGATCGGTTTGCACCGGAATCAAATAACACTTTTGCACGCGTGGAGTTTATGAAAAATGTACCTGTGACCACATCAGGAGTTTCCTCCGCCTCTTTAGCTGTCATTTGGAACGTACGACCCCTCGTTCTCGGCGGTTCTATTCTTGGAACTACTGGTCTCGTAATAGCCGGTTTCCCCGATGTACCCCCTGATTGTATTCTACCTCGCGGACAGTCTGATTGGAGGTGATCCGGAGAATTGCACAAAAAGCAAAATCGTGTTACTCGACAATCCTTTACAACATGCCCAGTTTTCCCACATTTAAAACAAACCCGTGACTCTACTTGGCAATTTCCCTGATGGTAACGATTACACCTTGGACATGGTCTTTCTGTTGGTCGAAATGACGGACGGTTGTCAAACCTCTGGAATCTAGGTTTCCTCGAATCCTGTGGTGGTCCTTCCCATTTTCTTTTCCCTAAGCTCTTATCACCAGTATCTCTTTTATTATCTCTTTCCACATTCTCGGCAGCATCCACCGCAGCTGTAAAAGTATTTGGCCCTGTGGCAGTCACCAATCTTCGAACCTCGGAATTCAACCCATAAATAAACCTCTCCATCTCCATCTTATCTGTAGCAACATAATATCCTGCAAAACGAGACTTCTCCAAAAAATCGTGCAGTATAATCTCTAACCGACAGATTTCCTTGTTGTAGATTCATGAATTCTTCTTCTAACTGTCTGACAGCGGCTTGTGGACAGAAGTGCGTTGTGAAAGCTAACACGAATTCCTCCCATGAAAAAGTAGTATATACATCCGCTCCTCTCGATTCTGTATGAGAATCCCACCAATACAGAGCATCCCCTTTCAGCATCGCAGCCCCATAAAGCACTTTGTCTTCTTCAGCACATTTACACGTCTTGAAGATGGCCTCTATTTCTTTCAGCCATCTCATCGCCTTTACCGGATCCCGATCTCCTGAGTATGTAGGGGGCTTACAACTAACGCCAACAACAACAACCGACAAAGACGAGACAGGTACGAGGGCCGTCATCGATCCCAACACGGTGGCCGACGCCACCCGATCACCAGTTCTAGTTCCGACTCCAAATCCGACGGAGATGTGGAACCGCCACGGAGGGACCCCGATTACCGAATGAAGGCCGACATTCCCTACTTCTACGGGAATATGGGCGTCGGGGAATTTTTAGACTGGCAAATCAAGGTCGACCGCTTCTTCGACATCATGGAAATTCCCGAACACAAACAGGTAAAGATGGTTGATTTCCGCCTGAAAAGCACCGCAACCGTATGGTGGGATAAGCTGATAGTCCAACGACAACGGCAACAGAAAGGTCTGGTACGTTCATGGAGGAGAGTGAAACAACTTATGGCCGAACGATTCCTACCGGAAGACTACGAGCAGATCTTGTACAAAATGCACTTGGATTGCTCCAAAGGATCGAGGCCCGTAGCCGAATACACCACCGATTTCATTCGCCTCTCCGAACGGAACAAAATCGGCGAAACCGAAGGGCAAAGGGTTGCACGATAAATCAACGTCCTCAAAGGTTCGATACAAGACAAAATCGGACTTCAAACCGTTTGGACGGTAACGGAAGCATCAAGCTTAGCCATGAAGGCCGAGCTTATGGAGAAAAACACTCGAGCTCATACTACCGCCGATACACCACACCGACTCCCACCGAAACGACTAGTTCTGCATCTGATAAAGGAAAGGGAATCGCACCAAGTCCGTCCGTCCGTCCGTCCGCGACACCAACCCACCGCGAAACTCTACCGGGTCCCAAAGCAAAACCCACACACCAATGCCATCCAACCCCTACGCCAAACCATCGGGATCTAAATGTTACCATTGTAGCCAACCGAGCCATATATCCAATGAGTGTACCAACCGAAGAACAGTCGATCTTATAGATGAAAACGAAAGCGAAGAGGAAGATGAGTATAATGGAGTTGATTTCACGGAAGAAGAGTCCAAAGAGAGAGTAAACATCGTACTCCAACGGGTCCTCCTCTCCCTAAAAGAGGAAGGCCAAAGGAAGAACCTTTTTCGTACTTATTGCTCCATCAACAAAAAGGTATGTAACCTAATTGTCGACAACGGAAGCTGCGAAAATCTTGTGTCCAAAAAGTTAGTGGACTACCTTAATCTACCAACCCAACCGCACGACGCGCCATATTCCCTTGGGTGGGTAAATGTAACATCCCGTAAACTAAACATACATATAACATATAATTTATAACAGGGTTTCAACAAAATCATTCACATTACACATTTGGTCCCAAAGTCTGATCTAACCAATATAAAATTCAGTACAAACTTGATCCCATTTAGATCTGATAATAGCTAATAACTGAAATTTAAGTACAAAAGTATCATCAACTTCATAATGATCATCATTCCACATAGCTATCCACCAAGTAATCTAATCACTTACTCTTACTGGTACCACCACCTGGAATACAGATTTTTAAAACAAAAATGAGGGTTAGACCTAAGGGTCTAGTGAGTAAATCCCTGATATTTGAAAATCATTAAATTCATTTATATAAATACACACATTCATATAAATACATATACTTCACACACAACTTAATACCAATTACAATTTACACAACATACCTGTCCCATTCCACCTTATCCCTCCACCAATGGCCAATAACAATTGGTTGCGAGCCAATTTAACACACCGGTCCAAAGCCCGGCCACGTATTATATTTTCATATAATACTCACGTAATTATAATATCTCAATATATTATAATCACCCACGTATGACATATTCATACCACATATCAAATATTTATTATTCACGTAATGTATTCCAGTAAAATACTTTTTAACGTAAAACTCACCTGATCAGTTTATCAGCAAAAGCCTTCTCAAGTTTATCTCACGTATTTCCACCCTTCACAGAATCTGAAATTACACAAAATAACAGATATCTCTTCTTAAAACTAAATTTACGGAATCCTTAACTCAAATCGCAATCCAAAATAATATGAAATCGCAATGAACAGTACAAGTCGCAACGGTAATGAACAGTACTAAGTCACAACCTCTTATTGCGACTTCACCCCGAAATCGCACCCCACTATTGCGACTTCACCCTAAGTCGCAATCAACTATTGCGATTCCACCCTGGAGTCGCAACCCACTATTGCGATCCCAAACCCGAATCGCAATCAACTACTGTGATTCCAATCCAAGTCGCAAACGACCATTGCGACTTCAAGCCCAAATCGCAATCGACCATTGCGACTTCGTTGAATGTCGCAGTCCTCTATTGCGACTTCGATGAATGTCTCAGTTCACTGTTTCATCCTAAAACCCAGATTTTTGCAGTTTTATACTATGCATGTAGCTGTAAAGTTGCAGATAGGTTTAAGACTATAAACATAACCTAACCATAACCTCAAAATACACATATATTACTAAAATACCATAACCCACTTCTATAACTTATAGTAAAACTTGTAGGAATTAATATACATGAAGATGAGATGATATAGGATTTATTACCTTCTGATTCTTCAGTTAGATCCTTAAATCACAGCAACAACTTTGATTTTCCTTCTTCTCCTTTAATTCCTTCGATTTCTTTCTCTTTTTCTCTCAACACCGAAACACACACATACACACTAACACTTTCAATATTCTATCTTAACTAAGGAGGACACCTCCTACTTTTAGCAAACATAAGACGGTGGTGAAGATATTTGGTAAAGAGATTACCAAACAAACCTTTAGTTTCTCCCAAATGGCAAAACATACCCCTAAGTTTCTATAATAAAATTAAAACTTACCCCTTAACTTCTTAATTCCATAAACACTAACATAAAGACTTATGAAATTATCAATTTTAAATTATATAAAATACCTGGTTATTACAGTAAAGAAACAAAACGGATCACCTCGCTCATCTCAGACAAATCTTGACCGTGCTCCAAGAAAACAAGCTCTATGTCAACCTCAAGAAGTGCACTTTCTGCACCAACAAGCTCCTATTTCTAGGATTCATTGTTGGAGAATCCGGCATAGAAGTAGACGAAGACAAGGTCCGTGCAATAAAAGAATGGCCAACACCCAAAACCGTTTCCGATGTCCGAAGCTTTCACGGTTTGGCAACATTCTACCGGCGGTTCGTACGGGATTTCAGCACCATCACCGCACCAATGACCGAATGTCTGAAAAAAGGAAAGTTCCAATGGGGGCCCGATCAAGACAAAAGTTTCGCCGAAATCAAACGCAAGCTAAGCTCCGCACCGGTACTCGCTCTACCCGACTTCGACAAAGTCTTTGAAGTTGAGTGTGATGCAAGCGGAATAGGAGTAGGAGCTGTCCTCCCCCAAGAAAAGCGTCTCATCGCCTTCTTTACCGAGAAACTAAGTGATGCTCGTCAAAAGTGGAGCACCAATGATCAAGAGTTCTACATCGTGTTCCGAGCTTTGAAGCAACGGGAACATTATCTCGTGCAAAAAGAATTCGTACTCTTTACCGACCATCAAGCCCTCAAGTTCATCAATAGCCAAAAGTCGGTAAGCAAAATGCATACACGATGGGTAAGTTACCTTCAGAAATTCCCTTTTGTCATCAAACACAAATCTGGAGTCCTCAATCGTGTGGCCGATGCCGTGAGTAGACGAGCCACACTAATGATCACACTAGCCCAAGAAATCGTCGGATTTGAGGCCCTAAAGGATCAATACGAAGAAGATGATGACTTCAAGGATATTTGGAATAAATGCAACACGGGCACACCAATGGAAGACTATTACATCCACGACGGCTACCTCTTCAAAGGTAACCAACTATGCATCCCTAACTCTTCTCTTCGTGAAAAACTAATCCGAGACTTACATGGAGGAGGATTAGGCAGCCATCTAGGCTGAAACAAAACCATTTCCAGCGTACTCGACCGATATCACTGGCCACACCTAAAGCGCGACGTGGGAGCAATTGTCCGAAAATGCTACATTTGTCAAGTTGCTAAAGGCCAATCTCAAAACATCGGTCTCTACTTACCATTACCGGTTCCCGATGACATTTGGCAAGATCTATCAATGGAATTCGTTTTGGGACTACCCCGCACACAACGAGGAGTCGACTCTATCTTTGTGGTAGTCGACCGTTTCTCCAAGATGACGCACTTCATTACTTGCAAAAAGACCGCCGACGCAAGCAACATTGCCAAGCTATTCTTCAAAGAAGTAGTCCGTCTACATGGGGTTCCGAAAACCATCACTTCCGATCATGACACAAAGTTCCTAAGTCACTTTTGGATCACTCTTTGGCGCCTATTCGGAACCACACTAAACAAAAGCAGCACCGCTCACCCCCAATCGGATGGCCAAACTGAGGTAACTAATCGAACTTTAGGCAACATGCTTCGAAGTATTTGTGGGGACAGGCCTAAACAATGGGACCTTGCTCTCCCGCAAATCGAATTCGATTATAACAGTGCATCCCACACAGCAACGGGCTGTTCTCCGTTTTCCTTGGTCTATACATCGGTTCCCAAACATGTGGTCGACTTGGTCAAACTACCACAACTCCCGGGTACTAGCCTTGCCGCCAAAAATATGGCTAAGGATGTACAAACAGTCAAAGAGGAAGTCAAAGCCAGACTTGAACTCACGGGAGCAAAGAACAAAGCCGCCGCCGACATGCACCGACGCCGCAAAACTTTCAAGGTAGGCGATGACGTCATGGTATTTTTGCGAAAAGAGCGTTTTCCTGTTGGATATTACAATAAGTTACAACCACGGAAGTATGGCCCGTTCAAAATTTCACGGAAAATTAACGACAATGCCTATGTGGTCACACTTCCCGACTCTCTCCATATATCGAACACCTTCAACGTAGCGGATATATACGACTACCACCCGGATGATACGTCTCTTTCTGATGAGAACTCAGGGTCGAGTTCTTCGGAGGTGGAGGAGACTGATATAGAGCGACTAGCAACTCGATACGAAGAGCAAATGGACCAAGCTAAAGAAAACCGAAACAGGGACATACGCGGTTTAGCACGCGACCTGAAGCTGCGGCACAAACCGCGCAGCCCTCTGGACGAGTAACCAAACAGGCCCTTACGCGGCTTGTTGCGCGACTTAAACCCGCGGCACAAACCACGCGGTTCAGCCAACCTCACTTATCAGTATTTCGTCTTTTTTTCAGTATTTAGAGTTGTTTCCTAATAATAGTTCTTTCCCTTATGGATTGGTCTCAACTTAGTTTCCATAGTTATCCTATTTAGTTTAGCTATAAATAGGATTTCCGTATTCATTGTTTTGCATTCAGTTTTCATTCAGATTAATATTAGTTCTTGACATTCAAGGCTTCTTAATTACTTTTCGGGTTTACGTTTGTAAACTTGTCTACTTCTAAGGCTCGACGATTGTCGATCCGTTCTACGCATAATCCTAGGGCTTAATGTGGCGTGAGACACAAACCTTGTGCCATTGCGTGCCATGACGGCTGTACGACGAGTTTTTTTTTAAAACAGTGTCGATAGTTCTTTATGTTTTTGAATATGTTGTTCTAAAGATTTTTGCACACTTGCATGTGTTTGAAAACAATATTTTGTTGTACAGCTTTGTTGCATCGATTTTTTTTTTGTTTTTTCTCCTTGTATGTACAACAAAATTATAGATTATTAATTCCCATTTTTTTATTTTCATGAATTATCAACTTAACACTTTACAGTTCAAAATAATCCGAGGAGTTTTATGTTTTGAAACTTGAAAAATAATTTATTTTTGAAAAACCGAATATATTACTCATATTTTTGTATACTAGATAAAATGTATAAATTTAGTAAGTAAACAACTCCTTAGTATTTGTGTTTTAGTACATCTCATATTAGCAATCATTAATTATAATTAATCATTTTTGTTTAAGTTGGTCTACAAATAGTATTTAGCAAACAATATATTATACATTTAATCAATAAACTATATGACATAAAAAATTATAGATTGTGTATGTAACTACACAATATATCATATTATATAAGATTTAAATTTGTTGAAAGTGGGAGATGAGCTTTCAAAGGTTGATAAGCTCTTATCATTCAAGTGAAGTAGAAGCTAGGGGTGATTGGTGACTGGTGAGTGTCTCCACATTGCCCATCCGGGAGTGGGCCAAATTCAAGCTGTATGTAGGCATGACAACGGGGCGGGTATGGGGCGGGGACCCCCATCTCCGGCCCCGGCCCTGGTTTGTAATACCCTCCCCCGGCCCCGGCCCCGTCCCGGTTTGTGATACCCTCCCCCGGTCAACCCTCGGTCAAACCCCGGTCAACTCCCCTAAACGAGTGTTTGGGAAATGAGTTATGACTCATCTGTTTTAAAAAGGATGAGGTGTCAAATTGTTGGCTTAATTAAGTTTTCTTTTGTGAATGTTTACTGAGAAATCAGTAAGAAGTCGAGAAACAGAGAAAAGATAGAGATACCGAGAGAAAAAAAAAATAAGAAGGAAGAAACTGATTTTGGGGTTCTGCTGTTTGATTAAGCCTGTGTACGTGAAGCAACAGTGTTCAGACTTCATTAAACTGTTCAATTTAGCTGCTGTAAAGGAAGAAAAAGTGTTCAGATTCTTATTAAGGTGAGTTTATTCAACTCTCTTTAAAATTAAGCCATTAAAGTTGAAATAGATGGTTAAATATGTGTCTGAATGCTTTAGTATGACTTAGTTGATAAATAGTTGGCTTATTTAGAAGTATTTGTGAACTGGATAAATGAAGAAGACGATGAACAGTGTCTGCGAAAAGTACACTTTGCGCAAGCCTTGGCTGCGCAAAGTGAGAAACTCGCAACCGTGGGTTGCGCATTTTGAGAAACTCGCAAGGCTCTTTGGAGTGAAGTGAGAATCTCGCTACTGTGGCTTGCGAGAAGTATGAAACTCGCTACTGTAGCTTGCAAGAAGTTAAGCATTTCGCCACAGTTGGTTGCGCAATACTCATATTGTGCGATTTTCTGATTTATGTAAATCTGATATATGTTATAATTCAATTTTGATATTAAGATATGATCATGATGAACTGAAAGGACTTATTTAAAATGTTAATAAATCCGAGCATGTAATTAAGAGTTATGCTATGTTGATCCCCGTGCTAAATAGCAAATAGGGGGTTAGTTAAGAAGTTGAGGAGAGGAAATATTTATATTCTTTTTATAGAATATGTTATGAGATATAGTATATGGTATTGTATATACATATGATAGAGTGTAATGGATCCATAGGCACTAGCTTGATATAAACACATGGAATTGATGTGAGTAATCGTAATTCCAGTGTGTGTTGTAAATGTGGAATTGATGTGAGTAATCGTAATTCCCATTTATTTGAAATAAGGAATTGACGTGAGTAATCGTAATTCCTGTGTGTATGTTAAATGTGGAATTGACGTGAGTAATCGTAATTCCCATTTATATGAATTAAGGAATTGATGTGAGTAATCATAATTCCTGAGTGTATGTTAAATATGGAATTGATGTGAGTAATCGTAATTCCTATTTTGCATTATTGAGAAATCATGGGATTGATGTGAGTAATCGTAATTCCTGATTTCTAAGGAAGAATAGAGATTGACATGAGTAATTGTAATCCCTACTTCCTTTCTAATAAATAAGCATGTGTAATTGCGATTTATTAGATTAGAGCATAGATCTAGAATATGGGATTGATTCGTAGTTGGCTGTGGTTTGTGATAATATGATTTACTGAAGGTTAGTCATAGTTTTGAGTTTTGGGTAGGTTTCCGTTGTTGAGATTAAGCACATGTACGGTAAGATGGGTGAGAACAAGTTTGATTTATCTGTTGAGATTTTGATTATTAAATTTTAATTTGATTTGAATATTCTCACTAGGCGAAAGCCTAATGTTTCAAGTTAAATCTTCTTACCAGGTACAAGCTCCGGGAAGTAAGCGGGGATGAGAGACGAGAACTTTTGAAGGAATCAAACTTGGAGATGACAGAGGATCTAGTTGTTCTTTTGGATATTTTGGGACAGATGCTTAGATAACCTAGTAAATCTGATTATGATGTATGATTAGATTAATAGGTTATTTGAATTAGACGTTGTTGTATATAGAAACCTTACTGATGATCCTCTTGTTATATAAGTTTGAAGTTTTATGATCATAACTTGTGGAGTTTTAAAGGTTTAAATTAGCCCTGTTTTTTTAGGGTGTTACAATATGGTATCAGAGTAGTAGTTTAAGCGAACTAGGTATGAATTTGAGATACCTAGACTTAAGCTGTGATGAATTAAGTTAGGATCCGTGAGGTATGGGTAGAATTGCTAAGACTGGGTAGTCTTAGAGTCGACGGAAATACGCGAAGTTAGTACTGTAACGATGGTAATAAGGACTCTCATGTATGATATGTTCGCAATTTCAATTAGCTATTGTTATTATGAATATATTATTACACAAGCATACTTGTTTCAAATTGTTACAGTGACTGATTAGCGGTAAAGTACGTATTGTATGTCTAGTTGTATAAACCAATGCTGATGAGTGTTCTGTTGTGCTTATTAAGATCAATGGTGAATACACCTCCGAGGTCTCCAAATTCTTTTATGAATAGGACTTGGCTTGATGAGCCGGGAGAAAGACCGACTGGGGTAGGCGAAGTTCATGAGACGCCACCAGATTTTCTTTCTCTAGGAGGAATGCGAAATCGGGTACATCGAGGGGGTGCCAGTACTGCCGATCAAACACTATCGGATTCAAGTATGGAAGGCCGCATAATGGACAATGTGACCAGATTGATGAATGCATCAATGGAGAGACAAGCGGAAATGATGAGCATCACTATGGGAAGACAAACAGAAATGTTCATGAAAATGTTTAATGATCGAAGTGCATAACCGAGGCGAACAGTAATTGATACTAGTGTGTTTAATCCAACTAGTAACCCTGGACAAGAGACAGAAAGAAGAGTTGATAGAATTTGCTCCTACAAAACGTTCTTGAGCTGTAAGCCGTCTGAATTCAAAGGAGAAGATAGTCCAGTGGCTTGTATGAACTGGATAAGAGAGATTGAACAAGCTTTTCGGGCTTGTGAGTGTAATGATGATAGGTCTAAAGTTAGATTTGGGTCACAGATGTTACGCGGTAACGCATTGAATTGGTGGAACGTATTGTCATCTTCTGTGACGGAAGCAGTTCTGAATACCGTGACTTGGGATCAGTTCAAAGCAAAGATTCTGGAAGAGTATTGTAACGAAACAGAAATGGATAGAATCGAAGAAGAGTTCAGGAATCTCAAGAAAGGCAGTATGGTTGTAAGAAAGTATACAGAATCCTTCATGGAGAGACTTAATTTGGTGGGGCATGTGGCTCCTGTAGTAACCGTGTCCAAAAGAAAGAGTTTCCAAGTCTTGTGGTGGAAATTTAATAAAGTGAAAGTTGAGGGGAGTATTTTGCAATTGTGAGATAGGGTATAAATTGGGCACAAAACCCTAGAGAACATTCCATATTACTGATTTTGTGTATGGTTGGTGGCTGCTGGAGTGAATTAGAGAGAACAGAGGGAAGAGAGAGAAGGAAAGGAGAAAAAAGAAGAAAGAGGGTGAAATCAAGAAAGAAGGATCAGTTGCAGATTTGTTGGGAGAAATAGAAGGTGTACTTCTTTTGGATTCAAGCAGGTAATCACTTCTCCTCTTCTCTAATCCCCGATTCTTGTTGTTAATGAGTTATTTGGGGGTTTTTGTTAAAAGTTGGGTTTGGAACTAAATGGAAGAGATTAGGTGTCAAATCTTATCTTTTGCAGCTAATATTTCAGCAGTAGTTGAGCTTATTGACCCTATTGCCGTTGCTAATCTCTATCTGTGAGATTTCGGCCATTTCCGTGATTTCTCGGTCCAAATAAGGGTCAGGTCGACGTCCGGATAACTTTCGGGACGTCCGGACACATTGAACGGTTGAAGGTTTCCGGGTAAGTGTCCGGTAGTCGTGTGTGTGTCCGGATGGTTGGATATTCCAGATAGAGTGTTGTCCGGATAGGGTGATGTCCGGATAGAGTGTTGTCCGGATAGGGTGGTGTCCGGATAAGGGTGTTGTCCGGATAAGGGTGTTGTCCGGATAGGTGTGTTGTCCGGATAGGCGTGTTGTCCGGATAAGGGTGTTCTCCGGATAGGCGTGTTGTCCGGATAAGTGTGTTGTCCGGATAGGTGTGTTGTCCGGATAGAGGTGTTGTCCGGATAGGTGTGTTGTCCGGATATGGGAGTTGTCCGGAATAGAGTGTCGTCCGGGGAGTTGAGATGATCAGCTTATGAGTTTACCCTTTCGCTCAGGTAGACCATCTGGAAGTGCAGGTCAGAGTAGGAAAGGATCGTAAGCGTAACAGGTGAGTTTTCTAACTGAAGCTTGATGGTACTTGTTCATTTACTCGTACATGTGCGTTTGCTTAATATATGTTGCATATAAATTACTTATGCTTGGTGCGAGGTATATGGGGGGCGTGTCCCAATCATTAAGGTGTGATGCTTATGGGGGGTGTGTCCCATCTGTTGTGGTATGACGCTTATGGGGGGTGTGGCCCATATGTCATAGTGTGATGCTTATGGGGGGGTGTGTCCCATACGCTATTTGGTATGACGCTTATGGGGGTGTGACCCATATGACATGGTGTGACGGATATATGGGGGGTGTGTCCCATACGAGGGTGATTGAGCGCCCTGGGATCAAGCCACGGGTGTGTGTGACTGGATGGACGATTTGGTCAATTGTGTGAATGTTATTAACCAAACTTCATATTGATTTATGTTTCGCATAACTCTTTAATTGCTATATATGGTGTGGATGTAACTGAGGGATCTCACTAGACCTTGTGGTCTAACCCTCGCATTTTCAAAACTGAAACCCTTTTCAGGTAAGCAGGTTAAGTGCGGTTCCTCTAGTGGTAAAGAGAAGGCGTGAGGGCGGGCGTGGCTTGCATTAGTGGACTTCCCTACATTTCAGTATTTAGATACTCTTAGTTGGAATAGGGTTATTTCCGCAAACCCAAATTTTAGAATTTTGTTGATGTGAACCTTTGGTCATGTTTTGGCGATATATATATATATATATATATATATATATATATATTAATTAATGTCTTAATTTGGCATGCTTTGGAGTGGGCTGTTATAGTTGGTATCAGAGCCGTAGTTTAAGGGATTTAGGTGACCGGATGGGCCTAAACTTAAACTGTAGAAGTACAACTGAGAATGTAGGAAGGCCTAGGAAGACCTCATTGGGAAGCGTAAATAACAGGGTGGTGAAAACTATCATGTGAGGTAAGTTCGGGATTACACCTGGCCAGTGTAATTGTGAATTTACAGGTGCATGACGGCGATCATTCTTGCCTTGTTATTTTGGGACGGTTGTTAATCTGTGTTGTGTGTAAAGTTTAACCTTGTCATTATGGCAACGGTTTAGTGTGTTGTACAGATTATTCTTGGCGTGATTGATGATACTACCTAGAAGAGGCATCGTATTCGATATGAGTGTCCGTGTGAAGTAGAACCTTTAGAGTTCTTAAGGGAAATAAATGATTGGAGATGAGCTCCTAATCTCTGATGAGTCCTTATTCTGGGAGTCCCCGATGTCGGCGAAATCTTGAGAGTTTCAACTCAAGGATCGGATAGTGGAGATGTGTCGTCTCACTCTCGAGTTAGTGGAAGAGTGACAGGAGTGGATGAGAAGTGATAGATGCATGGATTGGTAACACTGGTGTCGGTCAACCATTTTGGACCGAGGTGAAGCCGTATTTATAGTCAAGTGGACTGTGGGATTGGAGCATCCAAGTGTGAAGGAAAGTATCGGTACCGAAGGTTGTTTCGAATGTAAGGAACCGAATGGTTTGGTTGGAAGTAGGGTGTCGGCGTCGAATTGTTGTAACTGCAAAAAGGTTAACCCTGCTGGAGCAAATAGCCTTCAATGTTAAGTGAGTCATACATTGTTCGAGGTGTAAATTGGCTAAGTCGGGGGGTGTGGCCCGCCAGCTCGTGTCGGGAGGTGTGACCCGTTTATGCTAAGGGTAGTGTGGCCCTGTAAGGCAGCATGAGACTGACTCGTTGTCACCCTAGGGTGACTTTAGGGTGCCAATTTACGAGGGGCGGACCTTATTCCGAGGATGTTTAATAAAGGGGCGGACCTTATTCCGTGAATGTTTTATAAAGGGGCGGACCTTATTCCGTGGATGTTTAATAAAGGGGCGGACCTTATTCCATGAATGTTTTATAAAGGGGCGGACCTTATTCCGTGGATGTTTAATAAAGGGGCGGACCTTATTCCGTGAATGTTTTATAAAGGGGCGGACCTTATTCCGTGAATATTTTATAAAGGGGCGGACCTATATCCGTGTATGATTTTATGAACTCTCTAGGTAGTAAGCGATATCGGGCCTAAGAAGGTGCGAAGTTCCGGGAGTGGAAAATACGGTTGAGTCGTCGATGGTTGATTTGTGACCTTAGTGTTACAGTATAGGGAGGACCGTGTCTACCTGTAATCTTGGTCTTTGACCATGGAAATGCTCGTGTGGTGGGAGTCCTTACTCTTTTGGTAAGTTGACATATGACTGTCGACGGGGGAGGTGTGTCCCGGGTGATTTCGAAGTAGACAAATTACTTTGAAAGGTAACGTCGTGGTATGTGAATGAAACGGTATCGGTATGAAGCCGGGGTCGTGGTTAACTTGCCTTTAGACTAATTGTCAGGCATTGAGGTTGAAGTCAGCGGCGGGTGTTGAATTCGTTGTCGAGAGATTTGAATTTGAAAGGTTGTCTTTGAGTGATCACTTTGTCGGGTATGTGCGCGGAGATGAGAGGTCGGTGTGGAAAGGTATGCATCTGTTAAGAGGATGGGCCGCCTTTTGTAAATATCCTGAAGGTGGAGATGTGTTAGTAGGATAAGTGATTCATCCTATACGGCGATTATGTCATTTGCGAAGGAGGTGGTTAGCTAACTAATGTGGGACAAGTAGACTATGCTGGATTGCAAGGGTGTGTCTTATAGTTTGATTTACTTGAGCGTGTCTCAAGTGGATCCGAAGAGTCGGTCGGAATTAAGGGCTCGGTTGAGTGAGGTAGACGGTCATAAATTTGTGGTTCATCTAGATGGGAGGAAGGCAAAGTTGGGAGTTTCTAAATCAAAGCTTGATAGTACCTGTTTGTTAGTTGAACGTGCATACTTATTATTGTGTGTTTGCATCTGGTTTATATAAGTGTGTAAATCTCAGGTTGATGGTGTAAAATACATGGGGGGGTGCGTCCCATGTGGATTGTTCGAATAGACTTGGTCTGTTCCCAAGGGCGGGTGTGAGTCCTAGTTCAGGTCACAGGTGTGTACTGACCAGCCAGGAATTTCTGTTATTCGTGTGAGGATGTTGAATTGCAAGATTAGTTATTGCATAATGTTTTCGCCAACTCTTTCAAATATATGTGGTGTTTGGCGGGAGAAAGCATGGCCTAGTGAGCGGACAGTAGTCGTGAGGATAGAACCTCTAGTGTGTGGGGTTGTGTAGATATGAAGGCGGTAACTTATATTTAGTAAGCATGCAAAGCATGGTGGGAATGAAGTGTTGTGAGGTTAAGTGGTGGATTAGTGTTGTTATGAGATGAGCGTAAGTGGAGATCCTTGCTCGGGATTTGTTGATAAGTTGTTCTATGTGGCTAAAGTTGGGTGTGGTGCTTTTATCCGAAAACAAGAGACTTGGGTGGAAGTTGGTGGCTAGCTAAGAGGGAGATGGTGTGATCTTGGATTGAGTAGTTTACAGTGTTTCGTTGTAGATATGAAATCTTTGGGTATACTGGACTAATCCTTGTTTATAAAGGAAATGCAAAGGGGTGAGTTAATATCTTTGAGGAATGAGAAATGTGTGGTCGCTTCGAACATCGAGTGTGTTTCGGATTGACTGGGTGGAGTTTCTCGTATGAAAGATGGTGAAACTGTTGGTTGGGCATAGTAACCGTTGAAATTGCGTGTATGGAGTGGTAAATGTTGGATGAGAAATGTCCATAGGGTAATTGGGACGGTAGGTTGGGATGGGTGTGTAAGCGTGAAGTAGAAGGTGTGGCAAGTGGCACGAAAAGTGGAAGCAATGTTTTCAAGGACGTCACCGTCGGGTGCATGAACTCCTAGTGGGAGTATGAGAAAGGGGGATTGGCATGTATGTGATTGATTTTCGAGTCAAGGAAAGTCAGCTTGTGTGGTTGATCAAGAGTGTGCACCTTCCCGTGAGCCGATCTTTGGAATCGTGTTTTTGAGTGAAAAGGAAGTGGAAGGATGTAGTCGAAAGTAGTGTTCGCGAAAAGGACCATTGGGTTGACTTGGTAGTAGTGTGAGAAATGTTCCAAGTAAACTTTGCCGTTCAGTGTTAAGCTAGTAAGAATATTTTTGTGTGAGCATAGTTGCTCCTTGCTGGTAGCGAGTGAACCCTGAATTATCTCACATGTGGATGGACGACTGTTAGATGCAAGGAGAATTCGGATGCGTGACTTCAAGATTGGTTCGGGTTGGATTGATGGGTACGTCATATGTTAAAGTGTGGAGGTTTCTACTTTTGGCTCTGTATAGTGTGGGGTGTTGCTATGGCGAAAGGGTGTGAATTGATTATTATTGATGAACCGTGGGCAACACAGTTCAGGTGAGAAAGTGTTATCTGCCTTATACGTGTATTGAGGTGGGGAAAGTGATCGTAGAATTGTGTGTTATCAGTCGAAGAGGATTATGTCTGCGAGCTAAGGTGATACTCGAGGTTGGTCTTGTGCTAGGTTGGTGAATTGAAGGTTCGTTAAGAAATTGATGTTGTTGTGGCTCTAACCGTTGTAACTTGTGCTGTCACGGGAGTGAAGTTGTGGAATAAAATTCTAAATTTGTTGCAACCGTGCGTCTAAGTGTGTGGACGGTACCATGTACCGTTGACCTGAGGCGTCATAGTTGTGGTACGCAAATTTCCTAGAGTAGGAGTTGTAATCATTCGAAAGTGTGGAAATTGTTGGCGTACGCTTTGTTGTTGAAGGGTTATGCAAGTGGAAGTAAGAAAATCCTTAGAAAAGCAAAGGGGTCGGCATGTGCAGTTATCTGTGAACTTTCCGTGAGTAAAGATGTATCGCGGGAAAGAGACGTTATGTGAGACCGGAGGTCGCGCGGTCGGCTACTGATAAGCCATTTAGGTTCGCAGGAAGTTAAGGGTGGCCCTAGACCACAAAAAGGGGGTGTTTGGCCGAGACGGATGTGGCTACTCCGTTAGAAGATGTCCGTATCGATGAGAAATTGGGGTACGAAGAGGAACCAATAGTTAATTTGGACAGTAAGGTCCGGAAATCAAGGAATAGGGAGACTCGTCTAGTGAGGGTTCAGTGGAAGTAGAGGTGGCCAAACTGACCCGACCCGACGGGCTGACCCGAACCGAAACCGGCCAAGAACCGGTTCTGGCCTGACCCGGTCAAGAACCGGTTTCAAGCCCGAGAGCCGGGATCGGTTCGCGTATATAGGAATTTCCTCGGCCCGACCCGGGACCGGTTCGTGACCCGGTTCGTGGCCCGACCCGGCCCGACCCGATTTTTTTCAAAAAAATAGAGCCGTTATATAGCCGTTTGGAACCCCTTGTGACCGTTTTTTGCCTCAAAAAACACCCATATAAATACTAGGGGTGTTATGGAGGTCATCACCACCTTACATTGCTTACAAAACGCAAAAAACGCTTACAATTCTCATTTCTCGGCTCTCGTTATATTCGTTTCTCGCAAAAAAAGCATACAATTCTCATTTCTCATTACTTATCCAATGATTCCAATCCAATTTTTCTTTGTTAAAGTTTAGTAATTAATTATTATACAAAGAAAGCAGTTAAAAAACAAAAAAATCCCCGGCCCTACTCCGACCCGGTTCTTGGCCCGGCCCGGCCCGGTTTTCCCGAAACCGGTTCTACATACAAGTAAACGGGTCAGGGGATTTCGGTTTAAACCCGGCCCGACCCGACCCGGTTCGCACGGTTACAGTGCAGAACCGGGTTGTCCCCCGACCCGACCCGGCCCGGCCCGAACCCGACTTTTGGCCACCTCTAAGTGGAAGTATCATAAGGGACAAGAGGCTACGTGGGAAGTGGAGTCGGATATGATGTCCAAGTGCCCTCACCTTTCGAGAACGGAATTCTGGGGACGAAATTCTTTTGAGGGGGGAGTGTTGTAGTAACCGTGTCCAAAAGAAAGAGTTTCCAAGTCTTGTGGTGGAAATTTAATAAAGTGAAAGTTGAGGGGAGTATTTTGCAATTGTGAGATAGGGTATAAATTGGGCACAAAACCCTAGAGAACATTCCATATTACTGATTTTGTGTGTGGTTGGTGGCTGCTGGAGTGAATTAGAGAGAACAGAGGGAAGAGAGAGAAGGAAAGGAGAAAGAAGAAGAAAGAGGGTGAAATCAAGAAAGAAGGATCAGTTGCAGATTTGTTGGGAGAAATAGAAGGTGTACTTCTTTTGGATTCAAGCAGGTAATCACTTCTCCTCTTCTCTAATCCCTGATTCTTGTTGTTAATGAGTTATTTGGGGGTTTTTGTTAAAAGTTGGGTTTGGAACTAAATGGAAGAGATTAGGTGTCAAATCTTATCTTTTGCAGCTAATATTTCAGCAGTAGTTGAGCTTATTGACCCTATTGCCGTTGCTAATCTCTATCTGTGAGATTTCGGCCATTTCCGTGATTTCTCGGTCCAAATAAGGGTCAGGTCGACGTCCGGATAACTTTCGGCACGTCCGGACACATTGAACGGTTGAAGGTTTCCGGGTAAGTGTCCGGTAGTCGTGTGTGTGTCCGGATGGTTGGATATTCCAGATAGAGTGTTGTCCGGATAGGGTGATGTCCGGATAGAGTGTTGTCCGGATAGGGTGATGTCCGGATAAGGGTGTTGTCCGGATAGGCGTGTTGTCTGGATAAGGGTGTTGTCCGGATAGGTGTGTTGTCCGGATAGGCGTGTTGTCCGGATAAGGGTGTTGTCCGGATAGGTGTGTTGTCCGGATAGGTGTGTTGTCCGGATAGGTGTGTTGTCCGGATAGAGGTGTTGTCCGGATAGGTGTGTTGTCCGGATATGGGAGTTGTCCGGATAAGTGTGCTGTTCGGAATAGAGTGTCGTCCGGGGAGTTGAGATGATCAGCTTATGAGTTTACCCTTTCGCTCAGGTAGACCATCTGGAAGTGCAGGTCAGAGTAGGAAAGGATCGTAAGCGTAACAGGTGAGTTTTCTAACTGAAGCTTGATGGTACTTGTTCATTTACTCGTACATGTGCGTTTGCTTAATATATGTTGCATATAAATTACTTATGCTTGGTGCGAGGTATATGGGGGCGTGTCCCAATCATTAAGGTGTGATGCTTATGGGGGGGTGTCCCATCTGTTGTGGTATGACGCCTATGGGGGGTGTGGCCCATATGTCATAGTGTGATGCTTATGGGGGGTGTGTCCCATACGCTATTTGGTATGACGCTTATGGGGGGTGTGACCCATATGACATGGTGTGACGGATATATGG
Source organism: Saussurea involucrata (assembly GCA_033807775.1). Classification (NCBI taxonomy): domain Eukaryota; kingdom Viridiplantae; phylum Streptophyta; class Magnoliopsida; order Asterales; family Asteraceae; genus Saussurea; species Saussurea involucrata. The sequence goes on along the minus strand of CM066315.1, from coordinate 27,377,863 downwards.
GGGGTGTGTCCCATACGAGGGTGATTGAGCGCCCTGGGATCAAGCCACGGGTGTGTGTGACTGGATGGACGATTTGGTCAATTGTGTGAATGTTATTAACCAAACTTCATATTGATTTATGTTTCGCATAACTCTTTAATTGCTATATGTGGTGTGGATGTAACTGAGGGATCTCACTAGACCTTGTGGTCTAACCCTCGCATTTTCAAAACTGAAACCCTTTTCAGGTAAGCAGGTTAAGTGCGGTTCCTCTAGTGGTAAAGAGAAGGCGTGAGGGCGGGCGTGGCTTGCATTAGTGGACTTCCCTACATTTCAGTATTTAGATACTCTCAGTTGGAATAGGGTTATTTCCGCAAACCCAAATTTTAGAATTTTGTTGATGTGAACCTTTGGTCATGTTTTGGCGATATATATATATATATATATATATATATATATATATATATATATATATATATATATATATATATATATATATATATATATATATATTAATTAATGTCTTAATTTGGCATGCTTTGGAGTGGGCTGTTACAGCTCCAGCGGAAAAAGATAAAGTTAAAGCATATTTGAAAGGGTTGCCAGCTGATATGATGTCCCGGGTGAGATATTCAAAAGCTGTAACACTCCGGGAAACGATTGAAGAAGCCAAGATAATAGAGGAGATGTATGCTAGAGATAAGGAAGAGAAAGCGCATGTAGGAGAGAAAAGAAAAGGGGAAGTTCGATCGGAATCATCGTATGTATCAAAGTCCTTTTCTGATGGCCCACATTTAGAACCTCGTCAAGAACCGAATTGGTGTTCGAAATGTCGAAGTAGGCATTTTGGTCCATGTCAGGGGACCACGTTTGAATGTTATAAGTGTGGGAAGAGTGGGCATTCTATGAATAATTGTCCTATTCGAGGATCGACGTGCTATGAATGCAAACAACCTGGCCATTACCGTCGGGATTGCCCAAAGTTGAAGAAGGAGGGATATCAAAGTAAGAAAACTGATATTCCAAGGCCAACGGGCCGAGCGTATCATATGACCACTGAAGAAATTTAAAGAATCAAACGACATTGTTTCTGGTACATTCCTCGTTAACTTCATTCCTTCGTGCAGGTTAATTGTTGGTTGTGTCTAAGTCGTTGATTGCTAGTTAGTTATATCAGTTGTGGTTTTGATAAGAAAATAAGCAGTTGAATTAAGATCAAGTATTATAGTTGGATAAGAATTTGATGATTATAATGTTACTCAAGAAGACTTGTAAAACTTTCAAGTTGGGGAGCGGGTAATGTTGAAAGGATGTGAGTTTTAATAATGTGAAGAATTGAGTTCCTATTCTTTCGGGATCTTTATTTATGATTAAGTGATTGTAGAAAGATATATTAGAAAGTGATGAATTAATAAGAAGTGGATATGTCAAAGTGCTTATGTGATTTTAGAACGGAGGAAGTTATGAGGAATAGATATTTCCATTTGTTTGCTTGGTTTGATTTCGGGGACGAAATCATTTTCAAGTTGGGGAGTATTGTAACATCCCGAATTTTCGTTGATTTATTTTGTGAATAATATTAATCATAAGGGTTAAGTTTGTAATTTGGTTAAAGTAAAGTTAATTGGAGATATTAACTTAAGGGTTTATTATGTCATTTCTTTAAGTAGGAGGTGTGTTTGGGAAATGAGTTATGACTCATCTGTTTTAAAAAGGATGAGGTGTCAAATTGTTGGCTTAATTAAGTTTTCTTTTGTGAATGTTTACTGAGAAATCAGTAAGAAGTCGAGAAACAGAGAAAAGATAGAGATACCGAGAGAAAAAGAAATAAGAAGGAAGAAACTGATTTTGGGGTTCTGCTGTTTGATTAAGCCTTTGTACGTGAAGCAACAGTGTTCAGACTTCATTAAACTGTTCGATTTAGCTGCTGTAAAGGAAGAAAAAGTGTTCAGATTCTTATTAAGGTGAGTTTATTCAACTCTCTTTAAATTTTAGCCATTAAAGTTGAAATAGATGGTTAAATATGTGTCTGAATGCTTTAGTATGACTTAGTTGATAAATAGTTGTCTTATTTAGAAGTATTTGTGAACTGGATAAATGAACAAGACGATGAACAGTGTCTGCGAAAAGTACACTTTGCGCAAGCCTTGGCTGCGCAAAGTGAGAAACTCGCAACCGTGGGTTGCGCAAAGTGAGAAACTCGCAACCGTGGGTTGCGCATTTTGAGAAACTCGCAACCGTGGGTTGCGCATTTTGAGAAACTCGCAAGGCTCTTTGGAGTGAAGTGAGAATCTCGCTACTGTGGCTTGCGAGAAGTATGAAACTCGCTACTGTAGCTTGCGAGAAGTTGAGCATTTCGCCACAGTTGGTTGCGCAATACTCATATTGTGCGATTTTCTGATTTATGTAAATCTGATATATGTTATAATTCAATTTTGATATTAAGATATGATCATGATGAACTGAAAGGACTTATTTAAAATATTAATAAATCCGAGAATGTAATTAAGAGTTATGCTATGTTGATCCCCGTGCTAAATAGCAAATAGGGGGTTAGTTAAGAAGTTGAGGAGAGGAAATATTTATATTCTTTTTATAGAATATGTTATGAGATATAGTATATGGTATTGTATATACATATGATAGAGTGTAATGGATCCATAGGCACTAGCTTGATATAAACACATGGAATTGATGTGAGTAATCGTAATTCCAGTGTGTGTTGTAAATGTGGAATTGATGTGAGTAATCGTAATTCCCATTTATTTGAAATAAGGAATTGACGTGAGTAATCGTAATTCCTGTGTGTATGTTAAATGTGGAATTGACGTGAGTAATCGTAATTCCCATTTATATGAATTAAGGAATTGATGTGAGTAATCATAATTCCTGAGTGTATGTTAAATATGGAATTGATGTGAGTAATCGTAATTCCTATTTTGCATTATTGAGAAATCATGGGATTGATGTGAGTAATCGTAATTCCTGATTTCTAAGGAAGAATAGAGATTGACATGAGTAATTGTAATCCCTACTTCCTTTCTAATAAATAAGCATGTGTAATTGCGATTTATTAGATTAGAGCATAGATCTAGAATCTGGGATTGATTCGTAGTTGGCTCTGGTTTGTGATAATATGATTTACTGAAGGTTAGTCATAGTTTTGAGTTTTGGGTAGGTTTCCGTTGTTGAGATTAAGCACATGTACGGTAAGATGGGTGAGAACAGGTTTGATTTATCTGTTGAGATTTTGATTGTTAAATTTTAATTTGATTTGAATATTCTCAGTAGGCGAAAGTGTAACATCCCTGGTTCCATATATACAAATAACATATAATTCATAACATACTTTCAACAAAAATACATTATATTTCACATTCGGTCCCATAGTCTTGATAACCATACTAATAAAACTGTACAAACTTTTCGTGAATTACATTACATTATGACTAACAACAAGTCATGAGTACAAAAATGCATCTATAACTTCATATACAAAGTCTTCACAAAACTATCCATCGATCGTCCTATTCACTTGTTCTTACTCGATCCGCCACCTGGAATACATATTTTTAAAACAGAAATGAGGGTTAGACCTAATGGTCTAGTGAGAAATCCCTGTCAATTTAGTAAACCTTTGTATCAAAACCATTTATGTAAAACCTTTCATATACATTCAAGTACTACTCGTATATACATACCATTTAAGACTCGTACTTCTCATTCCACCTTATTCCTCCACAAATGGCCAAATTAATTGGTTGCGAGCCAATTTAACACACCGGTCCAAAGCCCGGCCACGTATTATATTCTCATATAATACTCACGTAATTATAATATATCGATATATTATAATCACCCACGTATGACATATTCATACAATTTATCAAGTATTTGTTATCCACATAATGTATTCCAGTAAAAATACTTTAAAGTAAAACTCACCTGTTTTACGACATGTTGAGTCGTGTGGACCCTGAACTACTCACTAATGACCAACACACCCCTTAACTTATAACTTGATCCAAACTTAACCAAAACATTTAACTTTAAAGTTAACTAAACTTAACGAAAAAGGATTTTAACTAACGGACTTACTCGTGTATTACATCATCTCCCCCTTAAAAGAATTCCGTCCCGGAATTCGATTAAGCGAACAGATGAGGGTATTTGGATCTCATTTCCAACTCTGATTACCACGTCGCATCCTGACCTCTATGATGTTTCCACTGAACCTTTACTTGTCTGATCTCTTTGTTCCTCAATACTTTGACCTTGTAATCAACTATAGCTTCCGGTTCCTCCACATAGTTCAGCTTTTCATCAACCTGGATATCTGGTAGGGAGACTGCTTGGTCTGGTGTAATCAAACACTTTCGAAAATTTGATACATGAAAAGCGTTTTGAATCCTGCTTAATTCCGGCGGAAGATCCAATCTGTAAGCTACTTCACCAATTCTTTCCGAAATTTCAAATGGCCCAATATACCGCGGACTGAGTTTACCTTGCTTCCCAAAACGTATGACTCCTTTCCAAGGTGACACTTTCAACATCACAAATTCCCCAACTTGGAACTCTAACGGTTTCCGACGTCGATCTGCATAGCTTTTCTGTCTGTCCTGAGCCACTTTTAATTTGTCCTGAATCTGAGTGATCTTATCCGCTGTTAATTGTACTATTTCTGGCCCTGCTAATTGTTTCTCCCCCACTTCATTCCAACACAAAGGCGTTCGGCATTTTCTACCATACAATACTTCAAACGGTGTCGCTTGAATGCTGGAATGATAACTGTTGTTGTAGGCAAATTCTATCAAAGGCAGATGTTTATCCCACGATCCCCCAAAATCAACTATACAAGCCCGAAGCATATCTTCTAAAGTCTGGATTGTTCTTTCACTCTGCCCGTCAGTCTGAGGATGATATGTTGTACTCAACTTTATCTGCGTTCCCATCTCTTTTTGAAAGCTTCTCCAGAATCTGGAAGTAAAACGACTATCTCGATCAGAAATAATCGAGATTGGAATTCCATGTCGAGTTACTATTTCATTAATGTACAATTTAGCTAAACGTTCCAAGGAATCAGTTTCTTTTATCGGCAAGAAATGAGCAGACTTCGTCAATCTATCCACAATCACCCAAATAGAATCGAATCCCTTTGAAGTTCTAGGCAACTTGGTAATAAAATCAGTAGTGATCTGATCCCATTTCCACATTGGTATATCCAGTCGTTGTAACTGTCCAAACGGCTTCTGATGTTCAATCTTTACTTTCTTGCAAGTAGTACAATCTTCCACATACTTAGCAACACTTCTCTTCATTCCCGACCACCAATAGAACTGTTTCAAATCTTTATACATTTTATTTGTTCCTGGATGAATAGAAAATCGAGACTGATGAGCTTCTTGTAGTACACGATCACGTAATCCACCCAAACGAGGTACCCAAATTCTGTTTCCCATACACAATAACCCACGGTCATCTTTCCCAAGCAATGCTGACATTCCCACCAACCGTTCTGACTTCAAACTTTCTTCCTGATAAGCATCTATTTGGCATTTTAGCAATTCGTCAAAGATATTAGGAAGGAGTTCAGCTCGTAACGATATAGCTTTTATTGTTCCACTTCTTTCTTGACGACTCAGTGCATCTGCTACCACGTTCGCCTTCCCAGGGTGATAAAGAATTTCACAATCATAATCATTTACTAATTCTAACCATCTTCTTTGCCTCATATTCAGTTCCTTCTGATCGAAAAGATGTTGGAGACTCTTATGGTCAGTAAAAATTTGGCATTTAGAACCATAAAGATAATGTCTCCAAATTTTCAATGCGAAGACAACTGCTGCAAGCTCCATATCATGGGTAGGATATTGTCTTTCGTGATCCTTCAGTTGACGAGAAGCATAGGCAATCACTTTTCCACGCTGCATAAGTACACATCCCAATCCCAGTTTAGAAGCATCACTGTAGACCACAAAATCGTCGGAACCTTCTGGCAATGCTAATATCGGCGCGCTACAAAGTTTCTCCTTCAATATTCTGAATGCCTCATCCTGTTCTGCTTTCCATTCAAACTTTAGATTCTTCCGAGTCAGCTTAGTCAATGGCGTCGCGATTCGAGAAAAGTCTTTTATAAATTTCCGATAGTATCCAGCTAGACCTAGAAAACTACGTACTTCGGTTGGCGTCTTCGGCGGTTCCCATCTTTCAATTGCTTCCACTTTCGCTGGATCAACTTGTATACCCTTCTCTGAAACTACATGACCCAAAAACTGAACTTCCCGCAACCAGAATTCACATTTAGAAAACTTAGCGTACAACTTTTCTTTCTTCAGTAACTCCAGAATCAAACGAAGATGTTGTGCGTGGTCCTCTTTGGATCGAGAATAAATAAGTATATCATCGATAAACACAATGACAAATTTATCGAGATAATGCTTACATACCCGATTCATTAGATCCATAAAAGTGGCCGGAGCGTTCGTTAATCCGAAAGGCATCACCAAAAATTCGTAGTGACCGTACCTCGTACGAAAGGCAGTCTTCAGAACATCTTCTTCCTTAACCTTCAACTGATGGTAGCCAGATCTGAGATCAATCTTGGAGAAGTAACAAGCTCCAACTAATTGATCGAAGAGGTCATCAATTCTCGGAAGTGGATACTTGTTCTTGATCGTGAGCTTGTTCAGCTCTCGGTAGTCGATACATATTCTCATTGAACCGTGTTTCTTCTTTACAAATAAAACTGGTGCACCCTATGGCGAAGAGCTAGGTCTGATGAAACCCTTATCAGTTAAGTCTTGAAGCTGTGCCATCATTTCTTTCATCTCTGGAGGTGCTAATCGGTATGGCGCACGAGCGATAGGAGCGGCTCCTGGGATTAAGTCAATACCAAATTCTACTTGTCTAATAGGAGGAAGACTATTCAAGTTTTCAGGGAAAACTTCTGGATAGTCACTAACGATAGAAATATCCTCCAGCTTAATCTTTTCAGGCCTACTGTCTATCACATAAGCTAAATAACTAGAGCAACCCTTGTTGACACATTTACGGGCTTTTACCATAGATATAAGACTAGACTGATGATTCTTACGATCTCCATAAATCACTACTGATCTCTTATCAGGTAAAACGACATTGATTATTTTCTTATCACAAACTATGTTAGCCTGATTTTCAGCTAACCAATCCATTCCTACTACCACATCAAATTCAATCAAAGCTATTGGAAATAGTTGTATCGGTACTCCACACCCCTCTATATTTATCATGCAACGATCAAAAACTTCTTTAACTGCCACCTGGCTATCATTTGCAGTATCTACTAATAAAGCATGTTTTAACATTTTAGGCTCTAAATGCATGTGAGCAGCAAAGGAGGGAGACACAAAAGATCGGTTTGCACTGGAATCAAATAACACTTTAGCACTCGTGGAGTTTATGAGAAATGTACCTGTGACCACATCCGGAGTTTCCTCCGCCTCTTTAGCTGTCATTTGGAATGTACGACCCCTCGTTTTCGGCGGTTCTATTCTTGGGACTACTGGTCTAGTAATGGATGGTTT